>CM022764.1:18238607-18686107 GCA_012411365.1 Ameiurus melas | reverse complement strand
GACTCATTTGTTAGACTTCTCATGACTGTACACCAACTTTACTCATGAGAGGACTTGCATGGCATACACAAATATATGCTGAACATCTACTTTTCAAAGCATTAAATATAATCTTTGTAGAATAATAATTGTGGAATATGTTCTTAAGGTCAAATGAATGACTAAAGTCTCTGCACCTTTACCCTGGTACAGAATACAAGGACCAATGACTATGTCTATTTCATCCTGTTATATCAAATAGGTGACTAGCTAGCTAACTGCTAAATATCTGAGCGTGTCATCTCTAATAATTTTCATATCGGACTCAATTGGTTCAAAGCTATAGAGCCTGTTTTGGGATCTCGCAACCTGTCACAAAAATAGAGATTTCAGTGCTAATTTGCCCAAATTACTGAAGTACTGATAACGTTATGAATATTTCAAGTTTCCTTTTTGTTGACCTTTTTGTTTATATTTGATGATACTCGCTTCCTAAGATCTCCTCAACAAGGAGTAACAGTGCTGCTGCAATTTTAAAGCCCCTGGAAATCTGGTTTTGATACGAATGATCTGTCATTTAATATGCAATTATCAGTGTTAAATTCCAAACATGTACACTATATGGCCAAAAGATGACCTCACCTGACCATCACACCCATATGTGCTTGTTGAACATCCCATTCCAGATTTAGTCCCCCTTTGCTTTTATAATAACCTCCACTCTTCTGGGAAGGCTTTCCACTAGATTTTGGCGCATGGCTGGGGGATTTATCCATTCAGCCACGAGCATTAGTGTGTTCAGGCACTGATGTTGAGTGAGGAGGTCTGGAGTTCAGTCAGCGTTCCAGTTTAACCCAAAGGTGTACAGTGGGGTTGAGGTCAGGGATCTGTGAAGGACACTCAAGTTGTTCCACACCAACCTTGGCAAACCATGTTTTCATGGACCTCGCTTTGTGCACAGGGATATCATCATGCTGGAACATGTTTGGGAAGAGAAATTATAATGCTACAACATACAAAGACATCCAACACAATTGTGGCAACAGTTTGAGGAAGATCCACATATGGGTGTGATGGTCAGGTGTCGACATAAATTTAACTACGTATGTATATCTCTAACTATAATTTAATTATAGTCAAAAGCTACAAAAATGGATGCCTGAGCAAGCATACTGATTGACAGCGGCATCTCCCTGGCAATATAAACAACGTGTGAACAGTGCTAGTGATGCTGAAGAGCTTCCACATTGCTTTTATTTTTATACTCATGAGTCATTGCGTGGTGCGTTGGTGTATTTTGTATGTATTTCTGGAGGCACTAAAGTAGTATGTCTAAAATTCTAACTAGATGCAGTTAACTCATGGTCACTTAGGCACAAAGATCTGTAGTGGGCAAGTAATTTCTAGGTTCAGTGGTTGGGGTAAATTCTGACTGGTTCTTTGGTAGACTGAATGTAGTTGCACCCAATTCAAATCATGCAAAATGATTCTGCGGAAAAATAGAAATCCAAAAAAATTGTATGTATTTATTTATTTATTTATTTACGAGAACAGGTCAAATGAAAACCTCAAAAGTGCACCATAAATTCGAATTGAATTGATTTTTTTTTTTTTTAAGGAATCCGAACACTTTGTAAGTACTGGAACACTTATATCAATGGAATTTATAACAATATACAAAATATAAATTTAAGAAAAAAGGGTTTTCATTTGAGCAGCAAATTATCAATTGTTCTTTCTTTTCTAGTGGGTGGTAAATTTACACAAGAGTCTTTGTGAAGTTGACCTAGGCTTTAAAAATTTCCTTCATATACACACACAAGCTTCTTTTTGATTGGACAAAATCTGTGTTGCAGGTGATCAGCTCAATCAATGGGGAGCTGAATGCAGATGACCCTCTGGTAGCTCATTCCAACGCACCAATAACAACACAGCCAGAAGTGGATGTGGTGGATGAGGCCAAGTGCGTTGTTTTTTGTTTTGTTTTTTTTTTTCCCCCTCCTCTACTATATTTGTGCTTTTCCTTGGCTTCTTGCTGTGAAGCTTTTGTCCTCGCAGTCTTCCCATCTTGATTTGGCAGGGTCTTGCTATTTCTCTTTTGTACCACATCATTGCCTTGTATGTGTATTGCATTTCCTGTCACCCTCGATATGTTGCATGTATTTTCACTTCGCCTGTTTGTGTGTACAGTATTAATCTCTATCTCTCTCTCTACGCTTTCTGTAGCTGTGTGAAAATGCTCAACTTGTGGTGAGTCTCCCTTTCCCTGTACTCATCCCTATTCCGGGACGGGCACACAGGGGGAACGCTAATACTGACCTAGAGAGCTAATGCTTTACATAATACAGCACTATCAAACTGGCTGGACAGGGTGTCTTGTCCCTTAATAGATAACTTTCACGCTATTGATTATTATTTGGTCTTGAGTTAACATTTCCATATTAGGTCTTCTAAAGGCAGCAGCCCAGAAGTCATCCGACACAATGCCATGTGTCTTTCTCAGCAGCATGTCTTTCTAACGGCTATGTTGTCGTCTTATGCTTTGTTTTTGTTTTGTTGGTTTATTTGTGAGTTTTGTGTGGTAGTTGTGACGAGCTTCACAAACCTACTAATGTCTTTTTATGTAAACTTTAATAGATATGGGGTGTGACCTTGACACACAGTTTTCATAATAGTTTTGATCTCTCACCCCCCCCCCCCCCCCACCCCCCCCCCCTCAGGTGCTGCTGCTTCTTCAAGCGTAAAAGGAAGAAGAGTTCCCCGAGGCACAAATAAGCCAAAATATTCCTCTCCTTGTTTTCACTGCACTGCTGATGTGAGCCTCTCCATGGAGACACATTTACAGCTGGAAATTTTCAAGGCCAATACATACAGTACATACAGTGGCCCTGCAAGAATGTTAAACTTAACAGTCCAGAGGCACCTGGACAGGACCGTCTCCCCTTTGCACTCTTTTTTTATTTTGCCGTTTCATCCTGATACTCCTTTTATTTATGTATTTTAATGTTTTTACGGATGTCTGTCCCTATGAGGAGCAAGTTAGTAGAGGACAGTCATGCTGCATTTCTTCCTGAAGGGTTGTATTTTGCTATGAACATTTGTATTTGAACTTTTCCCAAATATTCAACCATTTCAAGGACATTTCTTGCTCTTGTGCTTGTGCGGTTTATTGTTTTTGTTTTCTTTTCTTTTCTTTTGTCTATTTTGCCCATGCTTTTGGACAGAGAGGAATTCATCGCCTGGTGGTACCTGGACTCAATAGCACAGATTACTTCCACTTCGCTGCAGTTTTCTTCTACAGATTCTGTGCAGTTTGATTATAAATGCCAATTTACTGTATGAATCCTGCCTTACTTGCACCCATAAACACATGAGCACTGTGTCGTCACAAAAGTAACTCATTTAATGCAAAGTTCAAAACTCCAACACAATAACCGTCACAATGAAAAGAATGTGTTACACTGAAGACAAATCTTATTGCATGTAAAAGTGCAATACATACGTCGGTATGTAAACGCGTATGAATCTCTAATGGGGTTTTGCATAGATGACTGGCTTGCGAAGGATTTTGTCCCCGAAGACCAATCTGAATGAACAAAAAAAAAAAAAATTACTCGATATATTGACTTATTTATCCTGAAGGTATTTGTGGCATGTAAAATGTTTGATTAGGTAACCAAAAGCCATATTTCATGGAACTGTGTATTTAATCGTATTGTAGTTTGCATGATCCAATCCATTGATTCTCTTAATACATTTACAGCAGGGGTGTAAATGAGAAAGCCCAAATCAGCACCACTCATTTTAGCTTCAGCTTGCAGAGCATATTTGCAATGTGCAGTTATATAGAAACCTTCAGCTTTGAATGTGCAATGCCCATTCCCAAAGTCCTTTTTTTTTTTAATTAGTTTTCCCATATATTTTCAAATTATGAACGCTATAGAAAACTGTTTCCCCACAGAAGAGGCCAACAGTTGAAATTTTATAGAAGGTTTATGTATATTTATGGTTTCTGTAACATGGGTTTTTGCATTTATGAGGAAGGTGTCATTCTTTCACATTGTCAGGTCTCTTCTCTCATGTCCCCTGCTGATGATACTGTGTAATGCCTTGAGTACAGAGCTGCATTCACACTAGTCAGATCATTACCATTATTATACCTGGGTAAAAATATCAGACCGATTAACCTTTTTTTTTTTATATATATATATAGGTTCAGACTAGCTCCTATCCTACCTATATTAATGCTGAGATGGACTGCAAGCCTGTCATAACTTGTGCAATTTACCTGCAACTAATTATACTGAATCATTCTTTGATGTAAAGAGCATTTGTCTTAATTCCCACAATGCTACAGAGATGTTGGGTATTGGGTAAACAGTGTTCAGGTTCTTTGCACCTTGACATACTTGAGTGTTTAAGAGAAAGCTAAATTAACCTTTCTATTAAATACATTGTTTTCGGGATTAATACATCTTTTTTAATTACGTGTTATTTCTGCTTTAGTCTTCAAGCTAGCTTTTGTTTGGGTGAATGTTTCATGTGTAATCTAACAAGCAGCTGCCTGTTTATTGCATTAATTCTATTGCAGAACTTTTGTACTGTAACTGCTTGCTTTTGTTTGTTTTGGGGTTTTTTTGTTTGGTTTTTGTTTTTTGAATATGGATTAATAATTGCGGCCTAAATTGATGGACTTTTCTCAGATTTTGCCTTTAAACAAAAAACATTTATTTTGTATTTAATGAACCATGCGTCAAATGGGAAATTTGATTGTGTGTTTTCCGTGCATTTACAGTGCATATGAGTGTATGTGGTCACTTTATTTGTAATTTTATTGATTGTGAATATTTGTGAATATTTTTGTTTCATTTATTCGGAGAACACTAAGGTCTCCACGGCACCTCCTGGTGGGGTGAATGACTGGATCTGTGCTTCTCTCCTAAATTAGCCATATATGGTGGAAAAAAAATTATATATAATATTAAAAAAATGTGTGTATATAGTATATGTATAATGATTATTTGTGCATAATCGTTTAAGTTATGACTTAAGTTGTTTTGTTTGGACATTGACTGAACCAGTGTTGAAATCATTGTATTAGCTGGACATCTTCATAAACAATCTTAGACTAGGTGACCTAGGACCAGATTTCCATTTTGTGTTTATTTCAGTCATGTATGGGTGATACTGAAACTGATCATACACTGTTATGCTCAGAATTTGTTTTAGCTTATATTATTATTAATAGAAGCGTTTTATCTTTAAGTTTAAGATTGGATTTCTGAGTTTTTATGGGCAGAGGGATTACAGTAGTGTGATTGTAACTTTGCCTTTGTGCCCCATGTCGGTATCTGCTTTGAGTCACGTAAACACTGGTTCACTGGGGCATTCTGGGAAACTTTGTATTTCAACCTGTCTTTTCTTTCTGTGCCACTGGTTCCAGCACCATCCACATCTATCATGATTTGTGTTTTGTCAACGAGTTGACACTTGTTTACGTTTGCTGTTTTAATTCCTGAGTGCAATGTACACTTGTGCTCACGTACAAAACAAATGCCCTACAGAAATGAGGGTGCGTTTTAAAGAGATCATTCCTTATGATTAATCATCTTTCCTCACAGCTACAGTCTTAAACCATATGGTCTGGTTCCCTGTACACACATTATGCCTTATTCAAAAAAATAAAACTTTTTTTTAACGAAACAGAAAGTGACAAGTCTGGAAAGTGAGATAAATGTATCATTGTATCATGTTTTTTAAAAAAAAAAAAGAAAAAAAAAAAAGGATTATTTCAGATTTAGCTTGAGAGAGAGGCACATTCTCGTTTAATCTGCCAACCACAGATATGATGGAACTGAAACCACTAATGATACCACACTGAGATCAGCCAGAACCTGTCCGATTGTAAATTAAGTAAAAGATTTAATTGTTTGATGGTCTCATGATGAAAATGAAGCCTATTACAGAGCTGGGTTTTATTTTATCCCTGGTTTGACCTGTATAAAGCAAGCCTAAACAGATACATGAAGACAAAGGAAAGTTAATTGAACATTAAGGGAGGATGATCGTGATGATGATTTTCGCAGACAATTTCCCCCCACTATTTCGAGTTGGTCTTGGACTAAATGCTGTTAATGAGGATTTCTAACAAGAAGTGTTGTTCATGTACAGTGGTATCAGGGCTTAATGTGTGTCTGGATAAAACAGGCCCCTAAAATGTATTATTAATATTGTGTGTTACAATGTTGAATGTCATTTCCAAATTTTATCCTTATGCTTTAACTGTGCTAAAGGGCTCCAGTTGTGAAGAATCCATTAGTTTTTGACACATTTTTGTGTTCGGACAGACAGGCAGCCTCTCTGTGTAATGTCCATTGTTTAGAGGCACAGATAAACACTTTTTATTCCTTAAACCCAGAGGGGTAGCTCAAGTTTGGACCCTTTTTTAATGTAAAATAAAAAAAAATCTCTCTCTTACCCTTCACTCTGTGTCTGAGTCTTTTTGTATTTGAGTCTTTGCTGCTTAAAAAACTGTATTACATTAAAACAGTCATTCACACATAAAAGTGTTTCTTTTGTTCTAGAAAAGTGTCTTGATCCAATTTTCAAACGTCCAGTTTCGGTCCCCACTATAGCCTAACAGATTTCTGTTCTTGAGTGACCGGTGGAAGCCATGGTTTTCTTCTGCTGTTGTACCCCGTATGCTTAAAGGTTCAACGTGTTGTCTGTTCTAAGACACTTTTCTGCTCATAACGGTTGTAAAGAGTGGTTATATTTGAGATACTGTATCCATTCTGTCAGCTTGAACCAGTCTGGCCATTCTTCTCTGACCTCTCTCATCAGCAAGGTATTTTTGCCCAAAGAACTGATGCTTATTGGATGTTTTGTTTTGGTTTTTTGGTTGGTTGGTTTTAAATTGTATTATTTTGTGTAAAGAGACCATCATGCTTGAAAATTCCAGACCAGCAGTTTTTGAAATACTCAAACCTGACCGATTTGCACTGGCAGCCATTCTATATTCAAAGTCAATGATCACGTTTACATGCAAATCAAATTACAGTGCCTTGTCGTACACTGCACAAATCTGGCCTTTATGGAAGAGTGGCAAGAAGAAAGCCATTTCTCAACGTTTGGTGTGACGTTTGGTGTGTCTCCCAGTTGGCTTGTGGCAAACTTTAGACGAGACTTTTTTTGGATATCTTTGAGAAATGGCTTTCTTCTTGCCACTCTTCCATAAAGGCCAGATTTGTGCAGTGTACGACTGATTGTTGTCCTATGGACAGACTCTCCCACCTCAGCTGTAGTTCTCTGCAGTTCATCCAGAGTGATCATGGGCCTCTTGGCTGCATCTCTGATCAGTCTTCTCCTTGTCTGAGCTGAAAGTTTAGAGGGACGGCCAGGTCTTGGTAGATTTGCAGTGGTCTGATACTCCTTCCATTTCAAAATGATCGCTGCACAGTGCTCCTTGGGATGTTTAAAGCTTGGGAAATCTTTTGTATCCAAATCCGGCTTTAAACTTCTCCACAACAGACATACGGACCTGCCTGGTGTGTTCCTTGGTCTTCATGATGCTCTCTGCGCTTTCAACAGAACCCTGAGACTATCACAGAGCAGGTGCATTTATACAGAGACTTGATTACACACAGGTGGATTCTATTTATCACCATCAGTCATTTAGGACAACATTGGATCATTCAGAGATCCTCGCTGAACTTCTGGAGTGAGTTTGCTGCACTGAAAGTAAGGGAGCGCGAATGACTTTTGCACGCATTCACTTTTTTATTTGCTTTTTATTTGCTAAAAAAGTTTAAAATATCCAATAGATTTCGTTCCACTTCACAATTGTGTCCCACTTGTTGGTGATTCTTCACAAAAAATTTAAAGTTTATATCTTTATGTTTGAAGCCTGAAATGTGGCAAAAGGTTGAAAAGTTACTTTCGCAAGGCACTGTACATTTAAGGTCAATGTTCGAGTTTCAGCCATATTCAGTATTCGACATTTATATGCATACAGGCATCAGAATATTCCTGTATACTTGGTTGTTGTACAGTAAGTATGACTGAGCTGCCATTCCTAAATACCTAGCTTACAGCTAAGAATCTGTTAGCACCCACAATTCCTTGCAAACCGAGCATCTCCTTTCAGTGAGTTACTCAAGAGTTCGTCAATAATCAAATTAGTACCGAATCATGTAAGCGCCACAATCGGATCGCCCGATTCAGATTAAGACAATATTCTGATTCCCCAAATTCAGATTCCCACACTTGGAATCTGCCAACAGAAATTTGTTACATGCAAAAAAAACAACACCTTATTCACAAAATCCACTGAAAGGAGAGATATAGATATCTCTATCTCTATATCTATATATCTATATCTATATATATATGCATGCATGCTCTTGTGTGTGTGAGTGAATAGATGCTTAGCTGTAATCTAGGTATTTAGGAATGGCAACTCGGGTATACTTACAACAACCATGTATACAGGAAAGTTTTGATGCCTGTATGCATATAAACGTCGTATTTGGAATACGATTGAAACCCGAATATAGACCTTAAACTGAATTTGATGTGCATGTAAACGTAGTCGATGAGATCGCACTGTTGCTCTATTCTGATGTTTGATGTGAACATTAACTGAAGCTCTTGACCTGTATCTGCTATTATCTTATTTATTGCACTACTGCCAAATGATTGGTTGATTGGATAACTGCATAGATGTACAGGTGTTCTTAATCGTGAGTGAATGACTGGTAAATCGAGAACATGTCACGGGGAGGGGGAACACAACCCTGTAATCTTCCAATCCTCGAAAAACCCCTTTTCTTAGTATGTAGTGGACATGACAAAAGGGCTAATAACAAATAGACTGCTCGGAATTCAAAATGTGAGAATTTCTTCCGCACTTTCTCCGTGTCGGAAGGTGGCAGCACGTCCCTGATAGTGTTTCCGGTCGTGCTTTAAACTTCCGGTGGAGCCCTTTCAGGCTCTCTTCGGCTAACCTGATCCAACATGGTGGGTACCTGATATTTTCCGTGGCGATCAAATCTGCTTCAATCCTCATTTTATACACACTGTGGCACACCGTTAAACACTTAATCGTTTAGTAGAAGTGTTTAGGACTTCGGATGTGTGAATATTCAACGCATGTAGGCTTTATTTTCGGGGGGGAAAAATGACGAAATATTCGGCAGAGTCTGGACGCAAGAAGACGTCTCGGTTAGCTAACGTTGGAGGAGAAATAGGTTAAAGTCTCTAATGGCTATCACTTTGTATTAGTTAATAGGTATATCATTTGCTGTTTATAGTGCGTGAATCGTGTATTTATAGTATTTGTTTTCGATTAAAAAACAACCTGATCAGGAAGCTGGAAAATAACCAGAGGCTGTTTTAGCTAACACCTAGCTAGCAAATAGATGATCTATTTCTATTGGAGACTCTTCATTGCTAATGCTGGTGCATTTATCAGATCAATTCCTTCAAGTACACTTGTTTAGTATTGTCACTGCCTTCAGATACTACACCTCATCTGTTCTGTCACTCCAAGTGGCTCTAGCATGTTTATATGTATCTGACAGTAAACACCAAATGGCCGAAGAGCTAGTTTAGATTGTTTCCTGGGTTATGGTCGACGCAAGGCCTTTGTAGAAAAGATGGTGGACATTTTGAAGTTCTTGTGTATATCCTGTGATGGGCTTCTGTATTCCTGACGGATATCTTTTAATCTTCTGTACACAGGGCCGTGTCAGGACAAAGACGGTGAAGAAGGCCGCTCGGGTCATCATCGAGAAGTACTACACCCGCCTGGGCAATGACTTCCACACCAACAAGCGTGTGTGCGAGGAGATCGCCATCATCCCCAGCAAGAAGCTCCGCAACAAGATCGCTGGGTAAGAGACTGACCGGAGTGAAGAGTGTCGCTGTACAGCGGGTCCCCTGTATCGAAAGTGACCGTGGTGTCTGGTTGCCAGGTCATTGATACTACAGGGAGAGAAA
Source organism: Ameiurus melas (assembly GCA_012411365.1). Classification (NCBI taxonomy): domain Eukaryota; kingdom Metazoa; phylum Chordata; class Actinopteri; order Siluriformes; family Ictaluridae; genus Ameiurus; species Ameiurus melas. Next base: position 18,676,129 of record CM022764.1, on the reverse strand, counting down.
AACGAAAGCCTTTCCCGTGTTTGCTAGACGTGTTCTTGCCAAACCCTGTATCTTTCACACACTTTACATCACACTTCATGAGGAGGTGGAGGAGTTCTCTTTTTTTTTTGCGGTTTTGTAGCATTTAGTATGAACATGTTATCTGTAAGCTAGTGTGCTCTGAAACCATGAAGAAATTTACATCTAGAAGATGTACGCGGTAAAATTGTCTCTCTCTCTTGCTCCCACCGATCCCAATCAACTGTTATAATGACCTCATTCTGCACTTCTGGTTTTCACCAGATTTTCTGTCCAGTCAAATGCTCTTTAGAACCTGAACATTGTTTAAAAATATGCATTTAGTGATTATGACTTATTTAAAAAAAAAAACAGGTTCACTTTCTTGTAGAAACCAAAACTAGGAATTTTCTAAGAGTGCCTGGCTGTTGTGATGTCATGTGGAAACATTCAAAATGTAGTTATTTCAATTGTATATCAATTTGTGTAATCGACTACTATTGTCTTAATGCTGCTACATCCTGAATTTCCCCTTGGGGATCAATAAAGTATCTATCTACATTAATCCTTACACTAATGAAAATAAACGAATGGCATACGATACAGTTTCACGTAGCTAGCACAGAGTTGGATAACCGTCGCATGGTTCTATGTCCAAGTAGAAAGCTTCACAGCTCCATGTAGAACGTCCGAGTTGTCATGTAGTAATTACGGTAGCCGAAATCACCTCGCCGAAGTAGCCGTTAAGCCAGAGAAATCATATCCGCAAGCATGGGTCGTAAATGTGTGACCATATTTTTTATTCAGCCTCTTAGTTGGTTAAGAAGGAAACGGCTTGAAGTTGTTCACTTCATTTCTCGGGCTCACGTCCATGATATTGTCAAGTACGGTAGCGCGCTACTGGTTATTTAAGGGGGGGGGCTGCTCTATGTCCCACGTTTACTTTTTTTTACTGTGGAAATTTGTCAGCAAAAATAAATATTTTTCCTTTTTCTTAGAGGCATGGTGCCTTTTATTCCTGAACTTTTTGGTTTGTCTGAATTAAATCTATTTGATTCATGTGACCATGTCAGTCTAGCTATAAAGCTCAAGATGTAATTTCCACCACTGTTTTAATTTAAAAACGAACAAAAAAAAAATACTCCATCACTCGGTTTCATGAACCACTCAGTGAGAACTATTGATCTAAATTATGTTCTGAAGCCTAGCTTTCCGACTGTTTCCAGCTCGACTAACCATAAACACTTCAAGCCGTTTTGAAAGGAAGAATTACTGTTTTTCCCCCTTGTTTCAGTCGGTCAAGACTAGATGTTGAGCACCGCATCTATAAGGTAGAGTTGCTCGATTATGGCAAAAATCATAATCACGATTATTTTGAACATGTAGTATGCGGCACAATCATTTTCTCTTATTTTGTTTTCATAATTGTCGGAGACCATAATCAAAATTTAAATTGAAAATTTCATATCAATTGCATGTACTAAGAAAAGCTTGAAGCTGTCGGTTTAGATTTATACTAAGTTCACGTCTAAATCAGAGTTGTCATCCATCTGACGCAGTTGTAAGAGTTCATCCTGTTGATGATGAAGCATGATGAAATAACGTGTTGTCTTGTGGCTTTGAAGGTATGTGACCCATCTGATGAAACGCATCCAGAGAGGGCCAGTCCGAGGCATCTCCATCAAGCTGCAGGAGGAGGAGCGTGAGAGGAGGGACAACTATGTCCCAGAGGTACGTTTTAGCTCTGCTGGAGCATTTTGTACGCCCTGTTTACACCTGCTCATTTCATACGTCTCTGAATCACATTTTGATAAGAATACAAACCAGATGCTTAAACGTATTTCTGCAAAGTTTTTGCTGGTATTGCATGTGAAGATGCAAATTCTCATTGAAGTAGAACAGATTTCCAGTGTTCCTCATTTTCTTTATGATTAAGATCATAGCAGTGTCTGCTATCATGATTTTAGTGCCACTTGTCTGTGTTTTTAAAGGCACAGACCTCGATGTTCAGAGACGCATTTATTTACTCTTTCATTTTTATTTAGATAATCCCTGTTCAGATATAATCCTGATAACCACGTGTAAACGGGGGACTTGCTCATCTGCTCCCAAGTCTGGACCTGTTAATCTGTGGATATCGTGGCACGTCCTTGATCAGGATGTCCAGAAGCTTTAGGGCTTAGTTTCTCTCTGCACATTTGATGTACAGCATCGTGTTCGGTCCAGCTAGCATCGTGTAATGCAAGAAGAAAGATGCTGGCTGTTGCAGCAGAGATTTCAGGCGATGAGACTGTTCACAGGTTCAAAAACAAGTGGTCGAAGCACGTGTAATTCTCAGTGCGGCACATGTGTTTCAGGAAATCCCATCGTGTGAGTCAAACTCGTACTAGTCATATTCTCGGATGAACACATCACATCTCGCGCGTGTGTATTTAAGGTATCTCGCTCCGGGCTTGGTTTTGATTGGAATCTTACCTGAGAGATAAAGCCAAATAGTGTAAATATGGATCAATTGAGAGTTAGCATAGAAATGTCTGTGAAATTGGAATAGGCAGATTAATATACACTGGCTTCGGCTTAGACGCTGAAGTAGAGACATGTTATCTAATATTGATCCTTTACAGTTTAAGTTCAGTAAAATGCTTCTGTAGTTTTCAAGGCAAACTAAAAACCGTTCCAAATGGTTTGCATAGTTCAGTGGAGGGGGGGGGTGCCCCAAAGTCTTTACTTTTTATTTATTTATTACATTTTATTTGAACCCCTTTCTCCTATTATGGTCACCTTCCATTACACACCCATCCACCATCCTGGAGGCTAACGCGTTCTTCTCCAAGACCCATGAATCCAACCAACTGCATCTTTTTGATCCAGTGCTTATGCTGCGTTACGTGGCAGCATAACACACTGATGAAAACGCTCAAGTGCCCCCTCACAGAAACATGACTGGCTAGTGTCCCTATGGGGGTTGAGAGAATATTGCATCTCCCACCCAGAGAGCATGGCCAGTTTTGATCTCTTGGACTCCTGACTTCTTATGGCTGTAGCACTCTTGGGATCCAAACTACTAATCTCCAGACTATAGTTTTTGGGGTATGTGTCTATTGATGCGTTTGACTAGACAACTAAATCATAACGGAGTGGGGAAGAGGTGTGTGGTTTAAATTATTTCGTTCTTGGGTTTCCAGGCAACTGAAACATGAGTGAGCTAGTGTGTGCATTGGAGCTTTCACTTGCGTGGTGGGCTAACTAATGGGTTAGCTCTCTCTCTCTCCCCCTCGGTATTTGTATTAAAAAGGTTATTGGACCTCATAGCTTGGGCAAAACACCAGAAATAATCGACAATTTATGTTTCAGTTTAATGATTAGCCAGTAGCATTTAAAGGTCTTTCCCCTTTAGCCTGGTCACACATGACTGGAAAGAAGAATAATTTAAGATGGCCACAGAGTGGACATGTCTGCCTATAAGAACTTTGGCTGCAGTAATGTGCAATTTTTTGGCCCATTTGTCATGTACACTGCTTCAAAAGCAGGACCCTGATTATTAGTATTTGTTTTCCCCCTAAAAATCCCTATTTTTTTTTTCTAATTTTATTTTATTTAAATTTATTTATATATATCCTGCTGTTTGTGACTGAGCTTCAACGTATAAATGTTAAATTTGGTTACTGCTTTATTTGTTTGTTTATTTATTTAGTAATCCAAAATATGAAAGTCCGTTTTTGTCCATTGGTTTTTCTGTTTAACTTCCTGTGTTCTCCTGCACCACGCATCACTGATGCACTCAGTGTGATCTGTATTTTGGCCCAGTTTGCTCTGTGCAAATGCAACACATTTGCACATGCATTAATTTTTTTTTTCCCAGCTCTACCTAGTGCCTCTTTTCTTTTCTTTTTTTAAATGTAATTTTATTTATTTTTATGTATTTTACACCTTTTTTAATTATTATTTTTATTTTACATTTTTAGGTGCTGTATGTCATAAATTATTGGGGTTTTTTTTAGTTGAAGATCTTCTGTTTATTTTATTCAGATATCCATAAGTGTCAAAGAAGTGATATTCACTTAAACCGTGGGAGAACTTGTTTTTAATGTGCTTTTAGTGGAATTTAATTGGATTTTTCACTGCAGTAAATTTGTCCTTTTGTCAGTGGCGATGCAGTTGTTGGTTTCTGACACACGTAACCAATATAATCAATATTTCTTAAAATACAATTCAAACTACGAGTTTGAGTGAAAATCTCATTGGATTAATGTGATGTAATCGCATATTATGCATGTGAATAATAATGTTCAGCACATACAACTGCTCATTATATTTACTAAACCAGTGGATGAAAATGTGTTTTCCTCATGAGTGCAGTTTCTGTGATGTGCTACTTGTGCAGTGCCACTTCTGGTGTAAAATAGACTTTATCTGCAATTCTGAGATGCCTGAATTTGTGCCCATCGCCAATTAAGACTCGAAAATGTGAACCTTATCGAAAATGTATTATCATTGTATTTGGGCTTTAATTTTGTTACTTGTGGACGTAGGGCATGCCAGATGCACGAATGGTGATTCCAGTATTAGCTGGGTGTTCGGGTATGCATGCACAATACTAGTTGAAACATCTCATTTTGGTTGAGGAGGTCAATAAATCCACTCAAAACAGAACAGGTGTTTAGATCAAGCAGTTAATCCCAGATTAATATTGCATTTCAGCTATTTCGGTAATAATTTGGCTCCAACTCTGATCCTGTATCGAAAGTGACTGTGGTCTCTGGTTGCCAGGTCATTGATAATACAGGAAGAGAAACCTGAAAGTCTTTCCCGTGTTTGCAGGATTGGTTTGTTCCTGTCAAACCCTGTATCTTTCACACACATTAAACTGGTGTTTCTCAGTCCTGGAGTACTGATGCCCTGCACTATTGCTTTCCCTGCTCCCAACTTACATGATTCAGCTCATCAGCAAGCCTGAACTAGTTAGAACTAGATGAGTTAGAAAATGGAGAAGACTCAAATGTGCAGGTCCATGTTTCTCCCAAGATCAGGATAGAGAACAGTTCTGGAGCATTAAGGCTTGTGTGTACCATTCAGACTGAGTCCATGACGAACATTTTCACATAGATTTTCATGGTTCACTAAATGCTATTTGTCTCTACAGGTTTCTGCTCTGGACCAGGAGATCATTGAGGTGGACCCTGACACCAAGGAGATGCTCAAGCTTCTGGTACGTTTAATTTCAGGTTATGGAAGGAAGTGTGTACGGCATGTCCCTGTATCGAAAGTGACCATGGTGTCTGGTTGCCGGGTCATTGATACTACAGGGAGAGAAAACAGAAAGTCTTTCCCGTGTTTGCTAGACAACGTGTTCTTGCCAAACCCTGTATCTTTCACACAAATACTCTACACACATCATTATCTTAATTTTTGCATTACATAACCATTTGCAGCTTGATTGACTCTAAATAATGCAGCCACCATTTTCAAAAGAAATTGTTCGACACTTTTCCCTCTATGCCTTAGACATCGTCAGTCCTCTCCTCATGTCACATCACATTCGGGGCTCCTCACTGACCGGCTTGTGTTTTTCTGACAATGTTATCTATTTATCTATTAAACGGGCAAAAGTACTAGCAGCCATTCGTAAGCCAGTCTCCTCAGCACACAGCTTGGTATCAGACCTGTAATGGGGGGTTAGGTTTTTATTTATATATAAATATGTGGCTCCACGTTTAAAATGGTACAAATCGATTGGCTGTATTATTTGCTGCCTAAACCAATGACCGAATCCCCTCACAATAGTAGACTTGGCTTCAGTTAATATCTGAACCAAATATGTATTGGCTGATGGACCACATTTGACTCAGGGGTACATTTCCTCTTTGGCCGAGCTCGTCTCTGTTCTTTATATGTGATTACTGATGTAGCTGGATTGGATTGTTGATTGGACACGTTTCTGGATTGGTCTGTTCTTCAGAGTCATCGTCTGTCTTGTTACAAAGACAAGTCCATAAGCAGGCTCATTCAATGCAAACAAGATTAAATTGTGCGAGGTGTGTGCTTGATGTAGGGTCGTGTGATAAATCAAAACTTCGATTACAGCCTCCGACGATTATGAAAACAAAATAATGGAGAGAAAACGATTATTGTGGCACATTCGTCCCTGTGATGCGATTCGCCAAAATGCATCACATGATGTGCTCCGCTATCTTATGAGAGTACAGTAAGAGATGTGAAAAATGCAGAAATTTCATGCAAAAGCATACACGAATGTAAGCAGCTATCCATAGCTCGAGTAAGTAAAGAATGTACATGTAGAGTCATAGTGATTAATTTTTATTTTTACATTAAGTAATAAATAATTAAAAATAAAATAGTCTCTAAACTTAACTGTGCATCAAGGTTAACGAAAACTCAAACCCTCTATGAACATTTCCGTTAACTATAATAAATGAATGCGTTTCCAAATAAATGAAAACTAAGCTGCAGTTATAACGTTCACCTGCAATACGAACAAAAACTAATAGAATATCAGTGAATAAATCTTTTATATACATTTTTTTATTTCTTGTTATTAAAATAGGTTTTCGTATATAAAATGCTGGGTGGTCTGACTTAAGTGCAGGGGTGGATCTGTCCATGTTTCCGAATCGTAAATAACCAGTAGATGGCAGAGCGATGTGTATTTGAACTGCTTGGCACAGCAGTGATTTAGTAGCAGAGAGCTAATCGCCAAATTAATAGGTAGGAAAAAGCAAAGATTAAAACTAACAAACGAAGCAGGAATTGAAAACCAAAATACAAAACAAAATAAAAATAACTAGCAATATCTTTAAAGGTTTTCTTGCACATAATGCAAGATATGCACAAGGTTATGATAGTTTTAATGTCCCCTACAGGCTTCTGTACCCTTCCCGGTGTCCTCCTGTAAAAAGCCACTGTGTGTGACTGGAGAAAATGGTAAATGTGCACTTGTGTGTGCTTTTATCCAAAGCCCTTTACACTGTCTCATTCACCCATTCACACACCAACGGTAGCAGAGCTGCCATGCAAGGCGCTAACTTGCCATTGGGAGCAACTTGGGGTTCAGTGTCTTGGTCAAGGACACTTCGGCATGTGGAGTCACCCGAATCGAACCGCCAACCCTACGATTAGTGGACAACCCACTCTACCAACTGCTCCACAGCTGCCCCGTAGAAAATGTTTCACAAGCTTGAGAGCAGCTTCACACAGGAAATAGTGGTCAGATTAACTCTTTAAAAAACACGGCACGTCTTTGACTTGGTATAGTTAGTAAACCAGACGCCTTGGAGTTATAATTTCATTTGTTTAGAAAGAAAAACACTTGCACTAGCTCATACGGAGCATGGTTAAAAATATTGGCAGGCATGTTGATTCATATTTAAAGTTTTCTTTGAATGTTTTGATTCCTTTCTTTTACAGAAAGTATTTAGAATACATGTTTAAAATCATTTGAACTTCTCTAATATAATGCAAGTAAACGTTTTGTCAGCTGTAGTGTTTTAACTTGTTCTGTCTGTTCCTCTCACAGGACTTCGGCAGTCTGTCCAACCTGCAGGTCACCCAGCCAACGGTCGGCATGAACTTCAAGACCCCTCGAGGAGTCTAGGTGTTTGTAATATATCTCATAATAAAACTTTGGAAAACAAGGAATTGAGTGTGTGTGTGATGGTTGATCTTGGCATTTGTGGTTTGAGGTCTTGACTGAAAACTGATGCTGTACCACCCCACATCTCTGAAAGGGGACTTTCCCCAAGTAATTCAATTCATTTTTGTGGTTTCTGTTTTTTTTTTTTTCCTGTGGTCCTGCTAGTCTGTTGTGTATGACCAATGCTGGTTAAAATTAAGATGAATGGAAATACCCACTAGATTAATTTGTAGAAAGAGGATGTAAGAGTTGGGTTCAGACATCCATGGTTCTCTGTAACGTAAACATCCACGTCCTGAACTGAAATAAAGGAATATAATTGTCCAGAAAGAATACAGTGATTTACCTCACACATTACACCTTGATTTAAAAAGTAACATTTTTAATCCTGTAAATTTCCTCGAATAAATAATTTAACCAGCTTTCTGAGCAGAGGGTTTAAGACACTGTTTATATGGTATAGATGTGACTAGTGGTGCCATATGGTGTTTTATAGCAGAGGTCCTCTGGCCTTGTTATTCAGTGGGGAAATGTCGACGTATCCTTACCCGTGTAAGTGATGTTCCGGGTCACAGAGACGCATTGTGCTGGCCTGAAAAGTAAAATGCCGTATTGTCCAGCTTCATAATTCTCAGTGGATGCTGTTTGAGTCTCCCGTCTTAGACTCTTCTATGAGGTAAGATTTGTGGCTAGTTTTATACCTGCGATATCTGCTGTTGCTGATACTTTTTTATTATTATTATTATTATTTTCTTATCCATTCAATACACGTGCAGGAGGTTTAAAGTGATGACCGCCACCAGCGAGTCCTGATGAGAACTTACTGGAGAAGAGTGCTGTAAGTGGTGAAAAGCTGACAGGGGAAAAATGAGCCATTCATTTATAATTTTATTAAATCTGTCAATGAAAAACAGACGAGATGTAACCGTGAATGTTGGGGAAGAACAGTCAGCATGGCTGAAGTGAGAAATCAGGAGCCTTCGGTGCAAAAATTCACTATTATTGCAAAAATGTTTGATCAAATTTGACCAGCATCGCACTAGTCCATACAGAGCAGCACTGTTCACTCTAACGAAGGGGGAGAGATGACAATAAGAAAGAAAAAAAAGAATGGCAATAATAGTAATCATAATTATATCATAATTACAAAAATTTAATTCTTTTAAAACATTTCTAAACAGACAAAACACAATCACCTTGATAATAAGACGATATCCGGTCACCGTCACATCAGAAGTCTTTTTTTTTTCATTCATTTTTTTAAATATTGTTTTTAAAAATACTTCACCATCTACTTATACTTTTTTTATTGCGAAAATAGGTGATGAGTGATGGAGCTGGAGGGCAGAAGAGGGCCGTTGGCACTGAGAGCAGGCTGTAGCGTGTGTGTGGGGGGTTGTTTGTCCTCTTCTCACACACACTCCAGCAAGGAACTCCGTTCAACAAGGCTCCTCCCTTTATTTAAGCTGTATTTCTGTTACGCAGTGGACTAGATGTCGGTTTGTAGAGCGCTCTGTACACTGATCATAATCCCTGAACAAACGCAACGCGAGTGCAACCTCAGTCTTGTGGTGGTGGTTTTTTTTACACCTCTGACAGAACTGGACTGATTTGGGGCGGTCACGTGAAGGTGCTGGGGGGATACTTTTTTTTTTTTAACGCTTTATAATGGTAGGAAGCATACATGTGTTCGAAAGAATTGTGGAATGCTTAAAGAGGACGTGTTGACAGTACATGGTTCCAACGAGAACCCTCAACATCGATTCTTTGACCAGATTTTCCAAAAACCGCAGAATGAAAGAAACGAATGAAGTAGAAGAACCTCAACAGGAGTGAAATGCGCACTCGTGTTCTCCCCCTCAGGTTCTCCATGCTTTCGCTAGCTCAGAGAAACAAAAGGAGGCAGTCTGCAGAAGTCTCTCGGACTTCTGTTCGTTTCACACGCTCTATTCCATAGACTTAATAATCCAGAGGCAACAGTGTGTCTCTCTGTGTTAGGAGTCTCCTGTGTGTCTGCAGGGGCCTGAACAGTGGCATGCAGCTCTGATGGGAGTTGGTGGTAGATTTTGGGGTTGAGGGAGAGCTGTAAACAGTTCTGTGGCAGGACCTTGGCTCAGGGGGTTCTGTCTCTGTAAGGGGGAACAGAGGCTGAGAGAGAGAGAGACGTGAGACGGTGGCCTACTTCCATCAGAAAAGGTAATAGCAGTAACACTTACATAGCAATACACACTGTCATGATTTTCAAACATACACCGTAATCAGTTCCACCGGCTCACCGTGACGACGACGTCCGAGGTTCTTTAATGTGTTTGGAGCCGACTGGAGTTTGAACACTGGAGCATTGAGACAAGCGAACGCAAGGACATTTTTCCTTCCCACCCAAATCACGGCCTATCCCGAGCCTATACTGTGAACACTGGGTGTGAGGCGGGAATACACACTGGATGGGATGCAAGACACCATGCACACACACGTTTATTCATGCCAGAGTTTCCGCTAAGAAATTTTGGTGCTGGCCGACGTGTCTGGGAATGATAAATTGTACCGGACAAGCTGTGAAAAATATCCAGTCATCTTCTTCTGTGTCTAAATGGACGAGATTTCTGCTTCTCTGTAGGTGAAGTGACGCTATCAGATGGCTCAGGGACTACGTCGTGCTCCTCCTGTGTTGCGCCGTTGCATGCTAGCTTGTCTTGTAATGTTTTAGTTATGTACCACACACGCGCACACTACATAAGTATCAAGGATGTAATAGCAAGCCAGTCAGAGTACACGTTACAGGAGAAAACGTCAAAAGTGAAAAATACTTTAACGTATGTCTACTTCGTGTTAATATTTTTACCGGACATGGTGTGTGACAATTTGTGGGAATTTTTAAAGGTCAAAAACCTGTATTTACCGGCTAACGGAAACTCACTGATTCACACACTTATTCATGTCTCGGGCAATTTATCATAGACAGTCCACCTACTGGTGCAGTATGTGGGAGGAATGCTTGTTTTGATGGTAGTTATACTCCATTGTTCTTCCATTGCATATTTCTTCTCAGGTAATTTTTACAAGATACAAAACATCACTCTGTTCATCCATCTGAAAATGGAATTTGAGTTAATGAGCAGCAGTGTGTGTGTGTGTGTGTATGTGTGAGAAGGTGCAACAGAGTGTATAGTGAATCCAGATTTCCAACTATAGTAACCCACTACAACATGGTCCAGTCTTACATTAGTCTACACACAGACAGATTCCTTCCCCATTCTCTCTCTCGCTCTCTCTCTTGTTCACTGTCTCTCTCTCTCTCTTTCTCATATTCACTGTCTCTCTGACCTCTTTCTCTCCCCAGACTGAGAGCGGGGTGCAGTCCTAAAACCTGCCACTACGGGGAATGAGCTAGCGGTGGGTGGGAAGGTGCTACGAGTTCAGCCACAGATGATTGAGGCAGTCTCTTGCGGAGGCGCGTTTTTCTGGAACCATCTCCAGCATGGGCAACAGGAAGTTTGTGAAGTGGCTGGCGTCCTCGGCAGACCAGCCGTACTTCTCCACCAGGACATCAAACAGAGACCACGGCTTAAGTTTAGTGATGTGCCGCAACTCCCCTACAGAGGAAAGCAGAGAGAAAGATGGAATTAGCGCTGGGTGAAAAAAAATACATTTATATCAGCAGCCAAAGAGACTTCACGCTCGATGAAACTGTGTCTTGAATGTCTGTTTTGATTTTTTTGCGCAGATGGTCCATGGAGCAGTCAGCGATCAGCGAACTACACTGAGCACTTCCAGTAGCTCTCTTGTTATGTGATGATCATTTGAGAAGCACACTAATGACAAGTAAAAGCACTGGCTTGGCATCAGCAATGCAGACATTATTATTGGCAGTACACTGATGCCCCGCAATATTTAACCCTTGTGTTCCAAGCACCTTAAGGCTTAAGCAAATACTGCCCTCCTTGTATTATATTATATAAATATTAGTCTGATCAATATTAATTGGATAAAATGTCTTGCTAAAAGCTGATTCACTGAAGATGCCCATGTTTTTGAAGTAACACAATGACAAATAAAATCCCGTTGCCGATCATCAGAACAATGCAGCACACCAAAGCTTAGCTTTACTGGACTTTTGGTTTCTGAGAAACAGCTATTTCAACTTCCTATCATCCATACCCCAAACACAAGTCCTCATAACATAAAGCTTTATGGAAATCCAGCAACCAGTTCAGTTGCCCAGCTGTTTTAGTAAATCACGCCCCAACCTATTAGGATTGACTGGCATGTGGAGGCCATGCTATTTGCAAATCTTAACATGTTTGTAATAATTACTGAGTTTTAGATTAGAGTAATTTGACACCAATTATGCAGATGATCATCAGTTTGAGTGAGTGTAGCTAAATAGTCCAAATGGCAAATTGATGTGTTCAGCCAAAGGATTAGGAGGAAAAAGAAAATTTCCATTTGAACCATTTTTTTCTCTCCCAGGGATACACTTGTTTTGTGTAAAAATAATAATAATAACAATAATTAAAAAAAAAAAATAGCGCCCCTAGTGACCAATTGCACGGATTACTAGTGTGTCCCTAGAGGAAGTTTCATGACAATATGAATATTGAACGTTCATGTCAGTGTTAGCATTGTTAAAAGCCTGCTGAAATCTGATTGGTTGTGGCAGCCAGGTAAGGTCCACTTACAGAAATGCAATGCACCAAATTTCATCTCAATAGGACTTATGTTTCCAGAGAAACCATTATTTGAACTTAGCCCCGCCGCTTATGTGTGGCCACTCCTGAAACTTTGCATGACCTCAGAATGTTATTCTGTATGAATCTTTCATGTTTCATGCCAATCCATGCAAACAATCATGAGTTAAAGCTGTTTAAGTAAATTAGGCTCTGCCTCACAAGTGTTGATTGGCATGTTGTTGGAATATTGTTTAGAAATGTCAACATGTTTTGAAGGGTCCGCTATTATGTGTAGTTTGACACCAATTTTGTGAAGATTGGCCAAAAATAGGTTCTGCATATTAGGCAAATTAACTCAAGGTCTAAGTGGGTAGACCAAAATGGATCTTGAGAATGTTTTGTTCAGTGGAATCAGTTCTTTCTAAGACTTACCGTTCCTGAGATATAGACCAGAGCATAAAACCTTGTGCTATTGTACCACCATCAGACCTACGTGGGTCCCTTAGTTTGCCTGAGTAGTAGGGGCCATACTGCATCTTTCCATGAAATTTGGTGTTTCTATATCTTATGCTCTTTCCTCTCCATACTGTTTATTCAGTATCATAATAATAATAAGAGGAAGAAAAATCCAATTCAAATACAATGGGCTTCCAGCACTTTCAGTGCCTGGACCCGTAACAAGTCTTTCTGACCCAAACAGACCACCAGGGTTAATCAGGCAACAGCCTTCAGCACCACCACTGTATGAACAAGGGTTATATAAAGCATCAGTATGATATCTAGAAGTACATATGTCCAGCAATTACATGAGAAAATTTGCTACTGGTATAAGATTTGGAGATTCATGAATTCATGTCTGAGGGCTGTAAGCATGCACGTTTTTGTTATGTTTATAGTCTCCAGTTGAAGCCCGGACAGTCATGTGGCTGGCTCTTTAATTTCATTTCCACAAGAGGAGTTGGGATTTGTTTTAATGGGCTGCAGAGTCAGGGAACCGTTCTAGTTCCTGCTGCAGAGTAGCTACTATTCTGCTACTCTGTAATTGCTGGAGTGGAGTGTACTGTAAGCATACCTAACAATCTCTCCTCCTCTTTACCTCGCTCTCCCTCTCTCTTTCTGTTGAGCCATACATGATTTTATGGAGATGCCTGACCCTTTCTGCTCTCTGGACCTCTCCCTTTTTCCTCACCATTGGCTCGCTCAATTGGGATAAATTCACACACACAAAATCTGTATCCTATGTTTATATGTTTCTGTAAAACTGCTTTGAGGCAATGTCCATTGTTAAAAGCGCTATACAAATAAAATTAAACTGAATTGAAGTGTACTGGTGTTTGGTTTGATGGTTGGTCAAATTCATAGAATGACCAATCCTCTTGCCCGGCATTTTTAAAACCTCCATTATGTTAACATGCAGTTAATAAAACTTGACTTCCTATGTATGAGGAAAACCAGCAAAGTAGAACGTTTCCAAGCTTTGAGTTTTGTACATGCTTGAATACTGTTGCTTCCTGCTGGAAGGTTTAAAAAGCTACATTAATGTTAACCTAAGCTTCACTGTGTTGTTGGATTGAAATTGTGGATTTGCCCTGCAGTTTGATCCACTTCTGTTATTTAATATAATAATTACCGTCAGTGAAGTGCTATGGAAATGCAAAGCAGGAACGGCATAGTACTTCTTCAGGATAGTTCCAAAACTCATAACTTCAAGAACCTCTGAATGTTTTGTGGAAACATGCCTTGACGTTCAGGCCTGCCATCTACAGTGAGGGAAAAAAGTATTTGACCCCCTGCTGATTTTGTACGTTTGCCCACTGAAAAAGAAATTATCAGTCTATAATTTTAATGGTAGGTTTATTTGAACAGTGAGAGACAGAATGACAAGAAAATCCAGAAAAATGCATGTCAAAAATGTTATAAATTGATTTGCATTTTAATGAGGGAAATATGTATTTGACCAACTCTCAATCAGAAAGATTTCTGGCTCCCAGGTGTCTTTTATACAGGTAACGAGCTGAGATTAGGAGCACACTCTTAAAGGGAGTGCTCCTAATCTCAGCTTGTTACCTGTATAAAAGACACCTGTCCACAGAAGCAATCAACCAATCAGATTACAAACTCTCCACCATGGCCAAGACCAAAGAGCTCTCCAAGGATGTCAGGGACAAGATTGTAGACCTACACAAGTCTGGAATGGGCTACAAGACCATTGCCAAGCAGCTTGGTGAGAAGGTGACATTATTCGCAAATGGAAGAAACACAAAAGAACTGTCAATCTCCCTCGGCCTGGAGCGCCATGCAAGATCTCACCTCGTGGAGTTGCAATGATCATGAGAACAGTGAGGAATCAGCCCAGAACTACACGGGAGGATCTTGTCAATGATCTCAAGGCAACTGGGACCATAGTCACCAAGACAACAATTGGTAACACACTACGCCGTGAAGGACTGAAATCCTGCAGCACCCGCAAGGTCCCCCTGCTCAAGAAAGCACATATACTGTACATGCCCGTCTGAAGTTTGCCAATGAACATCTGAATGATTCAGAAGACAACTGGGTGAAAGTGTTGTGGTCAGATGAGACCAAAATGGAGCTCTTTGGCATCAACTCAACTCGCCGTGTTTGGAGGAGGAGGAGTGCTGCCTATGACCCCAAGAACACCATCCCCACCGTCAAACATGGAGGTGGAAACATTATGCTTTGGGGGTGATTTTCTGCTAAGGGGACAGGACAACTTCACCGCATCAAATGGACGATTGACGGGGTCATGTACCGTCAAATCTTGGGTGAGAACCTCCTTCCCTCAGCCAGGGCATTGAAAATGGGTCGTGGATGGGTATTCCAGCATGACAATGACCCAAAACACACGGCCAAGGCAACAAAGGAGTGGCTCAAGAAGAAGCACATTAAGGTCCTGTAGTGGCCTAGCCAGTCTCCAGACCTTAATCCCATAGAAAATCTGTGGAGGGAGCTGAAGGTTCGAGTTGCCAAACGTCAGGCTCGAAACCTTAATGACTTGGAGAAGATCGGCAAAGAGGAGTGAGATGTGTGCAAACCTGGTGGCCAACTACAAGAAACGTCTGACCTCTGTGATTACCAACAAGGATTTTGCCACCAAGTACTAAGTCATGTTTTGCATAGGGGTCAAATACTTATTTCCGTATTAAAATGCAAATCAATTTATAACATTTTTGACATGCGTTTTTCTGGATTTTCTTTTTGTTATTCTGTCTCTCACTGTTCAAATAAATCTACCATTAAAATTATAGACTGATCATTTCTTTGTCAGTGGGCAAACAAAATCAGCAGGGGATCAAATACTTTTTTCACCTCACTGTAATGTGCTTTCTGTCTATGGATTGCTGGGATTCCTGCCTTGCTGTTTTATTTTCATATTCTAGGATTAAGTTCCTGTGGACTTGAAAATGGGGAGCGCTATTACCTTTCTTTGAGAAGAACTCAATGCTGTATTTTCCTGCAGCGATGACTTTACGTGGGACTTTCCCCAGCAGCTCCATAATGAGAGCGATGTGGTCTGACCACCACGCACACCAACACATAAACACAAACACACAGACAACAAAACACGCACACAGACATCAGTAAAACATGCACACACACGCACACATTTCTGCAGGAGGACGAGTAGATGCATTGCAGTCTAGCTCATGAACAGACAGACACGATTCCTGTGAAGTCCTTGTGACGATGATCTTACAATCTGCCTGTCTGCATGACTCTGTGATACTTTGCAGTATCACATGCTAGCTAGGGTGAACTTAGTGTATTAAAGTCATAACAGCGGTAAATTTAATAATAATAATAATCATAATAATAATAATAATAATATTATGGGTGTCGGTCTGTATGGAGTGGGACTGCGCATGTATTCGTCCTCCCTGAGTGCTCCTACAGCTACCTCTCCGGTTGAAGAACTCCCGAGAATATTTTCCAGACAGAGCAAAGTGGCGTGGAATACAGCCCAAGAGCTCTATGATGTGAGCTATGTGATCTATAAAGCAGAGGGGAGGAAGGAGGACAGAAGAAGAAAAAGAAGTGGCACAGAGAAAACAGTGCAGGAAGTATGGGTAAGAATGGATGACAGATGTTGATAGGAGAAGAGGGAGGCAGAGAGAACGAGAGTTAGTAATACTGTGATAAAGTACAGCGATAAACACAGATTAACTGGAAATACATACAGACACAAATTCTTTGTGCTTAGCTGAATATAAACAAGCCATTAACTGAGTCAAGTCCTCCAGCATCGTAATATTTGTATTTTTTTCGTTTAGTTTAGACCTGTGGGGACTGAAACACTGTTTTGGGTGTGACAGTGCGGAAAATGAAATTAATGAGGGAATCGGTGGGAACGAGGGAAAAAAGTACCCCTGCAGGGTACAATGGACCGGAATTAATCATCTGATCTCAGGTGAGATCTCATACTGGGAAATAATAACACATTTCTGTGTGTTGCAACCTAGACATGGAAAAGTTGACTGAAGCATTTAAAAAAATCAGGATATACTGTTTGTTTTTTGGTGTGTGTGTGTGTGTGTGTGTGTGTGTGTGTGTGTGGGGGGTTAGAGAAGTGTGAAAGGACGAGATTGAGCTGAAGACAGTGGAGTGGGAGAGTGTCTGAGACTGGAGGAGGATGAGTGAGACTGAATTAAGGTTTAGCTAAAGGAAAGAAAAGGAAAGGGTGAAGTGAGGAACTTAATGGTGACTGAAAGATACAGTAATCTTAGAAACCATGCCCATAAACTAAACCTTAAACTTGCACTACAAATTATAATACATCTTTTATTTCTAATTAAATAAACAAATTTTTTCTTTGCAATATAACCGTATGAATATAGTTGAAATGATATGAATTATTAATATTATAGAATAATTGATTAAAAACAATAATTGAGATAATTGTGATCTGAGATCTACCTTCATCACGTGAGTAGTCCTCTCCTGAATGTGGCTCGAACAGATAGTCTCCTGTTGCCAGCTCAAACGCCTAAAGGAGACAGAAACAGGAGCAGTGAACAGCCTGTAACTGGAACAAAATCAATGACTGGCACGTTACTGAACTGGCACGTTACTGAATTCAAACTCTAATGAACTGACACGTTGAACTGACACGTTACTGAACTGCATAAATGCTACACATAAGTGTTCTCAAGGCAGTTGAGCTCAAATATCCCACATACAAATCTTATGTTTCAATATTTATTCCAGTCTACAAAAAGCAATTTTCAAGTCCTAGCAAGTTCTAGATCAAAAATAAATTTAAGGCATCTAACTAATAAACAGATTTACATATTCAGTGCCCTCCACTAATATTGGCACCCTTGGTAAATATGAGCAAAGAAGGCTGTGAAAAATTGCCTTTATCGTTTAACCTTTTGATCTTTTATTAAAAACAAAATTCAAAAAAATTACTCTGCTCTCATGGATATCAAACAATTGCAAACTAGGGATGGACTTAAAACTATCACGATATTTTCTGGTATTTATTGCGATAAAGATATCAGTGGTGATATTAATATAGTACCATGCACCACTGTTTTTAGCTACAAGTGATAGCTGTGATCTTGAGAGCCTCAGAAACACAGACAGTGAACTAAAAGAAAAACTGACTGTCTGTAACCGAACCCGTTCCAGATTGTAGAGGTAGCTCCTCGTTTAGAGATAAACTCCTCCTCAGCTTCACGTCCGCCTTCCGCCGTACTTGTTTTCTCTCTGCACGTGAGCTGTGAACGGGTCGCAGACCGTCTCACACAGAAATACATCATCAACGATGCTTTATCGTTATTATCGCGGGAAGACTAATTCCCACTGTGGGGAGAATTTCTACCGGTATATCGCAAACCGTAAGATATTGCCCGTCCCTACTGCAAACACAACACAGGTTTATCAAAAAAAAATATCTTTGTTAAATACATGTGTGCAGTATATTCCCATTGATACATTTTTTAACACACCATTAAATTGTTCAACCATGACTTCCTGTGTCACAGGGGTATAAATATGCGGTAACACATGGGCCAAATACCCTTAGTTCTTGGGAATATAGGTGAAGGAATATAGCTGTGATGTACAGCAAAAGGTTGTTGAGCTTCACAAAATGGGAAGTGGCTATAAGCATTGAAAATCCCAATTTCCACCATTAAGGCAATAATTAAGACGTTTCAGTCAACTGGAAATGTTATGAATCATCCCAGTCCCCTGACTCAAACCCCATAAAAAACCTGTGGGGTGAACTGAAGAGGAGAGTCCACCAGCATGGACCTAGAAATTTGAAGGATCTGGAGAGATTCTGTATGGAGGAATGGTCTCAGATCCCTTGCCATGTTTTCTCCAACCTCATCAGACATTATAGGAGAAGATTCAGAGCTGTTATCATGGCAAAGGGAGGTAGCACAAAATAATGACTAAAAGGGTGTAAATAATTGTTGTACACCTATATTTAACAATACTTTTTTATATATAAATCTGTGTTGTGTTTGCAATTGTTTGATATCCATGACAGCAGAGTATTTCAGTGAATTTTTTTAACCAAAGATCAAAAGGTTAAACAATAAAGACAATATATCACAGCCATCTTTGCTCATATTTACCAAGGGTGCCAATATTACTGGAGGGCACTGTAGAAGTGTATTAGTACAGTAAATGTACTAAATGTAAAAAGTAATGTTTAAATGTAAAACGCAGACACTTATATTTTGTTTTAACATTTGATTTAGGAAGCAAAACTTGAAACACAGCCAGTCATTTTCCCCCACAAAAAATATGAGCAGTTATTATCAATAATCACATAATTTAGAGCTAGGTTTGTAGGCTGAGGAGAGCAGACCCAGTTGAAAGCCAGTTATTTCACTTCTGGGACACGAGTTGCATTTTCTTGCCAGCTAGCTGGATGAATCTAGCTGTGACTGGCTGATACAAATACGGTCCTGTGGTAGTGTTGCACACTGTAAGGAACATGCACAGATAAACTCCAAATAGAGTGCTTACCATACAGGCAGTGCTCCAGATGTCTGCAGGAGTGCTGTAACCAGCACCAATTAGAACCTCAATAGAGCGGTACTGCCGCGTCTGAATGTCTTCAGTAAAGTGCTTGTGCTGAAAACCAAAGAGAAGCTGTGATTTTACAGTCTGAGTCAAAACAGTGAGGTACTGGCCTATCAGGAGTATAATTCAGTGATCTATTAGATAAAGTCTTGTGCGTGCTACAGTACGACCTCTTCCCTTTCTCACCGAGCTGCAATTTATGTGGACAGAAATCGATGCACCTGCATTAATGTGGGTGGAGCAGCACAACAAGGGATGTGACATCTGACATTTAATATTCAAACCCAGTTTAGTCCAAAATAGTGCCCTCTTGACAACTGTGGTCACAAAAATACTGAACACATCTGTTACAGTGTAATCTTAAATAAATAAACAAACAGCATTGTTTCTAGGCGCACAAAGCTTGCTGCTTTTCCTTATGCCTTGCTACTGCAATTGCTTTACAGTAGGATCATGAAAATAATGCCCTGTATCTCTGTTTCTAGTAGCATGTGTCCTTTGGCCTTTGAAACAGCACGAATTTGTCTGAGAATGGAAGCTAGAAGATGCTGGATGTGATGTGCAGGAACGCTGCATCATGCAGAAGTGACTGCATTGCATAACAGCCTTTTCCACCTCACCCCACAGATGCTTAAGAGGGGTGAGAGCCGCAGTCTGTGCAAGCCACCGAGGCAATGTAAACTCGCTGTTATATTCTTGGAACACTCAGTGATGATACGTGCCTTGTGACACGATACATTATCTTGCTGGAAACGTCCATCCAAGTGTGCAATATCTGTAGCCAAGAAGAGATTCACTTTTGTTCAGCTCTTCGGGAAATCATGATATTCTGATCCTTCCATCAGTATAATATTTAACTGGGCAACTATTTCAAACTCAACAATCCTGTTTTGCATATCCTGATTTTCTGATCGTATTTTCTAGGACTTTTCTAAATATGCTCATGTAACTGCAGTGTAAATCAGAAGAAAATTCTGATATTGATATCCGCAGTGGTTTTGTCATGTTTCTGCCTTTACATTCATTCGCTCATTATCATTAAACACTTTATCCTGGTCAGGGTCACGGCGGATCCGGAGCCAACCATAGCTACACTGCTCTCAAGGTTGGAGATTTCACTTTGGATAAGAATGGGACGCCAGTCCATCACAGATCATTATTGACACACACAAACATTCACACCCAGGGGTAATTTAACATAGCCAATATACCTATCTGCATGTTTATTTTAACAGTGGGTGGAACCCACAGAATGTGAAAGAAACCCACACGAACATGGGGAGTACATGAAAAACTCCACCCTAAGTTAGGATTGATCTGGGGACCCACTGTGCTGCCATTTCTGCCTTCACATTTTCTGTATAAAATGCCTAAGCAGTTACTATAAACAAATAATTAGCTAGCGTAGGCTTGGCATGCATATTTCCTACTTGCCAAACAGTGTTCTCACAGTTTTACCCACCTCATTGCATTGTTCGTTCACCTTCCCATTTCGAAATCACAAATAAACGAGTTCAAACAAGCTTCTTCTAGAATCCTCTAAGCTTGCCTACAGCTGCTGACCCACTTGTGCTGAAAGCCACCTGTCTCTGACGCAGTTTTTCCCTGGCACCAGACATGGTTCATGACCGTTTTTGTCAATTCAAGACAAAGTCTGTTAAACGCTGAACATCTGAAGATGGTATTCTGTACAGTAATGCTGAATTTGGATTAGCCTGTCTGATTGCTTGTATGATTCTCACCGTTCTCTTTTGAGCCCTCTGATCTATAAGCTGTGTTTGTCCACCGGATTTCTAATCACTGGTAGAATATTCGCATCTTGCTCCCTTCTCACAATACCATTGAAACTGCTCGTGTTTCAAAGCTCAGGACTGGCACACAATCTGGCAACTATCATGCCAGATTTAATGTCACATGTTTGGGAGTGCTGGTCTGCCTGATTTACAGTGAGGGAAATAAGTATTGGACGCGTCAACTTTTTTTTCAGTAAATATATTTCCAACAAGGTTATTCACATGAAATTTTCACCAGACATCAGTGTTATGTCAAGAAATCCACACATATAAAGAATTCACAACATTAAAATCCATAAATAAAGTGTTGTATAATAAAGTGGAATCACACAGGAAAAAAATATTGAACATGCTAAGAAAAAGCAGTTCTCCAAGACATGGAACCAGCTGAAATCCATAAGTAATTATACCCCCTATCTGTGCAAATTAATATCAGCTGGGTTAGTAAACTGATGGTCTATAAAAAGGCTTTTCGTTACTGAGGTGCCACACAAGAAACATCTCATGGTGGGTAAATGCAAAAAGCTCTCCCAAGACCTTCGCAACCTTACTGTTGCAAAACATATCGGTGGAATCGGATACAGACATATTTCAAAACTTCTGAATCTTCCAATAAGCACCATTGGAGCCATTATCCGCAAGTGGAAGCAACATTAGTCCGTCATCAACCGGCTACTAAGTATTAAATAAATTTCAGTTAGCGTGTTCAGTACTTTTGTCCTGTTTCATTCCACTTTATTACACATAACTTTATTTATGGACTTTAATGTTGTGAACTCTATATTTCCAGATTTATTGAGTTAATACTGTCTTATGAAATTTTAATTGGAAATATATTTACTGAAAAAAATGTTTTACATGTCCAACAATTATTTCCAAAACTGCGTACCCCACAACATGATTTAGAAGATTTTTGTGAAGGTGGGAGTGTACCTAACAACCTGGCCTCTCAGTACGAGGTTTTACTGAAAGCAAAATCTTCAACAACGACACCTTATATTTTAAATCACTTCCCAGATTAATCAAGGGAGCTGATGGATTACAAATCAACAAAACAATTGCATCTTACCACCCAGCAGGCATTGCCAAGGTCTGCTATTTTCACTCTGAGTATGTCAGCGTTGCGAGGGTCGAGAGGATTCACCAGCAGGTCAGCTGCTCGTGCTTTAGCTGAGTGAACAAGTACAGAGCTGTTAATGTAGCTATTAGAACAATACCATAAGCAGAATAAATAAAATTTATTGTCATTGCTGTCACACTTGATATATATTTGAATGCAAATCTGAATCATATTTCATAGTAGCACAGCCTGTCTTTTAAAAATATTATTGTATTTGGCTCAATTACTCTACATAAGCACTAACTTAAAAAAAAAAAACTTATTTTAGAATACTGATCATGTTCACGTCATTTTGGTCTGAAAGTAACAAGGTTAAGATAAGATACCTTTATTGTAACTATACAATGAGATGTCATTAGATACCAATAGATACCAGTAGAGACCATCAAGAGTAAGGTAGTACATATAAAATAAAGGATACAAATAAAAACTAAAAACAAAACCACTAACTTAACTTAACTTTCAAAAAATATTGTTAGAAATGGGCAGAAATTTTAGTCCCTGTCATTCCTACATCTGTAATTTACAGAACACCTCTCTGTTATCAGCAGGATGCTCATACATGGAAACGGTGTTTGATGGGTATATTTATAACATTTCCTATAAAAATAAATGTTACAAATTTATTGCTAGAAAATGTAAATAAAAAATCCAAACTCTAGTCAGCCATTCGCTGAATAATAATAATAATAAGAATAATAATAATAATAATAATAATAGTAAAACTTTATTTTATAGAGCGCCTTTAAAAGCAGCTTGGAAGTGAACAGATGCCAGTTAGAGGTGAGTGTGTGTGTGCAACCTTTAGGAGTGTCTCCTGTGCTGGAGGATGAGACTGTGCGGCTGCGTTCGGCATTGGGGTTCGGGTTTGTTTCTCCATCCTCAGGCTCACGCTCGGGGTCCAGTGGGAGCTCAGGGAAGCGCGGTGCCGTGGCTCGGTGTCGAGCACCATTACGGAGTGCCGTCTCTCCGTTGAACAGCTCGTAAGAGGCCTCAGAGGCATCCCGGTCAGTGGCACTGAGCTCCGACTCCACCAGAGGGCACAGAAGAGGTGAGGTTGAGGGCACCACGGGGACAACATCTAATGGATGGTTTGCGTCCACTACTGCATGACCGTTGGTTTTTGAGGTGTCGTTGGGACTCTCTGTGGAGTTCCTAAGCTCCTGGGCTTCATCCTCTGCTTCATCGTCATCATCGTCCTCTTCGTCATCGTCTTCGTCGTCTTCATCGCCTTCCTCGTCTCTTCTTTCTTCTTCTTTTTTTGGCAGCTCAGGCTGCTCCTCCTTTGCACACTCATCTGTCTTTGGTTCCGGCTTCTCATTGGAAGATACAGCTTCAAGCCTGTCTACTGCTCCCTTTGAGTCTTCCTGACCTGCTTCAGCTTCCTGCTGCTCTGTTGCTTTCTCCTGCTCTTCCTCATCATCTTCAGTTTCTCCTTGTTCCTCCTCCTCCTCCTCATTTGCAGGGTTGTTGCTCTGTTTATGTGGTGGTGTGTTGGTCTCTGTTGCCGTTGAGGGATCTTCATCATCAGGAACACTTATGTTGGGAGGTACTTCACAGTCTTCCCGCTGTTGTGGCTCTGGAGGAGCTGCACCTAGGACATAGGAAAAAATAGAAGGGTTCTCAGACAAAAATGAATGGACCAGATAGAGTCCCGCGCGTGTGTTTGTACATGTGTGTGTACACACTGCCACACTGTGGGGGCGGAGAGGAAGTTGGAGGCTTGCCTGTCTCTGCATTAACAGACTTTGGTATCTCCCTCTTCATTTATTTTTACAGTCCAGTAACATTGGACAGGGAGATACGCAATACTGAAATAGAATAGAATGTATTAAAATATACACTAACTGGCCATTTTATTAGGAACATTCATGCGCTTATTCAATCATGTGGCAGCAGCGCAATGCAGAAAATCTTACAGATACAGGTCAAGAGCTTCAGTTAATGGGAAAAATGTGATCTCAGTGACTTGAACCATCGCATTTTTGTTGGTGCCAAATGGGCTGGTTTGAGTGTTTCAGAAAGGGCTGATCCTCCTGTCCATGCACAACAATCTTTAGAGTTTACTATGAGCAGCAGTTCTACTGGAGGAAACCTTGTTGATGAGACAGGTCAGAGGAGAATGGCCAGAATGGTTCGAGCTGAGAGGAAGGCTATGGCAACCTTAAATAACCCCCTTCACAACCATGGTGAGCTGAAAAGAAGAACTACAGGCTAGAGTGGGCTCACCAAAACTGCACACCAACAGTAGTAGATTGGATAACGTCGTCTGGTCTGATCAATCTCGATTTCTGAGTCAGAATTTGGCATCAATCTGAATCCATGAACTTAATCTACCTTGTTTGAACAGTTCAGGCTGGTGGTGGTTGTGTAATGATGTGGGGAATGTTTTCTTGCCACACTTTACCCATCTTATACTGGGTATAATAATTTCCAGCTTGATGAGCACAAGTCATTTCAAAATGGTTTCATTAACATGGAATGACTTCAGTGTACTTCAGTGGGCTCCCTAGTCAACAGATCTGAGGGATACATGGATTTCTTTAAACTTGCTTTGTGACGATTGTTTAAAACACTATACAAGTTCAATTAAAACTGAATTGAAATTGAATTCAATATACCACCTTGGGGATGTGGTACTGTAGAATGGGAGATTCGCAGCATGAATGTGCAGCTGAGAAATTTGCAGCAATTATGTGATGAAATCATATCAACATGGACCAGACTCTCAAAAGAATGTTTCTAAATACACTGTGGAATCCATTCCATTTACATTTATGGCATTTGGCAGATGCCTTTATCCAGAAGCCTTATCCTTATCCTTACCCAGATAAAAATTTAATTTTATCTCATTTATACAATCGAGCAGTTGAGGGTTTGAAGCATTGCTCGAGGGCCAGCAGTGGGAGCTTGGCAGTGCTGGGATTTGAACTCACAACCTTCCAACCAATAGTCCTACCACTACCCTCTATGCCATAAAGAACTGAGGCTGTTCTCAGAACAAAAGGGGAGGGGGTGCTAATAAAGTGTCCAGTGAGTGTCCAATGAAAGCTAAATCCAAATTTGGTTACAACATGTTAACAAGTCAATTCCGTATGAATGACCCACTCTTGTGGGATTCTCTATTTCATAAATCAAAATTACGAGTTCCAAAGCAGTGGAAGATTTGGTGATTGTAATTAGAGTGTAAATTTGGCAATACTGAGCACTTTCTTAGTCTTCCTTCAATTACCAATACATCTAAGGGAAATGCTGATACACCCAGGGGTTTTGTCTGTTTCCACAGTGATTCTGCTTTTACACTATTCAAATAAAAGTCTTAAAGGAAGACTACTAGCTAAATCGTTAGCCTCAGTCATTAGCTAGCTTATGCTCAGTATACCTATTTTCCAGTTGCCTAGCAACAGTGATTAGCGTTTAACACTAAACGAATCGAATGCTTGTCTCGCCATGTCGAAAGTTCACACATCCTTCACAGGGAGCTCTTTCTACAATCCTCTGAGCTCCACCTGCAGCTGCTGACCCAGATGTGCTGAAAGCTCTCTCTGTGCCGATCGAAGGTCATGTGATGGCACTAATAATGATGATGCAGGCATTAAGTGGAAAATGAAGAGGAATTATAATGCACAAAGTATGGGCCTCTGATACAGGTGGCTACAATGACTAAGGGCTGTTAGGATAACAGTATAAATCAAACACATTTTAATGATAGTTTATAGAGATGAAAACAGAAACCCAGAGCCCTCATTTATCAACATTCCATAGAAAAGCTTGTGCAAACAATAAAATTAGGATTGATCAAACGTCCTTATGCAGGTCACAATGTGCACAATGAAGCTTAATAAATGAGCAGTATTAGCAGTTCAGTTTCTATATAGAGCTTTCGTAAGTGAATACTTGTTTGGTTTTTACGTATGCATGCTTAAAGTTGTACATGAATACTAATCTAAGCAAACGTAGTATTAAAAAGTCTTCGCAAACGCTTTCAGCCCTGTTTTGTGCATTTGCACAGTTTATAAATGAATGCCCCGATGTCTAAAGCTCAAACATTTCTTTTATAATCAGTGACCACTCACATGTGTGGTTGGTTAATCTAACAGGCCGTTCCCTCTCTCCCTCTCCTTCCTCCTCTTCCTCTATGTCATCGTCGTCGTCATCGTCCTCATCATCACTCTCGCCGAGCGCTAGTGCAGGTCCTGGTGGTGGGTTTAACCCTTCGTTGGCTTTCTGTCTCTCAGCCTCCCTCTCTAATGCCTCAATCTCCAGCATGCGTTTCTGCAGCAGCTCCGCCTGCCGCTTTTGCTTCTTCTTCAGCTTCTTCTTCTTGTTCTTGGAGATCTTCCCCACCTGTAGGGGGCACCACATACACAATAATTAACAAAGCATTTTACAGACTCCTGCTTTTGCTCAGAGGATGATAAGGAATATCTTATTAATTAATTAAGTAAGCAAGCAGTGGTTCTGTTGGGATTGTTAGTGCTACAAACCTGTTTGAGTTGCGGTGCTGTGCTCACTGTAGAGAGGAAAAACAAACAAGTTAAACCATATTCCTCTAACAAGCTCTCAGGGCGGTGGTGACCAGGATCACGATTTTAGCGAGCTCCATATAATTAACACATCATAATGCCGAATGCGTATTGCATCAATTAATCTCAGTTATGTTACCCTTCCGTTCTTCCATAAACGGCTCTGTTAGACCATTTAATTTTATTGAAGTAAATAATTTGGCTTACAAGACAGCCTAAGTTACCAGTTTATCATGTTACATAATACGATGCCATCAATACAATAACTAATCCGACGTTTAGTAGTTCACACTCAGCATGGCGTAAGGTCCCTTTCCAGAACCTTCACGCTTACCGTTCCCCAGTGGTGGAATGCACTTCCAATCTCAATCCGGACTGCAGAATCTCTCACTATCTTCAAAAAACAGCTAAAGACCCACCTCTTCCGTGACCACCTAACCAACTCATGGGGAAATAATAATAATAATAAAAAAAAAAAATTTAAAAAATAAACAAAAACCACAACACACTTACACCTCTACTCTGTGCACTTTGCTTCCTCTGGTATTCAATTAATGGATCTTGTATAGTAGCACTACTTGTATTGTTCTCTGCTTGATATATCGCTTTGCTTATTTGTATTTTGGATAAAAGCGTCTGCCAAGTGAATAAATGTAAATGTAATTAACTTTATCAGGCTCATAGTATGATATTAATGAGTAAATTTATACAATACAATAATTTAAGATTAAACTAACATTAAGTGCTCATTTGTAGCCAACTAAAGAGCTTGTAGCCTAAGCTACTAGCTTGCAACTAGTAAGCTGACTTGGTTAGCAACAATACAAGTAGTCTAAATTAAAAAATAAAATTCTCAAAATGCGTTTCACAAACCACCAATTGCCTTCCAACATTCACATTTATATCACAGTGTCTGACATACACATTTATATCATAGCTATGTAAGATGTTAGCATCTAATATATACATTGTGTATCTTTCAACAAGAAGTTAAAGTCTGGCAGCTTTAGTGTCCTTTCAGCTGAAACCCTAATGGGGAAAACATTTTATCTATGGACAAACCTAAATTGTCCTCTACAGCTGATCTGAGGTCAGTTGAGAATAGACCATCACTGCTGATTGTGTCCAGGAATGCAAGTTTGTTGACATTCTACCATCATATTATCAGGATGTCGCTTTTCAATATGGAATTTGACAGTGATGTATAGGCTACATGGGAGGTGAAAATTATTATTTTTTTTATTAAACTCCAAAACCTTCTGAAACTACCAAGGTCCTCATGACTATTTATAGCCTTGCTAGCCCTCTCACTGTTTAACACATTATAAATGATGGTTTATACCAGAAACATGCGTGAAAAGCTGATGAAAAATGCAGTTTGTTCTGCACAAGATATAAAGTTCTTCAGTGATCCAATAATTCATTTTTTTTTCTTTGAGTTTAGGCTAAAAGAGGATTTAATGGCTCTGTCTGTCCCGTCTCTCTGTCCCAGTTCCACATTAAAGCTGCTGGCTATTTCTAATGCCTGGCTCTCGTCATCTCCTCACTAAATCATATGGTCCCACCCTGCTCAAGGCCACACAGGCTATCACATCTATAACCAGCCTGTCCTATGACACCTTATCAGAGGATCAGGCTCTATTCCAGCAGTCGTGATGTCTATAATCATTTTAGTCTTGAATCCATATTTGTCTTAAACGTGAGCTGTCAGAAGAAAACTATGAGTAATTAATGTGTGTGATGATGTTGCTTTCCTGCACACATCAAGGACAAATTTGGGTCAAGTAGTTTGTGAGTGTACAATAGCTGGAAGTGGAAGTTTGTCTATCGAGGATCTACGAAGAGCGGTTTTCACAATAGGCTCATGCTGCACTTTTCACCGAGTATATGGCTTCTTCTGAGATGTTTGCAAGAACTTTATCAAATTGGTCAAAAATCATGCTGCATATCAAAGTCAGATGTAACTTAGTAATGATTTCTGGCTTCCTCTAATAGATTTCTGGTTTCCGCTATTATCGAAACCTAATCAAACTTGTTACTGGTG
Source organism: Ameiurus melas (assembly GCA_012411365.1). NCBI lineage: Eukaryota > Metazoa > Chordata > Actinopteri > Siluriformes > Ictaluridae > Ameiurus > Ameiurus melas. The sequence continues at coordinate 18,647,266 of CM022764.1, read as the reverse complement.
ATAAAAAAAAGAGAAGCTAAATAGCTACGGTTAGATTCTGGTGTTCTTTCTTTGTATGTTTAAAGTGTTTGGCAAACTAGATATTTTCCGGTTCATAAACACATCAGGCCTGCACAGGAAGGCACTTTAATTAGACTCCACAGGCAAAGCTAAAGATCATTACATCATTCACACTGTGGGGCGGATTTATTTCGAGCATTTATATAATTGTGTTTATATTTAGCATTTAAAAGATATGCTCAATTAATATGACTATGCCGTCTTATTCATGTATGTGCAGGAATATAGGTTGTGCAGTATGTAGACAAACTGTGTTCCTTGGACAAATAAATGTGATAAATAATCATGATGGTTATTATTTTATCCTCGATCATGTTGTAGTGTATTTTGTGGAAAAACAACAACAACAACAACAACAACAAACAAACACACAGTGTAATACCTGCAGATCCAGAGGGAGGAGGAGCTCCTGCTTTCTGCCACTCAGTGGCTTCAACCGCCATGCGCCTGACAAAGGCGTCATCCACACACATCAGGATGTTCTCCGGCTTGATGTCTGTGTGAATGATCTTGCACTTGGAGTGGAGGTAATCCAAACCCTGCAAGACCTGCCAATTAAATACACAACATTCGATTGAATCACTTTGCCTGGATGAGGAACGAGCTGAGATTCATGCTTCTTCAGGATGCTGCTCTTGTGGTGAGATAAAAAATATATGATATGATCGCTTAAAGTAGTGGTTCTTAAATGGGACCCCCAGCGGTCTGTGACGCATAGACAGGGGACTGTACTGTTTAATCTATTTTTACAGTGGTGGATATCAAAGTAATTATCAAAGTAATTATAAGTATTATTTAGGCAGTGTATTTATTAAACTGTATGTCTGGTAACTTGAATTGAACGAGTTTAATCCAAACCTTAATAACTCCAACAAGTATTCCGTAACATAATGCCATCTTGGACCCAATGTGTTCTTTTGGTGGAAAGCTCAGAAAAAGAAAAATCTATGGTTCTAATAAATAGACAAAATATTTACTTATTTATTTATTTTAGAGCTAAATAGGTCACTGGCTGCAAAAAGTTTAAGAACCCCTGGCTTAAAGAACATCCATCTATCCATAAATTTCCCATACCATATACCCTACACAGGGTCATGGGGAGTCTGGACCCAACCCCAACCCCATCTAACGTAGTTTTCTGGTATACTTTTCTTATTTAAAATTCAAATCAGTGCTGTTCACATTATAATATATTTCCAATAATGTGTTTTGTGTTTGTCGGCATGTGTACCTGTCTAATGATGCTCTTGACGCACGGTAAAGGCAAGCCCTGATAGTTGGACTTGATGATCCATTTCAGTAGATGGTGGCCGAGGACTTCAAACACCATACATACATCTGAGAGCGTGAGTTAGGTAGAATAACACAATCGCATGCAGGCATACGAGAGCTAAAAATACCCACGCACTTGTACACACACTGAGGAGGATACGGATCCCGTTTATCCCCGAGATCTTGAAGTCATCGATGAGCTGAACCACCATGTCTTTATTGGGGTCAGTGGGGTCACTCTCACGTACCTGATAGACAGACATAGACGTGTACGATTACCACACACTATGCGCTCTCAGGATCAAATGGCCTAAACGCTTAGAAACACTTGGCATATCATAAAACCTGTCATCTGACACAAGTGGCATTAACTTAATGAAAATTATTTCTGTTTCAACGTACAAGGCAGGACTTGTTTAAATGGACTGAAGAGGACGCAGTAAAATGGCCATGTATATTGGAGTATTGTACTAGTGGCCTTTTCACTTACACATCGGAGTAGTTTGATCTCGTCTAGTGCCGTCTCTGTGTAGTGCTGAGCACTCTTCACCACCTTCATCGCCACAAATCGCTTTCCTCTGTGGACAGAACACAAGACTATTCAGGCTATAGCTGTTGATGAAGCTGTTGAACTGAGTGTGTGTGTGTGTGTGTGTATGTCTACCCATATGGGATTTTTGGCTTCCAACTGACTCCAGACAAAAAGTGCCTGAGGCTACAACTGCACATCCTATATTCCCTCCACTACATACATTTATCTCAAATCTCTGAATGATATTTTCAATCCATTTGCCACCTTATGCAGCCACATTTCAGTTTGTTGGTGTGGACTGTGTCTTTCTGTCAACAAACTTTATAAAAAAAAAAAAGCAAGTGACTTTATAAAAAATTAAAAATTTCCCAGTGGAACAGATGGGGTGTCTGTTGCTCTGCCTTCTGCATTGCTTGCATTGTGGTTTGCTATTTAGGTCGTTTTTATCTGCCATCTTTACTAGGACGTACAGAATAAACAATATGTTTCTGAGCTTTTTGGCTCTTGTATGGTGCAATACAGTCAATCAGAGTATATTATCATCAGGAGCATGAAAACTTTGGTAAGAAAGAAACAAAACCGTGTTTTCTCACTGACAGTAGAAATTTAGTCTGGTTGGTCCTGTAATAATTTAGTAACAACTTGCCTAGTGCATTAAATATAGCAAATAATATAAACTCCTCTAATTTCATGTTATGTTTCGTAGATACTCCAGCATCTTTCAAACTAATCTCTACCCACCGCATATAATATACATACAGGTGCATCTAAAATAAAATTATAATATTTTGTAAAAGTTACATTTTTCACCAAATTTTACTTTTTAAAAAATGGAACTTTCATATATTCTAGATTCACTACACATAAAGTTAAATATTTCAGGGCTTTTTTTTTTTTTTCTTAATCTTGATGATTACGGCTTACAGCTCATGGTAATCAAAAATCCAGTATCTCAAAACATTAGAATAAAGAATTTATAATACAGAAAGTTCGACCTCCTGAAAAATTATGTTAATTTATGCACTCAATACTTGGTCTTGGCTTCTTTTGCACAACTGGATTGCATGAGCTGTAAGCCATAATCATCAAGATTAAAACAAAAAAGGCTTGAAATATTTCACTTTATGTGTAATGAATCTAGAATATATGAAATTTCCACGTTTTGAATTCAGTTACGGAAAAAAATAACTTTTCCACTATATTAAATTTTTTTGAGATATTTGTAAATGCAGTTAACACAGATATTAATTTTGGTGCCTTTCCCTATACTGAGAAAAGAATAGAAAACTTGCTTACTTAAAACTCCCTTATAAAGTGTAAAAGCAGTTGTTGTGGCACTCAATAAACACTGATGTGAAACATTTCCCCAAAAAAATATTTAAATTAAAACATTGTTTTCAAAAGTTTTCAATTAAAGCAACAAGGATTTTTTTTAAAGGCTAGTGGGATATTAAAAAAAGGTTGTTAAACAAAACATTAACTTTCAGTAACTTAATATATAGTGTATAAAACACAAGTAGGAAAAGGCACAAAGCATCTATGTTTAAAGTTCAGTCATCCTTAGCAGTATGTTAAACAATATATGCTTATATATCAAGGGATCCTGTATTTCATGAAATCTATTGGTGAACCCTGACATTAATAAAAATGTAATTGAAAATTAGTGTAAAGAGGGGAGAGTGTGAATGCTGATGAAATATTGTACATCATTTTGGATTCAAAACATTCTGCAGTTATACCTGAGAATGATTCAAATATTTGTGTGGTCGTCTGTGCAAGCCTATCACATGGTCAAATTTGGACATTTTCTACTTTACTTTGAAAATGTTTTTTTCTGAACCGAAATCTCTTTCGCGTGGATCTCAATCACAATTAAAGTTACAGCCTTTTAATGCCACCAGTTACGGTCTGTTTAACTCCAAAATTGTAAAAGAAATTCGCATTTACAGATTCCATTTCAATAACGTTTATCTACATTTACAACCTAATCAACATTACTGCCACATTGACAAAATAAAAAGTTTACAATAGGAAATGAGTTCTCACTTTGATTATCAGCAAAATCCACATCAGTCTCTGTCTCGTCAACTAAGGGTTCTGTTGGCTAAAAGTTTTGTTATTATGTATTTTATTAGGCCATCTGAACATTGTAAAACTTCTGAACAGAGTGTCTAAGTGCTTTTGTCCATTTTGATAATGACATGATGGAGTAAATGCATCGTGGACATTTTTACAGCCGGTGTCTGATAATAAACTGAATTGATTCTGAAACTATCCAGATACTTAGCTAGCAAAAATTGGCACCTCACTCAACATGATCTTTGCGAAGGTTAAAAATCAACCTAAATAAAAGCATTTCCTAATCAACGTTTTGGTAATATATATATATATTATATATATATATATATGTATATTGTATTTTCTTAAAGTAGCAATGTCAAGGTATATTATCACTAAATAAAATTCATTTTTGTCAAAATCTGATTTTTCTTCACACAGCATTTTATAGACCGCATCACTTTTCTGTTCAGTAGGATGTCTGTCATTAGATGGTGCCAAATGTCACATGTAGGGTCCACATCTTTACACATGTTTGACAGTCTCACAATGTTTTGCAACAAATTTATGGCTCTTACTGATGATTGATGTACTCTTGTCCAAAAGTTCTACTGAAATCCTATCAGTATCTTATTGAATTTAGAACGTTAGACTCCACTATCATTTAACAAGATTTATGGCATTGAATCATTGAATCATGACCTACTCTGATGCATTTTTGCATAGACTACGTTCACATGGACAGCAGTAATCTAATTATTGATCTTATTCTGAATAAGACAATATTCTGATTAAGGTGTTTACATGAGTCGCTTTTAGAATATTCCTTACATGTTCCCATTTTACATGTTATAGAACATAGATCGATTAACGACACACGTCATTACGTCCCCATGCCACGCCATCTGACGTCCCTCCAGAATTTCACGTATCAACATACAGTTGGTCTTTGTTATGGAACCGTATACAGTTTTGGGTGTTTCAGTTTTAATTTCACGAACGTTTCATGTGCAGTTAATTATTTGTCATGCTATACATGTTAATAGACGACTGTTTGAAGCCGTGGGCTGCGTCTCAAACCACATACTTACCTACTATATAGTAGCTGAGATTCATGTATTTCTCCTACTATATAGCAGGTAAGTATGCGGTTGTTTGCCGTCAAACAGTTGAGCACTGCTGTGTGTGTGTGTCCTGTCGCAAAATGCGGTGAAAACTCCCACACAAAGTTAATAGTGTGATTAAGGTGTTTATATGTCTGTAATGCACTTCCATAATGTGACTAAAACTCCACATGTCTTAATTCCATTTGTGTTTACTTGGAGTCTGACTTTAGTCAGATTAAGGTCATCAATAATCACTTATTGATACATGCTAGTTTCTTAATCAGAGTATTGTCTTAATCGGGTTAATATTGGAATATCGTTGTGCATGTAAACGTACTGCAGGAGTGTGAGCTGGTGGGCTGAGAAGTGGAACACATTTTTGTGCATTTTTTTTTCTTCAGTTGAGAGTTAAAACCCTAAATGTGTATTATCTGTCTTTGGGACTCCTTTTCTGAGGAAAGTATTTGTGGCTATGTGTTAAAGAGCTTCAGTTTCCACCTGATGACGTATAGATACCACAGAAGTGTCAACAAGTGGAATTGCATTTTCAAGTATCCCTCCACTCATGGGAAGGTGGATAAAATTACATAAAAGTACCTTTGCTAATATTTTGGCTCCTGTCTGTTTCATCACAGGGTATAATGTAACAGTCACACATTTGAAACATTTACTGACTGAATTCAGCAGCTGTCCTTAGTCTTCCATTATACGTGTGATCCAACAGGATTTTTCTAGTGTAGTGAAACATGTTGAAATGATTTGTATTAATGCTACAGATATGCATAAAAAATTAGGCTCTTCAAGAAGTCTGGAGTATTTCGTTATCTCATTGCCAGGTCGTGACTTCCCAGTGATGTTGTGTAAGTGAACAAGTGCGTGGGCTGTGTTTATGAAAGTTTCACTACGACTGTTGGTTGTGTCGGCCTCCCAGGTGCACGGACGATGCAGGTCAGGTGGTTACCTTCTGCACTAAAAACTAATGTGCTGAGTGTGAGTCTCCAGGTTGACATATGATATATTAGTCTAATTGAGAGGCAGGCAAGATCTTCAAACAGATACAGGAGTCGAAACATGACACTAGGACACAGATACAGGCATACACAAAGCTGCTGGGCAACACTGAGTCTGAGTTACAGAGGGTGTGTTTGTGTGAGTGTGTGCAAGGATGATGTTTTATGTGCATGGTGACTCACTGGATATCCCAACATAGCCAGACAGTAGAGAAGTGACCCCAGCCCAGCTTTCGGATCACATGGTACCTCCCATTGAACAGATCTCCTATCTTCACCGGATGGTACCCTCCTAAAAAAGAAAGAAGGAAAGAAATAAAGAAAGAAAGAAAAGAAAGAATGAAAGAAAAGTTTAGGACAGTCTTTCTCCATTATCTGCAGAATTATAAACATAACTATCTAATCTAGAAGTATAATATAAATATAAATTATCCTAGAAATCTCATGTCTCTAAATACAGAGACAAGAGACTTCTAGACATCTGGAACTTTTGTACATATTGCAGAACAAGAGAAAATTAAAGAAAACTCCAGTAGGGTGGTTGAAATAAAGATACGATATATAGATGAAATATAGACGTTCCTGAAAGGATTACAAATATTATCAGTACCTCTATACTGCAGGCAGCTATCATTTACCAATATGTTGCCAAAATTGAATTTCTTTAGCTCTGCAAGTGTGTGTGTGTGTGTGTGTGTGAGAGAGAGACAGCAGAAGAAGAAGAGACTGTGCTGGGACCTTTGCAGTAGTCTGCCGGGTCCTCCTGCTCCTCATCGTCAGAGCCCAAAATCTCTTCCTCTGGCTCTGGGGGTGCGACTGGCTCAGGTTGGGGTGGTGGAGGAGGAGGGGGAGGAGGAGGGGGAGCGGATGGGACTTTCTGCTGCGTCTCAGGCCTGTTAGACAATAAGAACCAAAGAGAAAGAGAGGTACAAACCACTGATTATTTAAACCTTTATCTGGTGCCACTGTGACTGAGCAAATACAGCACTTTTGTGTTATAAGTGATCTCATCTTTGGGAACAATTTCATACTTTAACCTATTTATAGATCACACACAACATTCCATTCGGCCAAAGGCTGCCTATGTAGGCAGCATTTTTTCCATAGTGAGATAAAGTCTGCTGAAGGCAATCCCATCATTCTGTTCACTAGATGAGAGTTTGAACTGAACCTATATTATGAAAAGTACTTATGGCTGAGAAATTCTCAAATTATGATAAAGAGCAATTAAAGTGATGTGAAGAATGAACACCCTTACAATGGGGTATACAGTTTCTGCTTGGTAAATGAAATCTGCAGGATGTGCTGAAGGGATACATTGGATTGGAGCACACAGGACCGCTGGCACCTTTGGTTTATGTGATTGGTAAGTGGAGAGAACACTAAGTGGTGCTATAATGGATTATAGTTTATAATAATATAATGTAATAATAACAATATACTACACACACACCGGTTAATTTAATAGTTTAATTTGTACGAATGCTCATTCATGTGATCATCCAATCAGCCTATCAGAAGGTAGCAGCACAATGCACAAAATCATGCAGATCCCTTTGAAGATCTTAAGTTAATGTTCACATCAAACATCAGAATGGGGGAAAAATGTGATCTCACTGACTTTGATTATGGTATGGTTGTTGGTGCCAGGTTGGTTTGAATATTTCAGAAACTGCTGATCTCCTGGGATTTTCACACAGTCTCTAGAGTTTAAACAGCATGGTGTAAAATACAAAAAACATCCAGGGATCAGCAAATCATCTGCTGCCACATGACTGGCTGATTGGATAATTGCATGAACTAAGCAGGTGTATGGGTTTAGGTACAGGTGTTCCTATTCCATTAGTAGGTCAGTGAGTTGAGAACTCCACGTAATGACACAATGTGGGGATATATTTGATATGATCAAACATTTGTAAGTTGCTTTGGATAAATGCGTCTGCTAAATGAATAAATGTAAATAACACACATACGCACACACATACAGACAGCTGAGGTCAAAGAGAATGACAGAATGCCAGCCAGTGGGTTGCTATGGAAACAAGCCGGGCGAATCTGGCAGATTTAGGGTTAATATTCGAAACCAAACACAAAGAACTGGAGTCGCACCACCACTCATAACTGACATTCCAGCAGTATCCGGGCTCTCTCTCACACACACACACACACACACAATACACACACAATACACATAAATACATAAATGCAAGAGTCCGGTAGGAAGCAGCATCACTGACAGCAGTGAGCTTTGATTAGTGTTTCTAATGCATTCAGAGATAAAACCGAGCAACACAATACACACAATTCTCTTTTATAAGCTGTTTGAAACTATGCAGTAGGGCTGCAGAATTATTGCTAACATAATTATGAAGATTAATTACTAATAGTAATCATAATTTACCACAGCTAAGTATTCAGCCAATTTACATTTTATTGCTGTTAATATACCGGGTGTCCCAATAGTCTACATAGGGGGAATGAATACGTTTTAGCTAAATGTCTTCCAAACATGACACTGTTGTCAAACTTATTAACATATTAAAAAAGACTGGAAGTGTTGCGGACCATCCGAGAAGTGCACGTCTACTGACAAATGCATAACTGACGTGGTGCTGACCGTACAGAGTCCCCTGTGTGTGGAGACTTTTGGGACACCCTGTAGTATTTTGTCATTTTAAGCAACAGAAAAGATGTTTCACATTGTACATTACATTCCAATGACTAACAATAAGGCTGCTACTTATGCTGCAATCCATCGTACTCGGAAGTCGGAACATTTCAAGTGTATTTTCCAGACTTCCTTTCTAAAAGCATTCCAGAGTTTCGGCTCGGAAAAACAAGGATGCGCAGAGCAAGTTCATGTTTGTATACCCAGTCTCTGAATTTGATACAAATAGTAAGATTGATCCTGGTACTCCGGTTTCCTCCCCAAGTTCAAAGACATTCGCTGTAGGCTGATTGGCATCTCTAAAATTGTCCATAGCGTGTGAATGTGTGAGTGATTGTGCCCTGCGATAGATTGGCACCCTGTCCAGGATGTCCTCCGCCTCGTCCCCCGCCTTGTGAGGATAGGCTGCAGGCTACCCCGCGACCCTGTGTAGGATAAGCGGTATGGAAAATGGATGGATGCGTGGAATAAATATGTCATTGCCAGACACTAAAAATATGAACAGGGTGATTTAATAGCTATCTTTAGTTAATTAGATCACTTTAACTAATCTTACTAATATTGCGTTCAATTCGGTTTAATTAATTGAAGGAACCCAAAAATAGTGTACATGATTAAAATATGATTAATTGTGTAATCTTAATGTACAGATTTGGAGTGGGATAACCAAGTAAACCAATACACAACCCAGTTCACACACACACATAGACGTTGTCATGTGGGTCATCTACACGTTTCACAATTCCAACAATTGAATGAGCTCTCTCTCTCGCTCTCTCTCTCTTTCTCACACACAGAGAAAATCCCAGACAACTGACTGCAGACATTACTGTTCAGATAACTCGATAGCACTCCAAGGCGTATATAGGAGTGCATAAGAGCTCCCAGGAAAACAGTGGGCTCAGAGAATTAAAAAAAGGATATTTAAAATATTTAAAAAATAACGATAATGTCACGACTCAGTAGAGATTAAATCAAAGCAAAACAATCTTCCAGCCAAGCTACAGGAACAGGGACTGTGCAGAGCTAAGCGCTTGACTGCAATGACGCTAGACACATGCCTCAGGATGGTATGAGGTGAAGCGTGAAGCTAACATGTCAAGAAAGGTCCGTGTTCGCTGTTTGTGTGTGTGTCCTTAGGCAGGCCCATACAAGACAGAATTTTTAATCATGTGCTTGTAATCACCGCGCACACACACACACACACACACACACACACACACTACGTGTCCATTCACACCCCTCACAGACATTCAGAAGCTCAGCGTCACATTCTCAGAGCCCTGCCCTGCGTGGGCAGCTGCACATGTGTACACTTATATGTGCTGTGTGTTAAGTCTTTACATGCAAGAGCACATAGGTATCTGGGATTAGAGTAATGATCACTACTGATGATGTGGCATCGGTGGAAAGAAATGAGGGAGAGAATGAGGAGGAGGAGGAGGAGAGAGAAAGAGACAGAGACAGTGCAGGACTAGAGTGTATAAATTGGACACTGTGTCAGTGATGGATATAAAAGACGTCTTTCTGTCAACAGTGTGCATGCAATCATTTTTTGCAAAAGTCATTCTGCTGTATTCTCACCTGTCTGCAGTGTATGGTGAGGGGGTAGAGAGAGAACGCGAGAGAGACAGAGAGAGAGAGAGAGAGAGAGAGAGAGAGAGAAAGCGAAAGCGAGAGAGAGACAGAGAGAGAAAGAGAGAGAGAGACTCGTTGTTTTTTTTAATAAGAACAGCTCCTGAAAATCAAAGGACAGCATATACTGCCAAACCAGGACAGGAACTGGGCACAGTTGAGGTGTGTGTGTGTGAGAGAGAGCATTTGTTTCGCCTAAATTTATGGCTGATATGCTGCCTCATGTATTACATAAATAATCACTATAAACACCGTGTCTTTCAGTAAAAACACAGGAAGTCTGTTGGAGACCACAGAACTTTTCAATCCAATCTGTTTAAACCAATGATGGAAATAAGGCTTCATGCAAAATCAGCTTTAAGCACTTCATCCCGCTGTGTAAATGAAGACATGGTTCTCATAACTCACAGCACATTTTGGTGATGAGCGCAGAATAACAGCATGAGCCTAAATTACAGGTGCATGAGATGGGAACATCTCCCACATTGCACGGAAGGGGTTATTATGATCGCTCTTTCTCGAACCGTCTCTTGTATTTTTAAAAGTATTTCATGACATAGACAAGAAAAACAAAGTTTGACTTGACGAAATTCTTTCGAAACAAGAGCGAGACGGCACCTTTGACGTGTTGTAGCTGGAAGATAGAGGATGTGCTACTGCAGCGTTCTTCTCTGTGGTACACATTAACACCAGATGCAGATGACAGCAGGTATTTAGCTGGTTAAATATCCACAGTCCAATATTAACTACATATTGTTCACAAGAATTCCACAGTGTTTTTCTTTCACACATTAGAGGGGATACGGATTATCTCGAGGGTTGAATTTTTTAAGAAATTGATGCCTGTTTAGTTTATCCTTCAAACTGCCTGCATGTTCTCTTTACAAGACAGTGCACTGAAGTAGCCAAAACATTATATACAATATTTTATTAATTTGACCAATCAAAATACTGAGCATAATAAAATACATCCTGTGCACACATTATGATTAGTTTCTTCATTGTGTCTTCATTAGGTTTTGCACACAATTGACGGTTGGTGCACATTAAAAAAATGACGTTTAAAATAATAGGATGTGCTGGATCATGTGCTATTTTATAAGGGTGGAAGCCATATCGTTAAATTAAACCAACGTTGCAGGGATTAATGTGATCAGTACAAAAGGACTATTCATGCAGCAGTAGTCTAGTATATTTAGGCAATATACTAGACTCCTATAAAATGTTCATTTCAGTGCCTGCCATCTTATTATTCAAATATCATATATCATACGCTGGGTCCCAATTCGCCTATTATTCGTACTAAACAGTATCCAAGATGAGAATTAGTGTGTCCCAAATCTTGGTATGTTGAAATGAGTATCCTAAAGGTACCTGAGTGGTCTACTATTTTCAGTAGATTTTCGAAGTGTGGATCCGTGGACACTTTTTCAGCTAATATTGCCCATAACGCTTTGCGTGATCACGGCAGGGGGGGTTTTGTGACGGTTTTCCTCGGTTTGTTGAATTTAAGGATGCATTTTTGAGAGGTGTAAATGAAATGTGGGAAAATAAATCAAGGGAATGGTGAATTAATTTATATAGTATACATTATGTAAGGAATAAGGAATGAAGAAAAGCTGAAATGCAACGAGGAGTTTGTTTACGGTGACAGCATGCGTTACTAGACAACAACGTTCTCTCGTGTTACATGACGTGTTAGTATGTCCAAGTACTTGCATACTCTTTGGCTACACACTCAAAAGTATGTATTTTTTCTACAAAGAAAGAGTACGTACTTTTAGTGAATAGTATAATTATGCGAGCTGAGACGGAGTATTAGTCTTCTTTTTTTCATGTCTAAATTTAGTGCATTTTAGGGTACACTGTATTATATTTGACAATTGCAATTGTGTCTCATATGCTTCAACTCAAGATGACAAATCTGACTGTTGACTTGACCATGTGTGTAACACATCTCAAAATACGAGGAACTTTTCCCATGTACATTTCGATGTAACTTTGGGCTTACATTGCCAGTTCTGAGTACAGCATTTAGTGATGAGTAAATGAGTTACAAGACTGTAAGTAGGCAATTCTGTGGCATTGTATTTATTTTTGACAATGTATCAGACTCCAAAGGTCTGGCCTGCAAATCCAGCCAGAAGGTAGCTGAAGCCAGCAGTTTAGAGACTCAAAGATCATACAAATAAAGCCCCTCCCTTTAGTGTTCCCAGTAAAGCCTTGTCCCTAGCACACATGGACACACACTGATTGGTTGGATGTTGGGGGTCCACATTATTTTGTTCTTCTACTTCCATTTATAATGTCTAGGGTTAGGGTTAGGGTTAGAAGAAACAGAAGTTGAGAAGTACTAACCTGAAAATCCCTAACCCACCATTAAACTTCAAATTAAATCACAAAATGATCTGTCATATCACAAAATGATACAGATAAGGCCAATCAGTCTTTAAAAATGTAGAAATTAAACTTTAAATGGGTTTCTCAGTTCTCCTCAGCTGTATTAATGCAGTTGGGATACCAATAACTCTAGCAATTTTGAATTTGCACTTCACTCAAGGTCAGATCGTATCTGCCAAGTATTTACAGTACTTTCACTTTCGCAGCTGCATGACCTTGTTCTTAAAGGATGTTCTCAAAAATCATTGAAGGATCCAACACATTCACCCTACATAAATAAAACTAATATTTTGAAGTGTGAAATAGTTTTTTGCTGTTGTGAAGCAGATTAAACACAAGGCACCCAGGCGTGGGGCTTTAATTTACCTGTTTTTTCCTGTCACAGATTTTAAGCCATTTCAACCATTTGGTCACAGCTCCACAACAATTAAAGTTGAGAGGAAGGAACTGAGCTGCTTTGACAGGATATCACAGCAGCACATGTAAACCTTGGTGGGATGGTATCAGTTATACTCATAAATTGCTTTATGTTTGCACTACCAATGTGACCTTGTGAAGAAACTGCTGTTACTGAAGGAAGGCACGGGTCTCTAGTAGCTACAACCAAACCAGTTATTCTGCAAGTGTAAAAGCATAACAATACTGTGTGTAGGAAGTGCCTTACAAATAAAGTGTGAATAAATAAGTCTATAAAGAAAAAAAATGGCAACACGTAACCCTTTAAAAAAAAAAAATTGTGCTGCGGCTTATTTCCCATTTGATTATTTTACCTGCTCTAGCACATAGCGTGTATTCATCATAATCCAGGAGCAAAACCAGAATACATCAGACTATCCATCCATTTTCTTATCCTCCACAGGGTCATGGGGGAGCCTGGAGCCTATCCCAGGGAACAAGCTGGGGGACACCCTGGACGGGGTAACCCATCGCAGGGCACAAACAAATGACAATTTGGAAATGCAAATAAACCTACAGCGCATGTCTGTGGAATGGGGGAGGAAACCGGAGTACCCGGAGGAAGATCTGAACCACTGGGAGGACATGCAAACTCCACTCACACATCTTACTGAGGCAGGATTCAAACTGGAGGTTTGAGCAAATGTACTAAGCCACCCCCCATCCATTTATCACAATATACCTGGAGATAATCCACTGCTCTACTGAAATACTAACTATCCTTCTGACACCAGGTATCTGTTAGAGCCATAAAACTGGTAGGATCATAAATCATAGACATAGGACCATAGTGCTTTTATTAGAGAATGAATTGATTTATTTATTTTTTTTACATGTTACTAAAATTCACATGCAAAAAAAGTACATCATATACACGTGATGTATGGTATATACATAATATACATGGCATATGATTTAACATACAGATGAGTCAGTGTCACTCAGTGAAACATCTATTCTTATTAAAGTTATCCCTTGTATCTATGACATCTTGTCTCTTTCCCAAAACGTTATATTAGCTCAAGCTAACAAGGTCCAGCACCGACTGAGGCCATTGGGACTGACTTAAGGTTACACATCCAACATTCAAAAAGGTTAAACATATCTCGAGTTCCACTGCCATGTATTTGGTAGGTGGCAGATATTAATTTCAGACCCTGCCCCTTATCCTGGTTTAGTGCTTATACTAATGAGTCAGTCGCACCTATGAATCACCTTCTCTCTGAATTCGCGAATGTTCCGGAGCTCACTGAATGCCTGCTGTCCTTGGCTATACAAACTCTTCTTAAGTAATCATACTTTGGACACAGTTGTCAACTCTCCTACACTTCTTTCCTCTTTTTTCTCTGATTCATTCTGCCACTCTCTTGCTATCTCTCCCCCACATCCAGGCTTTCTTTTACAGAGTGCCCGCTGACTCACCCTCTCCCTCTAAAAATGTGGGAAAGTGCGTCTGTGTGTGTCGGCGTGTGCCGAAGTGCAGTCTTGGGGATATTTCAGCCTGCTCCCTGATGTCACCACCTTGTTGTCTCACGGTCTCGCACATAGATACACAAACATAAGTCCATGCGTACAAATCAGTAGCCAATTCAGACACGCATTTAAACCACCCCAGTATTTTAATGCATTAACTTTGGCATCATTCTGTCTGGATAGTTTGTACATTTTCATCTGTGGTTACTAGTTACACTCTAAACACAGGAAGTTTCATTGTAAATGAGGCAGGTTTTAGACCCGGTTTATACTTCAGCGGCAATGCGAACCACGTTGTTCATATCTTCACCTAGATGGGACCTTATGCACATCTGGAGGATTGAAAGCAACATCCTCAAGGTACAGGTGAATCAAAACATCACTGACTGGTTTCTACATCTGTTAATTTCTTTTTAAAACAGATCTGCCATCATCATGATTATTGTTATAAGCTGAATAGCAAATAGAAAATGATGCTCTTTTATCCAAAAAGTAATTAATAATTTAAGAAAAAAATCCAGAAGCTTAGTATGTAAAACTAAGCTTGTAGGTGTGAAGGCTAGATGAGAGGGTTTTCTGTTTTTCTTTTAAATAAAAAAAAAGAAAAAGAAAAAAAGAAGCCGTAATATGTTTTGATACTCAAACAACTCAAAATGTCTTTCTTAGTATGGCTTCTGCATTTGCAGTTGTTTCACTACACTTACACTTTAGCGTTCCTGTAGACACTCAGCAGATATGTAAAAATACTTGCAAGGCTCCTTCTAGGAAGCTGGAGAAAAGGCTTCAAACTGTATGCTTCATCTCTCACACACACACACACACACACACAACTACGAATGTAAGGAATACCTGTTTCATATATTCTCATATAATGTAGGATTAATAGTTAGAGAAACCTGAAGGACAAGCTGTGAGCTGTCTGGCAGTACAAGGAATGTAAACATAACAGAAATGTGTCAGCACTGAACGCAAGTAGTCCAGATTACTGTACATAAGTATACAACATGCAACACAGCCCTCATTTTTTAGTCTGTTGCAGACATTCCAACATCTCACAATCCTGCCCCAACTATTTACATTGGTACTGTACCATGTACACAAGATGCGCTAATGTACACACGATACACACGCACCATCTTACGTATGCATAGTTCAAAGTGTGTATCATACTGTACTGTTCAAAAAGAGTTTATCTGTTTGATAAACAATACATCTAACAAGCTGCATAATAAAGGAGAGTATTCATCATAAAATACCAGTTATATTACATGAAGTTTAATAAACTTTAAACTCAGTCAAGACCAGTAACTTCAATGTTACTATCTTGAATCAGGAGAGGATACAGGTATTTAAAAAATAATAATAATAATAATAATAAATGCTTTTCCTACATATGCTGTTTGGCACGTGGCTAACTTATTAGTTTGTGAAATCTTATGGGATTAAACTTGTGCCAAAAAGTTTTGAACGTAACTTTTGAAGAAACAAACAAAAATATAGTTTTTGAAAAGAAAAATAGAGTTTTTGTTTACGCATTCAAAGTATTCATTTAAGTTTACATTCGCCATTCTGGAAAATGAACGGGGATTAACAGCGATGTACTCTCATTGGCAAGTGATGTTTGGATCGATAGCTTGTTGATCTGGAAGTAGAGAATTCAGTGTCGCAAGTTTTGGAGAGCACTCTGGATGCGTTTCTCTGTTTGGTTATAGTGTTTGTACTTTGTAATGGAAATTATTGACTTACTTAATCAGTATAATCGTTCGTAATTAATATTTGAGGTTTTGGTAGTCTCATACGACAATTTTGTGCTAGATAAGCTCGGCGGGTCATTGTAAACCTCCTAATTCTCAGCGGGACACTCAAGCTGTCCATCCGAATCTCACTAGCCAATGAGAGTAAATCACTGTTAATCCCACATGAGAGGTTTGTGCCAGAATATGAAAGTAAACTTGATAAACCTAAATGAAAGTGTAAACAAAAACCCATTAATAAAGTACAATAAGCGAAAAGGAAGCTTAGAAAACTGTTAACAAAGAACGCTGTTTATTTGAAGACCATGTAAAATTTTTACTACAGAGTTCACTGTTTTCAATTTCTGAGTGTTTTGTCTTCTTTCTCATAGTATATCTTTGTTAGTTTCTTGAAAAGTTACATTCAACACTTTTGGCACAAATTTAATTCCATAAAAACAGCAATGGTTACTGTCAGCAAAAAAAACAGGTGCATTCAGGCAGCCTTCCTTGCTGATTCAATCAAAAGAAACCACTGTGGCGACTGGGAAGTTCATAGATAAACATCTGAGACACTACTCACAGAACACAGGATTCAAAAACCCGTCCAGCAGATGGCCAGAGAGTTAACGTTTAATTAGCCATGTTTAATTTTGTTACATTCTCTTGCAGAGCTTTTGTTTCGTTATATGCTCCTAAGACACTGAATTACTGTATGACACAATTACTGTACTCTTATAACATCAAATGTTTTAATCCAGGGGTTTTCAATCTTGTCCAAGAACAGCCGATGTCGCTGTAGGCTTTCATTCCAATCAAGCAGGTGTCACACCTTTTTCTGCTTGCTTGTTTAATCAGTTCATCTTGGACTCCAATCAACTATGAAGTGAGCCTCCTATTTGGCTGGAATGAAAGCCTGCAACCACACCGGCCCTGTGCGATTGAGCAATGCTTATTTTTCATGTATCACAAAATGAATTATATCAAGACAGCATCATATCATATCAAATCGAAGTTTGAATCTTGCGTATCCTTCCACCATGAGTATAAACCTGTTGTGCAGCTTCAGAATAACTGGCAAAACACTGGATGGCAGCAGCTACAGTACAGAATTCAAGGTTGGATCCAGTCACAAAACTGGACTGGATTTACAGCTTCCATCCTTCCCCTCTAGACATGACATAGATTTAACTGCACACTACACTGCCCTTCGTTGCTCTACTTGCTCCTGACGTGTGATACACTCACATCCACCACACACACTCGCAGCAGCAGCAGAAGTAATCAATAAGACTCTGATAAATCACTGAATGTTTTCTTGTATGCTGAGATCATCCTGACCAACCGCAGCCGTTGATGATGAATGTTTCCATAGCTGTTTCGATTGATCATAGCCTAACAATCGTATAGTAAATAGCTTAGGGAAAATAACACAGGTCAATCTTTAACCCTGTTTTATCAAGTGTGACAAAACACAATAAATAAAATACACAACTTATAATATAGTGAATTCTTCTTGTCATACAGCCCTAGTGCTCAGTGCTAAATAAAGTTAGCATCAGGAAAATGCTCGCCAGTCTGTATCCGGATATGCTAGCAATCTTAACAGGCACCCTCTTATTCTACACACACACAAACACACACACTCACACACAAAGCGCTACAGGGACAATCACCCATCCCCCATAACACATGCCCTGTACAGGAAGGGTTGAAACATACATATTTGCATTCACAAAAGAGCTAAATGTTGTGCATGAAGAGATAACAGACAGAAATAGCTTCCTTACCACTGCAGGTTGAGCGAAGCAAAATCAGTGTATCGAGTGTTTACCCTGAAAAGTCAAAAGTTTCCACTCCTATAAAGATAAATCTTTATCTTTATAATATATATATATATATACACTGTATATCCAAGCTGCATCATGGTCCCAATGTAGTCATACTATTAAATTCACTACTTTGTACATGATGCTACTACAGTAGGGTTGTTACAGTGTCATGATTGGATTGTAAGTCATGATCAGATGACTTACCTCACAGTTAAATTTTTCAAAATACCAAATATAATGCATTTCAACAGAATCAATGATTTGAGCCAGCCGTAATCCATTGATAGCTTATTGTTAGTTCATGGACATCACCTACAGATGTCTTAACATCGTGCAAGTGAGCTGTACCTGATCAATAATCAATAACCACTTCCTCTGTGGAGTCCTAACAAATCAGCTTGTCAAGTTTATTATTTAACTTGACAACAGATAGATGGCATTCTCTTTAGAGTCTAAAATCTGGAGGTCCTTTAGAACACAGTCTCTCTCACACACACACACACACACGCTACCTGTGTTTGACGGCTCGGTGGCGAAGCCGGAGAGCACTGAGTGCTAAGTCCAGAGTCTTGCAGGAGTGAGATACACTGCGCTCCATACTAACACATAGACACAGGACAATTATGTCCTGTTATTCGTTTACTCCCGTTCCCTAACTCATCCCTAACCTCCCCCCCAGTGTTTGACTGGGTGCTGTAGAGGGTGTGGGTGGGGCCAAGAATCCATCTCTCACATGACCATCTCACACTTAGCTGACAACTCTCCATCCTTACCGTCTATGTCTCTATAGACGCGCACACACACTCATATAAGGCACACACAATCATTCATGTCTCTCAGACATTTCTCCAATGTTGACACACACAACCTGAACATACACAAATGATTGTCTGTTGTACTTCGTTTTAGATGCCAGACATTCATTACCTGCATTGCTATCTACATGAAGGACGTTAAAAGAAGTCCACAAAAACAATAACAAACATAAAGCATTTAAACCATTATATAATTCCCTGTTTATTATAACTTAGGGCACGTGACCAGTCAGTTTCTTAGTGAATAAATATTTCCCACAAACACTTAATTTGGAATGAGATCTCCAGAAGGCGCTCTCCGGGTTTCTCATTATAGCCTGCCTATCTTGGAGTATCTTTCCCATTACTCTCCAAAATTCCTCTAAGCCCAAGTGACTCGCTGTTTCCTGCAGGATCCGATCTCTTCTAAGGTTACCCCTTTCAAGTGTAGAGCTCATCTGACTGCAGATATGGAACAACAGAAAATGTAGAATGTTATAGTGAAACACGGTACTCATTAAGTGTACTTAACTTAACAAGTGTTACAGCCAAACATGTCGAATCTACACTAAAAATCACAGGTGGCATTTTCTTTATGACTAGCGTTAGTCACAGATACTGCTACGGCTGAGTTCATCTTGTTGACAGAGGTCAGGAGATTTCCACCCATCTCTGCCCCACTCCTCCTCTGCTCAAATTCAGTGCACCTGAGCTCAGTCAATGACGCACACACTTCACACACCCTGCACACCTGACAGGTAAAGCCTCCTCAGCTGGTGTCAGCTAGCTCGAAGGGTTATCATATGGCTGATGAAGATTCCTCAGATGGCCAAGTGTAATGTTCCAGCCATCATCCAGGCAGCTTATCTGTACCGAGGCTGCAGCTGAACTACTGTTCTGACCTAAATAAGCAAACATCCCAATGCTGCAGTACAGGATTATGAGATATGATTGAGATCATTTGGGCACACACAGCTACCCAGAATATTTAGCTAAAGATTTTAATGTACAAAAAAAGATTTAGTAACAAACTTTTAATTAGGCATTATCCTAAAGGAGTGCCCAGGGGGGCCTGTTAAAAGTATGGTAAGGTAAACATTTACCCAGTGATATACGTCTTCTGTCGAGGCAAAGATGGATAGAAGGGCGAAAAAAGAAGAGATACAAAAAAAATAAAGAAATTATGTAGAAAGCAATGTGTGGGGAGAACAAATTTATCAGAGGAACCAGAAAAAAACAAGCAAATGAGTATGGAAAGAGGGTGGGCTCTAAGGACTAATGGAAGGCTGGTTAGCTCTATTGAGTGTAGAAAAGTGTGTGGGATCAGTGTGAGGTTGGAGGAGATACAGACTGAAAGTGAACTAGAGCCAGGAACTATTTAAATGTCTTGAATGTTACTGACCCTTCTTTTTTTTTTGAGTGACTATGTCCTAGCGAAAACATGGACAACAAATTTAATATAATGGATTTGTATTTGTGTGTATGGACTGAAATGAATGTCCTATATTATATCATCCATTTGTATGTTTGCATCATCTGCCTTCTCTCAGGATTAATTTTGTTCTTCTTTCTTATTTTTAAACAGCTATCTTGTTTTCTTTTCTTTCCTTTTTCCTTCGTGGTCTTACTATAAATCCATAGACACATAAAACCACATTCTAGTTATTTTTGTTTTCTCCTCCATCTTGTGCTTTTGGCTACTCAACCTAGGTCTGGTCTATCTGTCACAGTTTCTCCATTTTATATATAGAAATCTATATACTAGTACCATCTTCTATCATCCTTTTGGCACTCATCTCTGCCTCGTTTCCGAATAAAATATTTATTTATTTTTTCCAGCTCTCCTTTTCTATTCCTATCTCCATAGACTACAACTATAAAATTCAAAGTATTGTAACGAATCATCACCTAACCTGAAATGCATGTCCTAATCAGGCCTAAAACACATGCAATATTCCAATCCCCCGCGAAGTGGCCTTGTGATACATGCGAGCATAAGTGCAAACGCAGACCACAAACACCTCAATCCTCTCACATTTATCTTCCACCCTTGAGAGACACACACACTCCATTTCACCTTTGTAATGCAGCTATTTTGCCCCAACAGACACATCTTAGAGCAAACCTGTGTTGTCTCACCTGTGTGCATGTACCCTCAACAGAAAACCTTTCCAATTATAATTAAAAACTGTCTCCAATTATGCCCGCTAGATAAGTCATGTTCTGGCTTTCCTCTGCTCTGTAATGACACTCATCTCACTACTCAAAAGCACACAGATCCCAAAAGCTGAGCTCCTTATCTGAACTGGAAAACTACACTGCATAGCAGTAGAGTGTGGATGGATCTATGTACAAACCCACTGCTAAAAAAAAACAAAAAAAAAACCACACTGCTAAATGAGGCTAGGAATTTTTGGACACCTACTAAAACAGTGAAGTCTTCACATACTGTAATAGCCATGCTCTAGAACTGTCTTTAGCTCAGAGCTTTAAATCCCAATCCTCCAGGACAGTCAGTTTAACATTCATGTTTCATTTCCCCAACTCATCTGTCTAAGCTAATCATGTAATGTGCAGAAACTGGAACATTCAAGGACACTTGATATGGTCCGTATGTAGTAGGAGCCATAAAAACTGAACAGACAATCCTTGCATGGTAGGCATTACAATTATTCATTAAAGCAAAGCCATTCAGCCTGCAATATGTCCAGAGATCCCCATAAACATAATTTTCAGATCGCCTAATATTGTGATCCTAAAGCCCTATGACAGTGGCTATTAAAAACATTAATGACAAACACAATCTGCTCTGATTCATAGTCTCTCAATGCTTACTGAGCTTAGAGATCTTTTTTCCCTCTGGATTTATATCGATTGATCTGCCTTCTCACCAGTGTGAATGTCGCTTTGTCACCAAAGCAGGGTACCCCTTGCCTACAGAGCACATAGGGGTTAAATCCCCATCCCATGGGCACAGCAGAAGTGCAGAGTAAGATGCTTAACATGTTGTGTTGCATTCACACCTGCTGACAGTTGTTGGGACAGGCTCGGAGCTCTAGATGTTCAAAAATCCATAGGGTGTTAACCCTGAATATGAGACACTGTGGTAGCTGTAATATCTCCTGTGTGTCCAAGACTCCAGACAATTGGGATGAAGGGTTTAATTCAGTGACTCACCTGAACATAGTGGCAATGAGCAACAAAAGCTCTTCAAGTTGATAAACTGTATCAGACTAGTCACCTGATACTACAGTTAATCCTGTTCCTACCTGCCTGCAATATTTTTTTTTCTTTTAGGAACTTACTCAGTTCTCTTTC
This sequence comes from Ameiurus melas, assembly GCA_012411365.1. NCBI lineage: Eukaryota > Metazoa > Chordata > Actinopteri > Siluriformes > Ictaluridae > Ameiurus > Ameiurus melas. Next base: position 18,624,919 of record CM022764.1, on the reverse strand, counting down.
CAAAATATAAAAACACGCAATTCAACCACAGGGACCCTTTAAAGCTACTATTTGCCATCTGGACCAATAAGTAGTAAAAATGTTTGGGAGATGACATCATAACAATAATGCAGAATTTACAGCGAAGTTTGAAGTTTTTTTCATTTAAAGTAAGACGTTTCATGGAATTTTATTCCATGTTATCTCGCTCCTGTATGCATGACAGTATTAGTTTGCACACTCGCTACACTGAAACATTCATGATGTGGCCTATTCTTTCAGCAGACATTACATGACCTAACCCTAATGCTCATTTAAAACTTGCATGCAAAATCTTGCTATGGCCTGAGGGTTTGTGTCATAGGGCTGGACGATACGATGATAAAATATCTGTATTGGGATCAATTTTAGTAAAATAACTTTTTCCAACTTGTAGTATTAAGTAACTGATTGGGTACATTTAAAAAAAAAATTCTACCAAATGTTTTACTTTACTTTCCTTTTCAGTGTTCCAAAAGCTAAGTCTAGTCCATCTAAGATTGTCCATATGCCTGCCACCCAACAGGCATTGCACCAGACTCCCACCCTTCAACTCGCAGGTGGCAAGCCCACAAGATGGCTCCATGGCGCTATTTTGGGCTGAGCCCGAGCGGGTTACATGGGTGTCCCGGTCACCAGGTGCTCACTTACTGACGCAAACCCCCCAGGCCTAACTCCAGGGGTGGATCCCTATAACCCTAATCTGGATAGTGACTTTTTGTACCTTTTATAGGGGGGTTTTAGGTTCATTCTTTGACTTCTACCCTTAGATCCAATCACCAAAAGTGGCCCTTCTGGGAGCATTAAGCTCCTGGTGACATAACCCTAAGCTTCACTAAAATACACAAGTCTTTTCACATCTCGATTATCTAAGAATTGATAGCCAGTTGAGGTGGTTCAGGCACATTACGAGTATGTCCCCTGGTCATGTTCTGTATCAAGCACATCCCACTGACCGGCAATCCCAGACCAGCAGACCTAGGACCTCACAGTTGGCCTGGGAATGTCTGGGGATCAACCCTCAGGGGCCAGGGATGAAGAAATCTGTGTTGACCTCCTCAGCCTGCTGCCACCATGACCCCCACCAGGTAAATGGTAGGAAAATGAATGAATGAATCTCCTTTTCAGTCATAAATCATTTACTTTCACAGGCATTAATTAAAAGTATCATGTAAATCATAGTTGACTTGTACATACGGTATGTAGATGATTATGTGAATAATGCTGCCTAGCACCACCTGCACGAATGTGACAACACGCCAGCACCCCCAACCCATTACACAAACTACAGCACTGAGCAAACTTGCTCAAGGGTCCTAGCATGGATAAAGATTTTCATATATAGTATCTTTCTACCTTCAGGGCACTTATCGGTCTATATGTTCTGCTCTATACATGGCCATTCTTGTAACTGGCACTGAGCTATCTGCGTGCGTGCGTGCCTGCTGCTGTACTTCAGGTGCCCTCCATATACTTAGCACAGCAACAGTTAGATTTGAGTCTATCTACCTATCCATCTGCCTGTCTCTCTTTCTATCCCTTTATCTGTCGGTCACTCTAAGGGTACAGGGTACGGATGCCAGTCTTCTGCCTGCTGCTGCGCTCACAGTGTCTTGGCACCAAGTTCTGAGTCTTCAAGCATTGACGACTTCACCTGGTATCGACGACGTCACGGCTACTTAAATAGAACAGATACTGGGCTACAGTATTGTGCGCAGCGGGATGGCCTCTCTTCACACTGTGATCAAGTCCAACTATCATATACCAGCATTACTAAGATGTAGGCCTTCATAGTTAAATATAAAGCATACACCATGTACAAAATACAAGAAACACCCGAGAAATAAACAAGATGGAATTAACAAAGAATGAAGAGCTGAAGACTGATATGAGGTGAGTGCTGACTAATATTTGCTTGTTATCTCAAAAGGTCATCAAAGATCATTTATTTTTGAATATAGCATAACAAATTAGCACATTTTATCATCGAGTCCTGCATGTATTTGTGTGTTGAGCAGACATAAGACATAAGTGACAAGTGCAAATATTGATTTCAGGGTTGATGTTGATTTTTACCTGATAAGACCTCAGATTTTACTAAACATAACTTGCTGTTAATCTGCTGCTCGGCTTGATTCTTATTTGGCGTGATTTCTTTTGCATCCGTTGTTTTATATTTCATGTTTGGCAAATGATGCTTTACGGACATCTTTCCACTCGTGTGTTTTGTGCTAATATTGTGCAATGATGTAAACTACTGTCTTTCTTGGTCGTGTTCCAAATATGCATCAAATGTTGTGCCCCGGTTGAGATGTCCTACATAGGGCTTGACGTGATTAAATGCACATTTACATTTAGTGACAATGGTTTTGGAGAACGATACATCATGATATCATTAGATAAATACAGAATACGTTTTGCCTGCAATGTATTTGAGATGTTGAGATGAAGAGGTGAACATCCCACTGCCTTACTGTGATCGTGTTGTGATGTTAAGGCATGTTCAGATCATGTTTTCTGGTGCTGGGTATGATCTTCCTTCATGTTTTGTCTTTGTCAGCATCAAGGCCAATTGGGTAGGACATGCAGTGCAAAAGCGCCCTATTTTCTGTGCGTGTGTGTGTGTGTGTGTGAGTATGAAACACACTGTTGTGTATCCCTTTATGCATCCATTCTCCATCAGACCAACACACTAAGGCAAATCCAGACAATAAAGAAAGCAGGCTGCTTAGACGCACTGTACGCACACAGAGCGAGAGATAGAAAGAAAGAGAAAGGAAGATGGAGATCATAGAGTAAGACGCACCGACGGGTAAATGAAAAAAATTAATGAACAGACAGTCCAGTGTCCTGAGACACGTTACCTTTCTGGGGACGAGGATTTTTCTGAGTTGACGGACATGAGCAGAGGCTTCAAGCCGCTCGCTCCCAAAGGAACGACAGAGGCAACCAGGAACAAATAAAACACTCTCTGTGTATCTGCCTCTCCTTTGCTCAGGGTCTCACTCTTTTCATCTCCTTTCTGTGCTGCTCCACTGAGACAAGGGATGAGGGCTGCCTCGTCCTCCTCCGCTCCTCTCTTCCACCGTGGAAAAAGAAAGGATGGAAGGCAAACGATGAAGCAGAGCTCGAATAACAGAATGGAGGTGAGACGAAATCTTGCTGCGTTTGAGCAGACTCAGATGCCGCGAGGAGCCCCTCCTCACCCCTCTCCCTCCCTCCCTCCTTTTCGTGATCTTTGCTTCCTTCCTTCCCTCTGCCTGTCCTTTCAGGTTTTTTCTGGCTTAAGGGATATTCTCTTTTCTTCTGGAGACACTGTTGTCCTCCAGTAATCGAATGAAGAGCAGAGCTACTTCACACTGTCCACACTGTCTGCCTGCTGCTACCTCTTCCTCCTCCTTCTCTCTCTCTCTCTCGCTCTCTCTTTCTGTCTGTCTCTCAGCGCAGTGGTTGGCTCGGCAGGCCCTTCTGCAGCTCTCTGCACAACAACAGAGCTGTGAACGCAGCGGGCTAAACCACTGCCTGAGAGGGAGGGGGAGGCTGTGCAGAGAGTGAGGGAAAAGCGTGTTCATATTTCGCACTCATTCTCCCCCATAAAATAGCTTGGCCCATGCCTGTTTCACCCCCTCCCTCCTTCCCTCTGTCACTTCCTCCTCTTACAACATTCTGTATCTCGGGGCAACACGGCACATATATGCTTTCCGTGGTCTCTTTTTCTCTCCCATCCCACTGCCCCGTCTCTTTTGCTCCACCTCCCTCCATTTCACAGCTGTCTTCTTCTCCACTGCTCTGTCTGTTGCCTTTATTTTCACTTTCTGTCTCCATCAGTGCTGTGGAGCTTTTCTTTTTTTCTTCTGTTACATGACCAAACAACAGCTGCAGAGCACTGGAGGACGATAATAAAAGAGGGGCTTCAATACCTGTCACATGGGCACGTCTCTACGCTACATTAAAAGGTGGAGAAAGGGCTTCACAAGAGCTGAAAATTAATATTGAGCTGGCAATTACTTACCACAATTATTCAGGAGAGAAACTTCTTTTACTGTTTTAATTCACAGCAATTTTTTCCACTTTGTATGTTTTCTGATGTTATTAGAAAATTGTATCCATACACAGTAGTCGCATTAACTGAATTTTTTAAATGCTGAAAATAAATAAATCAGCCGCCACAGTATGCAGTACAGAATGCACCAGAGTCCAATACATTTCTAGTTTCAATTGTTAGGAAATTCATAGCCGATCATGATTCGTTAACTGTAAGAACCAATTAAAATATGATTCATTGTTCAGCCCGTAGGAACAGCATAATAAATTTTCTAAAACACACCATTTGGTATAATGTGCAGAAACAGAAAACACTAGAAACCATAAATAACATCAGTATAAAGAGTATATAAGCATGCACACACACACACACACACACACTAGCTTCCTCAGCTCTTCCTGTATGTCTGACAGCAAGCGTACGTAAAACCGTATATCTGATAAACAAACATAGCCTGTCTACTTTTTGCCACACATACACACACAAACACAAACTAAGCAAAGACCCAGATATCCACATTTTATGTGCCAATATCATAAGGTATTCACACAATCATAACACTGTACTGCAGATTTGTCAGCCCAAAAACACATGCAAACGAGACTATGTTCTTAATCCCTGTATAATAAAGGTATGGCCCATCATTTTTGGCATCAAAGCCATAAAGATAATCCACTTTAAAGAGGGAGCCTGCGCTCTGATAAAACAGTAAGGGTAGGATACTCGGTAGAAATGAAGAGGAGTGATGACCTTGATGCTACTAATGCTGCCCTATAAAGAATGAACTACAGGTAAGACTTCTAACACATAGTTAGGCCACAATTCAAAACTTTGTACAACTTCAGTAACAGTAACGTTACTGTGTGTAAGTGAAACACATCCGAAATAATAAAGTTGTCTGTGGTTGTATAAAATTGCAAGCAACTTATATTTGAATACATCCTTGAATTTAGGGCTGGCCGATATGACAAAAAAATATCATATCACGATACTTGAGGACATTTCTATGATACACGATAAATAATACGCATATCCCGATAAATAATTTAGCGAACAAACTGTCTGCAAAACTGCAGTAAAATAAACAAAGAACCGTTAAACTGAGTTTGACGGTACTTTTCTTTAATGCCTATAAAGACAAAAAAAGATTAAGTGAAAAAAATATGTCAAGTCAACGACATCCATTCAGTACCATTTAATTTGTAATTATTAAAAAATTTTAAAATGTATCACCATACCAACGATATCTCAGAAAAGTGTATTGCATAATCATTTAATCACGATATCAATATTATATTGATATATCGCCCAGGCATATTTGAATAAATAACATTTTCATAACTGTTAAAATAAGCGTTTTAAGGTATTTAACAGCCCAGATATGTGTATGTGTGTGTGTGTGTGCGCTCATGAGTCTAAGGCAGGAAAAGGTCTACTCTGCACCCCATTTCACCTCCTCTCATCATCCCTGTCCCTCCATCAGCAGTAGTGGAAATAGGCCATGTAAAGATAGCTGCAGCCTTAATACTGACTCCCAAAATACCAAAATGAGAAAAGAGAGAGCAAAAGAGTGTGAGAGAGAGCGAGAGAGAGAGAGATGCAATCTGGGTCTTTTCTCTTTGCACTCCTCTGTTCTTTACCTCCTTCTTCCCTTTCTAAGGCAGAAGCACTCAGTGCGAATGTGGGGGTGTGTGACTGCGTGTTCTCCTTTTCTGTTTCGTGTGAACTTGTTCTCTAGCTAATCACAGTTCAGACTGTTGCTATAGCGATGGAGCTGGTTAATTCCAGTATAAGGTTTGCTACGTCACAGAAAGTGTGGGGTTTTCAGGCAACCACCGCTGAGACGGTAGCGTGTGAGCGCACTTCACTGTGTGGGTGTCATAAATACATGTATGCCAGTGCAACAACATGCTGAATATTTCTGCTGCTCCATCACCTTTTGAATAGGACAGTTGGATGGATGGACGGATGGATGGATGGATGGATGGATGGACGGACGAATGGATAGATTAGATTCTAATTTTGTTTCTATTTAGCAAGAAGCAGCAATGATTCTTTCTCAATGGCTTACACATTTGAGCACTGATGTACAATGGGAGAGAAAACCAGGTTTTGGGATTATTTAAAAAAAAATTTAATTAGAAGGCAAAATACGAAATTTGTCCCGACATTCACTCAGTAATTGTGATATATAATGATTAGAATTATTTATTTCAGCCCTAAGAGATTTGCTCTATTTACTAGTTCGTGACGTTTACAGCTACTGCACAGGACAGTGTCAAATGATCTCACGATCATCCCATCATAAAATCACTCCTTTTTTATATATATATATAAATATATATATATATATATATATATATATATATATATATATATATATATATATATATATATATATATATATATAAACACACACCCACACATACATACATACATAAATGTGGCTGTTATTTAAAAGTTAAAAAGGTTAAGGTTTATGTGAATGAAAGTTCATCATAAAGAGAGATCTTTGAGCTGGTCAGCAGTCAGCTGCTTCTTTTGCCTGGCATCTAAACAGGGCTGAGTCACCTACAGCAGTCAATACCCTCTCCTCCTCACTCTCTCTCTCTCACACACACACTTGGATGCATCAACACCATCAATCTTTAAGCCAATTACAGCCTCTGCCTCTAGGCCTTTCTCCACATCACAACTCGACTCTCGAGTGCTCTACACCTCTGTAGGCTCACACACAGTAAAGCATCATCAGCAGGCTCAAACTTGCTCCAGCGTTTCCTTTTCGAATTGCTTTGCAGTTGAAGAGGTCTAAAGTTTGATAGGACGAAAGCCTAAAAGCAGTCTTTTAGTTTTTAAGGCCCAGCTTACAGAAACAGAGTGTGTGTGCTCTCTGTTGGCCTGAATGGGCACTGCACTTCCTCTCTGTTCACAGTCAAGTTGTAAAACAGCACATGGGATCATAATGTGATCAAATATATTATACCCAGTGCAGCTGAACACTAGGGTTTTATTCTGACATGTTACTGTTTCTATAGTAACTCATACACAGGGACTTGTACAGTGGATGCTTGACATAATCTAAGACTAATAATAATCAGGTTTTTTTAAACGTGTAGTAAAAAGTTTAATTGTTTATGTGGTGTGTTAAGTTGGTTTTGTTTTTTTCCTTAGGAGACATTTATTTAAAAGTTATGGAAGGAGTCTCAATTGTAAGTGTGTTGAAACAGTCACGTTGTTTGGTGAAGTTTATCAGCACAGGACAGAGGACTTAATGCTTTCTCTGTCAAATGACAAGCCTCAGGGGTTTTTTGGAGGGGTGAGAGAGAGAGAGAGAGAGAGAGAGCAACAGAGAGAGAGAGCAACAGAGAGAGGCTGGTGAGAGAATGGCTGTTTATTGCAGCTATAATTTAGGTAAGAACAGGAACTTGTCTCTGACATTCCACAACATTAAATCTAACTGTATAAACTGACATTACATTCGTAAAAAAAAAATTCTAACACTGTAATTGTTGGCAAATCACAGTGGAATAACACACTCCAGACTGTGCTGTTATCTAAAAACAATGCAATATATTTTTGTACTTTATTTTGAAGGATTTTTGTATAACAGCATGGTCTGTCATATGCTATTGCTTATATAATTATTACTAAAAAAATCTGGAATCTGCTAAATCATTATTAAATTACTACCTAAATCCCCAAGACAATAAGATTTCACTGGAATGAAGAGGCCCAAACATGTCCCAGAATGACAATACCCCTGTGCACAAAGCGAGATCTTTATGGTTAACACATGGTTTGCCAAGGTTGGTGTGGAAGAACTTAAGTGGCCTGCACAAAACCTTACAATCAATTGTACTGAACACCTCCTCGGCTCACATCAGCGCTTGACCTCTTATGCTCTTGCTACTGAATGAGCATAAATCCCCACAGCCACGGTCCAAATCTGTTGGAAAGCCTTATCAGGAGATTGGGGCTGTTATAGCAGCAAAGGGGGACCAACTCCATATTAATGCCCATGGTTTTAGAATGGGTTATTCAATACACAGATGTCTACATACTTTTGGCCATACAGTGTAATAATTCTGTGTATTATATCACACTATTTAAGAATGAACCAAGTTTTAAGATGCACTAGATTTTAACAAGCTGGTGGTTCAGCAGAAATCTTTGATTCTGATACTGAGAGCACATAGCATGGCAGCTACAGCAGTGTCTCGGAGGTTTTTCTGCCATGTTCAGTAGCCTCAGCAGCATCAAATAACAAGTCTGAATCTGAATCTTTGAGCTAGCATGCATCTGACTCTAAACTTGAGTGGGATTGGATAATGATCCATGGCTGTGTTGCACGAGTACTTTATTATTTACAAGAGCAATGCACTATGACACAAAAATACATTCATGTGCATCTTCTCAGAAGTATAAACACCTGAGCTCTTTATATCAATGTCTCTGGCATATTCTGACTTGTAATAACCAGTACACCAGCATACACCATCCATCCATCCATTTTCCATACCGTTTATCCTTCACATGGGGTTATGGGGAGCCTGAAGCCTTTCCCAGGGAACTAGGGGCACGAGGTGGGGGATACCCTGAATGGGGTGCCAGTCCACAATCGCAGGGCACAATCGCACATGCATTCACACACTACCGAGAATTTAGAGATGCCAATCAGCCTATAACGAATGTCTTTGGACTTTGGGGAGGAAACCAGAGTACCCAGCGGAAACCCCCGATGCACGGGGAGAACATGCAAACTCAAGGACACAGGGCGGAGACAGAATTCAAACCCCCATCCGTGGAGATGCGAGGCAGACATGCTAACCTCTTAGGCACCGTGCCCCCCTCATACACCAACCAGAATAAAGTTAATATTAGCTTATGTTCTAAAGTTTATGTATTGTGTGATGAATTGTCCGATATATCCAATGAACCAACAGGTCAAAAACCATACACTGGGTGATTTCTTTGATTTCTAAAACATATTGGTGAGTAATTATATGACGTATTGGTCATCAAAGAGAACATCAAGAACAACTACTCTACTATGCACTTAAAGAGCTCATGGAGAAGTTACTCCAATCTCTGGAAAGGTTCAATAGCTTGTAGTATTATTTAGAATGATTAACACCTTTGAGACAGTTCAGTGATGTTTTACTTCATTATGGTTTTGCCAATAAGAGTGGACACATTAGGTTAGAGTGTTAACATTTACACCAGAACATAAATTCAGGCATAGTTTAGTCTACTGCAAGAGTCAAATGATAAAACTCAAAACAACGATCTCATATTAAAAAAAACTCTCATCTGCTTGTCATGACCTGTCCATGGTACCGGGAATTTACAATGTTGCCTTCAGGAATTTTGTATGAGGCGGGGCTGACGTGCCTGCTGTTGACTATTTGCTGGTTAACCTGTAAATGTCATGAGAAATAGATATTTAAAATGAGCAGCTGTTTACTTACTACTAACAAAGTAAGGGAAAAACACATGCATGCATAAATCTACACACAAACATAGCGGAAGAGCTACACTTACTCTGGGTGGCTTACTTCAAGTCAAGTAAGGTCAAGTGGGCTTTTATTGTCATTCCTCTACATAGCTTGTATACACTGGAACTAAATGACATTTAAACAAGACCATGATACACCAGGGAACAGTACACAAGACTGCAAAATGCAAATACACAACAGTGTGAGATGAGTGCAAAACAACAAATACACAGAACAAAACAATAAATACATAGGACAATAGATACACAGAACATGGACTGTAAAAATCGGCTGTAACCTATAAACATACGTTGTGGACTGTGAACATGGACTGTGAACATGGGATGTAAACAGTAAACATGCGATGTGGACTGTGAACATGGACTGTAAACATGGGCTGTAAGCTGTAAATGTGGGCTGTAAACTGTAAACATGGGCTGTAAGTTGTAAATATGGGCTGTAAACGGTAAACATGGGCTGTAAACTGGAAATATGGACTGTAAATATGGGCTGTAAACTGTAAATATGCGCTATGGACTGAATATGGACTGTAAACAAGGTCTGTAAGCTGTAAATATGGGCTGTAATCTGTAAACATGGGCTGTAAACTGGAAATATGGACTGTAAACATGGGCTGTAAACTGTAAATATGCGCTGTGGACTGTGTACATGGACTGTAAACATGGCTGTAAGCTGTAAATATGGACAGTAAACATGGGCTGTAAGCTGTAAACATGGGCTGTAAACTGGAAATATGGACTGTAAACATGGGCTGTAAACTGTAAATATGTGCTGTGGACTGTGAACATGGACTGTAAGCTGTACATTTGTGCTGTAAACGGTGAACATGGGCTGTAAACTGGAAATATGGACTGTAAACATGGCCTGTAAATTTGGAAATATGCGCTGTGGACTGTGAACATGGACTAAACATGGGCTGTAAGCTGTAAATATGGGCTGTAAACGGTAAACATGGGCTGTAAACTGGAAATATGGACTGTAAACATGGGCTGTAAACTGTAAACATGGGCTGTAAACTGTAAATATGCACAGTGGACTGTGAACATGGACTGGAAACATGGGCTGTAAACTGTAAACATGGGCTGTAAACTGGAAATATGGACTGTGAACATGGGCTGTAAACTGTAAACATGGACTGTAAACGGTAAACATGGACTGTAATTTGTTCCAGCACAAGTATAGCAGTAATACTGGCAGCAAAAACGAGTTCCATAGTATAAAGTGATTAAATATAGTTTACCCTTTACATGATGAGTGAGTTTATCAGAGTGATAAATGAATCCCTGTAAAAGCTGTTAGACTTCAGCCCTTTACTTCATGGCTTGAGGCAGCATTGCATCTCGGACCCATAAATAAACTCTAATGAGTTCTAATTAGTGCAAAACTCCTGGAAAGTCATTCTGGAGGTTTTCTCACAACAGCTGTGCAATGAGTTGGACATGCTTTCAATTTAATGATTTGGTGCTTCTTAAAGTTAGCAACTTCAAGCCTCATTCACACGCCATCAAGATCAAAAGAGAAAATGTGCCTATTAAAGGACTGCGTTGGTCACGCGGCTCACTGTGCCTACAGCACGCACAGCCTGCTCTCTCCAACACAATGCAGAACACAGCCTGCAGGCCAATGTTAATTCAGGATATTCTCCAAGCAGAACAGAACATAAAAGGAAAAAGAGAAAGTGAGAGAGAGATAGATAGAGCGAGGGAGAGAGAGAGAGGGATAGTCAAGAAGAATGTTGTCTTTGTGATTCCACCATATTTTCCTTTCCAGTGATTTCCAATAGAGGGCAGCAGTAAACACTCAAAATTCTTCTCACTTTCTAATAAGCATATACTATTACAGAGCTAAGCAATGTGCATGTATGTGTTGATGCTTTCTGCAAGTTACTATAAATAATACATTGAGAATACAATCGATGTTGATTCTTGTTAACTGGTGAATTTGTTACACTGTAACTGTACACTGTTCACATAGTAGTTGTAAATATTTTTCTTTCCTTTATTAAAACGCCATAGCCTGTGAATGTTATGCCATTGTGTTCAGATACACTGAGCACATTAATCAAACAAGAAAGAATAATAAGACATGCTCAAACAGATGTTCACAAGCAGCAAAGAACAAAAAACAGAGCTTAAGGGCAACGCAAATAGTAATATGACAAAGATGACATAGATGTGTGTGTGTGTGTGTGTGTGTGTGTGTGTGTGTGTGTGTGTGTGTGTTCGGCACCCTTGATAAATATGAGCAAAGAAGGCTGTGAAAAATTGTCTTTGTTTAACCTTTTGATTAAAAAACAATTCACTGTGATACTCTGCTTTTGTGGATATCAAACAACTGCAAACACAACTTTTTTTTTTTAAATCTTCGTTAAATATGTGTGCAACAATTATTGGCACCCTTTTAGTCAATACTTTGTGCTACCTCCCTTTGCCAAAATAGCAGCTCTGAATCTTCTCCTATAATCTATAATGCCTGATGAGGTTGGAGAATACATGGCAAGGCATCGGAGATCAAATTTTGAGGTCCACGCTGGTGGCCTCTCCCCTTCAATTCACCCCACAGGTTTTCTATGGGTTTCGAGTCAGGGGACTCCATATGGCTACCGCTCTGTGTGCACCAAAACCACCTCTGGTGTTTATTGCCAAAAAGCTGTATTTTGGTTGTAAAATAGGAATAAGAATCTTAAAAAAGCAATCTTGCCAGCTACTTGACTGCAGCTCACACTACATGACTCGATCTCTTGACTCAACACTGAAAAGCACATCACAAACGTGCTCACAATTTATAATACCTTGCAATGCTGCTGAACACAATGAGTGACTGTGCAAGTAGGGGTGTAAGGGTGCTGCAGCAACCGCTAACATAATAATAATAATAATAATAATAATAATATATAGATAAACACATGAAGAAATAAACAAACTTAAAAAATTCTTTTTAGAGTATTTTTATTTTAGTTTATATTTCAGAGATAGTATTCCTCTTATACTACAGTGATACACACACAGTGAAATGTCCTAGTGTGGTTATACTAAAAATAAGCACTCTTGGACACTGCTCATCTAATCAAATTAGTGACCCATAACTACCTGTTGTATAATAAGCTTTTTAACTGTTTAATCTTAAAAATAAAATAAAAAAACACCCATGAGACTCTTCAAGTCTTCAAGACAGAGGAGTTTATGCATTTTTCCTCATTGAAATGAAAATCTTGGGTTTTCTTTTAGGGACGTCACGATACCAAAAATCCAGTAGTCGGTACCGACACCACCAAAAGTACACAATACTCGATACCACGGTGTGGTATAAAAATAAAATGTAAAAAAGCATTAGTTTACATTCACTGATATGGTGGCAGGCCAAAAAGATTTATTAAAAGCATGAACGTTTGAATAATTATTAGTGACACTAGGCTGAATGCATGATGGCCCATTAGGAGGTAGCTTATAATATTGCAATGCATTAGCATCGTTAACAAATAACTGGCTATCGCAAACATTACATGGAGCATAACGTTAGCTGGTTTCACGGCAACAATGCCAGCTGCCTCAAACAAATATAACATAGGGCCCGGCTTTCAGGTGCTTTGCCAAATTCCAGGTGTTTCATCGCTTTGTTTGAAATGAACGAGAAAATCGGTTGCACAGCAGCTTCAGAGCAACAATTATATGTTCGTTGTCATCTGCCTCGAATTCGAAGTATTTCCATATTCCATACTACCTTTCCTCTCAACGAGTCGGGCGGAGGTAATGTAGTTTTCTGTAGTTTTTCCCTTGTGCTTGTAGGTGTTATTCTTCTTCACCACTCGTGAACCGACTAAAACACTTGTGCGCATTTGCTGCCCCCTTCAGGTCCGGAAGAATTGCAACCACGTCCCCTCATTACAACCGGTACCTGACGATACTGCAGAAAAACAAGTACCGTCACGTTTTAAGAATGTTGGTACCGACTTGGTACCGAAGTAGAAGTTCTCGTGACATCCCTAGTTTCTTTTATTTCTAACTTTTTGAAAAAAAGGAGATCCTGGTGAATGACTATATATTGTTATTATTACCTAACCAATGACAGAGCTAACATCCGTGTTGGAAAACTTACTCATTTTTACAAAGTGCCTACACTACAGTCAAGACTTCTGCCATAAACGCTAAATAAATGTCTCCTTTCAGAAAACTTCACCGTATCGATGATTATATGCTTTTCTTTGTTTAAAAAAAACAAACAAAAAAACAGGTCCTTTTATCCATTTTTATTACGCTTAGATTATATGAAGGAGCTCTTACTACAGAAACGATTGAGCATTGAAATGAGCGCATTAATATAAAGCAAAGACCAAAGAATATGGACACATTTTCAATTCATGATACTCCCGTCACCTTGGTGAGGTTTATTTCCCCCATTAATTTTGTTGTTGGATTCAAAGTCATGAAACAAGCCAGTCACTCGTTGCTTGCAACCTACATAAGGCTGGTGATATGACAAAAATATCACATCACGATACCAACGATATCTCAGAAAAGTGTATTTGCGTAATAATTAATCACGATATCAATATTATATCAATATATCACCCAGCCTTAAATGTACATCACATAAATATGGTTCCTGAGTAACCACTCTACCATGATGAAAGCAAAATAGACTAACTGTGCCAACTAGGCGTTTGATGTGCCAAAACTGTACAGGCCGGGACTAGGCCTGTCAATACATTGTTTAAAATATCTGGAAGACTGTCAAGCTGTTGGTAAGCCTGAAAGGCATTAACAAATATTCATTGTTCCTTGTAAGTCTTCTATTTATCACATTCACAGGGGCTTGCAGGTGGAACTGCTCCCAAAAGGCTCCTAAGACTGCAGTTAGCTACTCTTATAAACTCTTATCAATGCAGCTCTGGGCATGATCTTTTCCCACACAGCGCTAACACAACTGGTGACATAATCTTTCTGTATTCTCCTTCCAAATGATAAGGTTCATCTGAAGAGAAGGGTCAGAGTCTTTATGGGACATGCTTGTTGTGCTTCTCTGTGTTGAATGATTCTGGAATAATTCTTCAAGTGAAACTCCTTAACCCAGATTAGAGAGAATAGCTTTTAATCTTCTGATAAACCGTAAGTAGAACCTCCTTGTTCAACTAGTTCTCTACAGCGAGCCCCCTGGCATAAGATTGATTGTCTCCCAATGTCTTCTATACTGTTTTCTTGATAATCGAATATCCTAGAATGAGGAATGGTCAAGAATGTCTAGTCTTTATAGAAATGGATTTTTGTTGATTGCCGGTGTGACCAGTGAAAACGGATACAACGTGCTGGAGCATTTCATGGAAAAAAGAGGGTTCTAGCCTGAAGTGAGCACTGGCTTATATTTCATCTGGAATATCTTGTAGCATTGGAAGATGGCGAGATGCTGTATTCAGTGCTATTGTACCCCTAGGAGAGTACCTTGGCTCAGCGTGACTAAAAAAAATCTGAATGTAGGCCTTTAGAGATGTTACATCATCATACTGAAATCATTGGATTATCCTACTGAAAATGCAACAGCTGTTGCCTTTGGTCCTGTCTCTTCAGTAACCCAGTTCTTAACCCAGCGCACACACACACACACACAAAACAAATACAACATAAATGTAAACTGAACATTAAAACCCTTCAGTTCAGCCAGAGAAGAGCTTCACAGTGGCACTCACACAATACTCTTTAGCCAGATGCATGAACAAAATAGCAGTACGCTTTCAGTGCTGTCACATGCGAATTCTTACATACTGCAACTCTCGTAGATCATAGAGGAATCAACACCCAATGAGAGGTGCAGTTCAGTGGATTTACTAAGTCACCGTCACATACACTAGCAAGTATTTAGTCTCAGGTGACTTAGGTATGTGTCCATGATGCAATGTATCCTAACAAAATTTCCAAATCCTCAGGCAGAAAAACAGCCCCAAAATATTAAAGAGCCACCACCATATTTAACCATGGGCATGAGGCACTTGTCCATATGGCTACCTCTCTGTGTGCACCAAAACCACCTCTGGTGTTTATTGCCAAAAAGCTCTATTTTGGTTTTATCTGGCCATAGAACCCGATCCCATTTGAAGTTCCAGTAATGTCTGGCAAACTGAAAACACTTGTGTTTGTTTTTGGATGAGAGCAGAGGCTTTTTTCTTGAAACACTTCCAAACCATCCTCTTCACAGTGCGTTCAGAAAATATAGACACACGTCCAATTCCAGGCTGATTTCCAGTTGACTGGAACTTCTTAATCATTGCCCTGATGGTGGAAATGGGCATTTTCAATGATTGTGCTATTTTCTTATTGCCACTTCCTATTTTGTGAAGTTCGCTGCACATCAAAGCTATATTCCTTGGTCTTACCCATTGTTATGAATGACTAAGGTAATCTCTCCTATGTGTTGCCTCATATTTATACCCCTGTGAAACAGGAAGTCATGGTTGAACAATGTCCTGTTCCTAGTCACCCAGGTGTACTAAAAAATTTAAAATATCTTTGTATGAATATACTTCAAATATATTTTTCTCATATGAATTCACAGGTTGTTGCACACCTATATTTAACAAAGATATTTGAATTTTTGTGATTTTTTTTAAACAAAAGGTTAAAAAATAAAGACAATTTTTCACAGCCTTCTTTGATCATATTAACCAAGGGTGCCAAAATTAGTGGAGGGCACTGTATATCAACAAGATTTTTTGAAAGCTAATTCGAATTTGAGTTTGCTTATCAGGTACATCTTCTGTCTGCTCATGTTGCTTTCTCAGTGCCTGCTGCAAATTCACATACAAGAAATGTCTTGGCGTGTACCATTCATAAAAAAAAAAAATTTCATTGGCATGAATTGTCATTCTGAATCCACACGAACCCCCAGAAAATATACAGAACCAAGAGACATGAGTTTCAAACCTGGCTTTCATAAACTCACAGGATTTGACAGGAAATTGTTGGATTCAGCCTTTACTAGCCATAATGATATTTTTCACTGCTCTTTTATATGCTTACTAAACAACTGTTTGTCAACAAAATACAAAATTCTGTGAGTCAATAGAGATCACGGAAATTAATGCACAATCAAGCAAACTCTGCAATATTCTGAGGAGCCTGCACTTGTTTTTGCAAAATTACCGTAAATTTTTCACAGATTTGCTCCAAAACACGTCATGACATCAGCACAACGTACATTCGGCTAAAGCCCCCTTCCATTTATGTGCGTGAACAAAAGTACAGATAAAAGGTTTCACATTGCCAAAAAACATCACTGCGAAAGACAATGCAAAACAATTTTGTGCAATTGCAATTTCCACAATTCAAGTAGTTTTCCACAAGAAAAGCACAAAAGTTGCAAGTTGCATCACAAATTTTTAAAGAAAGAAAAAAAAACGAAGCAAAACCAAGCATATTTGGCTGCAACAATCACAAAATAAAAACCTCCGCCAAATCCTGTATGGACTGGTGAATAAGCTTTGGCGATAAGACAGGAAGTGGATCATTTGCTTCTTGTCATACAGAATGATTAAGCTAGGCCTCTGTTTCGGTCTCTGCTGAGATTCATCATTGTCTGTGTACATTTGAGTGAACACCATGAAGCAATAATTATTAATAACAAAATGTACAATTTACTCATACTGCCAAGAAAGTATAGTCAGGTGATAATTTGCAAACCACCAAGGAAAAAAGTATCTAAAACAACAAGCAATCAATCAGGCAACTCTATTGTACTCAATTTTTTGTTAAAAATAAAAAGCTCAGAAAACATTTTCTACAATGGATTGTAATGTTCCTGAGCTAAGTCATCAGAGTAGTAGCCAGAGAGTTGCCAATACAATATAATAACATTATCTTAATTACATCAAATGTAAATTATAGTTATAAAATAAAAATACACTGTTCCTATCTATTATCAGAATGTGTTATGCTGCGCTGTGACACAGTTTGAGCAGCAGTATTATAAACTGTAGTTGGCTGGCTCACATGTCTCAGAGGGACCATGTGTTGTCCCCACCCTGCCTGGCTGGTAGGTGCCATGTGATAAGGGAGAGTTAGCCAGTGTGTGGGAATTGGCCACATATACATACATAAATAAATTATACATATACATACATATTATATATATATATATATATATATATATATATATATATATACACACATATATATATATATATATGTGTATGTATTTTTGTTTTATATATATATATATATATATGTATGTATTTTTTATATTTATATATATATACATATATATACACATATACATGCATATATAAATACATACATACATACACACACATTATATATATATATATATATATATATATATATATATATATATATATATATATATATATATATATATATAAGAGGAGACCCCACATGTGGTTTCTTTACTCTACATTCTTATTAGTGAAGACAGTCTATATGGTGAAAAGTTTGTGGACGACAGTATGTGCTTATTGAACATCCCATTCCAGATTTAGTTCCCCTTTGCTGGTATAACAACCTCCACTCTTCTGAGAAGGCTTTCCACTGGATTCTGGAGTGTGGTTGTGGGGATTTCTGCTCATTCAGCCAAAAGAGCATTACTGTGTTCAGGCGCTGATGTCAAGTGAGGAGGTCTGGGGCGCAGTCGGTGTTCCAGTTCATCCCAAAGGTGTTCAGTGGGGTTGAGGTCAGGGTTCTATGCAGGACATTCGAGTTCATCTACTCCAACCTTGGCAAACCATGTCTTCATGGAGCTTTGAGCACTTTGAACACTTTGAGCACAGGGGCATTGTCATACTGGAACATAATTCGGGCCTCTTAGGTCCACTGAAGAGAAACTGTAATGCTACAGGATATAAAGATATTCTATATTATTATGTGCTTCCAATTTGCGGCAACAGTTTGGGGAACATATGGGTGTGATGTTCAGGTGTCCACATGCACTATATGGCCAAAAGTATAAGACACCCAGCTTGAGACCACTCAAACCTGATATACATGGAGTATATATCAGTATTTACATCAGCAGTATTCTGTGCTCTTAACCTCCAAGTCTTTTTAGGGTTGGATTATAAGTAACATCACTTTACGTTTACTGGCCCATCATGGCGAATGTGAGAGACTGACTTTTCCGAACGGCTTCACATCGTCTGAAGGCCTCGGAAACATGTTCAAAGGGAGCATAAACGAGCTAGCGAGATAATGTGTTATTTTGCTACTAACCGAAGATTCACATAAACAATTTCTTGTTTCTTGGGGCGGTTATTTCTCTTTTTTAAACTTCAAACACTATTACATGAGACTAAACACTTGTAGGACTATATGACTGGAAGGACACTGGATATCCAATTAGTCAAAGAAATTAATGGAGACAATAATTTTTCCCCCTATTGCATCATAACTAATTTGCATAAAATTGAGAAAACTGGACTCGTGCAACAAAACGTTGCACTGTTGTCATATCGCTGTTCCCCACACCCGACCTCTGTGTTGAAAAATTACACAGGAAATGAATAGTCGCCTGCTGCTTAGCTAGTGTGAATCCTGCAGTCATACAGGGTTATGAATTTAATGCCAGAAAGATATTCTAGATCCTAAGAGCTAATCACAGATGGAAACTTTATGTGGGGCACAGGTTGTATTTACCTGCAATCAAAACTGTATATGCACCCATCCATCCATCCATTTTCCCCACCGCTTATCCTACACGGGGTTGTGAGGGTACCTAGAACCTATGCCAGGTAAAAACGGGGCACAAGGCGGTGGACACTCAGGATGGGGTGCCAACTTTTCACAGGGCACAAACACACACTGATTCATTCACACTGGAAATACCAACCAGCCTACAACGCATGTCTTTTGACTGAGGGAGGAACCCGGAGAACCCGGAGGAAACCCCTGAAGCACAGCGAGAACATGCAAACTCCACACACACTGGGCGGAGACAGGATTCCAGCCCTGGCAAACGTGCTAACGTGCTAACGACGAAGCTAAAATGCCCTCCTGTGTATGCACCCATGGACTCTTTTTCAGGCTTTTTTTTAATTATATTTAGAGGTTAGTGATTGTTTATGGTCTGGGTAGGAGTATCAGGAGTGTGTCTGTCTGTGGGATTAGCATTGTCGCCTACATCAGTTCAGTGAAGCTCTATTCCAGTTCAGTAGTTTATTCCAGCACATTCTGAACTGGAGCGCGAGAGAGTGGCGGGAAACAGGGAATCACCTTAACGGCTGCCCGCTGACGTCACTCTCCACACCGACCAGTTTCTAGCAACACTGAGCGAGCGTATAATACGTTCCGTTTTATTCACACACGCGTCTCCTTGGTGCTTCTCACAGACTTCATGTCTGACACACACACACACATTAAATGCCCATTTAGACTCAGCTGCTCCGTCCTAAACCGCTGAACTGCGGTGTGTGTGTGTGTGTGTCTGATCTATGCTGCAGCAGTGCAGGCGGACATACTACCGAGTACGGTAGACAGAGTACTTAGGTCTCGTGCACAGCCCACGTCCTGTCTTGTCCTGTCATATCATATCACCCCTCCATCCCCTAACCTTGTATGTACAATGTATTCATTTCTTTCGGTGTGGATACAGACTGTACTTATAAATAAACAACAGCGATATGAAACGTAAACACGAAACTGCCTCCGTTGCCATGAGCAACTTCCGACTCGCTCCGCTCCGGCCATTACTGCAGCCTGGAATACTGAGCTGTACAGCTGAACGATCGCCTGTGTGTGTGTGTGTGTGTGTGTGTGTGAGTGAGTGAGTGAGTGACATGGTCGTTAAGGGTCTGTATACAGCCACTGTCCACATGAACAGCCCTGTGATGTTGACTGCATCTCTCGCTGTCGGACACACACACACACACACAAACACACACACAAGTCACACCGCGAACCGACCGCCGCCCCTCATTACTTACCTTCGATGGTGAGTCGTCTTGTCTTTCTTCCCTTTCGGCCTCCTTTTTCGAGCCTGGATAGCCATCACTGGAGGAGGGTGCGAAGAGGAGAGAGATCGGAGACAGCGCCGGGGGAGGAGCGGGTGAGAACAGAGGGAACAAGGCGATAAGCTAGCTGTTCGGTCAAAGCATCTTTTTCAACCGAAAGACACACACACACACACTTTCTGGTTGAGCAAGAAGCTTCTAAAACGCTCTACCAGCGTTAACAGATAGTTTGCTGATTCGTAAAAGAAAGAAGGTTCCCTCTACCTTTTCTGGAGCTCATGGTGTCCTCCGTGCTCGCCGTCGGGGCAGCGATGGCCCGCTTCTCTCGCCCGTCTCGCCGGAGGAGGATGCGCGCTCCCTGTAGCCAAGGCTCGCGCACTTAGGTGAAGTGTCGCTCGCTCGAGGACGAATCGACTCTTTTGTGAACGAATCGACTTTTTGAATTTAAATGGTAAATTCGTGCAAAACCAATCGCTGTTGTAGGGTTTTTTGGTTTTATTTATTTATTTATTTTTATTTTTTGCCAAATTAAGGCAAAACCAGGGAAGCACTAAGAGGCCATGCATTATTATTGATCACGAGAAAACAAGAAATAATAATAATAATGATGCATGGCATCTTAGTTCTTCAATATTTTGCCCTAATTTACCAAACAACAACAACAACAGGTTTTGCATTAATTTTCCATTTAAAATTCAAAGAGTCGATTAGTCGAGCATCAAACACTAATGGATTTTTTCTACCGTAGTATTAATTTTTGAGAGCCTATGCATTGTTATTGATATTGTAAATTGTTGGCTATAAGAAGCACAGTGCAAAGAAATATTATTATGGTAACTAGATACTAGCTTAAGATTTTATTTAATAAGAGACAGACAAAACATAACCATTACCGGTCACAATATCCCCAGCTTCGCCTGTTATTTAAAATAGCTGAATATTGTGAATGAACCGTTGGCACCCGAAAGAGCCGACTCTTACTGCTGAGTTGAGTCAGTTGTTCTGATTCACTAAAAAGAGCCGGAATTCCCAACATGAGCGCGCGCAGAGAGACGGGCACGCGCGTTATATGTGTCCCGGCTCTCATAATGAAATGCTACAGGCGGTGAGTTTTCTCCGCACATGTGATCTCCGTGTGAACACGTAACATTTCATTTTGTAGCTGTAGGCTGCATATCGCACATTCATTCATACACCTGCTGCTTTTAATCCTACATCTTAACATTCGCACCAGAACCAGCAGGTTCAGGGCCAGCTTCTTCTCACAACCTTCACCCTGCTGAACTCTACACTACACCGTTAGGCCACTGATGTTTTACTACATGTAATCATCCTGCAGCTCTGTTCTATACTGTATATTCATTATATAATTGTAGTTTCATAGTATATATCCAAGGTTATCTGTATATACATTGTATATTATACATGGATAATCTGGGTACTGTTGAATATACAATGTACTTATCTCTTACATATATTTATGACTAAAACTTTTGTGTGTGTGTGTGTGTGTGTGTGTGTGTGTGTGTGTGTGTGTGTGTGAGAGAGAGAGAGAGCTTTTCTATTATAACCTAGTGTAAATTATCACTCATAGTGTTATCTACTCAATAGCTATTGCACACATATTCACTGCCCATAGCCTTGTTCTTTATATATACTCAGCAAAAAGGAAACATCCTCTCACGTTCAACTTCTTTTATTTCCAGCAAATTTCTTAACATGTGTAAATATTTGTATTATTATTAATTTTAAAAATTCAACAACTAGAACATAATCTGAACAAGTTTCACAAACATTTGATGAACAGAAATGGAATAATGAGTCCCTGAACAAAAGGGGGGTCAATATTAAGAGTAACAGTCACTATCTGATGGCCTCCAGGTGCCTTAAGTACTACAGTACATCTCATCCTCATGGATGACACCAGATTTGTCAGTTCTTGCTGTGAGATGTTACCCCACTCTTCCACCAAGGAAAAGTTCTCGATCACGTCTTGGGAGACACATGGTTACATGTAATTTTCCACTGCAAGGATAATCAGCAGTCCTTCCTGTCTCCCTGCAGCACTGTCTTAGGTGACTTACATTACAGACATTGCAGTTTATTGCTCTGGCCACATATGCAGTCCTCATGCCTCCCTGCAGCAGGCCTATGGCATGTTCCTGTGTGTGAGCAGGAACCCTAGACATCTTTTTTCTGGTGTTTTTCAGAGTTAGTAGAAAGGTCTCTTTAGTGTCCAAAGTTATTATGACTGTGACCATAATTGCCTACCGCCTGTAAACTGTTGGTGTCTTAAGGACTGTTCCACAGGTGCATGTGCAATAATTGAACAAGTATGAAAACAGTGTTTAAACCATTTGATCTGTAAAGCTTATTTGGATTTTTACAAAATTATCTTTAAAATACAGTCTCCTGAAAAAGGGACATTTCTTTTTTGCTGAGTAAATATACAGTATCTCACAGAAGTGAGTACACCCCTCACATTTTTGTAAATATTTGATTATATCTTTTCATGTGACAACACAGAAGAAATGACACTTTGCTACAATGTAAAGTAGTGAGTGTACAGCTTGTGTAACAGTGTAAATTTGCTGTCCCCTCAAAATAACTCAACACACCACCATTAATGTCTAAACCTCTGACAACAAAAGTGAGTGCACCCCTAAGTGAAAATGTTCAAATTGGGCCCAATTAGCCATTTTCCCTCCCCGGTGTCATGTGACTTGTTAGTGTTACAAGGTCTCAGGTGTGAATGGGGAACAGGTGTGTTAAATTTGGTGTCATCACTCTCACACTCCCTCATACTGGTCACGGGAAGTTCAACATGGCACCTCATGGCAAAGAACTCTCTGAGGATCTGAAAAAAATAATTGTTGCTCTGCATAAAGATGGCCTAGGCTATAAGAAGATTGCCAAGACCCTGACACTGAGCTGCAGCACAGTGGCCAAGACCATGCAGTGGTTTAACAGGACAGGTTCCACTCAGAACAGGCCTTGCCATGGTCGACCAAAGAAGTTGAGTGCACGTGCTCAGCATCATATCCAGAGGTTGTGTTTGGGAAATAGACATATGAGTGCTGCCAGCATTGTTGCAGAGGTTGAAGGGGTGGGGGGTCAGCCTGTCAGTGCTCAGACCGTACGACGCACACTGTTGTCGTCCCAGAAAATGGTACTGAGTACCATGTCATCCCCAAAGCTGATGCACAAGAAAGCCCACAAACAGTTTGCTGAAGACAAGCTGACTAAAGACATGGATTACTGGAACCATGTCCTGTGGTCTGATGAGACCAAGATCAACTTATTTGGTTCAGATGGTGTCAAGCGTGTGTGGCGTCAACCAGATGAGGAGTACAAAAACATGTGTGTCTTGCCTACAGTCAAGCATGGTGGTAGGAGTGTCATGGTCTGGGGCTGCATAAGTGTGTCGGCACTGGGGAGCAACAGTTCATTGAGGGAACCATGAATGCCAACATGTACTGTGACATACTGAAGCAGAGCATGATCCCCTCCCTTTGGAGACTGGGCCGTAGGGCAGTATTCCAACATGATAATGACCCCAAACACACCTCCAAGATGACCACTGCCTTGCTAAAGAAACTGAGGGTGTAGGTGATGGACTAAACCCTATTGAGTATCTGTAGGGCATCCTCAAACGGAAAGTGGAGGAGTACAATCAATCAAGGTCTCTAACATCCACCAGCTCCATGATGTCGTCATGGAGGAGTGGAAGAGGACTCCAGTGGCAAGCTGTGAAGCTCTGCTGAACTCCATGCCCAAGTGGGTTAAGGCAGCGCTGGAAAATAATGGTGGCCACACAAAATATTGACACTTTGGGCAAATTTGGAAATTTTCTCTTAGGGGTGTACTCACTTTTGTTGCCAGCGGTTTAGACATTAATGGCTGTGTGTTGAGTTATTTTGAGGGGACAGCAAATTGACACTGTTACACAAGCTGTACACTCACTATTTTACATTGTAGCAAAGTGTCATTTCTTCTGTGTTGTCACATGAAAAGATATAATCAAATATTTACAAAAATGTGAGGGGTGTAATCACTTCTGTGAGATACTGTATATATATATTTTGTGTGTGTGTGTGTGTGTCTGTGTGTGTATAGCTCTCAAACTATCTATCTGTCTATGTATTTATCTCTCTAAGCCATCCAACAACATCATTTAATAAACTATGCGGTGTTTCATGTATTGAACGGGCAGTAAACGTGTGAAATAAAGCGTGATTTGAATAACGCTTGGGGTATATAGTTCCATAGCTCCACCTCCTGGAGAAAACATATCATTGGGTCTCAAAGTTGTGTTGTACTGGTAGAGATCACGATAAAAATAAAAAATAAAACCCTATCCACGCTATCATAGTGCTTATACTTATTATAAGCTTAATTAACTGGTGGTATGATGTGGGTGGAAAGTTCAGGAATAAAAGTATATAATGGCTCCAATAGGTAAACATGATGGCATTCAAATTCGTCCTGTTTCTGTGTAACTTCAAGGCTATTGTCTAGCTACATTAATAAAAACCTAAACATAATGAAATTGTGCAACTAATCAAATAATAATTTTAATAATTAAAATAATGTTTAAATTAAAAGTGCACTTTTTTATATACATGAATACATCTATCTCTTCTACATCTACATGGTTTTCTAACATATATGGGAACATAGCAATAATTATTACAAATCTACAGCAATAGAAGGAATAACAATAGTTAACTGGAACACAATATCACCATAGTTCAAAGAAGAAGAATAACTTAAAAAAGAAGTAGAAAATAAACAAGAAAGTATGAACAAAGGAAGGAAGAGGGAAACTTAAAGAATTACACATCCATTAAACTGAAGACGGCCATGCAAATTGGACATGCTCTAAGTGTTTTTTTCTTTTGTTAACAGCAAGTGAAACTGTAAACAAAGAATGTTTTGTCTTTTTTAAGAATTCAAAAATAGGTTTACAGTTTGAAAACTTACATTTATGAGTATAGATATGATAATAATAAAGCAATCTTCAAAATATTCAAAAATAACACTCATTTAAAAACCTTGCAAGACAATCCTTGAGAAACAAACTAACATCTTTCCAGGGAACACGTGACTATTCAACTCCAACTGAAGCTGGACATTTTCATACAAAGATGGACACCTGTTATTATGTATCTTGATGCACTAAAAATGAACCCTGGATTAGTATGGAATTTGGACCCATTCCCTCTTTTGTGCTGTTTACTGGGCCGTCTCAACAGTTTTTTATCTTTATTCCTTTTCTCTATCCTGCATGCTATTGGGCCATTCTCATTGGTATATTTAGTTAATTGTCATCCATCCATCCATTTTCTATAATATCGCTTATCCTTCAGGGTCATGAGGAGCCTATCACAGAGAGCATCAGGCACTCTGGACAGGGTGCCAATCCATCATAGGGCACAATCACATACACATTCACACACTATGGACACTTTGGACATGCCAATCAGCAATCAGCATACCATGCTTGTCTTTGGACTGGGGAAGGAAACCCCAGCAGCATAGGGAGAACATGCACCACACACACAGGGCAGAGGTGGGACTCGAACCCTCAACTCTGGAGGTGTAAGGCGAATGTGTTAACCACTAAACCATCGTCTATACTCTGCAAATAATTTATACATGTAAAAAAATAAAAATAATAAAATATATATATATATATATATATATATATATATACATACATATATATATATATATATATATATATATATATATATATATATATATATATATATATATATATATATAATATATATATATATATATAATTTTACATGTATGGAGATGAGATTCAGTGTCATTCTGAGAAAAGGAGAATTTAGTGTCAATACCCAGTCTGGGGTTTTTTGTTTTTTTTGCTTGACAGGGTAAATGTTATGGATTCTACATCTAAATGGTGTGAAAGCAAATATTAAATACTATACGAAGTACATTTAAATGGATAGTGCACGATCAGGAGGCGGGGCTTATCCGAGTAAACACTTCCGGGGTAGAGCGGACTGTAACACATGCTGCTTTCTCATGCTGTAAAGGCGCTGCGGACAGTAAGAGTTTTCTGGATCAGGTCAGTATGTTATTATGAGCTAACATTTCTACAATACAGTTGGTCATTTTGGATGTTAAATGCACAAAGTGCGAGTTGTAATGCACAGGGCATGCTGAGCTAGTCTCAGCTTCCTACCCAGAGACTGGTTTCTAAACACCAAACTAGCTACTGGTGCACACATGCTAGCTGTAGACATGACAGTCCCTGCATTGCCTGCAAGGCGGTGGGTCAGGAATAGTTTCACTGTGAAATTAAGTGTAATGATTAAGGAGTGATTATAACCTCGAACCTTTTTGTTTGTCCAAGACATGCCGCACTAAAAGCTTTCCTTCACTGCAGACATCAATCATTTGAAATATCCTTCTAGTTGCTAGAATGAGAAGAGTGCAGATGGTGAGACTCTGTGTCCAGCTTTGTTTGTGCTTCTGTTGTGCATCACGTCTGTGTTACATGACTTCATTTCCTGGTTTTCCCCCAACAGATCTGTGACTCTGTGTCGTCATCCTTCAAGACTGTGGTTTTTCTCTAACCTGTTTAGGAGTCTTCAAAAATTCCATCGTAAGCAAAAGATCTTTCCTGCTCGCAGACCGCTTTCCTCCCGGAGGTGAGTTACACATTTGGGTTTATGGTAAAGGCAGATGTGAATCCTGTGAAATGATTGTGTTTTTTTTCTTCTTATCTTTCTTTATTTCTTGCCCGTGGCAGATTTGTACCAATGGAGGACAAGGAGGCTTCAACGGCACAGATTCATCCTGGGGAGAAGCGAGCATGCCCTGAGGAGGATTCAGCACACACTGCTAAGAAAGCCCGACTTCAGGATGAAGCTAATGGCAGCCATGTCGCCAAACAAACAGAGGGAGACAAAGAAGAGATGGAGGCAGAGGAGGGTGGAGAAGAGGCATCTTTGGAGACTGAAGATGGAGAAGGAGAGACCTTTGCAGATATGATGAAGCATGGACTTAGTGAAGTAGATGTAGGAATCTATAAGTTTGTCAGCGATCATAAAGGATTCTCTGGAATCTTGAAAGAGAGGTTAGTTTGTTTGAGTTCATGTGTGTCGGCTCTCTCGTGTTCCTCGTATCACAGTACTGACATTCCTCATATATTCACGGTATAGTTTGCTAGATCAGATGTCATCTTTTCTTGTCCGTCTGATTAGTGTAGTTTTAGGAAACTAAACATTTGTGGCATTTTTTTATATATATATTTTTTGCATTCTCCCGCCAAATAACAAATCTGCAGTCCTAGAAGTGTCCCATATTCTGGCAGTGAATATTGTCCTGGACCAAGATTACCGTAAAGAGATAGAAATGATTTAATGCATGAGTGAGTGTTTGAATAAGTACCCATTTTGTTACCTGTCTTATTAGGTACTCTGATTTTGTGGTGCATGAGATTAGCAAGGAGGGGAAGATCATGTGGCTAGATGACCTCTCCATACCTGTCGAAACAGAGGTGAGAAACATGCCTGTACGGTATCAAGGTAAAACTCATTCAGGGCTGACTGAGAACCATCTCAATCAAGTAATTACCTGATGAGTAAAAAAAAAATACAACAACCTGATCTTGCTTAAAGAAATTTGATTTGATTTACATGATACATTTTCTCAGTACCATTCAATTTCAACAAATATACAGTATATGTCTATCTGTGGTTTATAAAATAGTGAGTTGTCAGTCTCTTGTCTGTCCTTTTGTAGGAAGCATCTGCAGAGCCTGAGCCAGTAGAGTGTCAGGACCTGACAGAAGAGCAAAAACAGCAGCTTGCTGATCTGCAACTATTCAAAAACAAAGAGGGAAATGTGGCTATCGAGGTGACATGGTTTGCAATATTCCATTTTATAACACTGCTCTCTCAGCTCTGTGTGAACTAGTTAACCGAGACAATCAGGTTAATACGAAAGCGCTGTTGAACTCTTGATTCTGATTGGTCTGAAGATTGCGTAATTGTCTATAACAGCAGCTCTGGCTATAAGGCAAATTACAGATTTTTATATTAATGCACTCATTCTGAAGTGTTAATTCACTTGGACTTCTATGACAGACATCCTATGTGATCTAATCCTAATAATAGACCAGTTATAAAGGAGTTATTTGACAAAGGGAAACCTATAAATATATATTGTGAAGCTTTATGTAAAGAGACATTTATTCAGCATTTTTGGAATGAGTCTCCCATGTCAATGTATTCTATTGAGTGCCATAAATTAGCATACTTTTCAGTAGGTCGATATTTCTGTATTCAAATGTATTATAAAGTATTATAAATTCTTTATTCTAATATTTTGAGATACTGGGTTTCTGATTTCCATGAGCTGTAAGTTGTAATCAAGATTAAAACAAGAAAGGCTTGAAATATTTCACTTTGTGTAATGAATCTGGAATATATGAAATTTCCACTTTTTGAATTAAATTACGGGGAAAAATTAACTTTTCCATGATATTCAATGTTTTCAAGATGCACCTGCATACATAACTATAAAAGAATAAAAAATATGATGTTTTTTGTTGAAAAAATAAATAAATCATTGTAATTGTTGTATTATCAGAGTAGGTACTCTATGTACCTAAAATATATCTAACTGTTAATATTGTAAGCATATCCTTCAGATTGTGCGCCAGTCTTTTTTTTTTTTATCAGATTTTTTTGTCTGCCTGCAATATTTTGTTTACAAAAAACAACAGTACTTTTTCCAATTCCCCTAAATACAAATAAAATATTTTTTTCTTAATGAAATGCAAAAAATTGGGTTTATTTCAGTTTTGGGTACTGACTCAGGGTGAAACCAGCCAGGAGTGATCTCACAGAATGTGAAGAAGAAAAAAAATGGGGAAGAATTTAGAAAAGAATGCAGAATTTGTTTTTTATTTAAAATTATTAATATTTGTAAAGTATCAGATGTATTAGAATCAAAACCCTATACCCAGGACTGGAGACCAAAACTGAGGAAAGAGAGGGCAAGAGGTTCATAGTGGCATATCACGCGGCTGGGAAAAAAGCACTGGCAGGTAATGAGCATTCACACTGAATGCTGCATCAGATTTCTCTCTCTCTAATCAACACATAGATGGCTGTATCTCTACATGACATTATCTCACCTTTCTGCATGTGGAATTATTCATGTCATGCCACAATCTCTGTCCATCTTTCACCATGCATGTTTCATTTAATGAAAATAGATTCGGCATGTACAGGTGCATGGACTTCACAAGGTTGCGGCAGCTGTGCATTTTTCTTAGAGAGGGTTAAGTGATTAAAGGTTGCTATTACTTGAGAATTTGATGAATTAAGTAATCCTAGGAAGAGAGGCAAAGCTCTGGACAAATGATAACCATGTAGTTAATTGTTTGTTACAATTAGAACCTCCTATTTATGACAGTAAGTATAATGATATAACATCATTATATTATAATGACTATCATGATAAAACACTGTAAATTATTAGGTTAAATAGATAAATTAATGTGTGGTGAAATGATAAAATTTGACATTTTCTAGTAATACATTTGAAAACTATAAACTTTAATTTTTTATTTTTTCTTTGCTCATATACCTTACAAGAAGTAACATTACTGCATTTTAAACTCTGGTTACCCCAAAAAGTGAGAAGTGGACAAATTCCATTTAAATATTTAATTTCCACTGAAAGACACTCAGATTTGCACTAAATAAAATATAAAATAATAAATATGACCATGAAAACTGTCTCGCTTTATATCTACCTTTATTTACAGCCTACAGCACGGTTGCAGCTGTGTTTGCTAAACTGGCTCCTTAAAACATGTTAATAAAAAATAATTTTTATTAACTATTTTGGGGAAATATATTTGTTTTCTTAAAGTAGAGATGTCGAAGCATGTTGCTAAAAAAGAAATTGGCAGAATTGTGTCATTTTTGTGGCTCGCCAGATTTCAGCTACAGCAGCATCGACAGACCGCCACGCATGTAATACAAGATCTGTCAGAATGAAAATATTTATATGAGGAAGTACAATTGAGGAGGACAAAATAATGAAATGACAGTAAAATTGGATATTCAGTGGAGACTCTACTGACAGACATTATGAAGGACTGAAAGCTAGTAAAGACCAAAGTTCAGTGGATATTCAGATGATGTAATGGTGTAAAATGTGCAAACCTAGAAATTGGTTCAGAAATTGAATCAGATATACAGTCATGTAAAAAAATAAGTACAAAAAATAAGTACATTGTTGGCTTTTTTTTTTTTGACACATTTGGAAGAGCAAATATTTGACCATCTATGAAACATTGCCTATTAATAAAGTTGATGTAATTGAACAAAACCACAAGGAATTTTTTTTTTCAGTCATTTATTCAACAGAAATATCAATAGATGTGATATTTCTCTGTGGAAAAAGTAAGTACACCCTTGGCCTCAGAAGCTAGTATTGCCCCCTTTAACAAAAATAACTTCTTGTAGGCATTTCTGCATAATTGCACTAGGAATTTTTGACCACTCTTCCATGCAATATTCTTTCAGTTGCAAGATGTTTGAGGGTTTTCTTGCATGTACTGCCTGTTTCATATCTCCCCACAACGTTTCAGTGGCGTTCATATCTGGGCTTTGACTAGGCCATTCCATAACCCTCCATTTCTTCTTTTTGAGCCATTCCTTGGTGGATTCACTAGTGTGCTTAGGATCATTGTCCTGTTGAAAGGTCCACTTTCGGTTCAACTTTAGGTCAGATGGCCTCACATTATCTTCAAGCACTCTTTGATATGATGCAGAATTCATAGTTGAATCAATGAATGCAAGGTGTCCAGTCCCTGAGGCAGCGAAGCAACCCCAAACCATAAGATTTACACCACCGTGCTTCACAGTTGGTATGAGGTGCTTCTCCTGAAAAGCTGTCTTTTGGTCTGTGCCAAACATGTCTGTGGTTACTGTGGCCAAACAACTCTATCTTTGATGTCCAGAGCACATTATTCCAAAAGGCCTGGTCTTTGCCTATATGCTCATTGGCAAATTGTAGTCTTGCAAAGGCTTGTGCAGGTCAAATTTGTGCAATCTCTTTCTGATTGTAGAAGTGTGCACTTCTAACAGTTGCAAGACTTCCTAGCAGATCCTGTGATGAAAATTTGGGATTCTTGGGGACTTCTTTTTGCAATAGACGGCTTTTGGGCTGAATTTACAGAGACTTTTGAAGTCTGTGCCATTTGTAGATAATTTTCCCTACAGTAGAATGATGTATTTCAAATAATTTGGAGATGTTTTTAAATCCCTTGCCAGACTCATAGACACCCAAAACCATTTTTCTGAAGGCTTTACAGAACTCTTTAGATCTTGGCATGATGACACCACACACCTCAATAGCAAAAAGAACACCAGACACTAGATGTAAAAGGGGTATAAATAAGACAGGCTCCACCTGCACTTCCTCAGCAGATTCTAATCACTGGCACCCAATCTTGAACACCTGATTTTATGGTTTTGACGTTGTGATATATGTAGGGGTGTACTTATTTTTCCCATGTGAGAGAACTTTTTTTTTTCATTTATATTGTGAAAATTACTACAAAATGTCAATTGTATGTGTCATTTCATAGTGTATCAACTTTATTAATAGGCACTGTTTCAAAGATGATCAAATGTTTGCTTGTCCAAATGTGTCAACAAAAAAAAGCCAAGAATTTCCATTATGTGTACTTATTTTTTACAGGTGACTATAGGTATTCACCCAGAGCATCCTATACAGGATATAACATATCCTATAAGATATAATCTTATCTGGTGCCCTCATACCTAGTGGAGAAAGAAATTTGAAATTCAGCCACTGATCCTTCTTGAGTTTAGGATTTGTCTGGTAAAGTTTGCACTCAAAGCTTAATATATTTTCACGCTTGTGTTTGGGGTCACATGCTTCCATTGTGTCTCATGCTCATGAGCTCATTCGAGGTCAAACGGGGCCTGTTAACATGAAATCAGAGACGTCTGGTGTTGAGTAGAGTTTTGCAATTTGTGCCTTTCACTAAACTCTAGAAAGAAAGTCCTCCAACTTCCAGGTAGAGTTATGTGATGGGAAAGCTACATACATACTTAACTGGGATATCCTTGTGTTCTCATTTCTTTTCGAGTCATGGTGAGCCACACTGTTCAGTGGAGAAGTGTTGTTAGACAGCCTTGCGAAATGACTTCGCAGATTGATTTTGCTTTGATCTGAAAACCTTCTTTACATAATAGTTGTTTTGTATGGAGTAAAAGGAAAGTGACTGTTCCCACTTGTATGGTTCTATTCATTTGTAGTCTTTTGGCATGTGTGGGTCTTACATAGCAGACCATTCGATTTTTGAACATATGACGTGCTAAAGCCAGGTTGAGGGCTGTTTAGTTCGTCCCACAAGCATCTACGACTCGAGTCAGGACCCTGGCATACAGAAGTGTTTTGGCACATCTCCTCCCTGCATGCACATCATGAACCGTCTCTGGGTTCTCCACTTGGTCCCTGACCGATCTTAGTAACACTTTCTTGTCCTCCTAATGCTCCTCTTTATTGGGACAGAAGTTCGAACAGCTGCAGGTAAGAACCTCACCTCCACTCAGCTCCATGAGAGGGGTTGGGGGAATCATGGGTTTGTTTTGTTGGATTTTCATTCAGGACAATTGTTGTCCAGGTGTACAAGGGATTGGTAGTAAGAATATACTGTTTTTGGAGTTATCTTATAATTGAAATGAAACACTTTTATTTATTTTTTTTGGTTGTTAAATTGTGGTATTCACCCTAAGCTGTTGTTTTATCACCTTACTCTTTTTCTCTGTCTCTCTTCATGGAAGCACCAAGAAAACACTCCTGGCCCAAGAACCGTGGCAGCTTCTGCCATTTTGTGCTTTACAAGGAGAATAAAGACACCATGGATGCCATCAATGTTCTCTCCAAATTTCTCAGGTGTGGTATGGCTCCTGTACATAATGATAATGGTTATGTTCTTTAACATAGATTGGATTTCTGGTGTGTCCTCAGGGTTCGACCCAATGTCTTCTCCTACATGGGCACAAAAGACAAGCGAGCCATAACAGTACAAGAGATTGCTGTGTTAAAGTGAGTGCAGACAGCTGTGCTGTTCCTGGTTAAAGCCTTGTTTCGTATACAAGTCTGTATTTTTATTCTGTCCCATGTCCCTGCTTGTCTAAGCTGATGTTTATTTTGATATTTTTTCATAATTGTAGTTATGTGTTTATAGGGAAAGCGTTGTATATGTATTTTAGAAAGTTTATTATTACATCATCTCAGAATCACCGCAGAACGGTTGGCTCACCTCAATAAGTGCCTGATGAACTTCAAACTGGGAAACTTCAGTTATAAAAAGCACCCTCTGAAACTGGGGGAGCTGCAGGGGAATCATTTCACAGTGGTACTCAGGTCAGTGCACATTACACCAAGGATATACTTCAGTGTAGTACATAACTTGCTACTCCTTTATTTTAGAACTTTTAGTTTGTGCACACGTGTGTTTTTATGAACTAAACTCAGGCCATGATTTATTAAAGGGTTGCATGTGTGAAAATGCATGCTGACAAAACGCCTACAAAAACCGTGCAAGCTGATTTACTAACTGGGTCTATGGAGGTGTGTGTGTGTGTTTGCCTTAATCAGTATGCAGATTTTCTTACTAAAAGTGAAAAATATAGGCATGTCAGTGCAAATATATTAGTTTAGCATCCACGGTATGAGTATGATTAACTGCCAGAATGTCACTTTCACAAGGGTTATTGTATGTGAATTATTAGAGAGTGTATTACATTTGTGGAAGACGATTGTATACCGTTCGCTTAATTTCTGTTTGGAGTTTATGCATGTTGTCCCTGGGTCCACATGGGTTTATTCTGTGTTCTCTGATTTTCTCTCACCTGACAAAAACATTCCAGCAGGTTGATTGGCTAAGATAAATTGCTCTTAGGTGTGATTGTGTGTGTGTGCATGGTGCCCTGTGATGGACTAGCATCCCATCCAGCTTGTATTCCCACCTTCAAACTGTTCTCGGGATAGGCTTCAGCTCAACCATGACCGTGACAATGAAGCGATTATTGCAAATGAGTTTTTTATTCACTTTATATTTCCAGGAGTCTCTTTGATATCTGAACTTCTATATTTGATATGTGATGCAGCTGCCGAGAACAATTAACTCACACACACACACACATACATATATACACACACATATACATATACATATATATATATATAAATAAATGCACACAAAAAAATATTGTAGTGGTCCTTACCGTATTTTCAGATGACATGATTCTCCCAATTATTCTTTGTAAATCACCCACAACACGCCCACTATTTACGCTGGCACTTTGTCCTACTGTACACTCAAATTAGCATTGTTTCGGATCGTAGTAAATCGTGCCTTCAGACTACAAATGTAATCTAATTACTCAGAGCTTTGTGCCTTTTCATCTTGTGTGTATTTAGTTGCAAGCTTCTCAAATTTCTGATTTAGTTTCTCAAATTCAATTCAATTCAATTTTATTTGTATAGCGCTTTTTACAATAGTCATTGTCTCAAAGCAGCTTTACAGAAATAAAAGACAGATATAAACAGTCAGAAACAGATAAACAGAGAAAAACAGGAACAGATAAACAGAGACAAAACGGATATAAAACAAATGGAATTTATCCCAACTGAGCAAGCCACTGAGTGGCAACGGTGGCAAGGAAAAACTCCCTAAGCTGGAGTTTTTTTTCCAACCCTAAGGACCGCTTGGTCTACATGGTGTGAAGTTTCCTCTACTGCCAGCACATAATTATTAATCAGCTGTTTTTGGCACTGAAGTTGAAAATGAAAAGTTGAAAAACATTATATTGGTCTCAAGGCTTAGCTCCCACATTCAAACTGCATTTGAAATAATGCAGTCATTTAACATCAGTACTGAAGGTAATGGCTCCTCTTGTTTTCTGTATTTGCAGGAACATCTCAGGCTCTGATGAACAGGTGGAAGGGGCCATGACATCACTCAGGGACACAGGCTTTATCAACTACTATGGCATGCAGCGCTTTGGCACCACAGCTGTTCCCACACATCAAGTTGGCAGGTAAAAAGAAACCTGATTAGGCAACAGCACAGACACAAGAATATTTAAAAACACTTACTAATAAAACATTCATCTGTACATACCTACAAACCATTAATATACTGCAGTGCAGGTGTTTTGGGAGTCAGTCTGATTTCTGTACACACTTTACGTCCAGAGCCATCCTGCAGAACAACTGGCCTGAAGTGATGGACCTGATCCTAAAGCCACGGCCTGGGGGTGTGTGCTTCTCGTCTGATTCTAGCTTTAGCACTGATTCTTTAAAGAGTCTGTAGATAAGATCCCCTCAAGAACAAGAAATAATATTTCATTAGTTAATCTCTCTGTCTCACTCGCTGTCACCTCTCTGTGTATCTCCTCCTTTTTCCTCCCATTCTATCTTAATTTTACACACACTGTCTGGCATTAGCGGAGAAGGGCTATCTGGTGAAATGTAGAGAGGAATGGGCTCAGACACAGGATCCCGACGCAGCTCTGAAGAAGCTGCCAGTGAAACGCTGTGTAGAGGGACAGCTCCTGAGAGGCCTGTCAAAGTATGGCAAAAAAAACATCATTACAGCTTTCGGAATGGTACACACACACACACACACACACACACACACACACGCGCACTATGCTAAATGAAGGGATGTGTGTACACAGGTGTTGATTGTAGGCTCTGGCAAGAAGTTCATACACATACAAATTAACACATGCTTCTAGTTGAGTTTAGTGTAGTTGCTCCAGTATCATGATTTTAATATGGAAGATACAAGTTTAAATACTTATGGTAAGACGAAGCATGAACAAAGCATCACACAAACTGGCTGCCCAAAAAATGCTTCTTGATGAAAGGTCCAATATTTCATACTTTGCTTGGAATTAAATTTAGTTTTGATTTAATTGAAATTAAATTAAAAAGAATTCATTTAATACTTTTACAGACTTTGTATTTTATGATTCTTTTTTTATGTTGGTTTTACCTAACTTGAATTATATTTGTTTCACACGTATATATCATGTATCTTTGACGATGCATTCAAATGTGGCTCAGCCGATTAGATTTTCGAATCAAAGCCATAAATTTTATACTTTGGGGTTTTTTTTTGTGTTCCTGGAACACTGTATTAATACTGGAACCTCCTCCACTTGCTCTCCAAACAGCCTCAATTCATCATGGCATGGATTCCACATGATGGAAACGTTCCTTTGAGATTCTGGTCCATGTTGACTTGACTGCATCACGCAATTCCTGCAGATTTTTTAGGTGATCTTTCATGCTGTGAATCTCCCGTTCTACCACATCCCCAATGTGATCTACTGGATTCAGATCCAGTGACTGGGAAGGTCACTGAGGAACATTGAACTCACTGTCATGTTCATGAAACCTGTTTGAGACGACATTTGCTTTGAGGCATGGTGCATTTTCATGCTAGAAGTAGCCAGTAGAAGATGGTAAACTGTGACCATGAAGAGATGTACATGGTCAGCACCAATACTCACATAACTCAGGTTATGCCATGCAAGCGATGATTGATTGATTGGTATTAATGGTGCCCAAAATGTTCCAAGAAAACATTGCCCACACCATTACACCACCTCCACCAGCCTGGACTGTTGACACAAGGCAGGTTGTGTCCATGGATTCATGCAGTTGGCACTAAATTCTGTCCCTACCATCTGTGTGTCTCAGCACAAATCGAGATTCATCAGACCAGGCTTCTACTGCTGTACCCCATGCGTCTCACGGTTCGACATATTGAATATTCCGAGATGCTTTTCTGTTCACCACAATTGTACAGAGCGGTTATTTAAGTTACTGTAGCCTGTCTGTCAGATCAAACTAGTCTGGCCATTCTCCGTTGACCTCTCTCATCAACAAGGCATTTCTGTCTGCAGAACTGTCGCTTACTGGATGTTTTTTTCTTTATTGCACCATTCTGAGCAAACTCTAGAAACTGTTGTGTGTGCGTGTGTGTGTGTGTGCGTGAAAATCCCGGGCGATTAGCAGTTATAGTAAAACTCAGACCAGCTTGTCTGGTACCAGCATTCATGCCATGGTCAAAATCACTAAGATCACGAAGATTTTTTTCCCTATTCTGATGGTTGACGTGAACATTACCTGAAGCTGCTGGGCCATATCTTCATGATATTATGCATTGTACTGCTGCCACACAATTGACTGATTAGGTAATTGCATAAATGAGTAGGTGTACAGGTGTTCCCAATAAAGTGCTCTATGAGTGTATATTACTGTCAATTTTATTGGGTTTTTAAAAATGTATTTTATAGTCTTGCACTCGTGTCCTGATTTTATTTTTCCTATGCTTTTCTCTCATGCTTTCCCCTCTTTGATCTGCATTACACTCCACACTCACTGAG
Organism: Ameiurus melas; assembly: GCA_012411365.1. Lineage (NCBI taxonomy): Eukaryota > Metazoa > Chordata > Actinopteri > Siluriformes > Ictaluridae > Ameiurus > Ameiurus melas. Next base: position 18,586,891 of record CM022764.1, on the reverse strand, counting down.
CACTTTATTAGGAACACCTGTACACCTACACATTCATGCAATTCTCAAATCAGCGAATCGTGTGGCAGCACTGTGGTATAGTGTTCCTAATAAAGTGCTTGTGAGGGATTTAAAGGTTCTATACAAATAACATTTTATATTAAAGTCTATCCTAACGTCATCTTCTAATGCAATAATTTCACGCATGGTTTTTCCTCACGTATTCATTTTTCCCCTCAGATCCCTCGCAACAACAGGCTCATGTACATCCACAGCTACCAGAGCTTTGTGTGGAACACCATGGTCAGCAGGAGAGTGGAGGCCTATGGCCTCAAAGCTGTGGAAGGAGATTTAATGCTCAAAGGAGGTGTGGTTCTTCAATATAATCGCAGTGTTTTAATGGATTTGCTGTGGTATCTTATGATTTGAAAGGTTGCTAGTCATGTACTGTAGGCTAGTTCTACAGCCATATTTATGATATGTGTGAAGTATTCTTTTTAAATTCATATATCATACTACTTTCCTAGCAGCAGATGCCTTGAGTTCTGTCTGGACACGTTGTTGCTGCAAAGAATATTACGGTGTTGGACTGTAGTGGTATAGTTGTAGTGGTTTCCATCACTTGGCTGTCAGCAAGGAACTGCCAAACCTTTACAACTAAGCAACATTAGCTAGCTAGATCTCCGTTTTTGGTCATTCTCGAAGGTTCATAGCAGCAGTCCCAGCTGCAAGGCAAGTCACAGGTTTATATTAATGCTTTTCTTAGTGGCAATTTTGTCAGTGTGAGGTTGTAATGTTGATTATAGTGTTGAGGAGTATTATGTGAGTTACCCTAACAATAAATGATGAAAATGTCCTGCTGAAGTCCTGAAAAAAGATTTCCTAAAGAGTATGAACACTGATGGTTAATAAGGCTGAATAAGACACATTTTTGATAGGTTGGTATTGATGTGTATTATGATATTTTGTGTAATTTTAGTGCTTTTGTCTTGCAGGCACTGCTCACATATTGTCTGCAGAGGAAGCTGAGAAGCACTCCATTCATGATATTGTGATGCCACTGCCTGGATTTGATGTCATCTATCCCACACACAAGGGTCAGAACACACCTTATACCCATATTTTCTTTTCCACTTTTTCTTTTTTCAGCATTCTATTGTTTTCGCTTAGGATTATCTCCCATTCTTATGTGAAGTTTAGATTTGATTTTGTAAATGCCTTAGCGCAATAATGTTTTTCAAACTCATGCCCTCTGTGCGGCAGTGGGGAAAGGCTACAGAGACATGCTGGAAGTCGATAATCTGGATATTGACAACATGAGGCATAAAGTACGAGATTATTCACTGGCTGGAGCTTACCGTCGCATCCTCATACGCCCTAATGATGTCAGTTGGTCAGTGGAATTTCACTTCAACTCCCTTTTCCTTCTTTACTTTTTAATGCCTGAAATGATGGACAGTGGAATAAGCTCATTTTTTGATGTACCAGATTGGTTCAAATTGTGCTCTCTCTCTCTCTCTCTCTCTCTTTCTCTCTCTTTCTTTCTCTCTCTCTTTTTCTGGTCATTTTTGAAAGGGAGCTGATTCATTATGATGACCCCAAAGTGCCTCTGGTCCATACAGATGTAGAGAAATTAGAAAACAAACCAGCACCAGTTTTTCTGACAGGTCAGTCATTTTATTACAGTTGTACAGAGGTGCCAACACTGACACCATGTTTAGCCATAGCGGTTTATGATTATCTCCACTTCAGTGATCCAGGATGGTGAAGACTTTTCTGCTTTTTATAAAATAATTGACATGTTGAATTCACAAGCCGTTGTCTACTGAGCCATGGACTTGTAATAGAAAGCAAGAGGATTTTTTTTATTTATTTATTTTTTATGGATTTACTTCTTATTAAGTTGTGGTCACACCAGACTTTTTTCCACTGACATATGCTAAGGTTTTTGTGGTAAAATGTTTTTCTTTTTTACTTTCTGTCTGCTAGGATGTTCTTGGTGTTGTATTGTTGGCAGCTCTGGTTGTATCATAAAATATTCAGCACTTTCCCTCAGGTTCTGTAGGTAAAAGTGCCAGCAGCAGATTCACTGGTCTTTGTGCTGTTCTTTGTATGTGACTATATATTTTTCTTCTTGTTATTTTGCTGCTCTATCCCCATGCTGATGGTGTAGAAGGTAAATACAAGGCTTTGAAGATGGAGTTCTCCCTTCCTCCCTCTACCTACGCCACCATGGCCATCAGAGAAGTGCTTAAAATGGACACCAGCATCAAGAACCAGACCCAGCTTAACACCGTGTGGCTGAATTGAGGACCACCGTCTGTTTGGAGTTTTACTCCTCCCCCAACCCCCTCCCAAGCTTTTGTTTTTAATAACTCCAATCAGAAATAAGCACAGACTTGTTCAGTATTTAATTTCTTACTTTATACCAAGCCTAGAAAACATTGAGTATAAACTTTAAGTTTAATTGGTTTTTATTGCCCTGGACAGTGTGTTTGTAAAATCGACGACCCTGTTTTTTTTGTCTGATATCAGATTGTGCTCTAGATGTACAGATGGGATAAATAAATACTGTCTTTTTTTATTTTATTTACAGAGTAAAATTTGTAAATATAATTAAATTGCCCAGATGGAAAAAAATTAAAATGTTTTAAATCCCCCCACTTTTGGAATAACTTCATATCACTAAACATCCTCATGTTCAGATCTCCATTTACACTGATATAACTGTGGCTTATTTACATGTTTTACTCACCACATTAAACCACAATTAGAGTTAAAATAATATGTAAAGATATTGTTTAGTATGGGGTCCAACATTACCACTTTTACACTATATGGCCAAAATTATGTGGACACCTGACCCTCACACCCATGTGTGTGTGGGCCTTCCGTAAACTGTTGCCACAATATTGAAAGCACACAATTTTCTAGAATGGCTAGAGTGCTGTAGCATTATGATTTCCCTTCACCAGAACTAAGAGGCCCAAACCTTTTCCAGCATGACAATGTCCCTCTACACAAAGCCAGCTCAATGGTGCGACATGGTTTGCCAAGGTCAGAGTTGAAGAAACCGAGTGTCCCGCGCAGAGCCCTGACCTCAACCTCATTGAACACCTTGATGAATTGAAACGCTGACCGTGCACCAGGCCTCCTCACTTGTACCAGTGCCTGAGCTCACTAATGCTCCACGCTACCAAATCTAATGAAAAGCTTTCCCAGAAGAGTGGTTGCTATTATAACAGTAAAGGGGGCACCAACTCCATGTTAAAGCCCATGGTTTTGGAATGAGCATATATGGGTGTGCTGATCATGTGTCCACATACTTTTGGCCATATCATGTACAAGTGTTTACAGGAAAAATTCATATTTTCTCTCAAATCTGTGGTTACTAAGGCTCAGTTTGATCCACGTGTGATCACAAGTGCTGCACAAGCGCTGACCATCTGTGCAACACTCCGTTCAAGCTGCATTTAGCTTTCCCGCAGTCTGTAAATAATCAGTCTGTTTACATTTAGTTATGTATCACATCATAAAAAGTGCCAATAATTGTATTACGGAATCTGTTTCAAAGCAAACTAGTCTGTAGAGATTAAGTACATAGTTGCATGACAGTTAAGTCACAGACGTGTTTGACAGAATGGATTGTGCCAGGTTAAAGCAGTAAATCAGGGGAGAGCAGGTGTTACAGTGATTTTATTACAGATCAGGGTGTTCTTGGGCAAGATGTGAAGTGGAGTGCCTAAAACCCCCTTGGCTATGATAACATCGTTATAACACAACCTTTAGTGTCTTACTGCTTTTATAAAATGGCAACAGAAACTGTGCTGAAAAATATATACATTTATTATTAATTATATTCACAAGAAATCATTCTTATACCACACAGTATAGTATTGTGTTTGGGTTGCTAAGCAACATAACAGGTAAATTGGACTATTCTATGGACAAAACAATGGCTTAAGTGTAACAGTTTTATTGGCTGAATTGATATTGAATTCAGTTATTAATTGATATTACAGTTATTAATTGAGCACCAGGATGCCCTATGGGAAGAGGCAGTGTTATGCTCTGGGCAAAGTTCTGCCGAGTAAGCTTTGGTCCTGGCATTCATGTGGATGTTATTTTGACTCGTACTACATACCTGAAAATTGTTGTAGACCAAGTACACCCCTTCATGGGAACAGTATTCAACAATGGCAGTGGCCTCTTTAAGCACGATAATGCACCCTGCTACACTGTAAAAAAATTGTTCAGGAGTGGTTTGAGGACCATGACAAAGGTTCCAGGTGTTCACTTCGCCTCCAAATTACAAGATCTCAATCCGATCGTGCATTTGTGGGATGTGCTGGACAAACAAGTCCGATCCATGGAGGCCCCAGCTTGCAATTTACAGGACTTAAAGGATCTCTAAAATCTAATATCTTAAGATGCTAACATCTTGGTGCTAGACACCTTTAGAGGTCTTGTGGAGTCCATGCCTCGATGGGACAGAGCTGTTTTGGCGGCACAAGATGGACTTACACAATATTAGGCAGGTGGTTTTAATGTTAGGGCTGATTGGTGTATATGGAAAATTCATAGATGCTTGTCGCTTGCTAGTGTGGACACACATGTCCTCTGTGTCAGTGAAAATGAAACAATTCTGTAATAATGCAGTGATTGCACTGTGCAGCACTGACGATAAAGACTTTCAGACCCACAACCCTGACATGTTAGAAACTTTTTCTGTATACCTAAATAATTTAAATACAAGAAGACCAGAAGGAGTTCATGACAATATCAATTAAGTGAGTAACTTAGACAAATGGAAGGTCTCAAGGATTTCTGTCAGTAGCCTATCACTATACCCTAGTAGGCTAGTAGGCTGATCTCTAGATCACTGTGGTCTCTTAGAAGGGTGTAGCTTTGCCGGTTCACAGCTTCAGAGTCCCCAGTTTGATCCTGAGCTCGGGTTACTGCCTGTGTGGTATTTCATCTATTCTCCCCATGCCCGAAAGTGTTTCCTCTGGCTTTTCCGGTTTCCTCCCACCTCCCAAAATACATACGGGTTCGTTGACTGACTAAGATAAATTGCTAGATATGAACGTGTGTGTGTGGTGCAGTACAATAGACTGGCATCCCATCCAGGGTATATTCCTGCCTCACGCCCAGTGTTCTCAGGGTTGGCTCTGATTTCACTGTGACCCTGATCAGGATAAAGCAGCTACTGCTTTAGAATCCTTAATTTGCTGTATGTTTTCAAGACAGTTTGACAATTTGTCACCATTTTCAATAACCAAGCTTCTCTGCTTCAGAAAAATGTTATATTTTTTTTGTTTGTTTTGTTTTTTATAGATTAAATAGATTTATAGACTCAGATTAAAAGATTTTCCATGTACCACCATTTTCCTGATCAACAGTACATATAAAACTTAGAAGCCACGTGTAGCTTGACTGGGTAACAAACATTAGCACTGTGGATGAGTCATTACAGAAATAGGAAATTGTTTAACAATGAGCACAACTGCTTTCTTTTTAATGAGTTGTTTTATGCTGAATTAAAAGAAAAAAAGGGTGAAATTTCCCTTTAATGCCCACCTCCAGTACAGTAATGCCTGGCGTTTATACCCCCTGAGTGTCCTCATGATACCCCCCCTCCCTCTCTCTCTCTCTCTCTCTCCCTCACACACACACACACACACACACACACACACACACAGACCTAACAGCATTCAGAAAGTCTTAAGGAAAGTAGTTTAGTGGTGAAGAAAGAGGTTCTCCGTTTTTAGCTTGGTGTCTAGTACAGTTACAGCAGGTAAGTTCATTTCTCTTCTGTTTAAATATTAAATCAGTTTGGGTCAGTTTTATTTATTTGCTTATTTATTAGAAATAATGACCTTGTGGAAATCAGCTGTAAGTCAGGTGAACATGTTACTCTTTGTGTTTTTCTTGTTTTGTTTTTTTTGTTTTGTTTTTTAGTTTTACTTATAAGGTTTAAGACCCTACCAAGACACCACCCCATTGTTGTTGTGTTTTTTGGGGTTTTTTTAAAAGAGCTACTGTGTATAATCTAATCACGGGTTTATTTTCAACTCTGGATGTCAGACAGGATCCAAGTGTCCGTCTATCGGTAATGAATTACAGATAGCCCACATTCCGCTGAGAGAGAGAGAGAGAGAGAGAGAGAAGAGAGTAAATCACACTTTCTGTAAATATTAATGGTATATAGTGGAGTAATGTCTAACACTGACATGAATGCTTCTCATGGCAATAGCAAATTATTTGCTCCCAAGCATCATTATGTTGAGCCTGCATGACAAATATATGGACAGTAACAGGGTTTTGGCAGAAGTTGTATACGTTCTCACCAATGTATCATTTCTATAACTGTGAATTAGACCTAATTTCATCCCTGAAGTTCAGGAGATGATCAGTGTGACTTTATATCCTTTTCTTACTGCTAAAGTACAGTACACCAATCACACTCAAACTGTTAAAGAAAATAATTATAGTTTTTCTTTAAACAATCCGCTTTAGCACATTATGCTGTAGTATTTTCACTCACAATGAGTGTCCGTGATGGATTAAACCAGGTTAAGCATGGGTATCAAATTGTGATGTGAGTCACTGTGGTCTAGTATCTATGGGGACTGTTATAGGACTTACCTCATTTCTCACTGCTGGATAGTGTTACTCAGACTGTGACAGATAAGTCTCTGAGTGCCAGATAGGGGCCACAGGGTAGTAAACATCTGACTCTTTCACACACACACATGGGAATGACGGAGCATGAGCATTTCATGTCTGTTCTGGTGAACTGTATTTGACTGTATTTTGGAAGGATCATAGATTGTTTGTTTATTCGACACTTGTGTATATATACTATATGTACATGATTCACTATATAAGTATGTGCGTCTTCTCAAAACTGTTGCTACAAAGATTTCCCTTCACTGGAAGTAAGAGGCCCAAGCATGTTCCAGCATGACAATGCTCCTGTGCACAAAGCCAGCTCCTTGAAGACACAGTTTGAGAAGGATGGAATGGAAGAACTCGAGTGTCCTGCACAGAACCCAGACATCAACCCCACTGAACAGCTTTGGGATGAACTGTAATGCAGGCTGCACCCCAGGTCTCCTCGTCCAACATCAGTGCCCAATCTCACTAATGCTCTTGTGTTTGAATGGGCACAAATCCCGACAGCCACGCTCCTAGTGGAAAGCCTCCCCAGAAGATTGGAGGCTGTTATAGTGGCGAAGGGGGACTAAATCTGGAATGGGATGATAAAAAGGCACATATAGATGTGATGGTCAGGTGTCTACATACTTTTAGCCATATAGTGTATGTTGACCATCACAGCGGGCAAAAAAATGAAACTAAATGGCATGTTTTTAAATGGGATTCACTGTTTTTAAGGTCTTGCACCGTCTGCATTCCTTTCATAGACATTTTCTGCATACAAAGATCTTCTTTCACGGTAAATATTTCTTAGAGGTTTCACTTCTTAAGGAGGTACACTTTTAGAAAAATGTTTCCTTAACGAGTTTTAGGTTGTTTAACAGTTCTAGCTTTCCCCAGTTGTACTTGAAACCGTTCTATATTGGAAATCATCTGGAGTAGGATTCCATTTTTAAGGGTTCTCAAGAGGGACAAACCAAAGTACCATTAAAGGTGTTGGATAGAATCTTTTTCTTAATGTAGGTAGGATAGGCATTTAAAAAGGGAATGTCTCAGCACTGGTTAAGTGTTTGCAGAGCTCACGGATGTTCATCATATGTGTTTTGTGTTTTGATTGTGTTCTCCCAGGATGGTGGCTCACGAGGAAAAGAAAAACTCTTGTGGAACAGTATGCCTTAAATACCTGCTGTTCATCTTCAATCTGCTTTTCTGGGTCAGTCTTTTTTATTATTTTTGACTCAAATTATAGCCAGTTTGTTGTTGTGCTTTTATTTATTCTTTTTTATTTAATGCCTTAGTTCTGAACATGTGAGAGAGCTTTATTGTTTGGTTTAACTCCCTAGTACATCCCTGGTGTCCTATTCAGGGTGTATTCTAATCTTATGTTAAGAGTTCCTGGGATTGGCCCTGCATGCACTACGACCCTGAGCAGGATAAAGCAGTTGTTGAAGATTAATGAATAAATGTTAACTGCAATATGTTATAATATGTCTATCTGCTTTAAACCTCTTTTTCTCTCCCAGTTGTCTGGGGGTACTGTGATGACAGTGGGACTCTGGACTCTAGTGGATAAGAGTGACTACATTAGTCTGCTGTCGTCCAATACATATTCATTTGCTGCCTACATCCTGATTGCGGCGGGAGCCGTTGTCATGCTCACTGGAATCCTTGGCTGCTGTGCAACCATTAAGGAGAACAAAAGACTTCTGATAGTGGTGAGTAAGAAAGATAATGTAGTCATTTATGGACATGTTGCATAAATTACCATTAGCATTAGGCTGGACGATATAAAGTGAAAGGGCTCAAATAGCCTTTTTTCCCCCATTTATTATAGGTTATATAGTGCATGTTCATTAAAACCTCTCCAGAGTGTGCCTGCGAATGCTGTGAAATAAGCTTAAATCCTCATCAAGCACTGAGGAACATCATGACTACTATGTGCCATGTGATATGCCATGTGAGAAGGCAGTTCAAATGCAGGCCTTTGGCAAAACACAAAGAAAACAGCACAAAAACTGCCCTAGATCCCTCTACCCAAAAATGTTTTTGGAAAATCTTTAGATAAGTTGCCATAACACTCCTCTCAATAATATCCAAGGAATCTGTAGGGAGGATTGGCCTTTTCATTTCAGATTAATATTTTGGGGAAAAAATTAAGGAATGGATGTGTGCTTTTCTGACTGAAACCTGCCGGCTCTAGCGATACAGTAAAGGGTACAGCCATTTTTTCACAGACATCATCTGTCAGTGGTTACTAATTGCATGACTATGAATGTGTTTTGTTGTGAAACTGTCAACCGTGGTGATTTAAATAAAGTAGTGTGTATCTTTAAGACCTGTGTGTAGGACTGAGTCACAGCTAAGGAATGATGGGCATGGGTGAGGGAGGGGAGGATGCCAGGAATGAAGGGGAGAAGACTGAATGAGCAAAAGTCTCCACACAGGAAGGGAGTTGTAGGGAGGTTTGTGTGTGTGTATGTGTGTGTGTGTGTGTGTGTGTGTGTGTGTGTGTGTGTGTGTGTGTGTGTGTGTGTGTGCGTGCGTGCGTTATATGTACATACTGTTATATCCAGCCTTAGTCCATGTTATGTCTGCACTCCCCCCCCCACCCTTTTACTTTTCTCTCTCTCTCTCTCTCTCTCTCACATACACACACACACATACACACACTGTTCTGACCAAGGTAATTCATCTTTACTATATTATAACATTTTTCCCATCAAAATCAAATGTTCTCAGAGCTGAATTTCACATATACTGTTTTTATTTATCATGTGTATTTGCCACTGTTTTACCCATTACCTAATTTCCTAATCCTTCAGCAGTTTTAATTCTGTTTATAATTGCTTATAATTGCTTTCCCACCATTTAGTTTATATTATACTTTCTGGAGTTTTGAGAATTTAATATTTTTTCTTCAAATTTCTTCTGCAGTTCTTTGTTCTGCTGCTGTTGATATTCCTGCTGGAGATCACTGCTGGAGTTTTGGCCTATTGGTATTATCAAGAGGCAAGCGTTTCATCCTTGTATTGTGTTTGATCCCGTTAGATTTTAATCAACATCTCTAGTTAGGAGGCACTCTCTCTGCCTGTGCTTACTTTTTCACACAGCTGTGCTTCATATTGTTTTCTGCAAACTTTATCTTTCCTCTAAACTTCTAAAAAATATACAACCCCAATTCCAAACATGCTGTGTAAAATGTAAATAAATGTAAATAAAAACAGAACGCAATGATTTTCAAATCTTCTAAAATCATAAAAAATTTTCCAGCCTTTCGTGGCGCCTGTCCCAACTTTTTTGAGACATGTTATGGCCATGAGAGTCAATAGGATGCATGCTTCAAGTTGCTGTTGTTTTTTACGAATAAATCGATGATTGAACAATGTATTAGAATGGGATAATTACATTTTACGTTACATTTAGCAGACACTCTTATCCAGCACGACTTACATTTATCTCATTTATACAACTGAGCAGTTGAGAGTTAAACTCCTTGCTCAATGGCCCAGCACAGGAAGCTTGGCAGTGCTGGGATTCGAACTTATGACTGATTGGTAGTCCAATACTTTAACCACTGAGCTAAGACTCTCTGATGGTGTTGGGTATAAACACTAAAGAAGGCACAGAGTGGATCACAGGTGGTTTGTTCTTCTCCATTAACTCACAATTTTTTATTTTGTTTGATAAATTCAGCATGAACTCTTACATAGTGTAAGAATATTATTGTTGTCTCTACTTAAATATTAGCGAAGCAGTACTTTAGTTTAGCAGGGTCTGGGCTTTGTCTTAACATCTCTTTAACCCTCAAAACACATTCATTATCACATTATTATAGCATGTTTGCTATAGAACGTACCTTCCAGGTTGTGGGTTCAAATCCGGCCTCAACTGTGTGTGTGTGTGTGTGTGTGTGTGTGTAGTTTGCATGCTGCACCTTTGATTCAAGAGTTTCCTTCCCCAATCCAAAGACATGCATTGTGGACTGATTGGCATTTCCAAATTGCCCGTAGTACATGAATGTATGTGAGATTGTGCCTTGCCGTCCAGCATGTTTGCGATGCTGCTTCAAGCTCTGTTTTAATAACTTAGATGGTCTTAGCACCATTCTGATTTTGGTACACTTGTCCCATCTCATTATCATGCAAAAGGTTTGAAGTTTCAATGGCAATAAGTATTAATATGTAGCAATACTCAATCATATTGTATATATAGTGCATATATAGTGCATATACAGTATTATCAAGACATTTTTTCAATATCAGCTTTAACATGCCATGTAATTAACACAAATTCTAACAGCACTCCCTTTTTTATGGAAACAGTTATGCATGCATGCTATGCACCTGGACTTTTTAAATGTATCTTTATGTCTGCATGCCTTCTTTTGAGTGTCTTCCCTCCCTCACATCCTTAAATCCTCTCTTCCTCCTCTCTGTATTCTCCCTGCAGTGTTTTCCTTTCTGCCATAAGGTAAACCACTACCACTCTTTCTCCCTCTGTATCACACTATACTCATCCAGCAACACCTTCTTCTCACATCTGCTAAACACTGAATTTAAACTCTATGGTATATATGTCAGCATTGCCGATTTCTTGTACTGTGGCTTTGCTTATTTCTGTACAGCTGAATGATGAGCTGAGAGCAGACTTGAAAGAGACCATGGTGCAGAAGTACCAGCAGCCTGATCAGGAGCACATCACCAGAGCTGTGGACAAACTCCAACAGGATGTATGAGGATTTACAATCCACATAAAGACATATAAGAATGTAGTTTCATAATGAATATAATGGATAATTTTTTTATGGTTAGTCTTTAAGTATGATGTAGTTGTGGATAACGGAAATTTATTGAGGTGTAGTCTTTCAAACTTGTTTGTGAATCAGATTCTCAGACCTGTAGGTGAGGATTGAAATTTGTTTTTCACCTAATGTTGTCAAGATAAGCACCCTGAATTCTCCCTGTTTTCCCACACGCTCTCTCTCTCTCTGTGTGCTGTGGAACAGCTGAAGTGCTGTGGCAGTAACAGCTCGGCAGATTGGCAGGAGGGAACCTGGATACACACGGTTGCAGACAGACGGCTTGTACCTGACAGCTGCTGCAAGACCCCTACTGTTCGCTGCGGAGTGAGAGACCACCCATCCAATATCTACAAAGTAGAGGTGTGCCTAATACACAGCTCTTTCTTCAGCAACAGGGTCAGGTCTAAGCAATAAAACACTTCGGTTATACGGCATGCCATTATGGGAAAATAATTGGCGATGGAGCGTTTTTTCCTATAACAGCACATAGCAGTATAAAGTGTTTTATTCTGCTTATACCACAGAAATTTGCTGATTACACACATTTATTTATTAAAGATCTTATTTATTTATTAAAGATTAAAGTTATAATTAATGTCATGGAACATCTGCAAGCGTGAGTGTGTATGTGATTGTGCCCTGCAATGGATTTGCACCCTGTCCAGGGTGTACCCTGCCTTGTGCCCGATGCTCCCTGGGATAGGCTCCAGGTTTCAGGTGACCCTGAAAAAAAGTATAAGCAGTATAGATGATAGATGGATGGATGGAACATCTGCAAAACAAGTCCTGTTATCACTTACGTTACAATAGCTATAAATAGTTCCCTCACCAGCCTGTTCCTCTGTGCTGTTATAGAAAATTACTCAACACCTTCCGACCAATCAGAATCAAGAATGCGACAATGCTGTGGTATAAACCTAGATAACAGAACAGTCCAGGGCAAATATGGTTGGATGTTAGGCCAAAAGATTCAGTTATGACAATGGGCAAGTGTAGGGGCATTTTAAAGTTCTTACCTAATATGTGTCAAAAATGTCCCAAATGTTGTTTAACAAATCACTTTCTGACTGCATCAGTGTCAGACTGAATTGGGTTTATTTGATAAAATGCCAAACTGTTCCCACATGGGGAGGGTAATGTAAAACATGTATAGGTGAACTCAACAAGAATGTAAATGTAGTGTTTCTATGTTTTCGCTCTACAATACGATACAGTACATACCTGTTGGTGTTTTCTTAAACTTAAAAATTTTGCATCAGTTGTATGAAGGGTCACATTAATTCTCTGGAGTTCTTTGGTCATCTCAGTACTTTATCAAGAAAATTTGCAAACAATTTAATTGGTTTGTACATCACTGAGCATGGTTTTTTCTACCCCAGGGTGGTTGTATTTCTAAATTAGAGGAGTTCATTCTTCAGCACCTGCTGATATTAGGCGCCGTGGGTGTTGGAATCGCATTCCTACAGGTAAGAAAAAAAAAACCCAGCACCTTTTCCAGATCAATATGTGCTTTTGCCAATTCTCATATACAGTATTTGAATTTTTTGTGTATTATCTGTTTTTGTTGTCCTTTGTAGATTTTAGGAATGCTCTTTACCTGCTGTCTGTATCGAAGTTTAAAAGAAGAGCCTTACTAAGACCGTGCATCTTGTACTCAAACACCAAAAAAAACCTACACACACACATACGGTTCTCACACATTTTACATTTGCCTTTATTTTCTTCTAGTGCTGCTATGCAATGTAAACATTTTGTGTAAATGTGGTGAAGGACAGCAGACTACAGCAATATATTTTGGCTGCAGGGCAGTCATTTTAAAAAGGAAAAGAATATGAATGATTGAAAATGCTATGCGTGTGGCCTATAATGAACCATTTTGATTTAATACTGGTTCATCATAGGCCTGACTCAGCCTTGAAGTGCATGATGGTCAATGGATGAGATGTAATCCCTGCATCTACTTCATTACTTCACATACTTCATTAAATATATTCGTTCCCATATCTCTGTCTGCTCTAAAGATTATCTTGCTAAAAAAATACCCAGCTTGGTCTGACCAGGTACCAGCTTTCAAAAACGCAGGCCAAGCTGATCAAGCTGGTAGACCATCTTTGCATCTTTGCCAGGTGGCAAAGTTATTTTTCCAGCTTCCTTATTACTTGACTAAATTAGTAAATACATAGATTTGAGATTTTCTAATTCCTGTATTGTGTTATTTTCATTAAAAACAACAACAACAACTTGTTGTTTTTAATGAAACTTGTTGTTTTTAATGTTTAAATACTTAAAGTCCTATTATGTTGTGTTAGTAGTGGTAGTTCAGAGACTATGTTCATCTATAAGTATTTACCAAGCCTGACTCGTTGGCCTGTGTTTTGATACCTCCGTGCTGGGAAAAAAACCAGAGAAACAGTTGAAACCATTGCAGAAATTCTAATGGGTTCCACTACAAATGCCATTAAAAACCATCAGCTCTTAAACATTAAAACCATGACCAAATGACCCTTACATAGTAGGACGTATTTAGGATGTAGGTCCTTAATTGTATCCACTAGACATAACATGCCACTAATAGAAGGCAACAAATTACCAGTAGAGACCCACAGGGACCATTACAGTTTCCATTAAAACCAATACAATTCTCTTTATAACCATTAAAACAATTACAAATTATATGAGGGTTTCTTTTTTTCAGCAGGGCTGGGACGTGATCAGACCAACATGAATTTTTCAGTGGGGTAGCTTTATATGAAACAAAAGTTTCATATTAATTCACCCTAATTTAAGTGATTAGGACATTAGAAAGGACATTGCTTTGCACTGCTACTTAAATATATTTCAAATGTGTTTTTGAATTGACCTGTAAATTCTATAAGTGGGTAAACAGTAAAAAATAAATCTATATTTCACAACATGTATGCTTGGATTGTGTCCTGTCAGTTATAAATCAATTTGGATGAAAGCTTTAGTTATGTGAATAAATATAATGTAAAATATAAATCTACATTATGAGCATCATAGGGTGTATCATGTTTGGAGTGGATTGAAACAGTCCTCGTTGGCCTGAAAAATCACATGCCTCACAGCTGCATCAGTTTAACAAAACAACAACAACAACAACAAATAAATAAACCGCAGCGCCACCTGGTGGCTCCACCCGGGTCTTCTCAGTGAGTCAGATCATTTGTCTCAACTCATCAAAACGAGCCGACTCTTTCACACGTTCAAGCTAAAGCAAATCGCAGATGTGTCGTACTGTGTACACAACGACAGTAATGGAATTACCTACATTTACAAAATAAAAACTCGAAAAACAGAAAAGAAACAACAACACAGCTCGTATGTGCGAGTCGGCTCACAAGGTTAACTGAAAAGATCCGATTCAAAGAGTCGACTTGTTCGAGAATGACACACCGTTATAAAGCAGGGCTGCGACCGCAAAAACTGTCCAGTGTTTCACGCTGCATTGTTAGTACCATGCCTTTGTTTTAATAGTTTACTACAACCCGCTGCATCTCCAGGTACGAACTCTAACTGTGCGTTATTTAACCGCAGCTTATATCTACTGCTTCCCGGTTGCGTTTGTAAGCGGAACTACAGCTATGACTTCAGTTTCGAGACGGAGCATTTAGTCTGCGGAACTAGTCTTACAACCCTGTAATAGATTGTAGTAGTATGTATAAGGCTATGAATAAAGCTTGCTGTGCTGTCTGATCGCGTATCTTGCTTGATTTTCGCCTTGTTAATGTACTTTATAGACTGTCATCGCTGCTGTTAGGTCTTGAGAAGTCGTTAACTGGCGAGGTTTTTACAGCAGTGAGGACTGTGAATTAAGTGCAAAGAACAAAATGACATCCAAACCCACCTGCCTTATTGTGGCCAGTGCAACGCCTCAAGGTAGGTCAGATTTAATATTATGGGCCCATTATGGGTTCAGAGAGTTTAATCCGGATCAGAATGATCCTGATTTTTAAAATCAAATGTTTTGCTATCCAGGATCAAGTAATCCATATTACTTTTGTGTCGGTTTTTCAAAACAACATCGGATTGGATCACCCTGATCCAGATACAGACCTTCTAAAATCAGACTACATATCACAGTGTAGGCTACCAGCTATGTAAAGAGCAACAGGTAGATTAGCGTCTAATCTGGTCACTTTAAGTGGTTTTAATTGAAGTGACAGAAAACACAATATAAACATCCCCTTCCTTTTTCAGTTTCTTTTAAACAGTCAGACCCTGCAACAAATAACTACAAACAAACAAATCTACACTATTCACAAATACATTGGGGATTGTTACGTTCTTAGTCTGATACCAGTCACAGAACCAGAATTTGGACCCTGCACTGGCTGATTTCCTCTTGTCTGGTGCCAGGAAGTAGGCACACAGACACCATCGTTCAGTGAAAGCTTCTTAGTTTAATGATACAGAAAGCATAGTGTATATATACACACACAAATGGTGATAAAGAATGATCAATGTAAATTGGAACAAGTCACCGATCAAATCTAAACATCTATTAGGTATGTTTGAGTGACATAAGAACTACAAGATGTGTAGTCTACCAGATAACGAGAAGAAGAAGAAGAAGAAGAAGAAGAAGAAGAAGAAGAACAATCGAGAGAGAGAGAGAGAGAGAGGACGAACGGTGGGGTGATTAGGAATGCTCAAAAACAACACATACCAAGAATTTGGTTCCGGTACACCGTGACACAAACTAGAGACCTTCAGAAGTGAGATCATGCCTGAAACTCATCAGGGATATTTTGAACAGATGTTTTCAATCATAAAAAGTCTAAATGTCCAATAGTTAACAAAATAAGAAGGTTCAGAGTTCTTCATATGTGTGGAGAGCAATAAGAGACGCAGTTGTTAGAAACTACGTTTGACTGGTTCATCTCTGATGATTGTGTCATTGTAATTAATATATAGTGACAAATGACAGTTAAAATAAAATATATTATTTTTGTTTGATATTGACAGCTGATTGAGGGATTATTAATGGGGACAAAATGTTTTACATTATCACGGTAATGTTTAAACAGATCAAATGCAAAATATACATAAATGTATATAATAAATACATTGTACTGTATGGACAGATGTAAGGTTTATTACATTTTGTTCCTGAAATCCTCCCTGAATCTGCCCTTCCGCTGGGATCAGGATAATACTGTTTTTTTTTTTTTGCATAACAGGTATCCCAATCCTACTAAAAGGTTCTGAATAACACATACTGAAGATTTGAACCAAATCAAAAGTAATACTGAATTATATGATCTAATCTGATTTCAGAATCTTTTTTTTCTCTTTTGAACAACCCTTTTTCAAGATTAGATCCAATCCCATAGCTGAAATCTGATCAGATTACTTCTGAACAACTGGGCCGTTTTGTTTAAGTAGTGTTTATCAAAGCGGAACTTTAACAACATTGTATTTGCACTGTTAGGGGTGTCAGCTCGGTCCTTCCAGCAGTGCTTCTCTCTCTGTAGTCCTGTGTTTAACCTGCAGACAGCTACACCAGGGGTGAGAATTCACTGCAGCACCTACACATCCTGTAACGAACATTGAATGGAGTACATTCAAATATCAGTCTAGGAAAAATCCTGTTTTAAAAAAAAAAAAAAAAAAAAATTTACTTCTGTCGCACAGGGGAAAACTATTGACTTCGTCGGGATTGATGAAAACTCAGCTCGATGGGTTCAGGATTTCAGCGTCAAACCATACGCCACTCCTGCCAAACTGGAGTCTATTGATGGTAAAATTCACTTTTCTGAATTTGATTGTTTTCCTCTGTTCAGTTTAGCTGTTTCACATTGATAAGCTGCTAAAAAGGGGCAGTGGTAGCTTAATGGCTAAGACATTGGACTACTGATCGAAAGATCATGAGTTTAAATCCCAGCACCACGAAGTTGTCACTGTTGGGCCCTTGAGCAAGGCCCTTAACCCTCAACTGCTCGGATGTATAAATGAGATAAATGTAAGTCATTCCGGATAAGGGCGTCTGCTAAATGCCATAAATGTAAAATGTAAATGTAAAAAAAAAGTTAATACTCCCCCTCACTTCAATATTATGGCCGTGTTTTTTTGTTTGTTTTTGTTTTAATAATCGCAGTGAAGTCCATTTCAGTTCCAAGTTGTAACACTACAAACTGTGGAATAGTTCAAGAGGAGTGAATACTTACACAAGACAATGCAAATTGTAATGAACTTCGGCGGTTTGTTCTTCAGGCGGTTTGTGTATTGCACAAGCACTGATTTATGTGTGCTGCTCTACAGGTGCCCGCTACCAGGCTCTCCTGATCCCAGACTGCCCGGGAGCTTTGAAAGACCTTGCTCACAGCGGCTCGCTGGCACGGATCCTCACACACTTCAGCTCTCAGAAGAGTAAGACACCCTGCTGTACAGCACAAACTGTATTCGTTATTGTTCAACAATTAATGAGTGGAGAAACTGGGACATGATGATTTGCCAGTCACGTAACACCCTTTCTTGCAGTACGCCAGTATTCATCAGACATCACTATAAACAAATGTATTATTTTATCGCTGCCAGTCTGTTATAAGAATAGTCAGGACACTGTTTGGTTTCTGTGGGTAGAGTATTGTTACTTTTTGTTTAGCTGCAGATGAGGTGGGAAAGGGGAGGGGTGTGAGCCCCCTGCTCAGCAAACAATTTACACCTCTCCACGATAACATTGGTTCAGAGAACAAAGCTTTTTTGATAGTAAAGCACCGTATACAACTGGCACAATAAAACGATAACATTTACACCTAGTAGGCTAGGTAAAAAAAATAAATAAATACTTAAAGTCCTAAGTATCTACTGTGATAAGCCATTAATCACTACTGTGGACTGTAACGTCACAAATTCAATGCTGAACACGTGCATGTGGAACTTCCATTTTTTGGCCGCCTTGTAAAATGAACTGTGTGTGTTCTTTCAGAGCCTGTGTGTGCTGTGGGACAGGGTGTTTCTGCACTTTGCTGTGCCACAGAGGAACAGAAATGGATATTTAGTGGATACAGTCTGACCGGAGTAAGTGTTAGGATTCAACTAATGAGCTAGCAGAAGGACATAATGAACATTTTCAGTCACTGCATCGAATCATTATTCACGTCCTTTTTCTTTCTCAAAGCCCTCTGTGTTTGAACTGGTGCGCTCCCCAGATTTTGCCAACCTTCCTCTGATTGTGGAAGACTTTGTGAAAGACAACGGCGGCTCCTACACAGGTGAGTTTTCAAGATCCTTTTCGCTGAACCATCTTCAGCGCTTCCGCTGTACATACATCAGACATGTCTCGAGTTGTTACAGTCTTGGCTAGTAAATGATGTCAAATTCCAAAAAGGAAATTATTCATTACACTAACAGAGAACTGATGTTGATGTATGTTGCAGCCAGTCAAGAGGACGCACTGCATGTGGTTCTGGACCGCCACCTAGTGACTGGTCAGAATGTTCAGTCTACCACAGCTGCAGTCAACAACCTAATCCTGCTGTTTAACAGCAGATGAAACCATCACCTTTTCAGGTGTACAGCAGTGTTGACCAATGAGCCTGGAATA
This sequence comes from Ameiurus melas, assembly GCA_012411365.1. Taxonomy (NCBI): domain Eukaryota; kingdom Metazoa; phylum Chordata; class Actinopteri; order Siluriformes; family Ictaluridae; genus Ameiurus; species Ameiurus melas. Next base: position 18,567,884 of record CM022764.1, on the reverse strand, counting down.
CTTTAGGGGTTGGGGGGACCAGTCACTCTGAAATTCCTGCTTTTGAAAGCAATTTGTCTTAATACATGCTCTTAAATTGATCTAAGCAGGATCTACTTCATGATCCTGGAGAGTTTTAAACTCTCATTTTGTGTCTGTAGTTCTGAAGGATTTGCAGACTTAAAGTTGTTAACAAGCTATAAAAACTGATAGTTTACCAATTATAGATAGATCGAACAAACGTTGCCTGAAAAATGACCTTAAAGCAATGCAGGGTTACATTTGCGTTGCCTAAGAATTGGTGCCAATTTCTCAGTCCGTACAGGATTTCGCTGAGCTTTTTCATGATTGTTGTTGCCAAAATTGCTTGATTTTGCTGCATGTTTTTGTGTGTGTGTTTTTTGGTGAAATTGCAATTGAACAAAATTGTTTTGCAGACTTTCGCAGTGACGTTTGTTAGTAAATGAGGCCTTTTTAAGCTGTAATTCATGTTCGACGTATGTGAATCGAAGAGGGCTTTATCTGAACGTGGCATGGATAGTGCCATGTGGTAAAAAGAAGTGTTGGTGCATAGAGAAGACTAACGTGAGCGTCTCTTCCATTAAAGCTCGACACGTTTCTGTGAACGTCACCGATAGTGTTGATGTGAGTAGATGAAGACTGCTACTCTATATATCTACATATCTAATGTTTTGAGCCCAAAACCTGTATCTCTGTGATTCTGTTCTAATTTCAGTTGAAATAGTCACAAAGCTGTGATCACTGAAATTGTACCAATTACAGTATTGTACATAATATCCATACAATTAAAGAATGCTAATAAAGCATGTATTGCCATTGATTTCTTATACAAACTAACAAAATAACCTTCAAATATTTCATAAAATGACTCAAAAGTGCACTGGTTTTTTTTTGTTTTATTTTTATTGATAAAAATAATTTTATTGGCATGCTCAGCACTGGCATGGTCACAAATAGCAATGTACCGTAACCCATCAGTGTTTGGAAGAAGGAATCACATTGTTTGTTAGTTTCAATCCAATTCACAAAAGGTCATAGAAATAGTCCAAGCCCTGTCCAAGTTCCCACAGAGAGATTCCTGTACCCAGTTCTGTTGCCAGTTCAACTCGTAGCTGGAGAGACTAAGGGGAGAGAATTAGCATACATGTAACTGAACGTGTGTTCTAACCATATTTGTCATAATATTTGCTTTTAAACATAGATGTTCTTACCTTCAGAGTTGGATAATAGACTGCATGCTTCACTGAACTTCTGAAATATACAGTGTTACAATTCAGTTTAAGCAGTTTTGCTTTATTAGTTTTATATCATCATTAAAGTGGAAACAAAAAAGACATTTATTAATAAAATGTTATTGTGCATGTCTTCCTGTAGCCATCAAACCCACACCACTGCTGGATCAGAAAATGAAACTAACAACCGTTTCAAAAGAAAACTACAGGGGCTTTAATGTGTTGATGAGCTGAGGTGTGTGTGTGTGTGTGTGTGTGTGTGTGTCTGTCTAACCTTTTGTAATTAAAATAGTGTTCTCCTGCATACTCGTCCCAAACAAACTTTGGTTTGACTTCCTTCAGAATTTCGATGTACCTACAAGAGACCAAGGGAGAAGTAAAGATAACTCAATTACCCAAAAAAACAAGCTACTATTAGGGAATGTTGTGCATTTATTATTTAGGCTGAAGCCATACCTGCCCCCAAGCAGGGGCTCACCTCCCCCATTGACAGTGAAGTCGAGGCCGTACAGGTTTAGGCCCAGTAGGATCTTGTATCTCCACTGGCTCTGTGGTGCGAGCTGCAGCACACAATCTCGCATCCAGGGCAGCGGAGAACTAGGGCCTGGTCTACAGCGCACACACACACACACACGTCAAATCACTGAACACAATGTGCAAATCCAACATTTCCATGTTCTGGTCTATAAGCACAGACTGCTTAATTACTAGCCGAATAACCAAAAGGTGTTAGAAAATTCACTAATGTCCATTTAAAGAAAGAGACAGAAAAAAATAAGGTAAGGAAGAAGGTGTGAACACTCTGGAATTATTAGTGAGATGTTTCCATATTGTGTCACTAACCTGCCTGGACTGGAATAGTCATAAGTCATCAAACTGAATGCATCAACGACAGGAGCCAGTTTTTCAAAGTCTTCCCTTCCAAACATGCCTGGTTGGTTTGTCCTGAATACAAAAAAAAAACAGGATTATTATGCACAAAACTTCTAAGGTTTGGTTCTTTTTCATATGCAGATAAACAATTCAAAATCTTCCCCCGCCCCCCCCAGTGTACAGAAGCCAACGTCATGGCAGTAAAAGGTAGGATTAGTAGCAGGGTGAGTGATCATATGGTTATTAATTTACCCAGGAATGACAGAAGGAGGGATGACAAGAATGCAAGAAAACTTCCCAGCCTTCAGGTACTTGCACAGGTGTGTAACCAAGTGGGCCAGCTCCCTGGATTACACAAAAGAGGCACAGCACACACTAAACACTGTACTTCTGATAATGTCTTCAACAGAATGCTGACAATATGATTTAAAACAATCACTCTTACTGATACAGGTATATTTCTTTTGCGTTCTCTCTCTCTCTCACACACAAACACACAAAAACTCCAAACTGACGTTCTCTTGTTTCCTCCCAGATGACTCCACAGTTCCAGAGAATAGCCATCAAATCCTTCAGCCTAAAATGCATCAAAAAGTAAGTAAAACCATCATGAGACAAGACTGTACAAACCTCCAGACTACACTGCAAGTAGTATGCAAGATCCATTTAAATTCAGAAAGATGCTTTCAAGGAAAACTCCACCCTAAAGCATATCAGATATGTTTATACTGAAATCTCTGTGATGTGCTTAGTGATTCTGGTTGATGGCTGTTGATGCATGTTCATCATTCCTGTGAAGAATTAGTGGTTGTGTACTGTGCTGACTTCACATGAAGACAGTTACAGTGGCATTAAAATCTTCATTAATCTTCTCAAATATAAAGGATAACAGTCAAGTTTCACTGTTCGCTCCTAAAAACAAAGACAAACAAAAATTTTTTAAATAGTGTTCTTTTCTCAATCACTATTTTCAAGTGACGTTTAATGTCATATATAACGTCATATGAGAAATCCAACAGAAGTAGCAGAGACAGCATATGTTGGACTGAAAGGTTCAGAATGCTGTGCAGTTAGACAACACTTTTGCACGGAATCATGATAGTGTTATTAGCATGAAAGTTGAAGATTGTGAATGGTTTCTGTTTGAGCAGAATAATAATAATAATAATAATAATAATAATAATAAAGTATTTATTGGTCACATATACATTACAGCACAGTGAAATTCTTTATTCTTCGCATATCCCAGCATGTTAGGAGGTTGGGTTCAGAGCGCAGGGTCAGCCATGATACAGCGCTCCAGGAGCAGAGAGGGTTAAGGGCATTGATCAAGGGCCCAACAGCGGCAGCTTGGCAGTGCTGGGGCTTGAATCCCCGACCTTCCGATCTGTAACCCAGAACTTTCAGGCCACCACTGTTCTCCATGAGAATACAGATGAGAGATTGACAGAGCTGGACAGATTTACGGACTAAAGCTCTGATGCAACAATCTCCTTAAGTAGAGATGAATCCCATTGGTGAAATTATCAGCAATGAGTAAAAAAGTCAACTCAGAATTTAATCATATAATCTTTTGCACCACTGAAGATCACGTGTTGATTGTAAATACTGATATGCAAGTAGGGTGGATCTTTCCGTTAATAAATTGTTTTTAATCACAAATAACACATATGACATACTGTACCTTTGCCACCTCAACAATTTCTCGACCAATCTCCTCAATCTCATCCTCACTGTCTAGGATGCTCATGTAGTCCTGATAAGACCAGCCATCAAATAATAGCCGAGGTACTACAAAACAGTGTAAACGTAGGACAGGTTACAGATAAATTATCATACATCACATCATTGTTTATCTCCATAGAAAAACAAAAGTCAAATTCAGAAAGTCAAATGAAACATTTTTTTACAAAACTACTCACATATTTTAGATTTTTTGTTTGCTTTCTTCACAGCCTTGACCCAACCTGTTACAAGAAATATGTTGTTAATTCAGCATGGCAGAGTAACCACATGCAAGGCTGTATGAGATTAAGAATTAAGATGCCTACCCTGGTCATTGTCATGCAGGCCGGTGATATGAAAGCTTTCTGGTCCTTTGCGTCTGATCTGGAGCCATACTGGAGACACGGAGGTCAGCTTAGGCCCAAAAACCTTGGCAACATCATATCCATGAGAGTTCCACTGTGGGAGACAAGAGGGAAAAAAAAAGAAAAAGAGAGACAGCAACTTAGAAATCTGCACTGAGACGAGCAATAAAGTGTAACTTAAACAAAAACAGTTATGGCACCATTAAACATTCAATCATTAGACACATTTACAACAGTAAAAAAAATTTTTTTTAAACTTTCAGTCACTAACAGAAACATCCAAGTACGACGTGTATATTTAGAAGTTTTCCTGTCCTTAATGGATTTCACAGCTACAGATTTTTAGACTGTGTAATTTTAACATTTGAGTGTATTACCTTTCACACTGTATGAGATGATAATGGAGTTTGATATTGACTTTGTCAGACAAGGTCTGAAATTGTTCTTGCGTGACAGTATGTTCATTCACAATTATCACTAGACCTTTCGAAGCACATACAAAAAAAGTTCAACAAATACACATTACACACACAAAAAACACAATTCAAATTAGTCTTATTTTTTGTGTGCCTTATTTAGTTTGAGGACAACTTGATGCACTAAAGACTTCTTTAGTCTCACTCGATTAAATCTTTGTACAAATTCCTTGTGCACATGATTCAGGTCAGAAACGATGTTATTGGCCAATCTTACAGTCCGTATGATTTTTCCACGATCGCATATTGTCTATCATTACTCCTCGGTACTTATATGTCCCTACCTGTCTGATAGTTTCATTATATACAACAGGCAATGTATGAGCATGAGATGTTCCTGCCAGACTATACGCTGGATGTTAGACATAAGATTAAAGTAAATCAGTATGTTCTGCTTACGTCATCAATCAGCGCAATCTGGGCTCTTGCAGGAAATAATGTCACGTAAACAAAAATAAGCCTGAGACTTTCTTCTGTCGTCTGAGACTGTCGTTGTCCTATTAGTCGCTTTTCAACAAGCATTAAAGCAGCGATCACACTGACTATATCTATATAGATATAGAAAACATCCATCCATTTTCCATACCACTTATCCTACACAGGATCACGGGAGCCTGGAGCCTATCTAAGGGAACGTGGGGCACAAGGTGAGGGACACCCTGGATGGCAGGGCACAATCGTGCACACACACTACCGACAATTTGGAAAATGTCAATAAGCCTACAATACATGTCTTTGGACAGGGGGAGGAAACCAGAGTACCCAGAGGAAACCCCCGAAGCACGAGGAGAACACTCAAACTCTGTGCACACAGGGCGTAGGCTGTGTGCACAGAACCCCAACCCCGGAGGTGCGAGGCTAACGTGCTAACCACTAAGCCACCATGACCTCCGATAGAAAACATTAAATCATTTAAACAATGTTATAAAGTGTACAGAAATGTAGAAAAAAAAGACACAGCATGGACAGAAAGGTTACCGGTGTGACGTAACCCAGCACTGCTCCCTGAAAGTGGCGTGTTGATATGGAGTGAGGGCAAAATCTTCTCTCTTCTTTCACTATATCCCTCCATTGAATAGCTGTCACTACCAAACCCCGCTCCTGCACCGGCTGCTCCGCTATAGCTGTCTAAGACACCAAACACACACGCAAAACAAGAAAAACAGGAAAAACTGCATTGGTAATGATAATTTCTACTGAGCCTCATGGAACATGTCTACATATTCAAACAGTCTCCTTGTTAGTGTCCTTACCTCAGCTTCCGGCACTTGGTTGAGTTTTTTGGCATCTGTTTTTGAGAGCGTGCCTCTGATACCAGGGACTGATGTAGAGATGTAGAGGAATATCAGAACAGCTCTCATTTCACTCTACTCTTCTCTGCTGGAAGAAGAATACAGATTTCGATGCTAGTACATGATTTTCTGAAGCAAAATAATGTCATATTTCGTCGCCGTTTAGCTAACAAAACAATAATCTTTATACACAGGTGCTAAAATAAATGTTAATATTGTGGAAAACTTCTATTTAAAACTTTTCCTGTGATTTAATTCAAAAAGTGGAAATGTCATATTCTAGATTCACTACACAAAGTGAAATATTTCAGGCCTTTGTTTGTTTTAATCTTGATGATTACGGCTTACAGCTCATGGAAATCAAAAATCCAGTAGCTCAAAATATTAGAATAATTTATAATACAGAAAGTTCGACCTTCTGAAAACTATGATAATTTTTTCACTCAATACTCTTGCACGAAATAGGCTTGAAATATTTCACTCTTCGTGTAATGAATCTAGAATATATGAAATTTCCACTTTTTGAATTATATTTTTGGGGGGGGGGGTTAACTTTTCAACATTATTATTATTATTATTATTATTATTATTATTTTATTATTATTTTAGATGCACATGTATGTAAACAGACTTTTATGAATGGACAACCGCCTGCTGAAAGCTTTAAACTCTTACATTTATTCGTGAGCTCTTTAGTTTCCCTTTAGCATTGACGTTACTATGAAGTCGGTTTTCACGAAGGAACACTTCAGTATACAAAGTAAAAAAATATATAAATATTGGAACATTTTCATTAGTCTGCTCTACCTCCGTATTTAAACTACTCGATTCTGACAGCTTTAGTTAGCAAGCTACAACAGAGCCAGGATGGAATGGCTACATCCCAAATGGCTCCCTCTTTAGACTCAAAGTGCACTACGTAGCGTTTAGAAACGATCCTGTCAGACCATATGTAGTTCACTTATATATAGTGGCGACGCATTTGGAATACGGCCCTGCTTGCTGCTTGTCAAAGCCAGTACAGCTTTGATTTAGCTAACATTGACAACAGCTTTCTCTTACTAGATGCTGTAAAATAAAATAAAGAAAATAAATAACATTAATTACTTACCTAAATGCTATGATTATTATTTAATTGTCCTGCAGAAAGATAGTGCAGAGTAAACAGTGTAACGTCAGTTGTATTTAAGGGTAGTCCAGCTAGTCAAACAGGGTGACTGAGAGACTTCATCCCGTCCCCAAGACCTCAGCCAATCAGCTTCATCTCGCCCCCGAGACCTCAGCCAATCAGCTTCACCCCGCCTCCGAGACCTCAGCCAATCAGCTTCATTCCGCCCCCGAGATCTCAGCCAATCAGCTTCATCCGTGTCAAATGGCGCATTCAAGTCCTCCTGGGAAGATCGAGTGGCGGTGTAGTTCTCCTAATTAACTACAGAATATAGCACAGTTATTTTAAACTCTACTTCTAGAAAATGAAGAACAAATAATGTGCAGCAGATATGTTTAGCATGCATATATATATATATATATATATATATATATATATATATATATAGAGAGAGAGAGAGAGAGAGAGAGAGAGAAAAAAAAAAAAAAAAAAAAAAAAAGAGAGTGAAAAGATGGATGAAGGTAGAAATGTATATACAAAAAAATCTACAAACCCTTGTTAAAACAGCAGGTTTTTGTGATGTAAAAAATGAAACAAAAATAAATCATATCAGAACATTTCCATTACAACCTGTGTCTATTACAGATGGCAGTTGAAAAACAAACTGACACACTTCAGAGAAAAAAGATTTATAAAAAATAATATTAATAAAAATCAGAACAACCTAATGGCATAAGTGTGCACAACCCTGACCAAATACTTTGTTGAAGCACCTTTTGATTTTAAGAGTCTACCAGCATGGCACATGTTGACTTGGCAATATTTTCTCAGTCTTTCTTGCAAAAACATTCTCCTGTGGCATCTCCATGCACAGCCCACTTCAGGTCACCCCACAGGTTTTTAGTTGGATTCAGGTATGGGCTCTGGGTTAGGACACCGAAATCTTTGAGCATAGAAACATCAAACTAGAAATCACTAAACATATGTACAAATACTAAACAATAAGTATGCTAAATAAGTCTGCATGTTTAAAAAAGTATTTAAATACTTTTTATTTAAAAAAAAGTAGCTAAAATGTAATGTATGCACACTTAAAAATGTTTGCATGAAAGTATCCAAAATAAACCTAAAAGATTTTATTTACTCTTTCATTCTTGTGGGTTAAATAATATTTAGGACCTCCTATGTCCTAAATATTATTATATTATTATATTTTATTATATATTTATATTTTATTTATCCTATTCTTAGGGGTTAAATAATATTTAGGACATCCTATGTCCTAAATATTATTTAACCCCCAAGAATGGAAGAGTAAATAAAATCTTTTATATTTATTTTGCATACTTTGATGTTTTTGCAAGAAAGACTAAGAAAATATTGCCAAGTCAACATGTGCCATGTGCTCTACTTTCATGGCTGCCAAAAACATGGGGAACAGTACTGTTCACTGCATGTTTTATTAAATGCACATTGTAACACTGATAATCATGGAAATGTAATTAAAACAATATATCTTTACACACGTTCCTGTTCGAATGGTTTCATTCAAAAACTACGATTGGGTATTCCTTATATGTCAGTTTGAGCATCTGAATCATACTGAAACGCTTCATTTATTCATTCATTTACAAAATTGTCCTGGTCAGACTCACGGTAGTCGCACCATTCAGACCAATAGCTAAAGCAAAGTGGCATGTTTTCAAGACGTGGGAGAAAACTGGAGAACCTGCAGGAAACCCACACAGGCCCATAGGAATGTTTCACATAGCCGGTTTCGGTGGCTACCCAGGTAAGTTTGAGTTTAGTTTGAGCAAACTCTGGTTTTTCAGTCTGAACAAGGTGGGCTGGTTTTTAGTTTCATCACCCTGGTAACTTTCACTACATACCTAAACTGCTCCACCCTTTCTATACGGCAAACTATATATATTGCTTTGTGGTTCTTTGCGAGTAGTACATATTTCCGTGTGGTCTCATTATTCCTGTCCTAATGTATTTTCACAAATCAACATATATTTTTTTTAAATATTTAACTAAAATAATTAGCATTTCTATTAAATGAAATTAGATGAAATATGTTTTCAATCTGTTTATTCTGTTGCTTTTTGCGGTTAGTGCAGGTTTAAATTCCTCATATTTCCACATAATTTCTTGCTCTTCAACTAGAAGTATGCACACCTGCTCTGAACTCTATTGGCTGTTTGCTGCAAACATCTAGCTTTTATGTGCACGTGCATGTTGAGTAAACATTGATTCAGGGTTAAAACCTGGGTTGACTGAGAAAGTTGATATCCAGCATCATGAAACCTGTTAACCTTAATTACCCCAGATTGGATTTGTTTAGTTTTGTCAACTCAAAACTGGAGTTTGTTCGACTTGCTTCATGAAACAGGCCTCAGGAGGAACTGTGAAACTCTACAAACATGACCACAGCTGAGCATTGAACCAGCAACCCTTTGAATATGAAACAAGAACATTACCCATTAATCTCGTCACTAAACTCATCACTGCACCAAATGTTAGCTAAAATTTAACTAACTAACCCAATGGAATAATTACGTGAGCACCGATTACCTGATCTACTAATACCTAGAAGTCTTTAAGCATAGAAACATGAAAATACAAATCAGTAAATATGTGTACAAATATTAAACAATAAATATGCAAGTTTAAAAAAAAACTTTGTACACAAACAAAGTATGTATACTTTGCAGACGCTTTTATTAAGCGACTTACAAATATGCAAAGCGATATATCAAGCAGAGAACAATACAAGTAGTGCTACTATACAAGATCCATTAATTTAGTTCCAAAGGAAGCAAAGTGCACAGAGTAGAGGTGTAAGGGTGGTTTTTTTTTATGAGTTGGTTAGGTGTTCACGGAAGAGGTGGGTCTTTAGCTGTTTTTGTAAATTTATATACATACTTAAAAAGCAAGTATGCATACAAGAATTTTAAGTATGCATATCATGTAAATGTGATTAAATCAATATTTCATTATACATGTTTATGTTGTAGTGGTTTTGTCCAAAAACTACTATTGGTTAGTACATTGATGAAACCTTAAGATTTTACTATTCCTTATATGTCAGTTTGAGCATCAGAATCATACTGAAATTCTTAATTCATAAAAAGCTAGACTATAAACGAACTAGTCCAAGGTCGCATGACTTCAAGGTCACCACCACTAATCTTCCAAGAACCTTTTCAATCTTTATTCATAAAACACTACAATTGGAAAATATGATAAACTGGTAAATCTAAAAGTTGGAAATCATGAGTTGGAATATCCTCAATACATAGAAATGTGAAATTACAAATTGACTTGGCAATATTTTCCTCAGTCTTTCTTGCAAAAACATTCTCCTGTGGCATCTCCTGTGCACAGCCCACTTCAGGTCGCCCCACAAGTTTTTAGTTGGATTCAGGTATGGGCTCTGGTTAGGACACCGAAATCTTTGAGCATAGAAACGTCAAACTAGAAATCACTAAAAATATGTACAAATACTAAACAATAAGTATGCAAAATAAATATGCATATTTAAAAAATATGGGTACCATTTCTTTTGGGAGAGGGTTCCTTTTGTCTGTTTCTTGCTTAGGTAGTTAGGGAAGAATCTTTGTATTTTCTTTTCTTTCCTTTTAGGTAAGCTAGCTACCTAATCATAGAATCATTTTGTTTATTATTTTGGCCTTGGCCCACCCTGAAGATATGCCTGTTTTGGTTAATTTGTATAGTTATATGTATATATTGTGTGACATAATGTACCACAACCTTTTTGAACCAAATTGTTGCGTTGTTATTCCTGGCTCCCACATTTACTCTTTAACGTAACAATGTAGAGCTACAATTCTTTTTTTTCCAGATACTCAGAGTTCTTTGCCATGAGGTGCCATGTTGAACTTCCAGTGACCAGTATGAGGGAGTGTGAGAGTGATGACACCAAATTCACACCTGAGACCTTGTAACACTAACAAGTCACATGACACCGGGGAAGGAAAATGGCTAATTGGGTCCAATTTGGATGTACTTAGGGGTCTACTCACTTTTGTTGCCAATTAATGGCTTTTGTTTAGACATTAATGGCTGTGTGTTGAGTTATTTTGAGGGGACAGCAAATTGACACTGTTACACAAGCTGTACACTCACTACTTTACATTGTAGCAAAGTGTCATCTCTTCAGTGTTGTCACATTAAAATATATAATCAAATATTTACAAAACTGTGAGGGGTGTACTCAGTTTTGTGAGATACTGTATGTAAATTGTCACCCTTAAAACTGCTTTCAGTCTCTGGAAGCTTTTGTTTTTGAAGCCTTTTACCAAATCATCACAGGGCACAATCTCGCACACATTCACACACTACCGACAATTTCAAAATGCCAAGCAGCCTATAGTGCATGTCTTTGGACTGGGGAGGATATCGAACTACCCAAAGAAACCCCCAAAACACAGGGATAACATGCAAGCTCTGCGCATACATGACAGAGAAAGGATGCAAACTCCCAACCCCGGAGGTGCGAGGCTTGAAATTATTTTCTAGAAGGCATGCACATACTGCTGTCTGGAACAGGAATAAAGACTGTGACAGAGATGAAAAAGTTACAGAATTTCACAGTTTAGTTCGTTCTTGAAGTTGCAAATTTAAAGCTATTAGTCTATTCATCTATAAAATCTCAGCTCCAAATGTGCCTCATTGTATACTACAGCATGTTTAGCAAGTAAAGAAGAAAGAGGGAAGTAAATCATGAACACGGCTGGCATAGGAGACAGAATGAATGCTCCACCTATTGATTAAAGTTCATTAATCTGGGTTGTGACATAATAGATGTGAGGCTTCCTGGGCTAGTAAAAACCAAATTCAGCTGAAAGATTTAGCAAAGAATCCACGATGGAGGCACAATGTATTACAAAGTGTTTTATTTCTTATTCTAAACAGTGAAACAGTACAATATAGATTCAAACACTTGAAAAATTATTCAAGCTGTAAAAAAGAAGGTAAAATGTAGAAGAGGAAAGATTTAACGATGACTGAAAAAGCCCTGAGGGTGGTTGTACTTAAAAGGCTTCAGACGATTAGGTCCCCTGGAAGTCAAGAAAGACATTTTTAAATCAGTGGTTAAAGTGTGTGAAATATAAAATAAACAAACAAAAAAACAACTGGTAATTACTTTGGTACAAGAGCTCAGGTGATGGTGTTTGCCTGTGCGCTTTACCTGGCAGAGCGTAAGCACATCTTCTCCCTTGGGAATTCTCTCGGACCCTCTGAGCCGTCACAGACTTGGCTTTCAGTCTCCAGATAAACGTCCAGACACACACATAGACGCTGGATCTGGTTGGTCAGTAGCTGCAGGCCTGGTCGGGGTCCCTGGAGTTCAGACCTAAACACGTTCACCTCGCTCTCCAACGCCTGCCCGAGGAAGAACCAATCAGAAAGTCTGCTCACAACATGAAGTCATACAGAATATAACCTTATAAACACACAGATACAATTGCTGACAGAGTTGAACTGTGCAGCCAAACACTACGCTAGTGGCAACTGGACTAGAAATTTACAACTGTTAAAAATTTACCCACCTGGGAGAGTGTTTTAGATAAATATTTTGGTATTTAATATACTTTGTAAATAAATCAATCAAAATATAAACCAAGATTCATAGATTTATCAAGCTCATTTCATAGCCGTAATCTTCAAACGTCAAAAGACGTCTTTCTGAATCAGAACATCTTTTCCTCTCGAAATATAGTCCTACCGGGATTTTGCGATTAGAAGTTAGCGCAAAATCAAGCAAACGCCGCAATATTCAGAGGAGCCAGCAATTTTTGTGATGTGACATCATCACAACGCGCGTTCAGTCGACGCCCTCTTCGGTCCACGTGTGTCGAACATAAGTACAGCTAAAAAGGTCTCATTTACCAACAAACATCACTGTTAAAGGCTGTACAAAACTATTTCGTGCGATTGCAAATTTGCCAATTCAAGAAGCTTCCGTGAAAAAAAATAACCAAAAAAAAAAAAAACCTCCACAAGTTGCATCGCAAAATGTTGAAAATCAAGCCAAAATCAAGCATTTTTCACCACAAAAATCACAAAATCCTGTGCGGAACGAGTAGAACAGCACACTACTACTGTTCTTACCCGCAGGTTATCATCTGTGCGTCCACTGCGCTCTCCTTTCCAGAGCAGTGAGAGTGAGAAGAGAGGGGCGATCTCTGGATAGCGAGGATTCAACACCACCGCAGCCTGAAGACGAGCTGAGAGCAACAAATGTGTCACGAAATTAGACCACAGTGGAGCAACTGTTAGCTTGTGAGAAAACAATGTTTGCCTAGAGATTTAAATCCCATGATTTGTTCGCCTTTTCATTTTGTTCTTTTAGTCCAAATGAAAAGTATCTACCATGATTTCTACTCACCCGTTCCCCTCTCCACTATTGCCATGAAGAACATGTCAGTCTCCCGCACCAGGCCAGCCTGCACCACATGCTGCACAAAGCCTAACTCCTAAACACACACAAAATGTGTTGGCCACAGTGTATACAGGAATTTATTACCTGGATTTAATAAAACATAGCTTTTCTTCAATCATTACAATGAACAGTGAAAATGAAAAGTCCCTGCAAACAAACAGACGTACCAGGAAATCCTGGTGGCTCATCATAGTCCAGCGAGACAGGCGAGAGACCACTTTAGCTGGGAAGAGATGCTGGCATTCAGTGGAGACAGGAACTATGCTGTGCTCTATAACAAGGGATACAAACATCAGCAAAATACCTTGTCTTGTAAACAGTGAGGTCTTCAACATAATCTGCACTGAGAAAATAACAAACACTTCAAATGGAAGTATCGGGCAGTTGTTGGAGTCGTCAATAAACGTTTGTGCGTTTTGTAGAATGCTACCATGAACATTTCAGTCTGTGGTATTTGTAACTTTAACTCAGTCATTTTCCCATTTTCAAAGGGGAGATTTTGTAAATGTTAAATCAACATATTGTAGGTCAAAGTACTAAACCTCGGGTTATGCACGTACACACCGCATAAGCATCAGAGTAAGCGCAAGTAACGGCGAGTAATTACATTTTATTATATAGCGCCAGTGTTGGAAAGTTAAATAAAACTAAAGCTTAGGAAGAGCCAGACATGACAAAGTCTTTCCAAAGTCCCTTATTGTTATTGTCAGAGTGTAACAGCAATAGTTTTGAATTGAATTTCCAGTGGAGAGTTCTACAACTGCCCTGGGGCTTCCATTAGAAGTGTGCTTTCCAATCAGCAGGGTTTTTATTCTTTTGTAACTATATTCTCAAAACCAAGCATGTTGAAGGCAATGAAGAGTGTGAACCTAGAGAGCTGAACTGTTTGTGCAAAGCCAGGCGAGACAGCAGGCGTCCTCTCAGAAGCTTCATGGTGCGTTCCATATGACTGGCACTGAGAGAACTGCGTGCCCCTTCCACCTGCAAGGTATAAGACAAATCATTTATCCATATATATATATATATATATATATATATATATATATATATATATATATATATATATATATATATATATATATATATATATATATATATATATATATATATATATATATATATATATATATATATATATATATATATATATATATATATGAGAGAGATGGGAGGATGAAGATGAAGGCAGACTAAATACGATCAAACTCTGTATCATTGGCGTTAAGTCTAGCACTCAGATGCTCAAGGGAAAAGATTTTTTAATAATTTCGTTGTACCAGACATTAGTTGTTGGTGGTTTACCAGAGTTATCAAGGTGCATTTACGTGCAATAAACTATGGTTTAAAAGTGACGTGGATTTGACGAGGTGTAAGATTAATATTGTCTTTAGCAATTCCCAATATAAAAAACCAAGGGTCCCTCTCAATGGTACAACTAAACACCTTTTCTAATTGAATCTTAAACCTGTTCCAGTGATCCTGAGACAAAACCAAAAGGTGCGAGTATGGATGTACTTAGTTACATTATTGCATTTTGGTCAAATAGATGGTTTGAGGGGATCTATTTTTATTAAGAACGTAAGGTCTGCATTGTAAACAGTGTAAACAGACATCTTCAGACCGTTTGTGGTACGCATTAGTGCACTTTCTGTATCATATAAAAGAATGTAGTTACGACCAAGTATACGACAGCATCTCATTATGAATCCATAAACATTCTTTTAACTCAGCACATGTGCAAGAGACTATAACATAATACATATATACAATCATACAGTACTTTGAAAAAGTACATAGTAAGAAACAATTATCACACTATTTAAAACCAAACCAAAGAAAACCAAAACAAGCATGGCATCAAAAGTGCTGCAGTAAATAATAATTGACACTGATCATCCTGTTCAAAAGTTTACACCCCCGGCTCTTATTGTATCGTGTTGCCTTCTTGAGCATCAGTGAATGTTTGCACCTTTTGTAATAGTTGTGTACGAGTCCCTCAGTTGTCAGATCTCAAAATCATACAGACACTGTTGGAAAGGGGTCAAAAATGCTGAAGATGATGGAAAAATCAAATACTGTGCAGGACTTGGAGAATTTTTCTGAAGAACAGTGGGCAGTTTAACTGCTCAGGACAAACAAGGGACTCATGAACAACTATCACAAAACATAAAAACATTCATTGATCATCCAGGTAATGACACACAGTATTAAGAATCAAGCATATGCAAACTTTTTAATTCAGTAAATTCAGTTATTATTGTGATTGTAGACTATATGTAAACATTTGTTATGTGAAATGTGCTTATTCAGGGCAGAACTAAATAAAACCAAAATGCAATTTTAACGGTTCCTCTTTTTTTTCAATTATTAACATTTTGCAGATTCTGCAAGAAGTATGTAAATTTATGAGCACAATTGTACATTCAGGAACACACTCATACCTGTGGTTTATCACTGGAGAATTGTAATCCTCCAAGATTCTGCACCCAGATGTATGGATGTCCAAAGTCAGACACATAATCAGAAAAAGATGTGATGCTATATAACAAGAAAATGAGACATCCGTTAGCTTCACGTTTTACTTGCCAGATGCTCGGATATTACTGGTTTACCTAATCAATATGTCTGAACACCAGCTGTGGTTTGACAGAGAACTACCTTACCCAACTTTGTCAAACTGGTAGCGGTTGGTAGGGTTTGGGGTTTCCTGGCCATCATCAGAAGCGTACAGGCAGTTCAACAGAGATTTTGGGTTCAACAGCTCCCTACACAGCAAGAGAGGAAAATTTTTATAGACTAGAAGCTGAACAGCTTACTCAAGCTTCTTAAACTTTTCCCAACATGAGCAATTTTTATTTATTGTTTAATGACGTGAAGAACATAACTCACCCTGCGCTGATGGCTCCTGAGAGGTCTGCAGATGCCGAAACTTTTGCTTTCACAGTGAGAATGTTGAGTTTCATCAGGTAATAAAAAAACAGATGCAACACACTGCCATCTACAACAGAGCAGGGAGAACAGACATCATGGCCGTGCAGATAAGAGCATTTCAAAATGAATAACGCAATCGCTTGTCCATACAGGATTTCACAGTTTCTGCTTGATTTTGCTGCTGCCTTCTTTTTTTTTTTTTTTTTACTAAATTTGCCATGTGATTTTTTTTCCTTCAGAAAACTACTTGAACTGGCAAAATTAAAAGAAGAATCCTGTGCTTGCAAACAACTACCAGTGAAGACACACATGCAATCATTTTCTATGATTAAAAAGTTATACCAGAGACAACATTCAGTACATATTTTTATTACTTTTCTGACCTCAAGGACCATTTGGCTCTCTAATAAATAAATAAATAAATAATATATATATATGAAAATAACTGAGAAATAACATTTTATCAGTTCAATTAAACTTTAGCACCAAGTAATGTGAATAGTGAATAGTGAATTTTATTAACAAAGAGTAAAAACAGTTTTCATTTTAAAGGGCCCGTTGTTTGTTTTATATTCATCTGTACTCTTTCCTTCAGCATTCAAGGCACAGCAGCGATTTTTCTATGCTTTGTGGAGGGAAAGCGACAATGTTGCATGGTGTGCAAAATATTTGCCTCCACTTTTGTGTAGAACATCCAGATATTGTTTTGCATGAGACTTGTTAGCTGTACTCATGTTCAACGCAGGTGAATCGAAGAAGGCTTCGGCTGAATGTGTATTATGATAAAGTCACACAACGAGTGTTGCACCAAATCTGCAGAAAATCTGCGGTAATTTCGAAAAATTGCAAACTACTCTGAATATTGTGGCGTTCGCTTGATTTTGCGTTCATTTCTGTGATTGCGAAATACTTGAAAAACTGATATGTTCTCAGGGATTGACGCATTGTGATTGATGGCAAGCTAGTGCTTTTTTGCCATTACTGCCATATTGAAGTCTCTTGTGGTATACCGTGTAAAAACACATACCTGACTGTTTTGATTTTTTTCAGCCCACAACCTAAAAGGCTTGCCATTCTCCCTCGTTTCTCTGAGCCAAACCCATCCCCATTTAT
Organism: Ameiurus melas; assembly: GCA_012411365.1. NCBI lineage: Eukaryota > Metazoa > Chordata > Actinopteri > Siluriformes > Ictaluridae > Ameiurus > Ameiurus melas. Next base: position 18,550,300 of record CM022764.1, on the reverse strand, counting down.
TTTTTTACACTTTTATCGATCTCCGATACATCGCAACCTTCCCTTCAGTAGAAGCCGTCCATGCTAGCTAACTTGAATGACCAGGCAGCACTGTAACACCCCCTTTTTTTCCTCCTTCAGATCTGCACTGATCTTATGAATGGCCTCTCTGCAATCCTATTCACGCAGTTCCGTCGTAGCGACGGAGAACTTTAATCCCTGTCTGTTCTGTAAACTCAGACCCACACACACCTTTACACTTGAGGTCGATGCACAATGAGAGAGGATGCGGTTTCAGCATTTCTTTACGCTTGTCCTCAAGCTGACCGCCGACAGTACCTCTCCGTCGTTTCTGAACAAAAACAAAGTGGTAACAATGACAGAAATTTGTGAGGATTTACTCCAAATCTAGCTTTATTTTTGTTTCTCTGCAACGATCAACAGGATAAAATCAGTGTTCGAGGGCAAAATGCCACAGAATGGGCAAAATGAGACTGACTTACAGTGTTCTGTTGCTCCTCCTCTGCATCAGAATCACTCTCATCATCTTAAGGAAAAAAACAAACAAACAAAAAAAGATTAATCACCTTAATCCATTTGGACTTTTTTGTTATTTTATTTTGTCACAGTTAGACACGAGTGGCATTTCATGATACAGGTGTCATATTTGGAGTGACTCATGGTAAGTAATTTAACAAGTTTCGAGGCTAAACATTTCGAGCCACCCTCCCATTCTCTAAAATAAATAAATAAATAAAAATTTGTGACATCATAAACTAAGCTTCTCTAAAACACTTCTTGAATTATTTTTTACATTTGTTAAGTATCACACTATATAATCAGACATCCAAAAGAAAGAAACCATTACAGAAAAGACACACAAAAAAGCCAATTTTTACCTTGAGAATCCTCGGGTGGTCTGGAAAGAGCTTTGGCTTCATCCACATCTCCACTGATAGACATAGACAGATTCTTGTCTGTAACACAAATGCATGTGTCCACAATCATCAATGGATGATATCAGCTGCACTTATATGCTATTTGTACATGAGTCTGATTGTGTATGAGATACAACAGTTATAAAAGTCAACAAATCTGGAAGAAAAAAAGAAAAGAAAAGAAAAATGCATTGTTTGAAAGAGAAGCATCTGCATTACCACAGGCTTGTCCATAAGCACTGGCCTGCACAAGCAGCACGTACAGAGGAGGAGGAAGGTGTGCGCTCCGGACCTCAGCCTGTTTCGCACGCACACACAAATACTCCTGCAGAAAAAAGGGAAAGAAAGAAAAAAAAAAAAAAAAAAAAAAAAAAAAAAAAAAAAAAGAGAGAGAGAGAGAGAGATGTTTGTAAAAAAAAAAAAAAAAAAAAAAAAAAAAAAAAAAAAAAAAAAAAAAAAAAAAAAAAAAAAAGAGAGAGAGAGAGAGAGAGAGATGTTGGTCAATATGATGTCTATCCTCAGCTTAGAGCACTCTCTATACTGTTAATGGATTCATTAATATGTAATGCCAGATTAGCTACTACATTTAATCAAAAAATACAGTGTAAATGTAGCATCATGCTTAGTCCAAGCAAACTAAGCTCCTCTATTTGTTGGATATGTTGTAGTTTAATTAGATTAAATGGCCTCCAGTAGAAATAAAAGCAATTCTGGATGCGATTAAAACCTGGGATTAATCACATCTGATAAAGTGATAAAAGCACACGGTGGTCTAATTAAAACAAATAAACAATCCGGGCACAGTCTAACTTGTGTCAGTGACTACGTTTACATGGACAGCAGTAATCTAATTACTGACCTTATACTGAATAAGACAATATTGTGATTAAGGTGTTTACATGAGTCGCTTTTAGAATTCCCCTTTCATGTTCCCGTTTTACATGTTATAGAACATAGATCGATTAACACACGTCATTACTTCCCCACGCCACGCCGTTCGACACCCCTCCAGAATTTCACGTATTAACATACAGTTCGTCTTCGTTATGGGACCGTATACAGTCTTGGGTGTTTGATTTGAAATTTTACGAAAGCTTCAAGTGCAGTTAATTATTTGTCTTGCTATACGTTCTAATAGATGTCTGCTTGAAAAGGTGGGCTGCGTCCCAAACCGCGTACTTACCTTCTATATAGTAACCGGAGTACATGTATTTCACCTGCTATATAGCAGGTAAGTACACGGTTTTGGACGCAGCCGTGCTCTCTTGTTTGCCGTCAAATGGTTGAGCACTGCCGTGTGTATATGTGCCCTGTCTCAAAAAGCGGTGAAAATTCCCACATGATGCTAAGTGTAATTAAGGTGTGTACATGTCCATAATGCACTTCGATAATGCAACTAAAATTGGAATACTCCACACGTCTTAATTCGATTTGTGTTTACTTTGAGTATTACTTTATTCGGATTAAGTTCATCAATAATCACTGTTTACATGTTAGTTTCTTAATTAGAGAATCGTCTTAATCGGGTTAATATAAGAATATCGTTGTCCATGTAAATGTACGGAGTGAATTACCTGCATGATGGCGTGCAATCCTGGCTGAAGACTGCTTAGGTACTCCTTCTTCAACTCAATTCCTTTCAAGATCTTTTCCTTAGTGCACAGCGAGCTCTTGTACTGCTCAGCCAACCTAAAATACAATTGACAACAACCAAATCCTAATCAATCATGTTCCTTATAAAACCCTGCACACCGTAGGGTTACATGATAACAGCTAAAATTATAAACATGATTGTTTTGTCAATACTGAAGAAATTATCTACTGCACATAAGCCTGTATTCCTTCAGACGTGCAAATCTTTTAATCAACATGAGGTCAGTTCCTAGCCACGTTAATCTAATGAATCCTTTAAATGCTAAACATGATAAGCCAAATCGCTAAAATATGTAAATAAATACTCCAAAAGTTAATAAAGACTCCAAAAAATTACATTTAATGTTGGCTAATTAATTACCTTTAACCACGCTCAGCAGTATCGTAAGTCATCAAGGTTAAATAATTGGAAGCAAAAGATTGTGATCATGATTAAATTACAATTCATTCTGGAGCCCTATATGCGTGTATGTTGAGTGGTTGTGTGGGGGACTTGTGCGTGCGTGTGCTATTCCTTCTCATTTGTCACCTCTTCCTCTGCTCCAGTTCCCAGTCCAGCCGAGCGAGCGTGAGCTGGTGAGGGTCGTCTTTGGTGAGATGAGGGCGGGAGATTTCAGCTGGGGCTTCCTTAAAGAACTCATCCACACTGACTAACTCAATCTCTTCATGCTGAGACCTACACACACACACACCATGGTTTATTTACACACACACACACTATCTATCTATATCTATATCTATATATCTATATATATACACACGCTTAAGGTACAACAGCACACTGAAAAACAATCAAGTTTGGTCTTAGGAATATTATGGCTGAAATTTCATGCTATAAGCTTTTAAATTGAAACTATTATTACAATTTTTTTGGTATGAATGTGCAGTCATCTTACACTAGAGAAGATTCGGTACCCCACAAGAGGCTGTAATGAAAGATTTTTTACTATTTGGCAACCGGTGCTGACACATATCCAGAAGATGGATCCAACTGAAATCTTTTCTGTCTCAGATTTTTCCTTCTTTCCGCCTCAGTATTTATTTTTTACTATATTTGGCCCTGTGTGGCCTAAAGTATATGTTATAGAGTCAAATATTTTATTCTACTATTTTTACTTTAGTTTATTTTTTTCTTCTTCTCCTCTCACCGAAATTCTTTCATCTGATTTCATCTAAATTTGATAGGGGAGCTTATAAAGTTAAACAATATGTACACGATTATGTGAAACAATGGTGTTGTGGGGACGGGGGGAGCTTATTGTCAGTTGTATTATGAAAATAATGTGCATGTCCTACAGGATACAACAAATCTCCAAAAAGGATAAAGATCAAACCCCCTAATTATTGTTCTTTCTTACAAACACAATATATTTTTGAGAATGATTTTTCCATTAAAAAAGTAACCTTCTACACGGTCAGTATAAAAATAGCCACCAAAAAATAAATCTATGCAATACTGTTTAGCCAAAAACAGACAGCAGTTTACTATAGTTCTGGTCAGCAGTTCTGTGGTTTTCTGTACGTTTCATTTGCGAAATGTTTGGGTAGTCCCAGCCAGACTCAAAAGGGATGAGAACCACTGTAGTAAGTAATTTGATTGGGGGAAAATAGACAGATATAAAATGAAATGTTATTTTTTTAAACAAGTGGTGAGGTAATGGTCCAATCTAGCACCATGACTAACTGTGAAAGCGTACTTAGGAATGTCAAAAGACTAGCTTAAAACAGTTCCAACAAGCTACGTGAAGATCTCCTTACTTACTTGAACTCGAGGCATTTGCCGATTTCTTTCTGAAGATGCATGACTTCATAGAGAAGATTCTGCAGCTGTAGATGCAACACGTCCACTTTCTGCTTTGCCTGCAAAAATAACCCCCCACACAATTCCACATAAGTGCGCTAGAAAGACAAGAAATGGGGAAAAAAAAGACAAGAGCACGCGTTGTGTGTACCTCGTGTGTCTGATCTCGTGCTTTCTTCAGCCTCATGTGTGACAGACGATTCAGCTTCTTCAGCGTGATGAAGTGAACACATCCTTGCCTGCGTTTTGCTTCGACCTCTACACTCTGGATACACAAACACACAAATAGTGGTAGGTTTGCTCAAGTTACACTCTGCTTTAACACAATGTTGATCGATTTTTTTTTTTTTAAAGAAGGTACTCACGCCTTCTTTAGCTCCATTGGCTTTCAGTTCTTGGATTTCACCCATTAGGGTAGCCAGTGCCTCACAGGTGCATTTATACAGGGTGTAATCCTGTTCAGGGTCTCGACCCTCCAATTCCGCTTCTTCATTATACACACGCACATCCTAATGGAGACACACTTAGTCAGAGACGCATTAGACAGACATTGTGTGCGTGGGCACGTTCCCTCATATCCATCAGCTGGTCTAAGAGAATATATTCTAGTCACATGCAGATAACCATGTAGTGTAATTAGAGTGAACAGAGATGTGTGAGATTGGCTTAGAGACTGAAGAACGTTTTGTTGAACAAGTCCTCACTGACAACAGCTTCCTCCGGCCAACACAGGCCGAGAGCAACTGAAAATGCTGCCTGTCAGTAACAGTTGGCATGAGCCTGGTATCATCTCTGTTTCTCCTCACACATAAGAGAACTTCTGTAAGATATCTTTTATGTGGATCATAACACTCTAAAGCATTTCAGTCACTCAGGTGACTCTGAATGTGCTGTAATAGCAAGTCATGGCGGCTGCATTTGTGTTTTTATCTTGAAGACATTTTCAATGAGGAGTTTTATAAGCAACACATGCATCACAGTTGGGGAAATGCAAGGTGTACCAAAATTCTCCCTACATAGGGGAAATGAACACTTTCTAGCAAAATGTCTTCCAAAATTTCTCATGCTTAGTTTTATATATATACACATACGTTTGTGTGTGTGTGTGTGTATGGTAGTGCGACGTGGTGGTGGCAAACACAGACCTCTATGTATGGAGAATATTGGGACACCCTATAGGGAAACCAACTACTTGCAGAGACTGAGGACTTTTACGGGACACCACTGTTTACTACTACAAACTCTTCTGAACGGTTATGTTGGGTTTCATTTAAAAACTTTGACATCATAGTGTCTCTAAATCTGAATGTTTAATCTGATAAAAGTGGACACTGACCTGCTCTCCTTCTCCCCGAACCCGTTTAGTTTCAGGAGTGCCGCCATCACTCCGGATCACTTTGGTCTTGCGTTTCTTGAGAGGATCAGAAGACATGGCTGAAAACAGAAACACACCACTAAACTAGCACACAGATGGGGAATCTGCATTTGGCAGCATAAATAGATCAAATAATACATTAAGAATGCAATTGCAGCGCATTCCCTGCTGGGGGAGGACCCAATAGAAACCATCACAGAAATTCTAATGGTGTTCAGTACAAATACCATTACAAACCATCACCACTATTGTTCCTTAATGGTATCCACTAGACGTAACATGCCACCAATAGAATGCAACAAATTACCGCTATAGACCCACAGGGACCATTACAGTTTCCATTAAAACCATTACAAATTCTATGAGGGTATCTATTGTTTGTTTTTGTTTTTAACATTCAGTTTTCAGTAAAGTTACAGGCCGCTACCTGACATCTGTATAGGGAATTTAAAAATGGACTACATATTTTGTTACTATGAATAAAATTACGCATTAAATAATATACTGCACTATTTACAGCGGCAGCGTGCGGCTTTAGACTGAACCGCTAATCTACAGTATCTGGGAGAGCTAGCAAGCAACGAAATGGTCCACATGTTTATTTTCAAGCCTCACGCAAGATCTTCCATTTCACACAAACGTTCATTTAATAACTGCGCATTGTAAACAATCCGTTAACTAGCCGCTAACTCACTAGTCCTCACCTTTGATTGCTCTCTTTTGATCAAGTTATACTCTTAACCAATAACGGAGGCCGGGATCATTTGTTGAACGCAACTACAGTCGCACTTCCGGATTTTTTCTTCTTCTTCAAAATAAAGTTCTGAATTAGAAAGACGTTTATTTGAATTGTTTCTAATTGTTACCTGAGGGTGTATTTACCCCTCTATTGTCTCTGTTATTATTATTATTATTATTATTATTATTATTATTATTATTTTGCTTGAAATGTTGAGGTTTGGTTACATTTGTAACACTCTTGTATGTGTGTGCACACATTATATGGCCAAAATGATGTGGTCACCGTATCATTACATCCGTATGTGCTTGTTGATCTTCCCATTCCAGATTCTGTCGCACTTTTGCGATCATATTAAGCTCGAATCTTCTGGGAGGGCTTCCCATTAGATTCTGGAGTGTGGCACATTAGTGAAGTCAGACACTGATGTTGGATTCATCCCAAAGGTGTTCGGTGGGTTGAGGTCAGGTCGCTGTGCGGGTCACTAGAGTTCTTCCACTCCAACATTGGCAAAACATGTCTTCATGGAGCTCGTGCACAGGGGTATTCTGATGCTGGAACATGTTTGGGCCTCTTAGTTCCAGTGAAGGGAAATATTAATGCATACTTACAAAGACACGTGTGTGCTTCTAACTTTGTGGCAACAGTTTGGGGAAGGCTCACATATGAGTGTGATGGTCCGGTGCCCACAAAGCTTTGGCCATATAGTGTACCTTCATTGACATAACAAAACCAAACAAAATATTTGGCTACATTGTGTCTGAAATGTCAGTTACTCAATATTCATTTCTTGTTTATAGAACTGCTGTATGAAAGCAATAACATGTCATCGTGCTGTTGTACTGAATATTAGCACGGCGGGATTGATAAAATTCTGTGTGAATGAACTATTACCATAGAAACGATACCGTATTAGTACAAGTACATTAGTATAAACCTGCGATTTGCATGGCAGAGCTGTGCTGTTATAGAAAATGGATCATTTCCTTCTGATCAGAATGAACAATTCAGCAGTGATGTGGTACAAACTATACAGTATGTCATGTGTATAAGATGTAGAAGAATGAAATGAACGTTCGCATCACACCTCCAGGGTTGAGAAGTTCTCCCCGTGCTGTAGAGATTTATTCCAGGTACTCCGGTTTCCTCCCCCAGTTCAAAGACATGTATGGTAGGCTGATTGGCATGTCCAAAGTATGAGATTGTGCCCTGTGATGGATTGGAACCCCGCACAGGGTGTACCCAACCTTGTGCCCGATACTCCACGGGATAGGCTCCAGGTTCCCCACGACCCTGTAGGATAAGCGGTAGAAAATAGATGGATGGATGGATATTTAGTCTACGGTAGAAACATAATGCTTTTTTAATATTTCCTTTTTGTAACATTAATTTTATTTTCTTCAGTCAATATAATGTCTGCAATCACTCACAAACAACAAATTAGCAAGCTGGCTAATGTCAGCTGTTCATTGAATCAGCTGTTTCTCCTAGAAAAACGTCACACCAGGACCATTATTGTTTTTGTTGTAGTTAAAAAAAAGACTTTTATTTTGAATATGCACTAAAGCCTTCCTTCCACCCGAGGAAGTAAACATGCAACGTAGATCATGCATTTCTCAAGACTTCGGAGATCTACAGGCAAGTTCACAGTGTATGGGCAACCATTAAAGCAAATATGTGATATTACATTTGTAGGAGTTTGGTATTCATGTAGTAAAACTACTGGCTAAATGCTTAGCAGGGAAAAAGTTAGAAGCTGATTGTAGAAAGCTCAGGCGCTTTTATTGTGTGTGTAACTGTACTGTAGTTAATTCAGCCATTGACTGCATGGTGTTGGGTCAAGTGAAGAAATCTGTGGAGCTGTCACAGGAGTTGAAATGCCACTGGAGACCGAAGAGTCAACATCGAGTATTAATACACTGGGCTTCCTTGTGGTGTCGACTGAATGCTGGGAGCATCGACTGAAATCATCAAAAGTATAGAGTGGAGAGAAGTGTTTAAGGCTCAGTCAGTGGCAGTGTATTTAATCAGTCAATGTAACATGTATTTAGTAGGAGTGTTCCCCTGTGTTCCCTAGGTAATATTGCTATCATTCCTTGAAAATGACAGAACAGCAGCGCTTAAACATGAAAAGACTACAGTGTACACTGATGCATTAAAAGACTTCAGAGTTCAGAAATACTTCGCACCCGGCAGCCATTGAGGGGCGTGCGCGCTTTCAGAGTAGAAATAGAAATTCTATTGGTACTGGTACCATGAGTGGAGGATGAGAAACCAGGAAGAACGGTTATTTGGACAGATTCTTCACTTGCTACATTTCCATCCAAGTTGCAAATTTAATTTAACTGAGAAATTGGAATATCGTCATAAAACATTTGGGAAAACCGCAAAAACGCCGTTTTCCATCCCATGCGTTCAATGGAACACAATCATCACTTTCAGGGAAACTGGCTCATCTCGCTGTCTGCCATTTTTAAATGCAAGCCATTAAATAGTTTTGAAGCTATTAAGTGAATGGGACGCTAAAAGTCCAATGTTACTATGGCACAATGTAGCTAGTTTAAATTATTTTAGTTTTACAAATTACTTATTGACGGATAAAAAGACAAATGATTCAGTCGTTCACAAAATGGAAAGATTTTGGGGGGCGGATCTTAAAAGTATATATATATATCTATATCTATATATCTATATATCTATATCTATCTATATATATATCTATATCTATCTATATATATATATATATATCTATACTATATCTATCTATCTATATATATATATATATATATATATATATATATATATATATATATATATATATAATATATATATAATCTCAGATCCGGTTCTGTAGCTTATTCTTTTACATGTGTCACACATAGAGGAAGCTTTACCCAATCATAATTACTGTTTTAAAAAGTTATATCTTATTTCAGGACATGTATGTATGAATTAAACAGGCTGATATATGTGTAAAGTTATCTTTAACAGCAGTCTCTAGCTCTCTCACCTATCACTGTACACTTTTTGGTGGGGGACTTCACAGGTGGGGACTAGCACACATTGGTGGTGAACATACTCTTGAACACATACTAATCCACACCACCTATGTAAAATTTGACCCATCATGTTGAGCTTCTAACTCAATCCACAGAATTCCACTGAAATCACAGTTTGAATGTACTGTGAACTTCCAGCTAGTTTGGGTTTTTGATTCTCTGGCTAGTCTTAAGCAGAGTAGGATTATTTCTTTGACTGTCTGTTCGGGGGAACCTTTTAAAAGTTTTATGCAGAAGGATTCCAAAGCAGAACCCCTGGAAAAAAAACCAAACCTTTTTATTTTATTTTATACGAGTGTATGTCACCAAAGCTATACAGTGTTAAAGACTGACATTGTGTGTTTCAGCATTGAGTTTTACTGAGGGCGGTGTACTGCACCATGGCTCGATGGCAACCCATTGCAAACCTGAGGAATCGAATTATACATCATCCACCAGTGACTGTTTTTTTCCTGTGCCTGCTGGTCCTAACTGGAGCTTTCATTAGCATTGGGATATACTCACAAAACCATGACATCAAGAACCCAGACATTAACATGGTGGTTATACTGTTCTGCTTTGTATTTCTTCATTCAAAATTAATTATCCATTCCGAATGTTGCGTCATAGTTTGAGTTTGTTTGTTGGGAGTCCTTTTTTTGTTGTTCATGTCGGTGTGTATGTTTTAGGACTGGAATCAGATGCTGGGTTCTCTTGCAGATCTGAAGTTCTGCACACAGTTAAACAATACAGATCTTTTAAATGAGACGCCGGACATGAACTCACCTCGACTGTTAGATCATGCAGATGAATTGATCAACAATATACAACAAAAAAGTGAAATTAAGAGCATGTTTCTGCTGGTGCCTTTAATGCGTGTTGGAGATGACTTTGAGCACAACAGCATTAGTGCCACATTACTGGGAAGCCAGTTAGGCCTGGAAGGTATGTACACTAAAAGAACGCAAACTGCTGGAGTGTGTTGAAGGTTTGTTTTTTTTGCTTTTTCTTCAATGTATTTTCTGCACATAGGTTCTGCTGGGAAACAGTCATTAAATATATCGCTGTTCTTGGATGTACAGACTCGTGTATCACCAACTGATTCTGAGCTAATCCGAAAGCCCTCTAACATGCAAACAAAGCCCCAGTCCTACAATTCTTGTCTGAAGATTACCGCTCCACTTAATATTCTGCCTCAAACTCCGTAAGAGAACACTGCTGCAAGTCAGCAGCAATACATACTTCCTGGATGTTTTTATGTTATGTATGTGTGTATATTTTATATATATATATCTCTCTTTCTGTTGGCTGAGTTGACATTATTTTCAGGACACCACCAGAATGCTCTTCTAATAAAAACCCGGAGAACAACATATCTCCTATAAGCGCACTTGCTATAGAATCATATAAGAAGATCTCTAAAGCACGAGCATGCCTCAGCTTGGATTTCACTCCTGACCCCAAACTGACTGTCCTACTTACTCAGGTAAAACACGTTAACATGTGTAACACAGTAAACATGGTTGGAGACTTTTATATATTACCCAGGTATAATATGGATGAAATACTTAAGAAATATAGCTTTCCGATTCTTCTGTCTGATAAGTGAATGAAAAATTCTTGGCCAGTTAACTGAATTACTTAATACTTAATTGAAAAACTACAAAGAAATGAAAATATACTATGGCAGGTCCATCTTTTCAGTGGGAAATTACTCCACAAAACAGAGCAGACAAATACCAAAATATATATTTTAGAAAATATTATACATGTTGCCGCATAACAGCTCCAGGGTCCCCTGTTGAATCCTGTGTTACGGCCTGTTTGCAGTTTCACGTGTTCTCCCCGTGTCCATGAGTTTCCTGCAGGTTCTCCGATTTCCTCCCATCTCCTGTGGTAGGTGGATCGGTGATGCTATATTGGCCCTAGATATGCGAGTGTGCGCAAATGTGTGCATAGCGTGCTGGGACGGATTGGCATCCCACCCAGAGTGTATTCCAACCTCGCAATGTGCTGAGGATAGGCTCTGGATCTACTTCAACCCTGACCATTATAAAGTGGTTACTAAAGATGAATGAATAAATGATTGAGCAGGATGTTAGGTTTTCAGGTGGTGTATCAAATCTGTAATAATTTTTCTTTGGCAAAATTTGTCATTTGCTTTGGTTTAGGCCAAAATACTGAAAGGGTAATATTTGGATTTGTCTGCCTGAACTTTTTGAAAGTTCTTCCAGGAGTGCCTAATATTTGATAAACGTAGAGCTGCCCATAATCATGCCCACCTGACCATCTAATCATTGCCTTAAGTTGTTCTTGACCAACTAAAACAGGTTTGTTCAATTTTGTTCGGAAATTAACTCTCCAGGATCAGTTTTGGTGACCACTTCTCTAGAAAAGCTACATACGCATCTGCCAGCACAGCCAAGCTGTTCAAATTTCATTTAAACAAAGTATTCCACTTTTAAGGTGTGCCTTTATGTGATTATACCCTCCTCTAAAAGGGACCAGACAGCATAGACCGTCTTTTTGGTTGTAACAAAATCATCACATTATTGGGACTCCCAAGGGCACAATGACACTCGCATCACTGGCCCACTAATTTATCTTTCCCCTCCCCTGTTGAACAGACTGACTTTAGCCTATTGCAGGCATCTGTGAGCTCATATACATGATAATGACCGTTAGCATCTTCTCCAGGCATGTTCAGCTGCCCTGGCATTGCTTAAGCAGCAATTCGAAAATCTCAGTGTATAACAGGAAGTACATGTTGACTTTTACCTTCCCAAATTGGTAGCTTTCCTACAATGAGATGATGCAACTGATAGATGAGGATTAGCTTTGAAGGAAATTAGGTAGCAAAAACAATAAAACATACGTTATTGAAAATGGAATCCAATAACAATGAATTTAAGTTGTTGGACCACCACCTCAGTGGCTCAATTTAATTTCACACTATGGCCAAAAATATGTGGACACCCGACATTTTATAAGATTCCCTAACCCATTCCAGATGTAGCCCCCTTTACGGTTATAATAACCTCCGCTCTTCTGGGAAGGCTTTCCACTAGATTTTGGAGCAAGGCTGTGAGGATTTGTGCTCATTCAGCCATAAGAGCACTGGAGAGATCAGGTATTGATGTTGGGTGAGGAGGTCTGGGGTGCAGTCATTGTTCCAGTTCATCCCAAAGATGGTCAGTGGATTTGAGGTCAGGGATCTTTGCAGTACACTCGAGTTCTTCCACTCCAACCTTGACAAACCATGTCTTTATAGAACTCGCTTTGTGCACAGAGGCATCATCATGCTGGAACAGATTTGGGCCTCTTAGTTCCAGAGAAGGGACGTTGTAATGCTGCATCATACAAATTGTGTGCAACAGCTTGGGGGAGACCCACAGATGGGTGTGATGGTCAATGGTCAGTTGTCCACATATGTTTGGCCAGAGTGCGTGTATATGCCTCGGTAATTCACCACCCATCACCACTTTTGCACTCACAACATTCCAACTACACGTTTTTACTGGAAGCTTTGAAAGAAAACTAAACTTTTTCTCCTTACTGATTTATCTCGAAGTAACGATTCAGTTCTGTAGTACTGTGTTCCACCAGTTGCTGCATGTTTTATTCAGAGCCAAAATACTTCACATGCAGTATATTGGAAAATACAGAGTCATGCTTATGTATGATCTCCTGTTACTCTACCAGGATGAAAAAGCTCTTGCTAGATATCACCTGCTGTTGGTCAGCATTGTGCTGTTGGCACTCTGCATCATGATGTGTCTTTTTGGAACTCTTACCTGCTCGAAGTCACGCCGTCACCTTGCAAACGATCCTCAAAAGGTAATACAAATAAATCGACCAGCCTTAATGCATATGTCCAGGGGCAAATTAAATATGAATTTCTTTTCTTTTTTTCATTCTTTTTTTAAGTTGAGTCAGTGATTCATTTTGTACAGCATAATCCTCCCCTAATATATCTATTTGACCTTACAGGAAACTTTGCTGGAGTGATGTAGGATGAGAACTGCATCAAGAGCAGCACACAAGCTTTACTACTCATCAGTCACTGTAAAAGTCTATTTATGTTAAATATCTGTGAACAAAATACCTAGTGTCCTTGGGATGAGCTGTGAATACATTAAATTCTTCCACTGGGTGTCCTCTGTGATCGGTTTGGCTCTTCAACCTTCTGCATTCAGTGTGCAAAGTGAAAGTAATATGATTTTTTTTTTTTTTAGAAAAAGTAAATTACGATTTTAATCAATAAATCAAGTGTTTTTAAACAAAACACTCAAATTTTGTGTTGTGACAGTGACAAATGCTTATTTTTGGCTAATCAGCCCTGCTGATATATATATATATATATATATATATACACTCAGAAACTGTAATGGTTTTAATGGCTATTGTATTGGTTTTAATGGAAACTGTAATGGTCCCTGTGGGTCTGTACTGGTAAATTGTTGCCTACTATTGAAATATTATTGAGCCGGTTCTTATGTATGTTGCCGTTAGTTTCTTCCATATTGTGTCATTTCATATACGCTCCGGCAGGCACATAAAATTTTAAATGGTTCAGACCACCCACTTTATGACTATTTCAACCCCCTTCCTTCTGGCTGCAGGTATACACTACCTATGTGCAGAAAGGCCAGCTATGGTAGGAGCTTTGTTCCTATGGATATATGAGCATTAAACACATGGGTACTCCGCTATTGTGATGCCATCTTATGCTCTGGCATTTGTTGTATGATCCTGATGTTTTCTTTTTGTCCCCTAATCCCCTCTATGTCTTTGATCGTTTTGATGGTTAATATGTATGTTTTTGTGTTTGGTTTTCTACACACTCACGGTGGAAACAAATTTCTTCTTTGAGGACAAATAAATTATCTATCTACTATTGGTGTCATGTTATGTCTAGTGGATACCATTAAGGACCTATGACCTTAGTGTCCTACTATGTAATGAAAAACATTGGTTAACAACTGATGGTTTGTAATGGTATTTGTAGTGGAAACCATTAGAATATCTGATGTTTTTTCTGGGGTTTTGCCCCCATCAGGGAGGTTATCTTGTATGCATCAGTTGTTTCTTTAAAAAAAAAAAAAAAAAAGAAAGTGAACACCATGTTTCACAGCGTTAATTAAAAGATATGCAGTCACAGTAGGTGCATTTACAGCAACCAAATGTTATTAATCAGATTGAAAAGCCTTCATGTAAAAACCTCAATCGACCCGACTGAGCTTGATCTGAATTAAATTTTGTTCTGGTAAACAGGAAAAAAAAACTGCCATATAAACGCTTGAATCTGACTATTTTCTGAATTGGATTAAAAATACCTTGCGCACACAATCAGTGCAGAGGTGTGCATGTTTATTTACGTCTTTAGGAAAATTAATGAATGTGTGCGTATGTTTATTATGTCAAAGTTTGGTTTGAAACATGTAAGCAGACTTTACAGGATCTCGCTGAGTTTTTTTGCGACTGTCACGGCCAAAAATGCTTGATTCTACCCCCCCCCCCCAGTTTGCAATGCAACTTGTGGAGTTTGTGTTTTGTTTTTTTAGAAACTACTTGAATTGGAAAATGTGCAACTGCACGAATCTTTTTTGCACGGTTTTTCAGAGTGATGTTTGTATGTAAATAAGACCTTTCAGCTGTACTCATGTTCTACGCATGTGAATTGAAGAGGGCATTGAGTGAATGCGCATTTTGATCATGACACGCAACACATCTCAGCCTAAATCTGTGGTAATTTTGAAAACTTGCAAGCTCCTCCAAATATTGGTAAGTTTGCTTGATTTTTGCATTAATTTCTGTGATCGCGAAATACAGGCTCTGGTATACTTCGGTTTTTTACTCATACGCTAGCGTATGCGCATAGTCGTAGACATGGCCTTTGAAAATATACTCCATTTAACATGTACGCGTAAGCAGGTGGTCAAAGCAATGCGCATTACAACAACTTGCCCTACCCCTAATGGCCTACAGGAGTATAGAGCAGTAAAGCAGGTCTTCTGGCGTGAAGGACGACAAAGAGCCACAAGAACAATGCTTGGGGAATCTCTCACCACGATTAGCACGCATATACAAATCCTTATACAAATCCTTATACTCGTTAAGGCTATAATTATACAAATGCGGATACATTGTAACCTTCACTCGCTTCTGTCTCTTCCGTTTTTCATTCGACTACCTTGAGAATTAACGGCCCTGAGTCACTGTTGCCACCTTGTGGCACAACTAAATAGAAAAGTGGAAAGGAATTAACTTTAATTAGAAAGTATGCTTCAGTTTTTACGAGGACGCTGGGAACAGCGTACAGTACACGAGTGACGCACTCGTGTGTAGTATACTTTGAAACGCTATGCGTGCGACTGTGCGCATACGCTAGCGTACGCGTAAAAAACCGAACTATAGCCTACCAGAGGCTTCAGGCGGCGCGCGTACTCTGCGGATGATTTGCGTCACGCGTACTGTACGCTGTTCCTAGAATACGCCTCAAGAGTGAAGTACACAAGACAAAACACAAGACATTGCTGTGTTGCGGTCGGACCTACGGGAAGTCAGGCCAATATCTCCACCACAACCGTTGTCCATAGTAACAACACCACCAAACCTTATCTCCATGCAACACAACTAGCTAAACCAGAAGACAAGTGAAGAAACTACAAACACTCTGGTGTACTTATTATCAGGCCTATAATGTCTGACCTTCCGCCCGTGTAATCTCCTCCATCCGAAAATAAATCTGCTGAATAATAACTTTAAGGATGCTGTAAAGACCTAGAGCGTCCATAGAGTATATACACCGACTACAACTATTCATCCGGAAAAGACAAACCTCGCCTTTTCTTTTCCATGCCTCACGCGACTCCGCCATGAAAACCGTTCCTGCCCGCGTTGATTGACGGTCGCGCGCGCGAACCCAGCGCGCAGGAATGAACACGCCGCCTCGCTGTGATTGGCCGAGCGCCGGCTAACGGGCGGGACTTTGATTTTGGTTCTCGGGTGTTTTTGCGCAGGACAACGGAGGAAGCTCGTGTGGGTGAAATTTTTCGCGGCCTTCGGAGTGTCGGTCTCATGCACCCACGGAATAAAGGAATAAACACGACCAACTTCTGACAACCGAAAACAGACTGGATAGACACAGCAAACGACAATACCTGGAAGGTCAAATGGTTTGCAATATTGAATGGACGTTTCTGGAAATATAACTGCACTACTGGTATTTTAATACTAGTTAGCGCCTGTTAGCGAGCTAGCAGCTGAGGACATGGCAGTACTACTAGGTGTAGCAATGGCAGACCCTAACTTAAGCACCTCTCAGGGTCTTGTTTGAGAAGGAGGGAGTCGAGGTGAAGAGTGCATGGCTCCTGTTGGAGCACAGGTGGTAATGTGTGAGGCTTGAAGCATGGTTGATAATAAGTTTAGTGAGATCAAGTGGGCCCTGCTCCATGCAGAAGCCTGTGTTGCACCCAGAAGGCGTGTACAGCAATGCCATGCATCTCTTCATGCTGTCTCAGTGTGAGGGACATGGCCACCATGCCAGCTCTTCATCCATCCTCATAGCTGATCATCGAAGGCTAGACAGCATGCTCACACTGGATCTGAGTGATGTCAGGTGATGTAGAAGCCAGATGAGCTCGATGTTACCTCCAGCACTAGTCTTTTGGACAGGTGGACATGTCCTTTTAAATTAGTCTTGTATTGTCTTATGTTGTCAAGTACAGCTGACAGTGTGAGCATGTGAAGCATGTAATCGGTATATCAAAGCGGGGATGTAATACAAAATAAAATACATATAAAACGGTTTTGGTAAGAGATGCAGATTTATACCTTGGCAGAAACTGTGAAGTGGTTAAATTCTTTATTATCGTTTTTTGATAAAAGCATTTAAATGCATCTATGTTTCAGGTAGGGATGGGCGATATCTTACGGTTTGCGATATACCGGTAGAAATTCTCCCCACAGTGGGAATTATTCTTCCCACGATAATAACGATAAAGCATTTATCGTTGATGATGTATTTCTCTGTGAGACGGTCTGCGACCCATTCGCAGCTCACGTGCAGAGAGAAAACCAGTACGGCGAAAACCAGTACGGAGTTTATCTCTAAACGAGGAGCTACCTCTACAATCTGCAACGGGTTCGGTTGCAGACAATCAGTTTTACTTTTAGCTCAATGCCTGTGTTTCTGAGGCTCTCAAGATCACAGCTATCACTTGTAGCTAAAAACAGTGGTGCACGGTACTATATTTATATCACTGATATCGTTATTGCAATAAATACCAGAAAATATCGTGATATAGTTTTAAGTCCATATTGCCCATCCCTAGTTTCAGGCTATATGATCAATAATATAGATCAGTCCATACAGGATTTTGCAGAGGTTTTTGCAATTGTTTTGACCAAAAATGCTGGATTGTTTAATACAAAACTTTGTTTTTACGAAACACATTAGCTGTACTCATGTTCAATGGACGCGACTCGAAGAGGGCTTCGTCTGTATGTGTGGTGTGATGAAGTCACATGATGCGTCCCAAATCTGAAGTGATTGTGAAAAATTGCATGCTATGCCAAATATTGTGTTGTTTTTGCTTGATTTGCATTATTTTCTGACATTTTGAAATCGCAGAATCTGCCATGAGTTCACAAAGCACAGGGTTTGCTTCGGGTACTCTCCTGCCCCACTCCAAAGACATGCGTTGTAGGCTGATTTGGCATTTCTAAATTGTTTGTGGTGTCTGAAGATTTATGAACATTATGGTATATGAACGTGTGTACGATTGTGCCCTCTGATGGGTTGGCACCCTGTCTAGGGTATCTCCCATCTTGTTCCCCGAGTTCCCTGGGATAGGCACCAGGCTCCCTGAGAGAGAGATTATCTCTATTATTTATATTTTTATATATATACATGAAGATGGGAAAATGTTGAAACTTTGCAATTAATAATTGGCATAATTGTTCATTCAAATTAGTTCTTTTATTTGTTCTAAAAATTGTGCTGTTTTTTTTTTTCTTTCTTTCTTTTGTAGGTGCTGCCGAACTGCAGAGGCACGTTACTTCGAAAGTATGTAAAGAAGTGAAGTGACCTAGAGAGTTTTTCTCCGTTATCCACTTGAGACAATGGCTTATTCAAATTACAGCAGCTTAAACCGTTTATTTTTTTTTTTTTTTTTTAAAAAGCAGAAAAAAGGAAAAAAGCTAATTCGCTGACTACTAAGAGTATTAATTACAGGACGAGGAGCGTCTTTTGGGTGTGCGATGTGTAAATAATGCAAATAAAGGTACGCTTTTTGGATATGATCGAGGACTTATTTCTGCTTGAAGAATGAATAAGCCATTATTAGAGAAGGGCAGAAATGGGTTGATTTGTTGAAGCTGTAAACCAGTTCAAATGTTTAGTCACTAGGCAGTGATGAAGCATGTTAATGTAATCACACATGAAGAAACAGTGTAAATTGGAGAGTGATCTGAGCTGATGTGTGCGATTAAGAATAATAGTAAAATTATCTGACATTGTGTGTGATCTTATCACCTTATATGCACGATATTGTACTATAACTATAACTATGGTCCTAGTAGTAGGACAAGTAGTACGTTTGTGTGGGACATGTTTCCAACACCCAAAGACCTACCATTTTGACGTCTAACTAAGTGAATAAGAAACATGTACACACATCTGTTTCTAGAAGATGGCAGTTAACAGTTTCCTTTGAGTGTGTTACATTGTGTTCTGTGGTATGGTAGCTTGTTTTACGTGTCTTGGAGGCAGTATGTGCTATCCCTCATTATCCCCGGTTGGTAGCTGTTGTATGGAAGGCGAGAGCTAGCTGGGATATTAATATTATAAAGCATGGAATGAGTGCTGTCAAAATGTAATTTTCTCTCTCTTCACTTTTGTGGGTAACTTTTGTGGCCACACGCATTGATCTTGAATCGAACAATAGCTTGTAGAATAATGAGGAGGACTTTTATTAGCAATCATCAAATAATTAATCAAGACCTTATTTTAGATAGATGTAAGTCACACTTACAATATTGGGGTGCGCTTTACTGTTGCACCACTCTTACCCTTGTAAAGGCTTTAGAGTGCATGTATTATTTACAAACAGGAGGAACTTTATCAAGTGAAAACTCTCACAATGACACATAGCACTTTGACATTATTTGAAAGTCGATCCCCCCCCCCCCAAGCATGCCATATTTTCACCAAAAACCTTGGTAAATTTTGGCATTTTAGAGAGGTCTCTGGTTACCATTACTTTGGTGTTTATACTCGTCTTATTACACTGGAATACCACAAAGACTATGCCTATTTCCAGTATATTTGCCATTTTATCCAGAGATATCTGGAGAAAAACAGTATTACTGTTAGCTGTCCCTTCGCTCCAATTTGCTAGTTTTAAGGCGTGAACAACGTTTCAGTGTCCATCCTTAAGTTCTTGTTTTACCTTTCTGTTTTAGGACTGGTTTTAGCTAGCTGTATGACCAGGGCGTGCTTCAGTTAAATTAATAACTTATTGTATCAAGCATAATTGTTTTCCCTTCTACTCAGGCTGTGAGAATTGCACCACTATGTCTGACAATTTTTCTGGGACTTGAAAGTATTGTCCTCAAAAACACCTATTTTTTGTTTAAAAAATATATTTTTTTTTATGCTTTTCCACCATAGCCATGGTGCCAGAAATCCTTTTGGTTGGTTCTCCAGAGCAGGTATTATCTGCAGACCAGGAAATACTGGGGTGAAGCTTAACATATTGAACGTTGATTGGTCAAACACAAATGTCATAGAATGACCATCCTGCATTTAGCCAACAAGCGTGTTTTAGGTCAGAGGCATAAAACTGTCAGCCTGGAGTGTTTCTGTGAAGATTTTTTGTTTTTACCCAATGACATCCTGTGTAGATTTCTGTGAACTGTCTTCATCACAGAATAAATCATTTCTGTTGTTTTACATAATTATCACAGCTATTACAGTGACAATTTGTTCGGGAATTCAGTAGTTCTTGTTTAGGAAATTTCCATAGCTCTTTAATTTCTTAATGAATGCTTCAGTTCAGTTGTTTTTATTTAGAGAAAATGACTTATCTTTGTCGATAAGGTTGACCAGACTTGATGAACGAAAATCTATAGATAAGTAATTTTTGTGTGAGGTTTCATTTTTTAAAGGAGTTTAGATGACGGCTATGGCATTGTTCATCCGTATCCTAATTTATCCTAATGAGGTCTGCCATTAACATATTGTGGAGAAGCTTATACACTACCAGTCAAAAGTTTAGAAACACAGGTTCTTTATTTTTATTTATTTTTCCACATTTTAAAATAATAATAAAGTCATAAAAACTGTGGAGTAACACACATGGAACAATGGGAATTATGTCCCATCCAAAATAAATCCAAAATAATTTAATATTTAACATGTTATCAGGTTGAAATTCTCTTCCTGAGGCACCCATTAACCGGGCACTAATGGATATGCAAACATCAGGTATCACTGCTTTTGGCGGATCATAAAGGCGATAGAATCTTCTCTCTGACAGACTTGGATAATTTTATGTATATATATATATATATATATAATATATAAATTGATTTATTTATTTTTATTTATAATACTCATCTCGTCCCGATCATGTAACAATCATAGCAACGGATTGACCCATTTATTTCTGACAGGCAAAGGTAACTCAGCTCCCTCTCAGTTAACCCCATTCGACAAAGACCGGCCCCTGATGTCTCATACAAAAGGCCTCTGTGTGAAAAGATCAACGGGAGTTGTACTATCTCCTTCTCCATCTCTCTCCATCTTTTCATGGCCTCGATGTTACTTAAAGAACCATATTTCTCAACCTTAAGGTTCTATGTCTCTGTCATACGCCGTCCAGCCACCACCGATACATCCAATACCATCAACTTTAGCGGTTCCTCCATCACCAGGTCAGGCTTGATGCATGAATGTGCAGTTGCAATCACAGGCTCTGTCTATATACTCCGCTCAACCTTCCTAAGCATTTTCTCCGCCAACCGCATCACTCTGTTATGGCGGGCACAGCGGGCTAGGTGCTTGACCTCGCATACTTGGAGAACATGATTTAATGTCTCCCGCATAGCACAGACCCCCCGGCATGTGATATCCTCTGCCTTGTCAGGTCTACCGCGAGACCCTCGTGCCTTCGTGGACAGAACTCCGCCTCTCAGCTGGATTCCCCTAAGATGTAAACTGGGAAAGACTCTCATTGGTTTCTGTAGCCAGAGGTGGCGTGAAACTAGTAGAACCCCTTTTGGCATTTTCTCAAACAATTTTTTGAGGAATCTCCCTGAGATGCTTTTTAAACTGTATTAAAGGAGTTCACACCAACTCTGGATTCTTTATTGGCTGCTTTTCGGAATATTTCGCTGCAAGTCATCCGTTTAAATTTTTTTTTTGTAAATAAAATGTTGGTCTTCTAATGAAAGAAATGAATTTGTTTCCACAATTATATTTTTGTCTACAACACCGATTTCAAACATTTAATCATACACCTTCAGATCATATGGTTTTTAATCTCATGAGAAACATTTCAGTCGAGTGTCTCCAAACTTTTGACCGGTAGTGTATATTAACTGATGTTGTGAATCATGTTAGGGGACCAAGTGCCAAAGGTGCATGTTTTCTTCTTCTTCATATTATCATTATTTTTATTATTATTATTATGATTATTTTCCTTTGATTTTATATGTTGTATTGTTTTAACCAACAGGACAACACATGAGTTTCTTTTCGGAGCTTTGGCTGAGCTTGTAGACAACTCAAGGTATCCGCTTTCTTCCCTTCTACTATCCCTTCTTGTTAAGAAATGTCGCAACTGTCTTAAATATAGGAATCTCATCACTGTTTTTCCTCTACAGAGATGCAAATGCTACAAGAATTGACATATATACAGGTAGTGAAGAATTCAAAAACAACTTGAATATGTTGAGATGTTTTAGCTTTAGATATTTTCAAAATGGAGCTTAACACGCTGTTTTTCATCAAATGTTTTTATATCAATTGTTTTATATACTTGATTGTCTTGGAAATTCAGAGAAAAGACCAGACCTAAGAGGAGGCTTCATGCTTTGTTTCTTGGACGATGGAAATGGCATGGACCCGAGTGAGTACATTTTAATGTCTAATACACTCGCCTTCAAAACTCAACACTACAGCATCTCTCAGTAGACACGTGATGTAGTCGTTGAATCTTAAGGAAGATTACTTATCTTGTTTGCATAGGTGAGGCAACACATGTCATTCAGTTTGGCAAATCCAGCAAGAGGTTTCCTGAGTCCACCCATATTGGCCAGTATGGAAATGGCCTTAAATCGTAAGTGTCCTTAATATGTGCTTCCGTAAACTCTCATGAAAGAAAAATTTACATGAAATGTTCTAATACTTTGAATATGCCCTTTACTGTCTTAAGTTTATCCCCCCCAATGATTTCAATTATTTGTATTTTTTTAGTGGATCAATGCGTATTGGCAAAGACTTCATCCTATTCACGAAGAAAGATGACAAATTAACCTGTTTATTTTTGTCCCGAACGTTTCATGAAGAGGAGGGGTTGGATGAGGTAAGAAATTATTTCAGTGGGTCTAAAATAAACATATTTCAATGTTTTTTAAACAACTTCGTTTAGTATTTTTAGTAACATTTAATGCACTGGGCTCATTTTAAATTTAGTTTAAGTATGTAAATAGATATAAATAAACAGAAATGTTTGTGAGTTTATTGGAAACGATTGCAAGCAATCTCTATACTGAGCACTTGAACGAAGCAGCACAGCATATATTTGTGTTACTTTTATATAAAGGCATCTTTCGTGTACCCTTCATGTGCCCCTGATGTAAATAGTCATCAGTTAGGCCAAATTCTCACAGAGCAAGTATTATTTGGAGCACAGCTAGAGAACTAGAGATGGATCCTTTATAGGTGTTATAGAGCCTTTATAGAACCTTATTAGGATTTGAGAATTTGCCATTTAATACATACTTAATTACAAGTATGCACTTATAAAGCATAAGAAATGCAGAGCAAGGTATGTCTCGCTTAATTTATAATAAACAAAATCTTCTTGGATACCATTTTATGCTCTCTCACTCTCGCATGCATGTAGGTTATCGTTCCATTGCCCAGTTGGGACCTGAAGACCCAGCAGCCTCTTACGCAAGACCCAGAGAAATATGCGATTGAGACAGAGCTCATTTTCAAATACTCGCCTTTCAAGAGTGAAGATCAGCTATTCCAGCAGTTCAAAAAAATTGAGGGAGCCAGTGGTATGATTCACAATTCACATAAAGTTCTCATAATGTTGTGTGCCTCTGAGTATGTGTAAGCCTTGTGAACTGTGTATGTATGTGTGTGTGTGTGTGTGTGTGTGTGTGTGTGTGTGTGTGTGTGTGTGTGCGCGCATTAGGGACACTGGTTGTAGTTTATAACCTGAAACTTATGGACAACAGAGAGCCTGAGTTGGATGTGCAGACAGATCACCAAGATATCCTGATGGCGGGGACACCTGTAGAGGGAGTGTGAGTATTTTAGGCACCATCCCATTCATCGAAGTTGTCTTATTTAATTTGTTCTTTCCAAATTTCTCTTTCTGTTTCTCGTTTTCCTTCATAAGTAAACATTTTGTTTTTGGAACAGGAAACCTGAAAGACGGTCATTCCGTGCCTATGCAGCTGTTCTGTACATTGATCCTAGGATGAGAATCTTTATTCAGGGACACAAAGTCAGGACCAAGAGGCTCTCCTGCTGCTTATATAATCCTAGGTACACACAGACACACACACATACACACACAGCATTTGTTTGCAGGTAATGGAACTTTTTTCTTGCTTTATTTAACATTTGTGACATCTAAATAATAGATGAGCAGTAGTTAGTTTTCCCTTTCTGATGCCAACATGGAGATCAGTATAGGTATCAAACGTCCTTACAGAGCTGCCTCTCAAGAAGCTGTGAGGCATGTAATTTTTCTGTGTTCACAGGATAAAATCCATTCATGGATCAAAAAAATATATAGCAAATCTGATCCAACACCAGGCCAGCATTTTTTTACAGGATTGTTGGATGTTCACTATTGGATTGGTACATCCCTAAGGGGAGCAATGCTCAAATAGTATTTGCTTTCTTGCAGGATGTATAAATACACATCAACACGCTTTAAAACGCGTGCAGAGCAAGAAGTGAAGAAAGCCGATCACCTCGCAAAACTTGGTTAGTACTATTAAAATGCACCTGTACTTTATAGCGGTTGAAAATATAAGAAATACTGATTGGTGTGTAAATTTGTGATGTGGGTATGACTGCAACTTTATAGTCCTGTCTGCTTTTTTGTTTTATTTTATTCTAAAGCGGAGGAGAAGGCCAGAGAAGCAGAGAGTAAAGCTCGCGCTCTGGAATTGAAACTGGGAAATGATTTATCTAAAGAGGCCAGGGTGAGAACTTGCAGTCATGTGTTACACATTACCCATGCTATATACACTACGTGCGGACACACAAACCCATATGTGACCATTCCAAAACTATGGGCATTAACATGGAGTTTTCTTCCCTTTGCTACTATAACAGCCTCTATTCTTTTGGGAAAGCTTTCCACTAGATTTTAAAGGGTGGCTGTGGGGATTTGCCCATTCAGTCACAAGAGCATTAATGAGATCAGGCACAGATGTTGAGCGAGAAGGCCTGGCAGACAGCCAGTGTTCCAGTTCATCCATCAAATGTGTTTCGTGGAGTTGGGGTCAGGTGCTGGACACTCAAATTATTCCACTCCAATCATAGCAAACAATGTTTTCATGTTTGGGCCCCTTAGTTCCAGTGAAGGAAATTTGTAATATTTGTGTGCTTCTAAATTTTTGGCAACAGTTTAGGGACGAAACACATATGGGTGCAAAGGTCAGGTGTCCACAAACTTTTGGCCATACAGTGTAGTGTATATCAGCAATTTAAGGTTTATATAGAAGTAATAGTCATGGACCTTATGGTCTGTTTTAATTTGTTTTAATAGTTTTACCTTTGCCTGCAGGTGTATGTATGTCGATTTGGTTGCTTTTTTAATTTCAATTGTTGCTGTCTGACTCAATTGTTTTCAGGCTGCATTGAGAAAAGCACAAGATTCAGCTACAGCTCTTCGTGCCGAAGCAAATCGAAAACAGGCCATTCATGCATCTAAACAGAAGTACTGCGCACACACACACAAACACACAGATCTACATACACTACCGGTCAAAAGTTTAGACACACTCATATATCTATATATATAAAATAATAAATAAATAAATAAATAAATAAATAAATAAATAAATAAATAAATAAATTTTATTTTTTTTCCTTTCACATTTTAGAATGTTAATAAAGTCATCAAAACTCTGGAATATCACAAATGGAACTATGGGAATTATGTTGTGATTAAAAGTTCAAAACAAATCAAAATAATTTTGTATTTTAGCACCCTTTTTGTCTACAATTTGCAGAAACATATTCTTGGCATTTTCTCAACCAATTTCTTGAGGAATTTCCCAGAGATGCTTTTTAAACAGTATTAAAGGAGTTCCCACCCACGCTGGACTCTTATTGGCTGCTCCTTGGAATATTTCACTCTGAGTCGTCCATTTAAAAAATAAAGAAATAAATTCTGTAAATAAAATGTTAGTTTTCAAATGAAAGTAATGGGTATGTTGGCACAATAATATTTTCAAATATTTAATCATACACCTTCAGATCAAAAGCTTTTTAAGATCATGAGAAAGAATTCCGTCGTGTCCACAAACTTTTGACCGGTAGTGTACATGTGTCAGCCAAAGACATTCTGACACTGCTCTCAGTACTTAAGAGAACTATCAAGGTGTAATACATCGACAATCAGTTGTAAACTGTTAAAGCCTGTTAAGTCCTGAACCACGAGGTTCTGAATGTAGCTATGTTTCTACAAGTGAGTAGAAATAGTAAATTTTTAAATAAATTTTTATTTGCTCATTTCTTGTTCTGCTGAATACCAATAGCAAAGTTGTGACCTCACTAGCTTACGACCGTGACCTCATGTGTGCAGCCTATCAAAGAATCCCTCTATGTCACTTTTGTTCTCTAGCCATTCTCATAAATCCTCGTGAGCCAGCTGGTCTGGCAATCCTCTCCTCAGTCGTAGAACGAGTTACATGCAGAACCACTTCCTTACAGTTCTGACTACTAGGGTGGTTCCTTTACAGCTAGTAAAAGTTGTGTATGCACTTTTAAAAAGTGCTGATAGCAAGGATTATAATTGCCGATACTGCCTCCTTTGGAAGGTAATAATCAGTCAGACTCAGTCAGATAAGAATCAGTCAGATTACAGAGAACATGAGCTGCAATGAAGCAACATTCATGTTCACATGTCCATATGTGACCCTCCTCATAGTGCCTCTCAGGAGGTAGACACAGTGCAGGTTGAATGCCATTTAATGGAAGAATGCACTTTTATCATGCTCTCCCTCTCATTGTACCCATTGCACCTGTACTTGTTAGCATTATCTCAATAAAAGCCAAGAACAACTGTGCGGGTGATGATTTTGCTATTAGTACTCAGCAAGGAAAGAGGAAAACATGAACTAACATGATTGCTGATGTTCATGTGGCAGGGCACTGAAGGAGCCCAAAGAGCTGAATTTCATCTTTGGTGTGAACATTGAAAGGCGAGACCAAGACGGCATGTTTATCTATAACTGTAGTCGACTCATTAAGATGTATGAGAAGACCGGGCCACAGCTGGATGGGGGAATGTGAGTACTTTACCTGGATATCTGTTTTTCTCAGTTTATATTATTTAGTTATTTAGTTATTGGTTTTTAGACTTCATTGACCTACAAGCTTTAAGATTTTCAAATATACTCAGCAAAAAAATAAACTTTTTTCCAGAAAATTTCTTAACATGTGTAAATGTTTGTATTATCATAAAACGATTCAACAACTGAGACATAAACTGAACAAGTTTCACAGACATTTGATCAACAGAAATGGAATAATATGTCCCTGAACATAGGGGGGGTGGTCAATATTAAAAGTAACAGTCAGTATCTGATGGCCTCCAGCTTACTACTACAGCTACTAAAGTGCATCTCATCCTCATGGACGGCACCAGATTTGTCAGTTCTTTCTGTGAGATGATACCCCACTCTTCAGTTTCCAAAGTTATTTAGTGTCCAAAGTTTTAGTGTCCAAAGTAATTGTAACTGTGACCTTAATTGCCTACCGCCTGTAAACTGTTGGTGTCTTAAGGACTGTACCACAGGTGCATGTGTAATAATTCAACAAGCATGAAAATAGTGTTTAAACCATTTCCAATAAAGATTTGAAAAGCTTATTTGGATTTTACAAAATTATTTTTAAAATACAGTCTCCTGAAAAAGGAACGTTTCTTTTTTTTATTGCTGAGTATAAAAAAGCCTTGCATGTTGGATGAGTTATTTTGCAAATCTGAAATGTGTCTTGTTGTATGACATTGGTTGCTATGTTTGTGCATATTTCAGGGCATGTGGAGGAGTAGTAGGGGTGGTAGATGTTCCCTATCTTGTACTAGAGCCAACACATAATAAGCAAGATTTTGCAGATGCAAAAGAGTACAGACATTTACTCAGAGCAATGGGAGAATATCTTGCCCAGTACTGGAAGGACATTGGCATAGGTGAGTATGTGTGTTCTATTCCCTTTCATATTTACACACACACACACACACACACACACACACACCTCCCAAATGCTGAATTGTGTAATTTAATTTACTAAACAGCTCAGAAAGGCATAGTGAAGTTCTGGGATGAGTTTGGTTACCTGTCAGCCAACTGGAATGCTTCACCTGCCCATGATCTCAGGTTTCGCCGGCGCAGAGCAATGGAGATTCCTGTGACAATACAGTGTGGTATGAGCACAGGCCTCTTCAGTCTAGCACACACCCCGTTGGCCTAAACATGATTTATTCTTTATTTACAGTTCTTTGTAGAATAGAATGGTTTCATTAACCCTCTCAACCCCTTTTTCTATTCTCTCAGATAAATGTCTGAAGTGGCGTACATTGCCGTTTCAGATAGATGCTGTGGATAAGCGTTACCCAGATAGCTGGGTCTGTCTTATGAACCCTGATGGAACACAGGATAGGTACAGAAAATAAAGACAATAAGAGGGTTTGACTAGTATTTTATTAATTCCCTCTTTTTCATATTATTTGTACAGTTTCCACTCCCTGTCTTTCATTGGTATAAAATGATCCTTTTTCCACTCTGTGCTCTCACCCCGTTTCTGACTTCCAGGTGTGATGCCCCTGAGCAGAAGCAAAATGTACCAGTTGGCGTTTTGAAGAAAGACACCAAAACCTCAGAAGACAAACAAAAAGAGCTCTCTGAAAAAATTCGCCAGCAAAAGGAGAAATTGGAGGCTCTACAGGTGCTGCTCTATTTTTTTTATATTATTCTTTATTTCTCTAAATTGTTGTCTGTCTGACTTAATGTAATCCGTTACGCTACCTTCTAATACAGAAAACCACAACTGTTAAGTCGGCAGCAGACGTAAAACGGCTCCCACTAGATGTCAGTGCAAAGGTTTCAGAGGAGCGTACATCTCAGGTACTGTTTTTTAAGCTTCCCTCTTTGTTTATTAACTTCGCTTTTGTAGTGTGTGTGTGTCCACCTTTTTATTTAAAAAATCGTCAAAATGTTTCTTTTTGGTTACTGGGGTTAAGATTAGGGTTTGGTTTAGGTGTAACAGCTGCATTAATAATTATTATGGAAGGTCCTCACTAGGATAATTAGACGTGTGTGTAAGTATTTGCTTGTTTGTGAGAGAATGGGAGAATCAGAAGAGGCAGAACGTGATAGGACTTGTTCGTTTTTTTTCTATTAGACTCCCGTTCGGTCGTCACAGCGTGCTGCGGCTCGTCCTCGTTCACCCCCACTTCCAGCCGTGGTAAAAAATGCTGTCAGTCAGTCACCTGCAGCTAAAACTCCACCTAATAAATCTACAGGACCGTCACGTCCTAGTAGAACTCCATCAGCTGCTACCACTCCTGCCAAAGCCAAACCAGCCCCCACCCCATCCCCCAAATCGGCGAAAGCCACCACTAAAGCTGTGCCCACACCACCACCTTCAAAGGCATCAGCTCGCCGGAGCGTAACTCAAACACGCAGTACAACAGTGAGTATGCACAAACATACATCAACATTAGCCAGGAGTTAGTGGTGGTTCCGAAGATCTGAACTGCAGCAATTGAAGGTTATGATCGTAAATCAGTTTTAACATGAGCCTTAAGTTTTTGAGAGAAATTCAAATGGTGTATCTGTAAATGGTTCTAGCCATCCTCCACAAAGACGACCAGGCAAACATCAGCCAGCAAGAGAGAAAGTGCCAAGAAGGGTAAAGCACAAAAAGAAGATGAAGAGGAAGAAAGTGAAGAGGAGGAAGAAGAGGAAGAGGAGGAAGAAGAGGAAGAGGAAGAAGAGCCCCAACCCAAGAAATCAAAACTGGCTGCAGCTACTCAGACTCGTGGCAAGGCAACAGTAGAGAAGAAGGTCTTGCCTACTAAACAAGCTAACAGCACAGAGGTATATTAACTATGCTACCGCACTCTTCAGTCCTTTTTGCTAAGTTTATACTATATAAACACAATTAGTAAATAAATGATAAAAGTTGTATGATTTTTGTAACTAATCACAAGTCCTCTTTCTTAGCAAGTCAGCAATAGCACAGAAGAAGATTTAAAACAAGATGCAATGAAAAATGCCCTTAAAGGTACCCACCCTGTCTATATGAATACAAATCGGCATACCTTCAAACTTGAAATATTAGCTTGGCCATGGTAGAACGCATGTATGAAGTATGGGCTTATGTGTATATGTGTGTTTCACAGATAAAGGCTTACAGGTGGAGGCAAAGGTGAATGGAGAATGGTTCACTGGCCGGGTGACTGCAGTAGAAACAGGAAAAGAGACTGTGCGCTGGAAAGTGAAGTTTGATTACGTCCCCATGAACACTCCACGTGATCGCTGGTATGAATTTACATGGAAAAATATTTGCTCTGCAACATGGTTTAAATTCAGCTGAACTCCTAATTGGCAGCGGATACTGTCTATACTTTATGTAATACAGTCTTTGTGTTGCCTTTTAAGTGGTCACTTTCCAAGTTATATTGATGTAATTTCCCACCTCGGCACTTTTGATATGCGAAATTGACAAAAAAAAACATGTATGTCTCCATGAAAGTGTCTTTTATTTAAAGCTTATAAAAAAACTACTTTAACAGCAATTTTACAGTTACAGACCTGATCGGTACCGATCTAGTGTAGTGAATTTCAACAGCGGATAAACTAGTTTTAATTATATGATTGATAATTTGAAAGTTGATGATTACCTTCTCAAAGCGGCACTTGGTATGGTCAAGGATATAGATTTAACCAAGTACTATGTCTGTATATTAACTGATCTAAAGCCAATGCTGCTATAAACTCATTTAAAAGTAGAGAAGGGGTACTTTACACTGTTCACTATGTGCATGGAAATGTTGATTTGATGTTAGTCCATAAACAGGGAAGGAACTGGTAGTTTACAAGTTGAAATTTTTCGTTGGGGAAAGCTTTCTGGTTTTTACTGGTTGGAGGCGGGGAAATATGAATTGCAACCTTGCCTTGAAGGCACCATAAGTATCCTCCCAGGTTTACTTCTTAACTGGAAACTAAAGCAGACTTTTGTTGGTTGCATTACAGCTACAAGTTTTCTAGGATATGGCACTCTTAGCTTTGCACATCTGAAACCTGATATTTTTTGCCCATTTTTCTTGCCAGAGTTGCTCATGATCTGTTCAATGGATATTTGGTGAAAAGCAATTTTCAAATCTTGCCACAAATTCTCCATTGGATTAAGGTCTGGGCTTTGACTGGACCATTCTAACACATTCAGGTTTTTGGTTTTGAAACACTTCAGTGTACCTTTGGCATTATGCTTAGGGTCATTGTCTTGTTTGAACCTCTGCCCTAGTCTCATGTCTCTTGCAGACTAGAACAGATTTTCTTCTTAGGAATTCTGGCTCCATCCATCTTGCCCTCAACCCTGAGCAGTTTCAAAGTCCCTGCTGATGAAAAACACCATAACAAGATGATGCTACCAAAACCATGCTTCACCGTGGGAATGGTGTTCTCAGGATGATTAGCAGTATTGGGAAAAATGTTCAGTTTTGGTCTCATTAGACCAGAGAACCCTTTTCCACCACTTTGCTGAGTCTCTAACATGATTTTTGGTAAACCCCAAATGAGATTTAATGTTTTGCCACTTTTCTTTTCTTGCCTAAAACCCACTTAAGATTTCTGGTTGCTTCTGTGACTAATGCCCTCCTTACCCATTCAATGACTTTTGGTGGTCAGTCTCCTCTTGGCACAATCATGGGCATGCCATGTTCTTTTTATTTTTAATAATGGATTTAATGGTGCTCAATATGATGTTCAATGTTTGGTACCTTTTTATATCCAAACCCTGATTGATACTTTTCCAGAAATGTTCCAGAATCTGGTCTTGTTTTGATAGCTCCTTGGTCTTCATGATGCTGTTTATTTAGGTACTGTATGTTCTCTAGCATCTCATGCCTTCCAAGAACAGGTGACTTTATATTGAGATCATGTGACATTTTAATTGCACACACATGGACTCTGTTCAACTAAATCTGTGACTTCTGATTGAGAGCCAGTTTAGCTGTTTCACAGCAACCTTTACATTTTCATATGGAAATAATTGTGCAAACAATATACAGCATATATTATGCGCACTTTGTGTGAATTGATTATTTATAAACCCATTTAGGTAAATTTTAGTTCCACAAAATGTGGATTAGTTTGAGTTAGCTGAAAAACAATAGGAGTCAGCTAGCTTTCCAACTAACGTGACCTAATTAATGTAAAATAAATTACAATGCTCAAATAAATTAAGGGAACACTTAAATCACACATTGGATCTCAATGAATGAAATATTCAAGTTGAAAACCTTTACTTATATACATTGAGTAATGTATATGATGTAAGTCAGTAGTGTGCATAACCTCCATGTGTCTGTATGCACTCCTGACAACGTCTGTGCATGCTCCTGATGAAATGGTGGATGGTGTCCTGATCTCCTCCCGGACATGTATCAGGGCATCAGTGAGCTCCTGGAAAGTCCTTGTTGGCTTCGGATGCTCCGATACATATTGTTCCAGAGGTTCTCAATTGGATTCAGGTCTGGAGAACGTGAGGGCCAGTCAATGGCATCAATGCCTTCTGACAGTGGCTCTGAGGATTTCATCCCGGTTCTTAACAGCAGTAAGGGTACCATTGGCTAGCATGTGGAGGTCAATGTGACTCTCCGAGGATATTCCTCCCCAGACCATTGACCCACTGCCAAACCAGTCATGCTGGATGATGTTGCAGGTAGCATAAAGTTCCCCATGGCATATCCAGATTCTTTCACGTCTGTCACATGTTGAAAGCAGTGTGAACCTACTTTCATCCGTTAAGAGAATGGGGCACCAATGGCGGACCTGCCAATTCTGGTGTTCTCTGGAAAATGCCAATCGAGCTGCACAATGCTGGGCTGTGAGCACAGGTTCCACTAGAGGACATCTGGCCCTCATGCCACCCTCATGGAGTCTGTTTCTGACTGTTTGTTTGGTGTGTGTGTGGTTTGTTGGAGGTAATTTTTAGGGTTCTGGCAGTGTTCCTCCTGTTCCTCCTTGCTCAAAGGAGCAGATTCTGCTCCTGCTGCTGGCTTATGCTTCCTAACTGGACAGATTGATATCCCTGAAGGTTAATTGACTTGGTGTTGTACTGTGATGATTTTAGTGTTCCCTTAATATTTTTTAGCAGTGTAGTTTGCTTTGTCTTTTCTGAAGGTTGAAATTGCAGCATGTTGCAGTGTTTAATACTGCACATTACTGGTAGAAAGTGTAATATAGCCTGATTTCCAGATAGTGTCACTGTTTCACTAGCTGGGATATTCTAAGATTGAAAACTGTAGTGGAATATATAAAATGTTCAATCCACCCAAATGGCATTTGCTTTCTACATAACCACCTCTCTTGTTGCACTATTAAAATTAGTCAGAATTTTAGTCATAAAATTAGTTCTGATCAAAAAATTTACTTGACACTGTGATATAATATATCATCTTGAAAATAGTGTTTGTAACATGAGCATTTTGGACAAATTAAATGTTAAACTACTTTTTATTTGTTTTCGTCTTTGCTAAGGGTGTTTAAAGGCAGCGAGGACGTCCGCCTTATGCGGCCTGCCTCACCAGAGTCACATAGTCCAGACACCAATCAGGGCCCAGCACGGTCTGTGACTCCACCCACCGCAGCAGAGCCTGATACGACCCAGAGCGGCCCGAGCAGAGAAACGACAGAAGGCCTCGTCACTATGATGAGGTGTGTGTGTGTGTATGTATGTATGTATATGTTTGTGATGAGACTAGTAATTCAGATTGAGTTAAAAATGAGATAAACTGGTAACATACACTCATGCACTTTATTACATTTCCATTTATTCACTTAGCAGACGCTTTTATCCAAAGCGACTTACAAATATTAGACACCTACACATTCATGCAATTATCTAATTATCAGTCAATCATGTGGCAGGGCCAGCAGCTTCGGGTAATGTTCACATCAACCATCAGAATGGGGGTGGGGGAATGTCATCTCAGTGATTTTGACCGTGGCATGATTGCTGGTCCCAGACAGGCTGGTTTGAATTGTTCTATAACTGCTGAAATGTGAGTGTACATATTTGTTTTGGGTTTACATTATTTTGTGTTAATTCTAGGACATTGCTGCGGTATTTTTTCCCGCCTGATTTCCGAATCCCAAAAGATTCTGTCAACACTATGAGTGCTGAAGACCTTGTGGCTTTCCCTATTGTGAGTACATTACATACTTACTGTTCTGCAGCTCAGTATTTTGTATTAATTTAATCAGTGTTAACAGAGAGTCCATGTGAACTGTGGCTTGAGTGAAGCTCTAAGCATCGGTGCATTCTCATAGTCTCCTAGTTGATGTCTAGCCATGTATGTATTGCAGAAAGAGTATTTTCAGCAATATGAGGCAGGGTTGCAGAAGCTGTGTAACTCCTACCAGAGCCGCGCGGAGTCTCGAGCACGGGCCGTGGAGGAAAAGAGCAACGGCGCAGAGACTAAACTCAGAGAGTCTGAAGAGAAATTGCGCAAACTACGGACAAACATTGTTGCACTGCTGCAGAAAGTCCAAGAGGTTTGACACATTCACATGCGTTTACATTCAGCATATCTTTAACACTACTGCATACACACAATTGCACAAAAATGGATCCTCTCACACAGGTATTAGGAATCAATTCAATATCTGTTATTAATTATTTGATAGCTAAAGTTAAGTTAATTGTAAAGTTACATAGTTTTAAAAGTGAGAAATGTAAGTCTGGACCTGTTTATGCATCTCTGGATATTTTGTTTAATCAAGTGCGTTCTTTAAATGGTGTCTGAGCATATATGGATGTTTTTTTTTTCTAGGATATTGAGATCAGCAGCGATGATGAGCTGGACGCCTACATAGAGGATCTTGTCACTAAGGGCGAATGAAACTCTCCAGCACTTTCTATGTCTCTACCTGTTTTCCTTTATTTGTCTGTCCTCTCAAAATCTGATTTCCTCTTTGTTCATCGATATTGCTCATTTATTTTATTTTACATTCTGTTGACTGAAGTCATAGTGTTTCCGTTATGTCTCCCACTCCCAGGCTGATGAGACGCCTGAGATGTGCAGGCAGTATTTTCACACAGCGTTCACATAAGACCTTCACACAGCTCCTTCACCTAGCCGATTACCTTATGACGCATATATCGTGAGCTTTGACCAAAGGAGCTGATATGCTTCACATCTTTTACATTACACAAACACTAGCCTCTCTGATTATCTCTTCATTTTGATACATATCTGAAACATTAAGTATTTCATTCCCAGCTCCGAAAAGATCCACAACGTGTACTGTGCTTGCAGTGTTAAGATTGGGGGAAAAAACCCTCCTATTATGAAGAAGTCTCTTTGGAAACTTAATTACTGTAAGTTTTATGTTCTATCCTTGCTTGCTTTTTTCTTTATTTCTTTTTTTTTGTTCCTGTAGTCTCCCTGTGTTATGCAAGCATTTGCGTGAGGTCCAGGACTGTTTTTTTTCTTGTGCAGAATGGTTTACCCTATGGTTCACAACATTTAGTCGCCATCTTTATATATAAGTATATTTTTTAAACACTTTTAAGAAATTGTCTCAAGTCTCTTGTTCCAATAAAAGTTAGGATGTTTATGAAGTGTTCTGTTGTTTCTCCTAGGAGATATTCTTTAAGTAATTATATTTAATTATAACAATAAGAATTCTCACTTTCTAAACATACATTCAGTATCATTCAGTATTGTTTCAAAAAAAGTCCTCAATCAATACATCTTGTCTTAACTGTGTGAGACTGAAGCCCTTATAGCATTTTCCTACTTAGGGCATGAAGTAATACTAAAAACCCATAGCACAAATTCCAAAGGGAACTGATCTGATGGGAAATTAAACAATCAAGCAGCTGAAGAGGAATAGGAAAGCATTTTATACAATTGCACTGGGTGTTTTCTTTCTTCTTTATTTTAGCAAGGCCAAAATAGCTCATTTTTATATATGATTACTGTACAAGAACATTGGCATTATTTACATTTGCAGATATTATTAAACTCATTTACACAAAATCTTTATTTTGTAATAAACTGGCATAAGATTTAAGTCAGTATTATCCCATGAGTTGTTTAAAGTGGGTTTAGGAAGTTTTTTGAACAAGTTTCTTAGCTAATATATCAACGAAATATCAAATACCCGCCTCTCTGTGAAATAGGTCTTCCACCTAGCGTGTTAAACACAAGCTAAGCTTCTTTCTTTTATATTAGCGTTTATTTTAAAGAACAGTCTTTGCCTTCACATTTACCTTCAGCATCACACACACACACACACATACATATATATATAAATATATATATATATAAATATAAATAAAAAAACATACATACATACATATATTCTGAAGAACCTATCATCTAAATAATTTGTGATTATGTACTGTGCAAAAGGTTTAGGCACGTGCAGAGAAATGCTGTAGAACAAAGATGCCTTCAAAATAATGCAATTAAATGTTTCTACATTAAAAGAAAACATAAAGAGCAATAAACAGTAGTAAATGAAACAAAGTCAATATTTGGTGTGACAAATAAATTAAAATGGTACTGTCCAGTACAATTATTGCAGTTTTATAACGAAATGAGCTGTAAGTTTTATTGAGCATTTTGCAGAACCAGACACGATTCTTCTGAAGACTGACTGTTGTACTCGCTTCCTATTTTTGCAGCAAAACCCAGCTACCTCCATTGTGTTTTTTAATTTTGTTCTGGAAAACTAATCTTTGGGAATCTAAAATGTTTTTGAACTGACTTTATAATGTAGAAGTCATAAAAAAAAAGAACTATAACAATGTTTGTACTAAAACAAAATAGGATTCTAGTGTGGACCAGTTTATGATAAAGAAATACTTTGTTGTAGGGTCCTACACATACCCTTTAAGGGTTCCACCGGAGTAATAACTGAAGAACCATTAAGGGTTACAATTTTTTTTTTTTATTTACAAATAAGTTACAATCAGTGTACTGTAGTATAGCTTTAGAGAAACCTTGTTCATTTGACATGCTGTGTGCAACCATAAGGATGAAGTGCCTTTCCATATAAAACAAACTCAAACATTGATCAGTTGAACATTTGTTTGAAATATTAAAGATAAACCAGTCTAATCCTGGCCTAGCCGTGCAACGATGAACTCTTTGTCCAGTTCTGTCTCCTGCTTTTGGTGTTCACGTGTCCCTCTAGCTGTGTGAGATGCTCAGCACTTTATCTTTTGCTGGTTTCATGTTCATGCTGAACACTCTAAGAGATGAAAGAAAGCATGAAATACACAATTACAGTCCACCAGTTCTATTCAAACAGTATCTCTCTCTCTCTCTCTCTCTCTCTCTCTCTCTATATATATATATATATATATATATATATATATATATATATATATATATACACACATACACACACACACACACACACACACACACACATTTAAATCTGATCTGTTTAAGACGCTGTTTTTAACACCTGCATTTATTGAGCTCTTATCCCTTGTGTTCTGTTCAGGTCAATGTTATCCATTTTAATTTCTTACTTAAAGTGGAACCATACTAACCTTGTTTTTTTGTTTGTTTTTGTTTTTTTTGTTTTTTTATAAATATGCAATTTTGTGTGCTTGGCTGATTGTCTCTATTTAACCTGAAAAAGGTTTTTATCTTGGTGAGAAATTTACTCTTGGTGCTTCTTGTATACCTCACTTCATAGTTATATTCCAATCATTTTGCCCCACCTTTAAAATAGATTACAGCAAGTGGTGAAATATCAGTTGACATATTTAGATACATAACTCAAAAAAAAAAAAATATATATATATATATATATATATATATATATATATATATATATATATATATATATATATATATCATGTTACATATAATATACAATATATTACATGGCCTCCATTTCTTATTTGCGCTCATTCCATATTACACATGGAGCATCCTCAGGTCTGAGAAGTGGTTTTGTGTGTCTTTTCTGTTCCCAAAAATATACATGTATTGAAGGTAGATTATTTCAGATATGTATATATCTGTCTCAGGTGTTGAAAGCCAACATGGCCTGTGAACTACACATCCAATACTAATCTGACCACAAGGATTAAGGCTTTCAGTATTCTGTTTGACATTGTTTTCCCACTCAAACACCTGATCCAGCTACTCAGCTCATAACTGTTCCTCCCTGAATGGAAGTGTGTGTTAATGTTAGTGAATATAGTGAAAGATGCATTACAGGGCTACTGCAGGACCAGGGTTGGGAGGCCCTCAGCTACACTGTTGAGTCAATTAAATTCATATCAGTTGTTGAATTAACACTACCTAGTGATGAATAACCCTCTACAGAGCCCTAATGAGCACCCAGAGTTGAATAAAGTTGTACAACACGTTTTCCAGAGCTTTTTTATGTTGTTTCGCACAGTGAGTAATCATTCCTTGCACATTTTGATGTGTACCTGCGCACTACAGAGTTTGTCCTTATAATAACAGCCATATAATATAATAGTGCACTAAAGTTGTGCTACTTTATAGTCATGTCTCCAAGGTGGTTAAATACACAGACATTAAATACAGAATATACTAATGCTGGTGCTTGAAAATCAGTAGGTTCCTACAACGCACTACTTAGAGTTTCGGTGCAAATAATGTACACTAGGTTTTACCCTAAACCTAAATGATGTACCCTAGGTTTTACCCTAAACCTAAATGATGTACCCTAGGTTTTACTCTAAACCTAAATGATGTACCCTAGGTTTAACTCTAAACCTAAATGATGTACCCTAGGTTTTACCCTAAACCTAAATGATGTACCATAGGTTTTTACAGCGGGGAGTCCAATCTCATGGTGCAGGTATTCATTCCAACCAAGCAGGATCCACACCTGATTCCACCCGTTTAATCAGTTGATCTTGGCTGTCAATAGACTCAGGCTTCTGCTTGGTTGGGATGAAAACCAGCATCCACACCGGCCCTTTCCAGATAAGGTTGGACACCCCTGTTTTAAAGAATACCAAGGTGTGTGTGTGTGTGTGTGTGTGTGTGTGTGTGTGTGTGTGTGTGTGTGTGTGTGTATATATATATCAGACAGGCTTTGTGCAGGAAGTTGACAGTGTGTGCAGGAACCTTGCAGTCCTGATGTGGCACGGTGTACACACTCTTCTCCACACCTTGGTCCACACAGCGGTGCGCAGAGCAGGACTGCCCCATATGTAAAGCGCAGGCGTGCTGAGCGCGTTAAAGCGCGCCATGATGGCGAACGCGTTGGTCGCTTCGTTCCTAAAGCGCAGCCCGCCGTTTGACAGATATCTGATCATGATATTCACGAAGGAGGGACACCACAGCGACAAAAAACACATCACCACGAACACGATGAGACGCAAGGACTCTTTCTTGCTGTCTCTCTCCGGGCTGGGCGCCTCGCGTCCGAGCTGGTGCTTGGCTATGATATATAACTTAATGGTCATCAAGACTTTGATCACAACTATTATCTGCAACGTCATGACGCCGAAGGCCATCAGTTTGACAGCTTGTGTGACTGGTAAAACATTTTGAATAGCCAGGAGTAAGTAGGTATACACCCAGCAGAACACACAGCACGCGACGACGAACCAGCGCGCGATGAAACGGCTGTAAAAGAACGGGTGCGCCACAGCCAAGTAGCGGTCAAACTGCGCGAACAGAAACGTCATCACGTTCACGCCTAAAAACGAGGGCAAAATGTACAAGGTGCTGTTTCGGGACGGATAACCCTCCTGCACGTCGAAAAGCCCGAGGTAATAAACGGAGAAGCCGGTGAGGGTGTCGCTAATGCTGGTGTTCAGCATGAAGATGAAGCGGTTCTGCTGGCGCAGCGCGCGAGTGCACAGGATCCCGAGAACCACAGAGCCCGCGAGCAGAACCGCGCATGTGGCGAACACTAGGTGGTAAATAAAAATGAAAAAGTCTCCCAGACTTTTAAAGTCAACCGACAGAGAAATGGTGACATTTAAACTAGACATTTCTTTTTGTAAAAAGAACAAACAAATCCTGAAGGCGAGGAAACTCGCTCGCCCTCCACGAACAGAGGACAGGGCGGTGTTATATGAGTTCTGTGTAGGGTCCTGGGGGACTTGGATTCACTTTTTTAGCAAATCATTGTGCCGAATGTCAAATGAGAGCAGTCTTCACCTTGTAAAGATTTAAGAAGTGTTGTTATTTATGTTGTTGTGGTGTAGGCCATAGACATAGAGGCCTACATTTGTGCTAAATCAATGTCCATGTGTCCACTGTATAAGTCTATGACTGCTTCATTAGTTATGAAAGGCTTTATTATTCACTTGGTCATTCATTCATTAGTATTTAGTAACTGCCATATCTTGATCAGGTTCATGGAGAATCTAGAGCATGTATGTTTCTGGGAGGTGGGAGAAAACCAGACAAAAGCCATACATTCATAGAAAGAACACACAAAATTCAACACAGACAGTAACCCAAGCTCGGGATCACAACAGAGACCCTGGGATTGTGAGGTGGTAACACTGCACCACTGTGCCACCCTTCATGTTTAACAAATTATCCCAAAGCAAGACAACAGAAAGAATGTATGTGTGTGTGTGTGTGTGTGTGTGTGTGCGTGTGTGCATAATTCCATGCAATTATATAATGATATCATGATTCTATAATTGTCTGCCATCCAAGGTATATTCTCATTTCATGCCAAATGTTCCCAGCATATGCTCCAGATCCACCATGACCCTGACCTGGATACAGCGGTTACTGAAAGTGAGTAAGTGAAGACAACAGAATTCAATACACACATAAATGATCAATTTGACTAGCCTAAATAAAAAATTATGCGGATTTCATTTACCTCTCATTAACCTGGTTAATTTCTTGAACCCACTGTTTTACACAACGTCACAACAAAATCCTAGTTGTCATATTATCGTTAGGTAACTACTTACTGGACGAATACACTCATACAGAGCAACATGATCCAATTCTAAAAGAGTGCCAAGGGCTGATGAAAACCTGTGCTTCAATTAGTGACACAACTTTCTAATATCCGTTCTGAAGACTTTTATTACACATTTGGATGCATTCTGCAACTGACAAGTGTTTCCTCTATATATCTTTTTAATTTTACAGTTAGGCTAGTACTGCAAGGATCTAAAGGTGCATTCACACATACAGCGACTTGCAGTGACAAAGCGACTTTGGAGTGACTTTGTGCAATGTCTACCAATGGTAGTGAAGACAGTAATAGTTAGATAGTAGAGCACACGTGATCCGTAGCCTCCTGTGCTCACTAGTAGAAGCAGTGCCATTGCAGCAGCAGCCAAGTAGTAGGTTAAAGCAAACATAAATAAATAAATAAAAGAAATAATATTGAAACACTCACTTTTTGTCGCAATCGAGCAATACCCCGGTGTAGCTCCTATCTGGTGTGAAGTGCCCGACTTGTCGGCGTCTGGTAACGAGCAGCACCTAGCCGGACATTTCACCCAGGAAACACAGAGGCCACGGCCAAAGATCTGCGGTCCGGCTCCGGTCACCATCGATCACTTACTGAGATAGGATCTACACCAGCATTTTGCTCAATTGCAATAAAAATTTATTGTTTCATTGTAATTATTATTTTGCCGTAAGTGCGCTAAGATAAACTGAAGCTAAGCTACTGTAAGCTAATTGGCGCTTGCGCTTTTGCCGCAGAAGGATGGCTGTAGGATATGATGCATATATACTCTGGTGAAGTTTATATAAGATCATCTCCCTCCAGTATGTTTCATTTTAGCGGCAAAAAACTGGCTTGTTATCAAAAGTGGAACGTTAGTTGCGCCACCCATGTTACTATGGCAACCAGTAGTAGGAACGCCTTCTGCTGACTTCATAGTACAGCGACTTGCAGCAATAAAATCGCTGTATGTGTGAACACACCTTAATTCTGTTACTGTCACAATGCTTGGCATGGCATCTGACCCCCACCCTTGATCTTACAGGTTGCGAGTCCACAAATTCAAACAGTAGAGTCACCATTTTGGACATTTTGGCCTGACCAGGTTACATGGGTGGCACAGTTACCAGATGCTCGTGTACAGACACTACCCCCAGGCCTGGCTACAGAAGTGGATCCTAATCCCAGGTTTTTCTGTACCTTTGATCTATAGGTCTTTAGGATCACTCTTTGTCTGACCTTACCCCTCAGATCTGTTTACCAAGGGTGGCATTACGCTCCCAGTGACATAGCCCTGAGGTTCCCTGAAATACACAAGACATTCCACCACAACAACGTCTCAATCTGTGAAGGGGTAGGCTAGTATTAGATTAGTAGATTACCAACAAGTAACGTTTCATTATTAAAGGTTTAATGTAAATATTTAACCATGGAAATTAGGTATAATGTCTTTAATTATTGCCTTTAAAGTTCATAAAGCATAAAGCCTACTGTCTAGTATTTGGTAGGTCCGCTTTTTGCTTTAATGACAGTGTGCACTCGAGCTGGCATGGACTCCACAAGATTGTGCAAAACCTTATGAGCCATTTGAGATCAAATCCATCAGAGTGCTGTCTGAACACATGCTACAATAGAAGAGATTAGGCATGATGAAAATCTAACCTTTAGTACAAAGCCGTTAACATGGTCAATATCACAGTTTTGCTTACATTTAAAAACAGGCACCGAGAAATAGTGCAGAATCTTGAAGGGGACGGGAAAAAAAAAAAAAAAAAAAAAAAAAAGTCAAAAAAAAAAAAAAAAAAAAAAAAAAAAAAAAAAAAAAAAAAAAAAAAAATAAATAATAAAAAAAAAAAAAAAAAAAAAAAAAAAATTTTTTTTATAAAAGGAAATAATAAAAATTTTTTTTTTGCCACATCTAATTAGGCTGTATGTGGACCCTGAACTAAAATGAGTTTGACACCACTGGTCTAAAGTGAAGGATTTCAACAGTCTGCTTTTACAATACGGAATCTGGGGTGATCATTATTATCCGATGATCAAGTAACACTCCTGAAAAAAGTGAGAATTTAAAAAGAACAGAGTGAGCAGGGCACAGCACAAGACACAGCGGGTTTACTTTGTGTTACAGTAACTGCATGATTGTAGTAATGCATATGAAATAAAGGATGTATCGGGTGGTTCGGTGTCATCTGCTGAGTTTTTGATTTGGAAAGAAAAATCCTCTAGCTATTTTCGTAGGGCCTGTGCATTATCACTTGGTGTAGCCGTTGCTCTGTGAGGCCTGTGATTCGGATGTAGATGGGTCAGGACATTATGCAGCATGCAGTCATGTACTGTGCACTCCCTCCACTAATATTGGCACCCTTGGTAAATATGAGCAAAGAAAGCTGTGAAAAATTTGTCTTTCTTGTTTAACCTTTAGATCTTTGTTCAAATTTT
Source organism: Ameiurus melas (assembly GCA_012411365.1). Classification (NCBI taxonomy): domain Eukaryota; kingdom Metazoa; phylum Chordata; class Actinopteri; order Siluriformes; family Ictaluridae; genus Ameiurus; species Ameiurus melas. The sequence goes on along the minus strand of CM022764.1, from coordinate 18,506,676 downwards.
CACAAAAATAATTTGGATTATCGAAAAATATATCTTTGTTCAATGTATGTATGCAAATACTTGAAGGTATGATGCCAGACTGTGAAGGGCCTTGCAGCATTTTCCGCATGGTTTCTTCTCTCTCATGCTTTTGATTTAAATGCAGCTGGACACGAGCGCAATTAAGCGAGCTTTGTTTGTTTGCTCTAACTCCCGGGCTGCCTGTCAGTCCCACTCCGGTCCTCCTGCTCGGTCCCGATGGGCTTTAGGTGTTTTTCAGACTGTTTTGACAGGTTTGAGAGACCGCAGAGGAAATCCTCGAGTCGATTTAAAAAGCCCTGTGCGAGCTTCCAGTGCGTGCACCCTAATGAGATGTCCACATCTGCGTGTTTACTGTTACTCTGATGGCTTTGCTCCCGCATGGCCACCCTGATTAAATCCAACTCCTCCACTTTGGTTAGTGTTTTGGGCCTCGGCCCCGTCCTGCCCCTCAACAGCTTCGGGAACGTGCTGCTGTTCCTCTTTAATGTCCTCTTGGCTACGACCATAATCTTTCTCAACGTGTCCGTGTTCGTGTCCATCCTGCTGAATAGGTCGCTGCGCGGCGAGAACCGCTTCATGTACATGCTGAGCACGTGCCTGAGCGACGTGTGCTCGGGAGTGTCGTACTACTACTGCGGCGCGCTGGACGTGCGCGACAGCTACGACTCTCCCACTCGCACTTACTACGTAGCGCCCACTCTTCTGGGTCTGTCCTACATGGCCATTTTAGCGGCTCAGGCAGATCGCTACCACGCCGTGTCCGCGCCATTCAAGTACTCACAGCGCATGACGCGCGGCCGGACGCTGGCAGTGATCGCGGTCTACTGGGTGTACGCGTTCGTCATCGTAGCCGTCAATAACCTTGTGACGGTAGGCATCGCCAAGCAGGTGACAGGTTTCGGCACTTTCGTGAGCAACATTTTCACCGTGATCATCATGATCGGATTGAACGTGCGCCTGTTCCTGATCGCCAGGTACCAGCTGGAGCGCGAGCCGGCCAGCGCGGAGCGGGAAACCAAGCGCGCGTCCGTCTATCTCATAGTGATCGTGGCCGTGTGCTTTCTTATAGCCTGGCTGCCAATATTCATGCATATAATCGTGTGTAATTTCTCGGGCACCCCGTGCTACTCGTTTCGCAACGAGGGCTCGGACCCGCTGCGCATCCTGCCGCGCGTAAACGCCGCTCTCACACCCGTGCTGTACATCAGGGGCTGCGCGGGGCTCCGAGCCACACTGCTCACCAAAGTCTGGAGAGTGTGCTACATGGTAAATCCGAGGTCTTTCTCTCTCTCGCTCTCTCTACACAACACACCTCAAATGAACAACACTTTCATTAACCTTCCACCATACACTCCCAGAAACAGAGTAGTCCATTAAACTGGAGTTTTCCTTGTCGCTGGGGTGGTGCCATCTTTTGTACCTTTACAATATTATGCATATTTTACCTAAGAAGGTGCATGTGTTGTAGGCCTTCCTTAAATTACAACCTGGAAAGTCCTTAAAGTCCTACTATGCTTCTTAAAAAAAAAAAAAAAAAAAGGTATAAAGAGACACGCTATCAAAGATGTAGCCCTCATGGTACCATCTCAGTGCCGAGGAAAAGTACAGTTTGCTACCTTTATTTACGTGTACCACACAATCCTCACCTTTATTATGCATAACAAAATCCACAATGTTGATCCAAGTGTACATTTGTATCAGAGAGCTCTGAACGAACCATAAAACACAAACATAACCAGTCCTCTTAACTTGCCAGTGCTGGGTACTGGAAGCCAACTAAATGTGAAATTTGAATAATAAGTTGTGTCAGAACTAAATGCCAAACAGCACAGACACTAAGGTGTCATTTCCAAATGATCAGGTCTAGAGAAGCCTCCAGCTGGTCAAAACTGTAAAACTGGCACTCAGTTTATTAACTGTGCCGTTACGGTAACTCATAAGAAATAACAAATGTATCCTGGCTCTATGTAATGTGGTATGCTGAGTTATTGTTTTGGATTAAAAACTTTTTCCTTTTTTTTTTGTAGAACTTGTGAATAATTGTTTATGTTGCTATTGCGATTGCTCTGTAGTTAAACTGAGTAAAGCCTGTGATATAAATAGGCCACAGCAGAATTTATCCTTCAGCTGTGCATACAGTATAACAAAAAAAATGGGCTCCATTTGCAAAGCTCAGCATTACAGGAAAAAAGACAGGACTCTTTATGTGCACTGTGCAGGGACACAGTGGGCAAAGCATGAAGATTCTACAGTGTGATTGGCTATATTCATCCCCTCTTATGTTATAATCTAAAACAAAAATGCTGTTGTTTTTAAGGAATAATAATGCTTTACAGACAGCTGACTTTCCATAACATGATCATGAAAGCACTCTGCTGTGTACAATAGTGTTGTCCATTAAATTGAAAAGAATTGGGCTTACAGCTCACGTTATTTGAGGTTGCATTTTAGACTGGTGAACTGCTTCTAACCTAAATCATACACACCACTGATGGATACATGTGTTAGATTAGCTGATGTGGTAGATTGAAACACTTGAGCAGTGTTACAGCTGATATTTCACTCACATAGAGTAAATGCATCAAGGAAATCAGTTTATCTATAGGCTAATGCTGGTTCATTTCATCTGCTGTTATCTTTTTCCCCATATAGAGTTTATCCGGGTATCGGGAGAGGTCTGTCGCACCCAATGTCCAGTCTGTTTCCATGCTAGTCAAAACGTAGAAGAACAAGTCCAACAGAGTAAAAACGTGATGTCTTTGTCATGAAATGTACTATAATATTAAATATAAGATAGTTATAAAATTGATTATGTGGTCAGAGAACGGTACAGATTATATATGTTCAAATAGGCATACAGCTGTTTATTTTTGTGTTGCCGATAAGTTAAGAGCCTTTTTTTGTCAGTCATGCTAATATTTTGACTAATGACAATATTATTGACATCATGTGAATACTTAGCTGTTGTAATTATGTGTTTTGTTCTTGGCTTTGATGATTTTGTATAGTATTTATGTTGAGAATAAGAGTCAGATGCTACCTCCAAACCCGCATACTACTGTACTTAAAAGTAAGGACCTAATGACATAATACAAACAGGGTTTTTATTGTTAGTATTTCATGATCTTTTAACTAAAATGATATTTTTTCTTTAGGTTTCATTTCATTGTCTTTCATTATTTAATTAGAGGACAAGATGAGTGCGTTTCCTATTAAGGCCTTCCGTTGTGTTTTATTATCTTTGATGTGCATACTGATTTGTAATTGTATTATAAACGTAATAAATGTAAATCCAAGAAAAAAGTAAGAAACATTCACACCATTAGTGATCCTACAGCTTACACCGGAATCTTCAGGCACACTACAGGCATCATCTCCAATTTTTAAAACATGTTGGTGGTGAATGAATCTTTAATGTGAACATTATATCTAGTATTTATCCCTTATCCAATACAAACCCTATTAAAAAAAAATACTTTAAACACAGTTTAAAAGGAATAAACGCAAATTCATTTACTCATCTTCAGTAACTGCTTTATCCTGGTCAGGGTCAATAATTGCTAATATTTCTCATCAGTTGTAATGATAACACTATTGTGTTTATACAATAACATAAAACAATTTAATAATAATCATCATCATCAGGAGAAGAAGATGATTATAACTTTCTATATTATAAGGGATCTAAGGTCTATCGTAATAAAACAGACTAAATAATATTAACCTGTCGCCAGATAGAGTCTCTAAATTAGTGGCCTAAAAATAAAACAATACCATATGTTAGATTTAATGCTAAAAGGCATCACAGTAAAGCAACTTAACATTCAAAAAAATTCTGTTAGGTGTGTGTGTATTTTTTTTTAAGTTCATATATTACCGTTCATGCAGAGCAAAAAAAATATTTAATTGATTTGTTTAACTTATTTTCTTTATTTGTAATTTGTACTGTTTTCATTCTACTGCACACCTATTGGCCTTATACTTAAAGACAGTCACATTTCTTAGTCTCTTGCGCTGTAATGTCTTCTGTTTTTGTCTGTCTGTCTGTTCTGTCTTCTGTCATTTTTTGACCATGTAGTACACAGTTAAAAATGGGAATTATCTATGATTGCACTCTCCAGTGTCATCCAGATGAGGATGGGTTCCCTTTTGAGTTTGGTTCCTCTCAATATTTCTTCATCATGTCGTCCCAGGGAGTTGTTCCTCGCTGCTGTCGCCTCTGGCTTGCTCATTACGGAAAAATTTATGCATTTATAATGTATAGTCAGAATTGATATACTTCTCTGAAACTGCTTTGTGGCAATGTCCATTGTTAAAAGTGCCTTAGAAATAAAATTGAATTGAATTTAATTCTGTCTCCCGGATTCAGTGCAACTGATCTACATGTATTGAAATAGGCTTAATCAATCACAATATAAGGTTTTCTAACATTAATAAAGTTTGCTTTAATGTTATAAAGTCAGCTGTGAAGTGCTCAAATTGTTAGCTTAAATTTTAATATTATTAACCAACAACTGGAAAACAAAAAAACAAAATAAAGTAAAACAAAACAGCTCTTTATTGTGTGTGCAGATAATATACAAAATGCATACAGTAAACAATTTTGGTGCTGCTTATTAGTCCCAGAAAACGCATTCATTTCTATAGGTGATAACTCTATCTGGATAACACGTACAGTCCCCTCCAACAGTACTGGAACAACAAGCCTATTTATTTTTCTTTTGCTATACACTGAAGACATTTGGGTTTGAGATCAAAAGATGAATATGAGATGATAGATAAAAATTTCAGCTTTCATTTCCTCATATTTACATCTAGATGTGTTAGAATATGGCACCTTTTGTGGCAGACCACCCAATTTTTTAGGTAAGCAAAAGTAATGGAACAGATAGGCTTTAAGTAAATTAAAGTAAATAACACTTAATATATGGTTGCATATCTCTTGCTTGCAGTAACTGGATCAAGCCAGTGACCCACTGATATCACTAAACTGTTGCATTTTTCATTTTATGTTGCTTTTCCAGGATTGTACAGCAGCTTCATTCATTTGTTGTTTGTTTTGGAGGGTTTCTCCTGTCAGTCTCCTCTTCAGGAGGTGAAATGCTGCTTACCTGGCTTAAGGTCTTTTGATTGACTTGTCCAATCTAAAACCTTCCACTTTTCCCCCGGATGAAGTCCTTTGTTGTGTTGGCCATGTGTTTTGGGTTATTGTCTTGCTGCATGATGAATTTGTCTCAGATTGGATACATTTTTTCTGTAAATTGACAGACAGATTGTTTCTGTAGATTCTTGAATTCATTCTGCTGCTACCATCATGCTATAACCATTCCAGAAGCAGTCATGCAAGCCCAAGCCATGGCACTTCCTCCACCATGTTTCACAGATGAGCTTGTATGTTTTAGATCATGAACAGATCCTTTCTTTCTCCACACTTTAGCCTTTCAATCTGGCTTTCCAATTCTTACTTCCAAGTCTTCTTCGAATGGTGGATTATGATACCTTCACCCTTGCCCTGTTCGAGATTTTCAGTGATGTTTTTTGGGGTTTTCTTCACAGCTTTAACAATGTTTCTATCAGCTGTTGATTTCCTTGGCCAACCCATTCATTGTTTGATGCTTAGTACACCAGTTATTTCTTTCTTTCAAGACATTCCAAATTGTTATACAGGCTATGCCCAATGTTTGTACAATGCCTCTGACTGATTTTCCCACTTTTCTCAGTTTCAAAATGGTTCTGTTTCCTCCCATAGACAGCACTCTGATCTTCATGTTGGCTTATCCTTTACAACTATAAATGTTGTCCAAATGAGTTGTGCCAAACTTCGACATGGCGATTCCATCAATATGCTTCGTTAACAGAAAGGTTGCGAAGCTCTTGGGAGAGCTCTTTGCTTTTACCCATCATGAGATGTTTCTTGTATGACACTTTAGTAAAGCCTTTTTATAAACCATCAGTTTACCCAGCTGATATTAACTTACACAGATAGTAGGTATAATTACTTATGGATTTCAGCTGGTTCCTTGCCTTACCTTGCCTTGGAGAACTGCTTTTTCTTAGCGTGTTCAATACTTTTTTCCTGTGTCATTCCAAATTATTACACATAACTTTATTTATGAACTTTAATATTGTGAATTCTTTATATTTCCAGATTTATTGCATTAATACTGATGTCTGGTGAAAATTTCATAGGAAATATATTTACTGAAAAAAATGTTGGCGCGTTCAGTACTTTTTCCCCACTGTAACACCCATGCACTAGTTAGCGAGCTAGCTAATTAATGTGATAGTTTAGTAAATGTAACATGGACCAAACCGGGGACCCTGTGAGAGGGTAATGCTACCTGGTGCATTCTTTGACAGGACACTTTTTTTTTTTTTTTTTTAAACATTCATTTAATGTATTAGATGTTCATTTAACGTTAAAACAAGCACATAGGGGCTGTTGTGGCTCAGGTGGTTGAGTGGGTTTTCCACTAATCATAGGATTGGCGGTTCGAATCCCGGCCCACATGACTCCACATGCTGAAGTGTCCTTGGACAAGACACTGAACCCCAAGTTGCTCCCGATGGCAAGTTAGCGCCTTGGTGTGTGAGTGTGTGTGTGAATGAGACACAGGGCTTTGGATAAAAGCACTATATAAGTGCACCAGTTACCATTTACACCCATTTGAGTCAGCACTAAATACTAAAGGTCAAGAAATCAATAAAAAATGGAATAACTTAGCTCATCTTCATCACTCCATTGAAAACTCAATCAAATGTATGCTTCAACAGTAAATTATAACGTCATTGAAGGCAGCATATGTGTATTAACTCCACAGCAACCATCATCTCTGAGACATGTTGTGCCATGATATTTGGAGGCTGTGGGGCTCATTATCTCAATACACTGGTGATATTAGCAGAAAACAAAGCCCTGTGGTTATGCATATGGTCTGAATTTCAGTTTAGCTCCGCTTGATTAACCCTGTTAATGATACCAGTGACACCAGTCAGGAAGAATGGCTCTCTCCAAGGTGTTAATGTTTCTCCATAACAGGCAAATTAAGATAACTGGCAGTGACAAGGTCATGTATTGTGTGCATTTTGAAGGATATCAAGATGCCTTGGAATCCAGCTAGACAGAGAGAACTGTTAATTCAAAACAATTAGTATAGCTGATCAGTGATCATTAAGGTTAAATGTGTGTGGGTATATATGCACACATGTCAAACTATGTAAATCAGTTCTACTGAACTCGGGGGTGTGTGTGTGTGTGTGTGTGGGGGGGGGGGTTAGGGGAGGAAAGGTCACACAGCAGATGATAAGGCTCAGGAGTATTAAAAGCTATATTAAAACAAATCATGTTTTGGTTAAAGGGTATATTTGACAATAGCAAAATAAACTACAATGTAATTAAAAAATTAGAGTCTTTTGAAATAAAGCAAACATCACTTTAACCTGAAATTGATCACAATTACATTGCACTTGTTATGTGCAATATGAAAAATATATTTTTAAAAAATTATTCAAATAATTTACACAAACCCTACACATTTTTTCCAATAGATGCTGCTACACTGTTCAAAGTTTGAATCTAGGAATGACAGAAACTTTGAAACAAGAGTACCGATGATTCCCTTTTCACAGGCACTGACAATACTGTGAATGACATTGCATTTTGTAAGTGAACGCATTATTTGCTCCATTACGTATGATGGAGAGGTGAATTTAGTTCAGTATATTGTTCATGTACTGTTTACCTTTAAACTATTACATTATTTTTACCTTTTTAACCAACAACTGGAAGTTGCTGTGGCCGAGTCATAGCTCATATTACTCCAAACATGAGTCAATGTAACATGTAACAACATGTAACAACATGTAACAATGCAAAAGGGTAAAAATCCTGTTTCAACAGGCTCACTGACTTAAAAAAAATAAAAAAAAATAAATATATATATATATATATATATATATATATATATATATATATATATATATATATATATATATATATATATATATATATATATATATTTCTGGAAGTCAATTAATGGATCTTGTATGGTAGTACCACTCGTATTGTTCTCTGCTTGATATATCGCTTTGCTTGTATTTTTCTCATTTGTAAGTTGCTTTGGAAAAAGGCGTCTGCTAAGTGAATAAATGTAAATGTATAGATAGATAGATAAAACAATAATAAACCCTGTGTTGAGAGTTTCTTATGGCCAAGCTCGCCTATACTTTATTAAATGGTAAATTAAAGATTCAAAATCAAATGTGCATCAGGGTTGGCAGATGATTCATAAGTACAGAGATGATATTCTAATCCAGTTTATATTTCTGTCTGTGTGGAGTTTAGCCTGTGGCTAATGATATTTCAGGGGTATTCCTGATGCTGATGCTGTAAGCATATAGTGTAAGCATATAGATAGCTCCTATCTATAAAATCTATAAAAGCTACAACATTGGAGGTTAGTGAAAGTCAGTGCACAAAAGTTGCATTTAAGCGTGAAGCTGCAATGCATTTAGAGTTTTAGATCGTTATATTAGTATTTTTAATCAGTCCCTCCAGGATTTTGCGATTGCAGAAATGAATGCAAAATCAAGCAGACTCCGCAATATTCAGAGAAGCGTGCAATTTTAAAAAATTACCGCAGATTTTATGCAGATTTGGGCTGACGTCATCACAACACACATTCAGTCAATGTCCTCTTTGATTCACGTGCATCAAACATGAGTGTAGCTAAAAACATTTTGGTTGCAACAATCACAAAAAAATCTCTCTCTCTGTAAAAGATTCAGTCAAATGGCTGGACATGGCTCTGATTAAATATATTCTACAGGTGAGGTCACGTGTGATTCTATACCTGCCATTGTCCAGGTTAGTATCACATGCTCAGTATCTGATCTTATATTTAAAAAGAAAAATTCTAGATTTTTGTATTGAAATTAATTTCTAGAGGCGGTATAGCTGGATCACAGATACAGTCCCATCTGACAGTACTGGAACAACAAGATGTTGTGTGTACACAGCACAGCTTATTTGCATTTGGTGTCGCCCACAAAACTCCATAAAAAGGTCTCACCATGCTGAAATAATGAACAAAAGGCAAAAATAGACTTTCTCAGTGATACAAGTGAAAGTTATTTGGCTCATGCTTAAGCTAATAAAATATTTTTTATTGAAAAAAATGTTTTATAACAATAGATATGATTTAACAGTGTAACAGGCCAAAATCTGGAGCCAAAACACACAAAATGTGAATTAGATGTGAAGAGAAAAGAAAATGGTTTGACATGAAAAGGACAAATGGTATTATTTGTGTTAATTGATGGATTTGTTTGCTTGCATTCTTTGTTTTTCATATTTAATATTTATTTAATAGTCAAAAGATTTCATATGAAATTACCAGGATTCACAAAATATTCAGTCATCGCATGTGTGCAATTGATAAAAACTCATCATGAATTATATGATCTGAAGCCGAACAATTGAGGTTTAAATTAGTCTTCTTATACTTAAATTTACTCACACTTGGGAGCACGAGTAGGATATGAATGTCTCCCCCCCCGAAATATTCATGAATAGCAAATTTCTTGTGTAAATACTCCTACGAACTGAGCTGCATAAATTATCTTAAGCTTACTGTGTTGTTTACAGACTACATCGAATAAAACAAAGTGACAGACAGTGAGACGGTGAAACACGGCATTTAATTTAAGATTAAGCATGGATAGAGAAATATTGATAGTTATGTATTAAAAGAATTACAAAACCATGAGTACAGGGTACAATAATTTTTTAATGTTAGTGCAATCTTCAGAAATTGATAAAAAAACATCCACATTTCCAATATCTGTAGCTGTTACAATGCATCAAAAAGCAAAATGCAATCATCGTGCCCTTCACAAAACCATTTACCAAGCACACATGGTGGGTTATGTACGTATTTAAGTTGAACTGGAGTGTTTAGTGTTTGTAAGGAGTGTTTAGTGTTTGTGTCTAAATTAAAACAATTAAATTTAAATTTAAATTTAAAAGTAAACTCAAGTCTTACTACAAAGCATAAATAAAGTCACACATTAAAAGCACATCTAAAACTAAACACTTCAAAAATAATTTCTGTCTGGAGATTATATTTTAAAAAACCTTCAAAACAGTACAGTGAACTAAATATACATTCATATAGACTACTGAATCTTTAAAATGTTATCATTTATATCGTCTTGAGACTACTTTACTCGTTAGTCATAGATGCCATCACTGAGCTATTTACAAAGAAAACAGTAAATCCACTAAACACAAATCCACTATATACAAGACACAGGGCCCCATTTATAAATCTTTTAGTAAAGAGTTGTGTGTAAATGTTCCACAAGTTTTACAAAAATTTCTGAAAAGTTTAGGTTTTTTCCTTGTCACAGTTTGAGCACAGAGATTGTTGTCATGATGTCCACAAAACTATGAAATCACAAAATGACTTTTATTCAGTTACGAAAAGGGAGAAAGGTAGAATTGGAAGCAATTTTACCTAATTTCTATGCCAATGAAAAAAACATTGATATAAAAGAAAAGGTGAATTAAGTGAGATGACAAGAGTAATGGAGTCAAATGAAAACAGAGGGGGAAAAAAACAAAACAGTGTATCCAAGTACTCATGCACACCAGCTCATCACACAGGGAAACTGCTTGGTTTAAATTGTTATAAGTGTCTCGGCCGAAGTGCTGGAAGATTGCACATAGAGATGTAATGGTACGAAAATTTCATATCAGGATTATCGTGACCAAAGCTATCACGGTATTGTTAAAGATACACACACTGAAATCATTTAACAGGTTTTATATTTAACTATAAAATGATGGTTATCACTAAGCTTGCTGCGATAGTCATTGTTCCCGGTGTTACATGCACACCGATTACATCACTTGCCCACCGTGGCACCGCCCCCACTGTCATTTTGCTTTTTTATAGTAATAAAAATCATTTAGTTCAGTTACAGAACGGACAGTACAATTAAAACTGAACGGGTCTGCTCAATTCAGCATGAGCCGAATGGGTCACAGATCAGGAGTCAGTTTTCATTTCATCGTTCAAACTTGCATATATTAAACCAAATGTTCCACCATCAACTTATCAGTCAGCTTGCCTCACTCTTCCTGTCAGTCAGCTTGCCTCACTCTTCCTGTCAGTCAGCTTGCCTCACTTCCTGTCAGTCAGCTTGCCTCACCCTGCCTGGTGGAACATTTGGTTTAATATAACCGAGTTTGTCATTGGACTGTTTTGTTATTGTTGTGTCTTTCATTAAGAATAAAAATGAACCAGCAATTCAGCAGTTTTATAAAACCCAAAATATGACCACACTTTGGATTTGAGCAGACTCAGGCTGGGTGTGTGTGGACAGCATTTACCATGGATTTTATAAATCACGACAATCGCGCACGGTTTTAATTATAATTAAAATGCAACACGGTAATACTAACCGTCGGGGAATTTGATCATGAAACCGGTAAGCATTTCATCTCTAGTTGTACAGCGTTAAAAGCGGGACCAATTTATAAGCCAATATTTAGCCTCCCAAAATAAATAAAACATTACATTTAAATATCCTCCGTCATGACCGTAATCTTTATCAGCGGTGTCGTTTGTTCACTGCATGATGATGTGATATGCAATAAAATGAAGCTATTTAAACTTGACGTAATTCCCACATACACGTGCAGCAATCCATGGAAATGTGACATTTATATTAGTTAGACTTGTGTAAATTTACACACACACTCAGGACCACGTGTAGGATTGATCAATGAGGCCTAGTGTAATTTCTAAAGTACCACAAGCAGTAAAGTCACTGACCTAAAGATATGAAAAGATTAAATAAGCAGCATGTGTCCAGTTTGTGCATGTGATGCCTATAAATCAGCAGGAAATAAATAAAAGGTGATGTTTATTTTTGTTTGCAATGATGCAACATCTTGAGGACTGAGGGGTGCAGTATTGTATACACTCATGCAGTGAGATCATGATAAGTGAAATTTATCTTCACTCAGTGTAACGACAATCATGAGAGTCACTGATTGCGTGACCCATGTAGACAAATGCAATCCTGGTTTAGCTTCAGCAACAGCCATTAACAGCTAATGTCCTCTGGGTTTTTCGAAGTCAGTATAATTTATAACAATAGTAATGTTTTGAGGCAGAAATCATTACTTATTCTGAAATATGCATTCCTTGCTTTTTAGAATTAGCCAAGACTAAGGCTGTATATCACCAGATCATCATTATATTCTCAACTCACGGTCTGGAGGTTTTTTTCTCTATCTTGTAACTCAATTGATATGTTTTACCATGACTAAAGCAGGTGCACATGGTCTCAGATAAGCTCAGTAGGTTCAGTAGAATAACAGGGAGTTCATAAGCAGAGAGATGACCATAAGCCCAAGTGGCATGAGGTGTTTACCACCACTATTATCAATGCCCACTCGAACCTGTTTCTCAGCATGATGCTCAGCGTAAACCACGTACAGCTCAAGACAGCGTCGAGCTTTCAGTTGTTCGATCAGTGCAGGATAGCCGATTTCCAATATGCTTGCAGTAGCATCATCTTCTTCTTCCTCATTCATCTTCTCCTGAGGCTCAGTGGGTGGCTCTGTACCACCAGTAAGCCTTTCAGCAAATGGCAGAGGGTTATCCGTGGCGTTGCTAGTTTTATTTCCTTCCCCAGTGTTTTCATTTCCTGTAATGATGTCTGATCCTTGAGACTCTGCTTCCCCAACTGGTTTCCCATCCAGGGGCTCATTTGGATCATCTTCGGTCAGACCCTTTTCACTATCCTCTACCTCCTGTGGCCATGAGTCTTCAGCAGCTCTCTTATTTCTGCCCTGCGACTCTCGCAACAAATCCGTCCTGTCCATACAACTGTCCATGTACTTTTTAAATGAGTTCGGTGGAAGATTTTGAAAGATGTTTGTTGGACTTGATCCAGAGTCACCTGGCCCTATATCTGGAGAACTGGGGTCTCTGTTACTGTCAGGTCTGGTACCATAGCGCCGGGACATGTAGTGGTTATAATAATATTCTTCTTGTGGGTTGTGAAACGAGAAGTGTGGGCGTGGAAAACTGCCCAGGCCATAACCTACTGCCATGCCAGCCATAGCTCCAACTCCTGCAGCCATCAACGCCTGCTTACCAAACCCTTTTGACTGGAGAGAGGGCCCCATGCCCATATTGTGCACAGACTGGGCGAAAGGAGAACCTCCTGCTCCATATGATCCATAACCACCCTGTCCATAGTTACCACCATAACGAGGGCTGATGATTTTATTGTTGGGGTTCCAGTAGGGGTATTGTGCTGCTCCAGGATATCCTCCTGCACCACCATACGGGTTGGGATTAGAACCAGGATAGGATGCTCCTCGGACTGGGTACCCAGGGTAAGAACCACCTTGAGGATAAGGGAACGCTCCACCCCTTCCTGGGTAACTGTTGGGATTTGACCCAGCCCTTGGGTATGATCCTTGATCTGGAATGCGTCCTTGACCTGGATAGCCCCCCTGGCCCGGATTACTTCCAGTGCCCCCTCTGCCTGGAAAAGAGCCTGCATGTCCTCCACCAGTGCCAGGATATGGTGGAGGGTTTTGGTTAGGTACTTGAGGCTGGCGAGGATAATTAGCTTGTTGGGTGTGTGATCCTCCAGTCGAGGACCCTTTGGGTTTACTGCCTCTGGTTCCTGTGCCGGTCCCTTTACTGCCCGTGCTACTGCCCTTCCCGAAGCTGAAACCCCCTTTAAATCCACCGCCTCCTCGTCTGGCCATCGCACACACCACCAAAGCCAGACACACCAACCACACTGCAACACGATTCATCTTTAAATATACAGAAGAAGAAAAACAAGAAACACGTTAACAGAACATTTTAGACGGAAGTGAATAAAGGCAGTCAGGAACGAAACCTTGCTTGATGAAAAAACATTAGAACCCATCACAGAATTTCAAATGGTTTCACTACAAACAACATTACAGACCATCAGATAACCATTACCAGTCCTTAATGGTATCCACTAGAAATAACATGTCACCAATAGAGGGCAACAAATTACCAATGGAGACAGACCCACAGGGACCATTACAGTTTCCATTAAAACCAATACAATCCCCATTACAAGGATTACAAATTCTATGAGGGTTTCTATGGGGGTTTTTTTCAGCAGGGTAGGCAGCCAAACTCAGACACCATGTGACCTATATTCCCATGACTTTCACCAGTTTAAAACTCATCTGTACCACTAATGTGTCGTTATTATTGCCAGACTGATTGTTATTGATCATTGCCCTCGAGAGAGAAATGGAAAAAATTAAGCGGTAAAGTAATACACAGCCTTTTCACTGGTAATGCCCCTGAGTCTGCTACTCCACAAGTGGCTAGCTATTTAGCTTGTTATACATGAGCTGGTCGATACTACTCATAAAAACGACAGCTAATACGTAGTAATAGAGTAATAAACGACAGATACGACACCTAATAAGTAGTAACTGAGATAATGTGTTAATTGTGTGCGTCCAAGAGACGGTATATAACGGAACTGCGTTAACTAGCTCGCTAAGCGTACATTACAGTAACGGCGCAACACTATCTATATAATAACATCGTTCCTCTGAACGAACCATATTTATAGAAATGGATCAAGCTCGTTGACCAATCACAGCGTAGAAAAATAAAGATGTATATATATATATATGTACCTTGTTCTGTATATGCTCGATATTCACCGAGAGGCTACTGGCACTGTACGACGCTTGTTCACTGAACAACAACTAGAACGCTCGGCTGCGGTCCGAATCCTAAAAGTATCGATTCTCCGATTCCGGGTATTTAAAGGAGTCGATTCCGCCCAGTTTTATATGACTCGTGTTCCAGAAGGGTCAGCTACATTAAATAAAATTTTTAGTGTAGGTTTAGATTGACTTCACAGTCAATCGAGTTGTAGCATTCGGTTAAACATGGGATTACAATGAAATAAAAAGGTAAAAGTTAAAATATGTTTGTTTATATATATATATATATATAAACAAACATATTTTAACTTCTACCTTTATATATATATATATATATATATATATATATATATATATATATATATATATATATATATATATATATATATATGGTTTTGCATTAAAAAAAAAGAAGCAATTGCAACAAAGTCTCCTGAAGAACTGTGGCAGGTCCTCTAAGATGCACAGTATAACTTACCTGTCACACCAAATACTGATTATGTTTAGTTTATTTCTGTTTACTGTTCTTTTATGTAGTTTTATGTAGAAACAGTTAATTTGATCATTGTTGAAGGCATCCTTGTTTTACAGCATTTCTTTGCATGTGCCTAATACTTTTGCACTGTATTGTATAGTCTGTGGAATCAATTCTTCGAAGTGACTCCAGCGATTCACTACTCCTGGAATCAGAGTCAATTCCACATTTCACGGTTGACCATAGATACTTATATACGATTTATATATATATATTCATTCAACTGTCATCTCATGGCTTGAACACATGCAATTAACTGATGCATGGATGGATCATAAAGCTTCGCAGTTACATTTATATTTACATTTACATTTATTCATTTAGCAGACGCTTTTATCCAAAGCGACTTACAAATAAGCAAAGCGATATATCAGTTATATATCAGTTATAGCAGAAACAGTCACTATGCACGCTTTTGATTTAAACAATAAGATGTTGTAACATTCAATATGAATTATGCATCACAGTTAATGGAATAACCAACACAGTCTGAATAAATGTCATTATCCTTTAAAGAGCTGAGATGACAACATGCGCGCGGTGCTGAGCGGAGAGAGTCACGTGATCCTGCTGTGACGTACATTTTTCCATTTGCCGCTTAGGACGGAATGTGCTTTAAGGAACGGCTTCTTTGAAGTCAAGTGTGCTAAGCTAGTGTACGGGAATATTGTGACGGCCCTAACTAATGAAATGATCAAATTAAGAGTCAAATTAAACCGTGCCCTACGCCCAGGGTTGCCAGATCTCCGTTATCAAAGCAGTTTAACACCCATGACACAAATCTCTGAAGCAGCATTAAGTAGGCCTTTCACCAATGCCTTAAGACTTATATGAAATTAATATTACCTACATTGTCATAAATAAGAATCAAATATAAGAATATGTAGACCAATTCACGGAATCAAATCAGAATTATGTTAGAAAATGGGAGCAAGAGGTGCATAAATATACAGTCTCCAAATCCAATTTTTCGCCCCAAATCAGTCTTGAAATCCGAAATCCGTCTCCAAATCTTAATTAAAATTAAGGGACCGTCTGTAAAGTTCCATACGACATTATTAAATACGTTTCTAACTTCAATAGCATTTGAAGAGAATGACTTACAGTCAAATAACCAACCGTAGTGTTCATGTAGGGTAAGAGTAGGGTCAGGTATGAGAAACACCTTTTAGATTTTTGATATTTATCAAAATAAGCTATTAAATCATTTAAATGGGACATGAATTTCACTGCAGAATGGGCTCATACACAAAATATACCAGTTTTAAAAAGCTCAATAGCATTTGAAGGGAATGACTTACAGTCATTGTGGTCTACTAATAGTGGTAGAACATTTGAAAAACTCAACATGCGTGACATGACTCTGCCTGTAGCATTTAGATGTAATGTGACTGGGGGTGAGTTTTTCAAATGTTCTGCCACTATTCATATTCCTATTGAACTTTAAAAAATGGTATATTTTGTGCATGGGCCCATTCTGAAGCACATGGTCAGCAACAATACTCAAATAGGTTATGGCATTTAAGTAATAACTGGTATTAATAGGCTCAATGTGCCAAGAAAATATTCCCCACATCATTACACTTCCTACATTACATTACATTTATTCACTTAGCAGACGCTTTTATCCAAAGCGACTTACAAATAAGCAAAGCGATATATCAAGCAGGGAACAATACAAGTAGTGCTACTATACAAGATCCATTAATTGAATACCAGAGGAAGCAAAGTGTACAGAGTAGAGGTGTAAGTGCATTGTCTGTGGTTTTTTTAAGGTTTTTTTAGGAGTTGGTTAGGTGTTCTCGGAAAAGGTGGGTCTTTAGCTGTTTTTTGAAGATAGTGAGAGATTCTGCAGTCCGGATTGAGGTCGGAAGAGCATTCCACCACTGGGGAATGGTGCGCTGAAGGTTCTGGAAAGGGACCTTACGCCTCGCTGAGTGGGAACTACTAAACGTCGGTTGCAGACGTCAAGAGGGAATGTATGCCTTCAGAAGAGAGTTGAGGTAGGAGGGTGCTGTTCCTGACAAGGTCTTGTAGGTGAGCATCAAGGCCTTGAACTTGATGCGGGCAGCTACTAGGAAGCCAGTGGAGGGAGATGAAGAGGGGTGTGACATGAGTAGTCTTTGGCTGGTTGAAGACACGCGGCAGCCGCATTCTGAATCATTTGAAGGGGTTTGATGGAGCTGGCTGGGAGGCCTGAAAGCAGTGCGTTGCAGTAGTTCAGTTTAGAGATGACAAGAGCCTGGACTAGTATCTGTGTAGCCTGTTTGGTGAGGAATGGTCGGATTTTCTTGATGTTGTACAGGATGAACCTACAGGACCTTGCAGTTGCTGAGATGTGGTCGGAAAGGCTCAAGCCCTCATCAAGAATCACCCCAAGGTTCCTGGCCGTCTTGGTTGGCATGAGTGTAAGTGAGCTGAGCTGTACAGTGAAGTTCTGGTTGATTGAGGGATAGGCTGGGATGACGAGAAGCTCAGATTTTCCCAGGTTAAGCTGAAGATGGTGCTTCTTCATCCAGACCAAGATGTCTGACAGGCAAGAAGAGATGCGTGCAGAAACAGATGGGTCGTCAGGCTGGAAGGACAAATAGAGCTGGGTGTCATCAGCGTAGCAGTGATAGGAAAAGCCATGAGACTCAATCACCTGACCAAGAGATGTAGTGTAGATAGAAAAGAGGAGTGGACCCAGAACTGACCCCTGTGGAACGCCAGTTCAAGCTAGACTTCCTCTAGCTTGAACTGTTGACACAAGGCAGGTTGGGTCCATAAGTTTATTCTGTTGTCACCAAATTCTGATCTGTGTCCCTCAGAAGAAATCGAGATTCATCAGACCAGGCGACACTTTTTTCCAGTGTTGGTGAGCCTGTGCCCACCACAGCCTCAGCTTTCTACTCTTGCCTGACAGAAGTGGGATCAGACATGGACTTCTGCTGTTGTAGCTCATCCACCTCAGGGTTCGAAGTGTCATGTTGAGTTGCTTTTCTGCTCACCACAATTGTACAGAGTGGTTATCTGAGTTACTGTAGCTTTTCTGTAAGCTCAAGCGAGCCTGGCCATTCTCTGGTGCTCTCTTTCATCTTGCTAGTTCAACAAGAACTGATGCTCACTGGATGTTTTTTTTTCTATATTGAAATCTCTGAAATCACATTCAAGTTCTGATGGTTGATGTGAACATTACCTGAAGCTGCTAGACAGTAACTGCATGATTTTTTTTCCACTGCACTGCTGCCACACGGTTAGATAATTGCCTGAATGAATAAGTGCACAGATATTCCGTAGTGCTAGAGAGTGTATAATGAGTCTGCATAAACAATATTCCATCTTCTACACACACACATATATATATTGTGTGTGTGTGTGTGTGTGTGTGTATATGTGTGTGTGTGTGTATATATATATACACACACATTATAATATATAAATAAATATATAAATTATAATATACAGTATATATTAAATACATATTATATTAAATATATATAAATTATATATTGAATATATATTATATATTTACATTAATTATATATTAAATATATATACACACACACATTATGTATATGTAATATATACACACACAATGTGTGTATATATATATATATAAAAATATACACATGAATATATATAAAAAATATAATATACACACGTGTAATAAAAATAAATATATATATAAATAAATAAATGTGTGTACACATATATAAAAACTTTTTTTAAAACAAAAATGCTGATTTTTGAGACACAATCACTTGGGACCAAATTCTCACTTTTTTAAAATCATAATGTCACAATTAAATACTTAGGTTATTAATTTAATTACTTGTTAATTAGTCAGAGGAAAGATCCACCGTTTGCTTATACCATCATGGGGAGTGGGGTGGGTCTGATCACACATACAACAAAAACACCCCAAACCGTAGCCTACTTTTAACAAAAATAAATTTAAAAACTTCCCATTATACACAGCATATTACGGAAATATCATTTAAAAGTCATATTTTAAATGAAAAAGCAACAAAAATGTACATACATACATAGTGATTTCTGTAACCCATAAGATTGTATCC
The DNA here is from genome assembly GCA_012411365.1 of Ameiurus melas. Classification (NCBI taxonomy): domain Eukaryota; kingdom Metazoa; phylum Chordata; class Actinopteri; order Siluriformes; family Ictaluridae; genus Ameiurus; species Ameiurus melas. The sequence goes on along the minus strand of CM022764.1, from coordinate 18,487,301 downwards.
CAAAGTGGCCATGCCATTTTATAACGGATGTACGAAGGCCCCCCGTCACTAACAGCACTAACAGTATTGAGAAATACTGTAGGTTAAAATATAAGTGGAAGAATAATGGGGTGGGGTAAGGGTGCACATCATTGTGTTGCAAAACCCTTATGATTTTCTATTACTCTACTTCTGATACATTTTTATAGCACTTTATTTAAATTCAAATAAAATCCAAATGTTTTATATAAAACACAAAATCTAAAATGCTTTCATATTTATTAAAAAAAAAAAAAACGAAAAACAAAAACAAAAACGAACAAACAGAAAAATAGACAAACAACAAATTCTAACAGACAGTTCCCAGCTAGTTGGGCATGGCACCCATGGGTGGAGGGGAGTGCCAGACAGCAGAGCTTGTGCGCTTGAAGAAGCGTGGTTTGCTCCTTTGGAAAATCTTCTCTAGGTTGGGCTGCTCAACAACCCCAAAGTAGGAATGCAGATCCACTGGGTCATAATATTGCTTCATAATAGCCTGTTGAAGCTGCATACCTGTATACAAAAATAAATCATATTTTGTTTAAACCCGCTTTAGTAAAATTTGCTTTGTAAAAGTAATACTTTCTCAAAGTAATGAGGCAGGTAGGATTATAAACTTCCAGAGAACCACACACACAGGTGCTGAAATCTTACCCTCAGCCCAGGAAGGGATGGGTTTCCTGGGTGCTGACTCATCATCTGTTGAGTCATCACTGTTCTGGTCCATGCCATAGTCCTCTGGATTGACCAAGGCCACAACCTTCTTGCCTTTAGGTGTAATCTGGTAGGACTGAGGAGACTTCTGTGGGATATAAGCAAAAAATAAATAAATAAATCATCCAGACATCACTTTTCAACAATCTGTACAATAACACAAATCTAAGGAATTTTACATTGAACACAAATCATTACCATATTTTAGAGAACAGCTTTGTTTGACTTAACAAGCACAATTATGCACAAATATCAATGCACTGATGAGGATTGAAGAAACTATTTTACACAGTGAGAGCTATGATGCATGTAGAACATCTTGATATCCATCTATGAACAAAAAAATCTATAAGCAGTCAGTCTGTAGTAATAAATATTTCAGCAGTTTCCAACAGCTGCAAGGTTATTTTGGCATGTAAATCTTATTGAACTCTAGTTACATCAATAAAGCCTTTAACTGCTGATTAATTCAGCTTTCAGGCCTCCTTAACTTTATGTATTACAAAATTCTGGTATGGTAAGAACTCTACCAGATTAATAAAACAGTCATTAATCTGAATGGAGAAATGTTAACTTACCTCTACGTCTACAGTAACATTAAGCCCTGCTCCCTTATCAATCGTCTTGTTATGAGTGGTCCCTTTGCCAGCAGGAGTTTTCATGACCGAATGCTGAAGGAGACAAACAAGTGAATACCAGTATTATCTGAAAATAAGCAGAATGATCTGACAGAACATGTAGAAGAGGACTTACTTCAAGATCTACAGTAACATTTAGTGCAGGACTGTGTGTAATTGCAGTATTAAGAGCTTTGCTGACCGGCAGGTTTACAACAGTCTGAAAAAGTAGGGAAAAATATTACAACACAAGTAATGATAAGGTAGCACGAAAGCTTACAGTTCTCTACTAAACCAGTACATACAGTAATTGTAGGGGGTGCAGCAGTATGCTTCTGTTGGGCCATTCTCTCCTCCACAGCCCTTTTCTGCTCCTCTTCCTAAATAAAGACAAAGACACACACACACACACTAACTGAAAATTTGTATGCATGTAATGCCCTTAAAATATACTAAAAAGGTAGCTACTGAAGAAAAACTAATTCAGACATTTGACCTTGCTGTGACGTTGATTAGGATCGATTCAGTTCAAAATATAAATGAGTTCATATGCTGGTTACAGTAATAATTCCACAAACATTCAACCACTCCTTCTTGAGATATCATGCTAAAGAGAATCCTTGAATGGACACACAAACTGGAAAAAATAACCCCACCACCTAGTGAGGTTACAACAAGATAAACTTGTAAATGCTTTCTTTAAGGCTACTATTATACAAGGTGTATTGACTGATGAATAAAAAGGCCCACACAAAAGAATTACAGGAGCAGAGGACAGACACTGACCTTCTTTCTCTTCTCCACCAGCTCTCTCCTCTCTTTCTCCTTGGCCGCTCTCTCCAGTTCCTTCTGAAGAGCTAGGGCCCTCTCCCGCTCCACTTTCTCCCGCTCCAACCTCTCCCTGAAACCCAGTTTAATTACCCATTACATGTTTTTTTTTTTTTTTTTTAAAACAACGATATATATTATATATATAAAAATTAAAAAAAAAATAAAAAAAAAACAAAAACAACAAAAAAAACCTACACACCCACAACACCACCACACATACAGACTTGGTGGATTCTCAGCACCAACCTCTCAGCAGCAGCCTGACGTTCTTGCTCCCGCTCCCTCTCCTCACGTTGCCTCTCACGTTCCCGCTCCCTCTCTTGCTCCTTCTTGAGCTCCAGAGCACGAGCACCCTCGGCTTGTTTGCGTGCCTTCTCCCGCTCCTCCTCGACCTTGCGCTTGGCCAACAGCTCCTGGTGTCGCCTCTCCTCCTCTTCCTGGGAAAGAACACACTTTTCAGAGTCATATCCAGTAGGGATGGATGCAGCCACCTTATAAAGCAACCCTGCAACACCTAGTTTCAGGAAACATCAAAATCTTTTTCCCCGCTCTCAAAACTTGAGTAAAAATCAAGTTAAGATCGGTTGTCAAAATATACCGAATTTCTTGGGGTCCCGAGTTAAGTTGGATTGGATTGAAAAAGGTCCTAGAAGGCTTGCAGCTTTTAATCTGCTCACACTATTCATGTACAACTACTAAAGTTTTAAAAGTGACTGAATTATTTGGAAGATTGGGGAAAATATTTAGTTTATCCCGAGATTATAAACTAGACTGGGACACAAATGGTGCAATGCATGTGATGCATCTAAAAACACCAAGTCAATCACTCACTCCAATTTAAAATCAGGTTACTGAACATACAGTGCTGTGAAAATGTATTTGCCCCATGCTGATTTCTTCTGGTTTTGTGTCTCATACAAAATAGTTTTAGATCTTCAAACAAAATGAATCATAAAACAAAGGCAACCCTAGTAAACAGTATTTATATTGAAGCAAAAACTAAAATAAAAAAATAATAAAAAAGTTATCCAACACCCATCACCAACGTGAAAAACTAACTGCTCCCATAAACTTAAAATCTGGTTGTTCCACCTTTACCAGCAATAACTACAACCAAACACTTATGATAACTGGACATCAATCTTTCACTTGCTTCTAGGACTAGGATTTACTCTTATGCTTTGGATCATTGTCTTGCTGCATAATCCAGTTGTGCTTGAGTTTACAGACTGAAGACCATTCTCTTTTTAGGATTTTCTGGTAGAGAGAAGAATTTGTGTTTCCCTCAGTTACTGCAAGATGCCCATACCCTGAAAGCATCCTCACACCACCACACTCCCACCACCATGCCTGACCATAGGTATAATGTTCTTTTTGTGGAATTCAGTGTTTGGTTTATGCCAGATGTAACTGGATCCCTGTCTTCCAAACAGTTCCACTTTCGACTCGTCAATACAAAGAACATTCTCCCAAAAGGTTTGAGGATCAAGGCGTGTTTTGGCAAAATTCAGGCAAGTCTTTATGTTCTTCTGGGTTAGTATTGGTTTTCACCTCGCCACACTTCCATGGATGCCATTTTTGCCCAGTGTCTTTGATAGTGGAGTCATGAATAGTGACTTTTATTGACGCAAGAGAGGCCTGTAGGTCCTTTGAAGGTGTCATTGGCTCTTTTGTGACTTCCTGGATGAGTAGTTGCTCTGCTGTTGGAGGAATTTGGAAGGTTAGCCACTTCTAGGATCTCTACTGTGTTGAGGTTTTCCCATTTGGAGAGGACTCTCGCTGTGGTTCTTTGGAGTCCCAGAACCTTTGAAATAGCTTTTTAACCCTTCCCACACTGATGTATTTCAATCACCTTCTTCTTCATAACTTCTGGAATTTATTTAAACTTTGGCATAGTGTGTAACTGGGTAAGACCTTTTAACCAACTTCATGTTGTGGAAAAAGTTCTATTTAAGTGTTGATTTTATTGAACATGGCTGACAGAAATCAGGCCTGGTTCTGTCTAATCCAGCCGAACCCCATAAGGAATGGGGTTTGATAGATTTGGCAAATTAGTAACTACGGGGGCACAGATTTTCACACAGGCCCAGTTGGTATTGGAGAAGTTTTTTTGCATCAATAAATAATTAACATTTAAAAACTGTATTTTGTTTTTACTCCGGTTGCCTCATTTCTGAAACAATTTAGTACAAGATATACACAAAAAGAAGTAATCAGCACTTTTTTCACAGCACTGTATATAACCCTACATTGAAGACACATGACTGCTCTTGCTTCACATTTTGCCCAAATGAAACATTAGGTTTTGATTGACTGACACACACGGTTAAGTGGAACTGAAGGAAGCGGGTATTAACTTGCATCAGTTAACTAATCTACAATTAAAAAAGCAGTTATGGTTGTAGCATATAAGCACCGATGAACAAAAGGGTCCTCAAAAGCTATAAAGCCATTGCACTGATTAATCAAGAGGCTGCCTATTCAGCTTTTCACATAGCCTACTATTAATTTAGTGTGTAAATGAGAATATCAACTATAATTGGAATATGGTATTAGTGAAATTAAACAATTATTTTACAAAATATTGATGGCATCTCTGCAGTACCACCAAAGCCCACCTGAGGACAGCACAGACCAAAGAAATGGCATCATTATATTAGCCAAATGAGAAAGAACATGAAAAAACAAATCCCAAAACAACCAAAAAACAAGCCAACCCACAACTAATGTTTAGAATTTAGCACTATACTGAATATAGGAGATTTGATTGAAATAAAACTACCAGAAACTAGATAAATAGAGGAAGAATAAACTTGCACTTTGCATGTACACACTGATTTTAAAAGTGTCACATTTTGTTCAAAAGATGATTTTTTCCAAAGTAAGAAAGGTAAGAAACAGCTTCTGTAATTGAGAAAATAGCTTCTGTAATTGAGAAAATAGCTGTATACTGTCTAAAGTGGTTTTCATGCAGTGGGGTTGAGGGTGTTCGAGTGGACTCACAGCTTGCTGAAGCTTTTTCTTCCGAGCCGCTTCTTCCTGTTTCTTACGAAGTTCCAATTCCTCTTGACGTCTCGTTGCCACCTTTTTCTTTGCTTTCTCCTCAGCGAGCCGCTCCACACGCAGCTGACAGAACAATAAAAGGTTACAATCCAGGCTCTGAAACCTGCTCAGGGCCTCTTAATACAAAGAATTTATTGTGAACAATTAAAACTACAAACTGCACACGTAACTTAATACGCATAAAAAAAAATCTATATATAAAAACTTTAATTGATTAACTGAACAACCAACCAGGTCATGTTTCTTCTCTATTTGCGCCATTTTCTCTTCTATTTTCTTTTTCTTTTCCTGCTCTTTCTCCTTTTCTCCTTTCACCCGGGCCTCCACTACACGTTTCAAACGCTCTTCCCGTTTCCTAAAAAGAAATCACTTTTATAGTGTACACTACCCAAACACACATGTATAGATATACATTTTGACTTCCATACTTTTTAAGTTCCTCCTGTTTCTTCCTTCTCTCCTCCTCCAGTTTTTTCTTCCTTTCATTTTCTTGCTCAATCTTCTTGTTAAGGGCGTCCCATTTCTGTCTCTCCCGCTCCTGACAGAAGAGGACATAGGTCAGTGAGAGCAATGACTAACAGATATACATAGTGCCAAATCGGACAGCCATGGAGTGATTTTGGTGCGAGGTTAATTGGGTGGAAATAAGGATGATTAAATGGTCCCTCCCCCAAGTGCAGCCATGTGTTGGAGTAGTAAAGCACAGCCAAGTATTCACCAATCTTTCAGTAAGATCTCTAATAAACCTATATGCATAAACAGAATACGAGTTCCTTGTCCCAAACGAGCGACAATGAACGGCTTAAATGGCGCAAAACTATTTCAACTAACAGCATCTTTTCACTGAACAGTGTAGCATGACACTGGTTAGTAACAAAACAAAACCCAGGACAATCAGAATCTGGCCCAAACACATGCGTTTGTTTCCTGTCTCACAGAAGTGGGAGGATGTGATGGGGTAACTAGTGACAGGCATTAGAAGTCACAAGGTGCAGAAAACCTGATTTAATGACAGAATGCACATTATAACAAAAGGTGCCAATTTAAGTTATATGCATAAGTTCTGTGGCTGAAATGCAAATGGAATTCTATACTAGACATATAGGGCACTAGACAGGATGTACTATGTTATACCTTAAACAGGGTGTAAAAGTGAATAGGGAGCCATTTAAGGCAAGCTAGAAGACGGCAGAAAGGAAAAGGGGCACAGTAATGTGCAAAAGTTTTAGGTACCCTAACTTTTTTTGTACAAACTTAAATCTTTTATTGTACACAAAAAGCATTTTAGATTCCCAAACATTAGTTGTCTAGCACGAAATTAAATATGTTAGAGAAAAATGTTTGTTTTAATACAGAAAGCAACATTACATAAGAGACCACTTTTCAGGCACAACCCCCCCAAAATAAAGTCTGGGTTTTGCTGCAAGAAAAACAAGCGAGTGGGACAGTTAAAGTCTCCAGAAGAACTGTGGCTGGTTCTGCAAGATTCTCAGTAAAACTTGATTTCCTTATAAAACTGCACACATTGTACTCAAGACGCTGGTTTTTGTGGTCACACCAAACATTGACTTTCATTTATAACCGTTTACTTTTCTTTACCATATTTTTTCTAACGGAGAAAATTTCATTATTTTGAAGGCATCTTTGCTCTACAGAATTTTTTTTGCACGTGCCTAAAACTTTTGCATAGTACAGTGTCTAAAATCAAGCTAAATTGTAATGAAACAGGGTGTAAATGAATAAATAGACATTGAAATGATTGATAAAACGGACATTAAATTTTTATGTTATAAATGTTAGATGTAAACTTGCTGAATCAGCCAAAAACTTGTCAAGCAAAATAAACTTTGCCATGTTTACTACACTGCTACTATACTGGAGAAGTGACCCCAGACACTAACAGGATGACTGAAATGTTACCAATCAGTGGATGCTTTTAGGTCCACCTGCAAGTGCCTGGCAGACTTAATTGGTTCTTGGACAGAAAGGAGAACCAAATTCAGCAAGGATATAGCACCGCTTACATGGCAGTGAAAATGTTGCCCAAAATGCTCGATCAGAGGTAGTTTTCCCCACATCGAGCCATGTTCCACTGTCAAGTGGAAAGGCATTAGATAAAGCTCAGCTCCTTCCACTATGTACTGTGTTAAACCAGGCGCACTTCACACCTACTTCTGAGTGTGCACAAGCAACAACGTGGTGCGTGTTATTTAATACGTGAACATACCAAATTGTGCAGAATCTGGTCAGTGCTAAACATTACAAAATCCCAATCTGACTAGATTTAAGACCAACAAAAACATTGACGCAAATACTGAGAACTAAACAGAACTGAACGGGGCGAATTTTTAGGCAACACCCCTAAATGTTAGACGAATAAGAGGTAAGCACCCACTGACATGTACATGTGAACACACACCAGAGATAAAGTTACAATGGCTTACACCAACACCAGAGTTTGCACTTACCACTGAGCCAGCACTCATCTGCTGGAACAGAGAAGAGCAGGATTACTAGCTCAGCAAGTGTGCTGCATCTACTTTTAGCTGATTAACAGTGATCAAATATCTTAACAATTCCAAACCCACAACTATTCGGTGAAAGACCTTGCTAAAAATTCACTGTTTATCATCAAGTGTGTGTGTGGTGAACAGACTGTTACCTTGACTTCGAGCTTTCCGCTCTGTTTAATAAAGGATTTCATGACAGAGGTACGACCAAGAGAGCTGGGAGTCATCATCAGCAGCTGGTTCTTCTGCACAGTGTGCAGGAAGGAGCGCATGCTGGGTGTGATGCCCTGTAACAGCCATAATATTTTAAAAAGAAGCAAGAAAAAAATTACAGTCATGGACGAAATTATTGGCACCCCTGGAACTTTTCCAGAAAATGCACCATTTCTCCCAAAAAGTGTTGCAATGACAAATGTTTTGGTATACACGTGTGTATTATCTTTAAGTGCATTGGAACAGCACAAAAAAGCAGAAGAAAAAAAGGCAAATTTGACATCATTTTACACAAAACTCCCAAAATGGACTGGACAAAATCATTGGCAACCTATAAAAACTGTGGGTAAATAATTTCATTTCAAGCATGTGATCATTTAAACTCACCTGTGGCAAGTAACAGGTGCTCGCAATATAGAGATCAAAATTAAAGCCAGTTAGAGTGTATAAAAGTTGGCTCTACCTTTGTGTTGTGTGCCACACCAAGAACGGAGAAGAGAAAGAAGAGCCGAGAATTGTCTGAGGACTTAAGAAGCAAAGTTGTGGAAAAATATCAACAATCTCAAGGTTACAAGTCAATCTCCAGAGATCTTAAAGTTCCTTTGTCCACTGTGCGCAATATAATCAAGAAGTTTATAACCCATGGAACTGTGGCAAATCTCCCTGGACGTGGACGGAAGAGAAAAATTGATGAAAGAATGCAACGCAGGATAGTTTGAATGGTGGATAAACAACCTCAGTCAACTTCCACACAAATTCAGGCTGTCCTGCAGACTCAGGGTACATCAGTGTCAGCTTGAACCATACGTCACTGAATGAGAAGAAGCGCTATGGCAGGAGACCGAGGAGAACCCCACTTCTGACACAGAGGCATAAAAAAGCCAAACTGCAATTTGCAAAAATGTACCTGAGTAAGCCTCAATGCTTCTGGGAGAACGCTTTGTGGACAGAGGAGACTAAAGGTAGAGCTTTTTGGCAAAGCACGTCATTCTACTGTTTACAGAAAACAAAAAGAGGCCTACACAGTACCTACAGTCAAACATGGTGGAGGTTCAAAGATGTTTTGGGGTTGTTTTGCTGCCTCTGGCACTGGGTGCATTGACTGTGTGCAAGGAATCATGAAATCTGGAGACTATCAAAAGATTTTGGCCCATAATGTAGGGCCTAGTGTCAGAAAGCTGGGTCTGCGTCAGAGGTCATGGGTGTTTCAGCAGGACAATGACCCGAAACATACCTCAAAAAGCACCCAGAAATGCTTGGAGACAAAGCGCTGGAGAATTCTGAAGTGGCAATCAATAAGTCCGGTTCTATATCCCATAGGAGATATATGGAGAGATCTCAAAATTGCTGTTGCGAGAAGGCACCCTTCAAATCTGAGAGACCTGGAGCAGTTTTCAAAAGAAGAGTGGCCCAAAATTTCAGTTGAGAGGTGTAGGAAGCTTGTTGATGGTTATAGGAAGCGATTGGTTTCAGTTATTTTCTCCAAAGGGTGTGCAACCAAATATTAAGTTGAGGGTGCCAACAATTTTGTCTCACCTAATTTTTGAGTAAAATTGTCAAACTTGCCTTTTTTTCCTTCTGCTTTTTTGTGCTGTTCCAATGCACGTAAAGGTAATGAACATGTGTATACCAAAACATTTGTCATTGCAACACTTTTCTGGGAGAAATGGTGCATTTTCTGGAAAAGTTCCAGGGGTGCCAATAATTTCGTCCATGACTGTAAATAATAAAGCTAACCAAAGACTAGACTAAGGAAAGTCAACGATTTCCAGATTAACTAACATTTAGGTCAAAGAACAAAAAACATACATTTACATATTGATTGATGTACCTAAACATTTGACATCTTGACATTTTTTCCTCTCTATTTGGACACTATTCAATATACATATTAATATCTATCCATCTAACTAATATACACACACCATCTCATAAAAGTGAGTACACCCATCACATTTTTGTAAATATTTGATTATACTGTTTCATGTGACTGAATAAATTACACTTTGCTACAATGTAAAGTAGTGAGTATACAGCTTGTGTAACAGTGTAAATTTGCTGTCCCCTCAAAATAACAACACAGCCATTAATGTCTAAACCGCTGGTAACAAAAGTGAGTACACCCTTAAGTGAAATGTCCAAATTGGGCCCAAAGTGTCAAGATTTTGTGTTGTCACCATTATTTTCCACCGCTGCCTTAACCCTCTTGGGCATGTAGTTCACCAGAGCTTCACAGGTTGCCATTGGAGTCCTCTTCCACTCCTCCATGACGACATCACGGAGCTGGTGGATGCCCCACAGAAGCTAAATAGGGTTTAGTCCATCACCTACACCCTCAGCTTCTTTAGGAAGGCAGTGGTCGACTTGGAGGCGTGTTTGAGGTCGTTATCATGCTGGAATACTGCCCTGCGGCCCAGTCTCCAAAGGGAGGGGATCATGCTCTGCTTCAGTAGGTCACAGTACATGTTGGCATTCATGGTTCCCTCAATGAACTGTAGCTCCCCAGTGCCGACACACTTATGCAGCCCCAGACCATGACACTCCCACCACCATGCTTGACTGTAGGCAAGACACACTTGTCTTTGTACTCCTCAAGCCACACACACCTGACACCATCTGAACCAAATAAGTTTGTCTTGGTCTCATCAGGCCACAGGACATGGTCTCAGTAATCCATGTCCTTAGTCTGCTGGTCTTCAGCAAACTGTTTGCAGGCTTTCTTGCGCATCATCTTTAGAAGAGGTTTCCTTCTGGGATGACAGTCATGCAGACCAAATTGATGCAGTGTGCGGTGTATGGTCTGAGCACTGACAGGCTGACCCCCCACCCCTTCAACCTCTGCAACAATGCTGGCAGCACTCATATGTCTACTTCCCCAAAGACAACCTCTGGATGACACTGAGCACGTGCACTCAATGTCTTTGGTCGACCATGGCGAGGCCTGTTCTGAGTGGAACCTGTCCTGTTAAACCGCTGTATGGCCTTGGCCACTGTGCTGCAGCTCAGTTTCAGGGTCTTGTCAATCTTCTTATAGCCTAGGCCATCTTCATTTAAAGCAACGATTTTTTTTTCCAGATCCTCAGAAAGTTCTTTGCCATGAGGTGCCATGTTGAACTTCCAGTGACCAGTATGAGAGAGTGTGAGAGTGATGACACCAAATTTAACACACCTGTTCCCCATTCACACCTGAGACCTTGTAACACTAACAAGTCACATGACACTGGGGAGGGAAATGGCTAATAGGGCGCAATTTGGACATTTTTACTTAGGGGTGTACTCACTTGTTACCAGCGGTTTAGACATTAATGGCTGTGTTGTTATTTTGAGGGGATAGCAAATTTACACTGTTACACAAGCTGTACACTCACTACTTTACATTGTAGCAAAGTGTCATTTATTCAGTGTTGTCACATTAAAATATATAATCAAATATTTACAAAAATGTGAGGGGTGTACTCACTTATATATATATATATATATTCACATTCACACACACACCGAAGTAAATCACATGCATCAATATGCACAAAATCATCCTCTACTGTATCTCGTTCCAACCCATGTTGCTTGCTGTTGCCATTTTGCTAATGACATGTAAACAGACCCTCCCCATCAGTACATCTCATGAGACGAAAAGGGGGAGTGAAATTGGCCTATTGGTGTTTTCAGAATAGTAAGCTTAATTTTCACCATTATTCGATATTCACAAATTTTATATAGTCAGCAAAATTATAATGCTAACATCGCTTATATGTTATGCATCACCCAGCAGTCAGGGGAAATTTTAGAAGAGAATAAATAAATAAATTCCATGCATTATAATTGGTTAATTATGGAAGGTGTCTTACGGTCATGCACTTCTTAGGAGGAGAGTGCTTCTTCTTGGGGGTGCTGAGTACTTCTGCTACCGCTTCTGCAGCTGCACGCTTGGTAGCTGAGCGAGATGCCCTAAAATATACAATCTTTAGTACACACGATCCCAGATGACAAAGCTAAACAAAAAGAAAAACCTAAAGTCTTAGTAAAGCACACTCACCGAACATCGTCCTGACTGTTTTTCCCACCGTCATCTATAAACAAACAAACAAAGTTACATCCCTTACAGGACTTTTATTACTAGACTGTTAACTACACCACCTGAAGCAATAGCTTTCTTGATGATAGGCCACACAGTAAAACAATAACTAAGCTCCAGTTTTTGTAAAAGCTTTAACAGCCACTCCAACCATGAACAGGAGCCACAAACACACACCTGATCCTGAGGGCTGGGCCATGGAGCGTGTGAAGCGGCAGTTTTCCTGGACACTGGGAGATGTGGTCATCTCATCAATCACCAGTATGGGAACAGCCTCACCTACTGGTTTCATGGGCTCAGACTCCTGATAAAGTGCACACACGTGTATGAAAATCCTCTAAAATCACTCGAGTGAGTAAAAGCTAACTGCTAAGAGATCACGGATTTTAAATGAACTTAAAGTGCATTCCAGCGGCATAAATATAGATCGATGGCTGTCTAATTTAAAATATGATCGTCAATGTTAAAAATTTAGTGATCAAAACCTGCTCACAGAAAACGTCAGCAGTAGCTAGGGCAGTCACGATAACTACTTTTTTTTTGCAGTGCGATATATTGTCCCAAAATAAATTGCGATAAACGATTGTCAAGACCATTTTATGCCACTGATTATATAATGACAATATAAAAGCATAATAATGCAAAGTACAATTTTTCAAAGAATGTTTAATTCTTAAGAATAATTAGACATTGGAATGTCCAAAAATATATATCCTAAATAAATGGTAAAAAGCCGCATTTATATAGCACTTTTATCCAAAGCGCTTTACACCGTGTCTCATTCACCCATTCACACACACCAATAGTAGCAGAGCTGCAATGCAAGGCTCTAACTTGCCAACGAGAGCAACTTGGGGTTCAGTGTCTTGCCCAAGGACACTTTGTTATGTGGAGTCACGTGGGCCGGGAAGTGAACCGCCAACCCAACCCTATTAGTGGACAACTCGCTCTAGTATTCATCATAATCAATTTATGTTAACAAAAAAGTGCAAGGTAACATGAACAAAAAGTAAAATGTTTAAAAAGTCAGTTTAGACTTCTAAAGTGCCTCGCACAGATGCCTTAACAGGCCATATATGCTGCCAGAGCCCTGCCTCCGCCACAGAGAGCAGAGGAGATGACAGAGGCAGCGCGATCGACTAAAATGCCAATGACATTCATTTTAATGTAGAAATTAATATAATCATTTTCAATTATAAAAATGATCAATCACAATATATCGCGTCAGTTAAAATGGTTGCGCTCATTTCCATATATCGTGCGATAAGTCGATATATTGACTACTGCCACAGGCCTAGCAGTAGCATTACACTGTTGGATTCACAAACCATGGAAGGCAAAGAAAGAAAGAATTAAATAAAAATCACCAATATCAATGTTATCAGATATGGTAATGTTTCAGATTTGTTTGTATTTACTTGTGTGAAGCAAGAACAACAACTTCAATAAGTGGCTGCTTACAAACCATCACTTAGGGAAAACATACTTGGTCATGTAATTATTGTAGCATATTAGATCTTATTATTTGACTTTAGGTCATAACTTTCATCAAATGTTTCAGAAACTTACTTGAATTTTAAAAACAAGAATGCCTTCCAATCATCTCATGAGTGAAATTTAAAACTGACAGCACTAATGAATATATCTTTACCTCAGGCTGGGTTGGCTCGGTTTCAGTGTTCAATTCTGCTGCTGGCTCTTCCTCACCAACCACCCTGCAACAGAGGCGGTGATTCATTGTTGATACATCAGCACCACTATGTATATACTTAAAAAGCCAAAAAAGAAATCGGGGGGAGCAAAGTTTTGACTTACTCCTCTATTGCTTCGTCATTTTCCTCTGGTTCTACATCCACAGACACGTCCCCTACACACAAGAAAAAAAAAACTAACTCAAACATCAGCAATGAAGTAATACGCAGCAGCAATACAAGATATGCATTTAGTCTTACAATCACAATTGAAATCACAACTGGCCTCTGCAATGAATGTCTGAGCCATGTTTAAGCACAAATATACTACAAAAACATATCAAAATGTGTTGAATGTTTCTGTAAATAGTGTACTCCAACACTAACAAGTGTGAGTCATCCTCGAATGCAAGTAAAACACACACAGAATAACTACAGAATTCCATCCGATAATAAAATGATGCCGTTTCTGAGATGGGATCTGTTCATCTCTTTTCTGTTATGGGAAAGCAGTGTATGTGGAATTGTAAATCATTACCAAAAACCCCAAATTGAAATCCCTCATCTGTAACAGAGTTATGACTAAGCCTGGAATCAGAGTCCGACATCCAAGTTAACAACAAAATCACTATGAACTGATGCTCCCATTTCTGTAAAATCACAACTGTTAAGTGTCAATTAGTGCAACCATTTCTTACAAAATCCATAGCTAAGCTCCCAACATGTTTAAGCACGCACTGAATGTGAAAAAAATGCTCAGTTTTCTGCCAGGAGCTCTATTCCACTAAAAATATGTTTTGTGATAAAAATGCTTTATGTGGTCACATCACTTCCTGCAGCAACCAGACGTCCATTTTTCCCGTGTTAGCAAAAAAAAACCCCAAAAAACTTATTTGACACATTGAAACCAATAATATTGTGAACTTACCTGCCTCATCCATCACACTGCTAAATGTAGCTACACAAACAGAAAACTGATCTACAGTGCACGGATTTACAATGTTCTTTATGATTATTGTTGTCTTACCAAATCACCAAAGTGCATAACTTCCACATAAGATCAGCATAGCCTGACATCACACAAAGGAATTATAACCTCTACCATTTTAATGTGCTGTATTTTATAGTCAGTAACTGCAGTTTTCTTCCTGTCAAAATGCTCCCAAATCATTTCACTTATGGACAAATGTATCCACTAAAGTTAATGTTTCACACTATTTGATACTGTTTCTATTGCCTACATTTCAAAATGCTAAAAATATTTAATTTTTTTTGCCAAAAATTGACTCGGATAGAAATCTGGCTTATGGAAAGACTCAATTTTTCATAAGCTTAACTATCCTAATTGCTAATCTTAGCAGCTCTCACCACTGATGGTGCTGCTGCATGTCGAGTTGCCCAGCCTGGCCTTCTTCTTCAGAAACGAGCGCCGGGAAGCACGGCGCACTGCTTCCTGAGTCATGCTGTGCCTGAGGCCTGCCAGAGAGCGCCGCACTACCAGGGAGTGTCGGGCTGAGCTCCTCGTCGAGGCCTGGCCACCTGCAGCTGCGATGGTAATCTTCTGTGCAGAGCGGCTTGGAGAGGGAGAGCACTGGAGCAGCTTCTCAGCAGAAAGACGTTCAACCGAGGGTATTTTCACTACGGCCTCAGACACCAGTGTCTGCACAGAAGTTGAAGAGCTGCACAACTCCACTACCGAGTGCTCCTTATCCTTTGCAACATTCTCAGGTGACTGTGGAGCAGCTGCCAGCTCCTCCTCCACCTTCTCAGCCTGCTCCTTTGCCTTGGCAGCTGCTTTGTTGCGTGTGCTACGTTTGACCGGCTCGCTGTCTACAGCGGCGGCGGCTTTGTTACGGCGTGTGCGGCGAGCAGGCTCCTCGGCCACACTGTCAGTACTGTCATTGGGGGCTTGTGTAACCACCAACTCAGAGATTGAATTTAGAGTGAGCTGGACTGAGGAACGTCGCAGGTTACTGCGCTTCCCCTTAGAGAAACTGAAAAGAGAGAAAAAAATTAAACCACAAAAAAGATTGGCACACGATAACTTTAAAGATTCATAAGGATTTACTGTTTGTGTTCAAACAAATAACTGTAAAACAGGCTATAAAAAGTAACCAAACTCCACGTTTAAATACTGCATTACTTCCGCCATATAGTACGCAAACTCAATAAGTTCAAGCGCAATTAAACTCTTGCGCACACCGACTCAACCCTATACCCCCTCACCGCCTTTTGCTACGAGCTTCGCCGAGCTCGGTGGACACGCGTCTCCTGCGGTTCGTCTTCTTTTGCGATGGAGTCTTTGGCATAAGCTCTGGCTCTGTGCTGAAGTCGCTGCAAGACAAACCCAGACAATTCATTCATCTTCACATGGCAACAAAGCTCAATCTGTACAGTAACGAAAACGTATTTAGGCACGATGGAAACAGCAGCATTCGCCATGCTTCCCTTCACTTCACGTCCGAGTCAACCCTGCACTGCATACCTGGAGAACATGCGCTTAGCCTCCTGCTGAATCTCCTCCAGCCATACCATGTGAATATTCTCAATCTCGCTGGTGAACTCCTGCAGCTTCCCGTTGAACACCTGCACAAGGGAACGCGTGGCCTCCGGCAGGGAACTCATGACTGCGTCCCTTTAAAAACAAACAAACAAACATGGAATGAGATTATTCAACAAGGGATGAGGTCGGAACTAAAACAACGCACAACATTTAAAAACGAACAAATAAATAAAAACCCCAGCAGATTAAGGAAATGCACGATGGACATGATGTACGCGTTTTGCTCAGGAGCTGAACTGTAGATCACTTCACTGAAAAAAGATTTGACCTTATATACACTGACCCCTTTAAAATACTTCTCCACAAACAGGAATATATAGTTCAAGTAAAAACCAAGACTGTCAACATTAACCGTACAGGATACTCATTGGAGCTAGATATGACAAAGATCAGGCTTTAGTCCTTTCTTTGTGAATTATGCCATGAAAACTGGCCCACAGCACTGTATCCACTCATCTAGTGTCCTCCTAACCTTAAATTAGACACAAGTTCATGTTTTTTTCCAAGCTCATTCTGTAATGGCTAAATAAGATGTATTGATATAAAATCACGACAACATGATCCGTCTAATTACCTAGCTGATTAGTCAAGGCGTTATTTTTTTTGTAGCTAGCTAGTTAGCGGAGAGTAACTAGCTAGCTAGCTAATGGGAAAAAAAAACTTAGCATAGCGTCTTAATCATTAGCATAAGTAATCATTAATACGTGCATCAAAACACAAGGTTTTAAAATATATGTCTGATTAAAAAAGCGTTGCAATATCGTTACTAAGCGAACATTGATGAGATACTTTGCAAACCGTAGGAGCTTTGCAACAAACAACATACTATCAACTACAAAGAAACACCGAATCGTTCTACCTTTTGTTATGGAAAAAAGAAAAAAAAAAGAAAAAAAAACAAAAAAAAAGCCTAATAGTTCACTTGAAGTCTTCTTCTGCCCCCGTGTCTCCTTTAATGATAAACATTCAAAACCCCACCGCGCTACAAAAACAACAGGAATTACTCTCAGGTATAATATAAAGTCGTCTATTCGAGGAAACCGCTCAAAACGGTTTAAGTAGTTTAAAATTCGGAGAACACCAATCATAGGCTACGCGTCAAGCCATTGGTCGACATTCTTGTCCGTCAGACTTAACGTGCCCAATCAAAACCAGAGAGAAAACGAGTTGACACATAATGGGCGGTCCACTTAGGGGAAGTATGAAATCACGTCATTTGATTGGACAATCCGGACATCATTGATTCAAACCATCCAAGCGAACGCGAACTGAAAATGAAACGGCTAGCTCCGCCTTCTGGATATTTTTCCGGTGTGTAAAAAAAATAAAATAAATAAAAACAAAAACAACCAAAGTACAGAGTGGTTCAACGTTTACACTAGATAACACTGAACAAAAATGGCGGGCATATTTTCATATCCAATGTACATTTGAACGCTTTGAGACTCATTTAAAAAGTTGTTTTGTTTTTTGCTTTAATTGTTCCGAGTTAATAACATCATGAAGTAAATGAAAAATCTAATTTATTGCCGAGTTCAAACCAGATTTGATCTGCTTCGAAACAGCAGCTTGAATCAGATGCACAGACTTGTGTTGCGTTGCCTTGGTTACCGAGCTAGCCTAGCGTCGATTCAGCGTCCTCTTGGTACTCGGCTAGCTGGCTAGCTAAACTGGGGGGATTTCAGTTCTGCGCTTCTGGTTCGCTAGTTCATCTTAAAACTTAACACATTTCGCTCTGTATATTTATTTGATGTGTGAGACTGATGTGTAATGAAGACCCTCCCAGTTTGCCTGTTGATCAGCAAGGTGAGCTAAGTTAAGAGCTGGTCGGTTGGCCAGTAATGTTAACTAGCTAACACTGTAGAACTAGCTCTAAAAACTAGGATGCATTTAAATATAATCTAACAAACAGATCGGACCAGTGAACAAAACGAGTCGCAGCTAAATATCCAGGGACGTAGGTTATTTGCATTGTAACGTTGACGTGTGCAGCTGGTGGGTTCATTAGCTTGCTGTATTGTCATGTAACGTTGCTTATTGCTTGGCTGATTGATTGACCTCCGATACCCTGTGATGCTATCTTATTTATCTCGAATATTAAACTTAGACAAGAAGAGGTTTTCTTTCAATTAACGTCATATCTCATGTAGAACCGGTGGAGTTTGAGACTAGACTGACTCCTTAAAGTCCTCCTCACTTGCATCTCTGCTCAATGATGCATTCTGTCCTTGGGCTTTAAAAGGCTTAAAGTGAATCCTCTTACACGTTTTATTTTTAGTAAGATAACGGGAAGACGCGATGAGCCAGTGCCAGCACACGAGCCTGAGGTAAACCTGTAACAGGAATGAAGTATTGCTCCTGTGGACTGCACCGCTGAAGATGAAGAAAATTTTCCATTTCACCAAAAGAAGAAAAGGCTCTCCAAGTGTGTCTGAAACAGCCAGTGTGCTTTCTGTTGGCTATGACCTGAAGGAGAAAGACTTAGGCAAGGTGCACAAAGCTGCATTCAATGGAGATGTGGCTAAACTCAAACAACTCACCAAAAAGAACGACTTAAACCAGCTTGATAAAGAGAACAGGTGAGTTGTAGGCATATTACTCATCCCTAACAATGTCATAAAAGTACTGTTAATGATTTGTTGGTTCCAGCTTCAAGTTACTCAAAAGACGGATAACTATATCTATCTATCCAAACCGCTTATGCTACATGGGGCAATCCCGGAGAACTTGGGGCACAAGGCATGGGACACCTTGGACGGTGTGCCAACACAGGGCACAATCATACCATATGAACAATTTAGAGTTGCCAGTCAGCCTGCAATTCACGTCTTGTCCTGGTGGAGGAAACCAGAGTAGAAGGAGATAATCCCAGAAGCACGGGGAGGACATCCAAGCTCTGGCAGGGCAGAGGCGAGATTTGAACCCTCAACCCTGGTGGTGCAAGGCAAACATGCTATCCACTAAGCCACCGTGCCCGTTGACGGATAACTAGACTTCTGATTGGAAGGCTCAGATTCAGATACCAGCACTGACAAGCTGCTACTGCTGGGTCCTTGAGCAAGACCCTTAACCTTCAACTGCTCAGTTGTATAAATGAGATAAATGTAAGATGCTCTGGATAAGGGCTTCGGCCAAATGCCGTAAGTGTAATAAAAAAAGTCATTATAGCAGGAGTAAACAGTTGTTCCCTCACCAGACTTTAGTTTTCTCTTTAATTGTCTCTTGAATTTAATAAGACAAAAAAAAAAATCAACTAGTCATGTCCTGAAGACGCTCCAACATTTGACACTCCTTCCATAAATGTTAAATACACTAAAGGGCCAAAAGGATGTGGAAACCTGTATGGACTTTGTAACAAACCATATTTAAACACAATAGACTTAGCAGCATTCACTGTAATTCAAATCTGTACTGTATACCTGGAGATCATGCGCTTAGCCTCCTGCTGAATGTCATCCAGCTATACCATGTGAATATTCTCAATTTTACTGGTGAACTCCTGCAGTTTCCCGTTGACCACCTGCATGAGGGAATGCGTGGTCTCTGGTAGGGAACTCCTGGGGCAAACATGTTCCAACATTACAGTGTATCTGACTGCACCCCAAGCCTCCTTGTCCGACATCAGTGCCTGACCTCTCTAAGGCTCTTGTGGCTGAATAGTCTGCTACACAAGACCCTGTGAATGGACAGTTACAACAGAAATTATAACATACAGTATTAGAATGAATGCATTATAATATATAAGCCTGTGATTTGAAATACAGCCATGAAATCTGTTAGATCCATGCTGTTATAGAAAACTACCATCAACACCAATCTGATCGAGAATTCAACAGCACATTCAGCATTGGTCCTAAATAGTCTGATCTTTGGTATTTCTTGGTATTATTTGGAATTAATGTTTCTTATTATTAGCTTTGAGACATGCATAGTTTTGTCTTATACTCTATGTATATCATTATGCTTTCACAACATGATCAAATTGAGTTGTATGGAAAAGCTGTATTTGTCACTGTGTTTTGGATCTGCAGAACTGCATTACATATAGCCTGCGTTCATGGACACACAGAAGTGGTTCAGTATTTGGTGGAAAACAAAGTTAAACTCAACCTATGTGACAATCAGAACCGCTCAGCCTTAATGAAGGTATGACCAGATGTTTGCATGTGTGTTAACGTTTTCGTAAATGCCAGAGTATCAGTGACAGTCAGAAAAAAATACTGTTTTGCATCATTGTAACCCAAAGTTAGACGGTTCATTCTGTTTTTCTCCAAGAGCATTAACTTTAAAGAAGAGCACAATCTTTACTCCGTGTGCCTCCTTAACTGTGTTTGTTGGGTGTTCTGTGGGGCTTGGTAGGCTGTGCAGTGCCAACAGGATCGCTGTGTGTCCATCCTTCTGGAGCATGAGGCAGATCCCAACTTGGTGGATATCAACGGGAACACAGCGTTGCACTTGGCTGCCCGCATCCCCTCGCTGCCTGTGGCACTGAACCTCCTCGAACACGAGGCGAACATCAATGCCCAGAACAAGGTGAAGCCACAACAGGGTTTTCACCAGGCCTTTCCATTTAGCATTCCATTTAGCTTTATCCCTACACCACTGGTGAGGGATACATTTCTGTTAGTGGATCCTAGTGGCACCATGAAATTGTATCCTCACAAACCAACAGCTGAAAGAGCGAAGAGAACTGTAGTTGTCTTTCTGATAAGATCACAGATTTCATTGGATAATATCATGTCATTTATTTTCCCAGTATGCTAGGTGTTTAGGTTTTAGATCGATACATAAAATACGTTTAGGCATTAGGTAAATATCTAAATGGATATCAATATATTACATTTTTATTCACAAATGGAAGTAAACAAAGTTAAACTTATTCTGTGGTTTGTTAAACCCTTTGTTTAATGCATTTATAGGAAGGCAATACTCCCTTGATATTGTCAGTGGAAGAAAATCATGCAGAGATGGCTGAATTTTTACTTAAGGAGGGGGCAGATGTTAATCTCCAAAACCAGGAGTTCCGGTAAGGATGCTAGTCCTTAAATTTAAATCTCAAGTAAAAGATCGGCTTTGACAACCAACAGTTGCTTGTTATCACAAATAATGCATGCTGTAATTACACTGAACTGCCAGGAACTACTTCAGATCATTTACACATTTTTTTTGCCAATAAGAACTCCTTTACTGATTGCTGCTTGCAATGGCCAAATCAGTATGGTGCGACTGCTCTTGCAGTACAATGCTGATATCACTGTGAAGGATAATAAAGGATGGTCATCTGACGACTATGCTGTAATGAATGGGCATCATGCGTAAGTGCTCTGTATACTTTTCAGTGTGATTTCAATTTTCAGCCACAAAAGTACTACTCTATCTTTCCCTATTTGCAGAAACAGTATAGAGACATAATGTCTATTGCAAATAATTTTCAGTTGTTCACATCTAATCATTGAGCATGGGACGAAGCGGAAGCCCTTGCAGTCACCCTCTCATCTTGCCTTCAATAAAAATAAGCAGAGTTCATTATTGGGCAGTCCTGAGGCCGTCTTTGCTCTTGGAGGTCCGACTCTAGGGAAAGATGGTGAGTGCTGAACGTCACTCACCCCTGAATTCTGTTAGTGATGAATGTATAGTGCTTTCCTAAGATTCAGTGTTTCATATGATACACATGGTTCAGAATGATTCTTCAAGTTTCATTATTGGCTATACTGAATGTAATCTTGAGAACTCCTGTTAGATGTTGCATTACCATATTAATAACATTAACATTTCATAACGCTGTACAATGGTCCATCTGAAGTTCTTTTATTTTCCTCCTATTCATATTGCTCACATTTGCATGTCAATGGATAACTGCAGGAGGAAGTGCAAAAGAAGAAGGGAAAGGTATAACAAGGATGAACAAAACTGCTAATATGCCACAGAGCAGACATAATATTGTTTACCACAAATCAGCTAGTTAATGAAAATATACAGTGGGGTCCAAAAGTCTGAGACCACTTGGAAAGAATTTTGAATATTTTAAAACAAAGAAACTGAAAATGTTCAGTATGTTGATTATTCAATATTCAAGATTGTGCACTGTTTATAGATCACTATTTAAATGTAAGAAAATTTATGTTGTAAATATTGACTACTTTGAGGGCATGGTGGCGCATTTAGCACGTTTGCCTCACGCTTCCAGGGTTGGGGGTTCGATTCCCGCTGCAGCCCTGTGTGTGAGGAGTGTGCATGTTCTCCCCGTGCTGCGGGGGTTTCCTATGGGTACTCCGGTTTCCTCCCCCAGTCCAAATACATGCATTGTAGGCTGATTGGCATGTCCAAAAGTGTCCATAGTTTATGAATGGGTATGTGATTGTGCCCTGCAATGGATAGGCACCCCGTCCAGGGTGTACCCCGCCTTATGCCCCATGCCCCCTGGGATAGGCTCCACGTTCCCCGCGACCCAGTAAGGATAAGCGGTACAGAAAATGGATGGATGGATGTTAACTAACTAGTCTTATACCATGTGTTCAGGAGATACTCTGATGGTTTTGACAATCTTATGGAGTCCTTGGACTTCACGCTGTCTTTAAAGCAAAAGGCCAAATGCTAAGAAATTCTGATTTTCACTCAAATGATTGCTGATAATATAATACAAATGTTTGTATTCAATTAAAAAATACAAAACAGAAGTGTTGTCATTGGTGGTCTCAGACTTTTGGATCCCACTGAATTTGTGTTGTTGAAGATGGAGTGAGTCAGCTAAACTAACGTATAAATGTCACCTGAAATTGCTAAGCGATTGATTTCATTTCATACTAATACAACCCAAATCTTTTGTTCTGACTCTTCTGCCAATTATATCAGTATTGCTTACAAACAAGATTTTAGTAAACCATAAATGTAAAAATAGCATAATTAAAATATATCCGCAACCCGAATATATGATGTATAATAAATATGTAAATTGTGGTTTCCAGATACAGAGGACAATTCACATGCAGACTCCATCAGTAGGTAAGAAAATATGCAGAAAAACTAGAATTCTTCAACTGATGAGACTTGTGTGTGAATATGAGATCATCTTCCTAATAAACAAATCAAATTTTAGAGCATCAAAAAGTGGTCCTGCTGATTCCTGGCCCTCTACAGATGATGATGATGATGATGACGATGAAGAGCTTGACCTTGGCCCAAAGGTAATTATTAGTACTTTGCAGAGCTTCGTATACTGGAGACATTTTCTCCTATACCTTTGTAATGTAAACATGTCTTTTTGGTATAGTGTAGCAGGATGTATTCTGCAAGTAACAACCTGTTTCCGATCTCATACAGGGTGCTTTCAAAAGTACAAGTGCATCCGGCATAAATGAAAACCAATTATGTATATCTGTTCTATGTCAGTATCATACATATTGCAGGAATAAGCCGTGAAGTGTTAGATCACAATGTTAAGTGCAGAGATTCCTCCGAAACTTTGCAGTAAACACTGGCAACTTCTAGCTTAATGGAAAATTTGTTTGCAACGCCAGTTAGTCACTGAAGGACAGCACAGCATCTGTCATTTTCATGTGCTTTTAGTCTTTATGCAGTACTGATCAAAAGCATTATAGTAGATCAGTTCTGGGAATGCTTGATATATTTAGTCTTAGATTAGTTGTTGTTGCATTGTGCCCAGCAATAATTATTCCTTTAAGACCTCCAAGGAAACTCAAGTTAGTTAAACTCCATGCACAATCGTCATCCCAGTATATTATAACTGGCTGAACACAACGTTTATGTTTATGGCATTGGCAGACGGCCTTATCCAGATTGACTTACATTCATCTAATTTATACAACTGAGCAGTTGAGGGTTAAGAGCAGTTGCTCAAGGGCCCACCAGTGACAGCTTGGCAGTACTGGGATTTGCACTCATGATCTTCCTATCAGAAGGAAGTATAATTGAAATATCTGCTAATTATATTTGAGTTGTACAAAGTTATTAGATTATCATTGCAATAACATGATACCTTTCTGTTGTAGAAACCTCAAAAGATAAACTTGAAGAAACTCATGAGTGCCTCCAAAATCGAGGGGAAAAGATGTAAGTACCACGTCAGATGTTTAGTACATCTTCCTTTAGCTTGTGGCTGTGATTTAACTTGAAACCCCTGCCCTGTAGTCGCTGTGGTCCAGGATCCAGATAAATCCTGGAGTGGCACTGAGTCCGAGCCTATCAGCGAGGGCAATGCAGTAGAACCCATGGCTTTCCCCGGTAGCAGTTCCTCCACCCAGCTTCCTGTAACCCCTAAACCTATCTCCTTTTCCAACCTTCCCCAGATGACCTCCACCCCCCTCATCAGCTCCCAAAAGGTAATCTCACCAGTCAGTCCCTCGGTGTTGTCTTCTTCTAAATTCTGCTTTTCTATTCTTTTTTCCATCCCATCCTTTTGGGGTAGGTAATGAGGCTGAAGTCTCAGAGTTGCCCTGTGGCAGCAAATCAGATGTAGAAGCCAGTGAAAGTTCAGAAGAAGAATCAGAGGAAAGTGAAGACGACGAAGATGAGGACGAAGAAGAAGAGGATGAAGATGATGAAGAGGACGATGAAGAAAATGAAGATGATGAAAGTGAAGAAAGTGATGGTGAAAAGGAACAAGAGGAGGAGACCGGGGTTGTAATAACACAAGAAGGTGAAACTGGGAGAGAAGTTCCTGAGATGCCAAAGATCACAGCTGTAGAGGGAAGTGAGGAGAGCGGTGATGTTCAGATGCAGCCTGATGTAAATACAGAAGCTACAGAACAGCCTGAGTCATCAAACACATTGATTGAGAAAAGTGATCACACTAAGGAGCACTTTAGTTTGATGGAGGCGAAAGTCTCAGAAAACAACGATCTTATAGAGAGAGCAGAGTTAGAGGACATTGAGAGAAAAAAAATAATGCTTTCAGAGATCACAGATGATGCCATGGTGAAGGCAGTTCCACACACACTAGATATAGAAGATGGCTCTCTTTTATTGGCCATTAGGGTTGAGTCAACCTTCTCAGATGAAGAGGAAAATGATTACAGTAACTTGGGCACCACAGGAGCATTTAGAACACCTCTACAAATTTCTGATAAGAATTATGAAGATGATGGTGATGAGGATGAAGACACTGAACCCGTCAGAGCTGGGAAACACGGTAATGTCTGTGTTTCAAAATTTGCAGAAAATACTCTGGAAGTTGAACCAATTATCACATCCAAACAATGTAAGAACGGTGGTACGGTATCTAAGCAACCTCACGAAATAGGTGATGAAAAACATATCACTAATGACATGAAGGCTGAGAATACTGTTTTACAGACACTCTCTCAGTCATCCACAAATCAGGGCAAAGCAGATGACCTCAATCAAGAAAATGTAAACGACACAACAAAGCCATTAAAATTAACCTTGAACCTTCTGCGACGTAAAGAAGAACCTGAAAGCTCTGAAGACACCTGGGGACCTGGCTCAGATAATGAAAAAGAAGGTTCAGTGGAAGGTGACTCTTCAGACATTGAGACAGTTAATCTTAAGCTTAATGAGAGGGAAATTATGAGAGCTGAGGACTGGACAGTAATACATCGTGGTGATGATGAGAATTTGCCAGTGTCCATGATCATTGGCAGTGATGATTTAGAAGTTACAGAAAGTTGTATCAGGTTACCTGCGGAAAGTGTTGCTAAGGTTGTAGAACTTGAACGTCTTGAAGAAATCCCGCAGACAGTCATTGATGATATTGATGTGACTTCTCATTCTGATAAGGATGATGATGATGAAGATGAAGAGGATGGAAATTTAAAGGTACAAGAGCATGTACACCATACTATTCCAGTGCAAGGAACACTGCAGGTACAGGGGAGCCTCACATAGTTTTAGATTGAAGGATGGTGTATTTAAGACCATAAGGCTCTGTTTTGGTGCATTAAGGTGCTGATAATTATTCATTCCTTCCATTTCATGTTCTTCAAATTCTTCATCCAGAAACTACTGTAATCTAAAATTTACATAATATCATATAATTTATTTGTTGCTTCTTCATTGAATTAAGCATTAATGTTGCATTGCTTTTAACAAATCTTTGTTCTCAGGATATCGAGGAAAAGTCATCTTCAGAAGATGAATATGAGGAAGAGGATATGGATGAATGTGATGACATACAAAATGAAAAATCAGATGTTGACAATCTACAAAAGACAGAAACTTCTAAGAAGAGGGGTAAGGTTTCAAATCTTATAGAACCATGTAAAGCTTGCATTAGAAATGTGCTTCTCATGTATTTCACGAAGTACACTGCATTTCAGATTTTTTGTCAGAGTTAGGAATTGAAAAAGATGATGAAGAGGATTCGCCTTGGGACTCAGAGGTTAGTATTTTGGTATTTGCGGGTTTAGCTGCTAAAATAGAGTACCGTACAGTCCCGTACGCAGAACTCATTAAAATGGCAACATAAGGAATTATCATGATCACTGCAAATTAGTGGTCCTCTTTTCAAGCTAAGTGACACTCTTCTCTCTCAGTCTGGCTCAGACAGCCCGAGCAAAAAGGAGCAAAGTGGGCTGAACTCCCCAACCAAGTCACATAAACCCATGTCCAGTATTCGTGAGGAGAGCAGTGAAGGTATGTAAGCTATAGCACTTCTGGCCCTTTTGTGCTTAGAGCTGGAAAAACAGTTTTAAACAGAGCAAGCTTTGCTTCAGTAAGCCACCTCTGCAGCCATTTCATGCCTTAAGAAACATTCAAAGCTTAAAAAAAAGTTTTTATTGTGGTTCACTGCTTCTGCTTTGTATCGACTGATGCCATTTAAGCATTTCAGTAAGGACTTTACCATTATAAGATTTATAAAGGTATAACAGGTAGCTATTTGTGCAGGAGCATTTTCATTGAAATAAAAATGATACATTTTCTAAAGGACAGTTGAACACACTCTATGATTTTTCTGTAATTGATTCCTTTTTTTTAGCCCTGCATTATATTCCATCTTTCTTAAGAGGATCGAAGCACAGTAGTGTATTCAGGAGTGTTGCTTGGCCTGGAAGTCAGAAGGCAGTGGGTATGCCAATTAAATTGCTGCACGATGTCCCGTTCTTCTCCAGGACTTATAGCCCATAACCCCCTGCTTTCACCATTTCACTTTCACGTTACATTACTTTCTCATATCTGTTACAGGTCTCAGTCCATAATGGTCCATTTGTGTTTCTGAATATCTGTTGTCAGTGTCTATGTTGAACACGGTGATCTGTGTGGCTTGCATCCTGATTTACTGTGAAGAGAGAAGGGGATTTAAAATGAACCCTCCTATTATGTTGGGAAAAATAGTTACATCCATTATGTTATGGGTCAAAATGACTTCCACGGTTTAAATACATACAAAAACAGTTTAAAAGTAACCCTTTAAAAGAAGAAATATTTTCATATAAGTTCATGATCCTAAATGAGGAAAGTCAAAAAATTTCAAAGAGAAAAAGAGTGATTAACCAGTATTTCGGACATCTCAAATGTGGAAATGGGTCAAATTGATCCATAACATAATAGGAGGGTTAAACTATGATATTTTGTCTAAATATGGATACTTAAAATGAAGCTATAGCTAACCCCACCAAGCATTGAGGTTGAGTTAATTACATTTGAGCTGACAGACTACTAGTTTAAAAAACATGATTCCTATAGCGTTGTCATGGTACTACAGTTTAAGACAATGACAGTGACCGTGAAGCATATGAAATAATGAAACAGCTTGTGTGAAAATTAGGAGCATGGGATATGTTTGCAGTCCACGAAAATACAGCACAATATTTGTGCTTTGAGGTGTACCATTCACCTTACTTGCAGCTGTGTGAGTTTATATTCATATTCATTTTACAAAAAATGTAGTTTTTTTTTTTTAAACGGATGACTTGGAGCGAAATATTCTGAAAAGCAGCCAGTAAGTGTCCAGCGTGGGTGGGAACTCCTTTAATGCTGTTTAAAAAGCATCTCAGGGAAATTTCTCAAAAAATCTGTTTAGAAAATGCCAAGAATACATTTCTGGAAATTCTAGGCAAAAAGGGGGTCTTCTTTGAAGATGCTAAAATATTAAATTATTTAGATTTTATTTTCCATTTGTGTTACTAAAGAGTTTTGATTACTTTATTATTATAAAATAAAAAACAACAATAAATAAAGAATGAGTATGTCTAAATTTTTGACCAGTATTGTACCTGATTGGTATAGAAATTGGTACATGAAGCCAGTAATGGTTGTGTATAAATTAGAACTAAGCCTACCTAGTTTTAGCATTAGTGCCTAAATTACAGCTTGCACACCACAAAATATTCCTGTGTTATGCTGAAGAATATAGTTGCTTCCAGTTCCAGGTGCTTCTGTCATGTCGTTACAATAAAAGGTACACTCCACAGGAACTGAAGTACAGTGACTGCAGCAGGATTCTGATTCAGAAAGTTTCTGGTGTTGTAATATCAGTTTCACGACCTGTAGCTCATGCAAGCTGCACTAACATATTCTATGGTGCTATGCGGTTTGTAGATATTAATGTATATAAAACGACTGCATTACCTTCAGTGCTTTGCCTGCACATCAAAAGCTCATATGTATTAAGGAACTTGCTATTTTGCATGTGCATGCCTACAGTGTAGCAGCTCTAGAGGCTTGTATATAAATTGTTTGTGTCTTGTGTTCTCGGTAAAAGTGTGCAATGTTTTATTTAGTTATTTTTAATACTTTTATGTGTCAAGATTTAAAATTTCTTTCCTTATGCAGTTTTAAGGACTAGTCAGGAAGAGGAGGATAACAGCGATGAAGAGAAATTGGAAAAGCAGGTAAACATTCAGCATGCCTTTTCATGACTTTTTGTCTGTTAATGTTTTGTTTTATTCATTTTTTTTATTTATATTTGATTTGTTTAAATTTATGAATGATTATTTCTTTTTTTTTCTTTTTAGCACAAACTGCTTCATAGGGAGCCAGTATCAGTGCTGAATAAACTGCTGGAGTCTAAAGATACTAGAAAAAGGACTGGTAATAAAAGCAGTGTATGTTTATTTTAGCATGCCATTTACCTGTTATTTAGACATTCCTAATAATTTCAATGCATTGTCTTTGCTTACAGATGTAATGGAGGAACTTGGTTTAGGAGATGTTGATGATCTTGAAGGTAATTTTCCACCTGTTTGGACGTTTCTTGATATTCTCAATCAGGTTTTTTGTAAGGGTTAAACTTTTTTTGTGTGTATTTTTATCTTCTCTAAAAGAAAATCACAAAATACCAGCAGATCATTCTGATCGGAGCTTTGTAGTTTTGTATTTTATCCCCTGCTGATTTTGTACGTTTGCCCACTGACAAAAAAATGATCAGTGGTTTGATTTATTTGAACAGTGAGAGACAGAATAACAACAAGAAAATCCAAAAAAACGCAAGTCAAAAATGTTATAAATTGATTTGCATTTTAATGAGGGAAATATGTATTTAACCCCTCTGCAAAACATGATTTAGTACTTGGTGGCAAAACCCTTGTTGGCAATCACAGAGGTCAGACATTTCTTGTAGTTGGCCACCAAGTTTGGAACACATGTAAGAGGAACACATCTCAGGAGGGATTTTGTCCCACTCCTCTTTGCAGATCTTCTCCAAGTCATTAAGGTTTTGAGGCTGACGTTTAGCAACTCGAACCTTCAGCTCCCTCCACAGATTTTCTATGGGATTAAGGTCTGGAGACTGGCTAGGCCACTAAAGGACCTTAATGGGCTTCTTCTTGAGCCACTCCTTTGTTGCCTTGGCCGTGTGTTTTGGGTCATTGTCATCGTGGAATACCCATCCACGACCCATTTTCAATGCCCTGGCTGAGGGAAGGAGGTTCTCACCCAAGATTTGACAGTACATGACCCCGTCAATCGTCCCTTTGATGCGGTGAAGTTGTCCTGTCCCCTTATCAGAAAAACACACCCAAAGCATAATGTTTCCACCTCCATGTTTGACGGTGGGGATGGTGTTCTTGGGGTCATAGGCAGCACTCCTCCTCCTCCAAACACGGCGAGTTGAGTTGATGCCAAAGAGCTCCATTTTGGTCTCATCTGACCACAACACTTTCACCCAGTTGTCTTCTGAATCATTCAAATGTTCATTGGCAAACTTCAGACGGGCATGTATATGTGCTTTCTTGAGCAGGGGGACCTTGCGGGCGCTGCAGGATTTCAGTCCTTCACGGCGTAGTGTGTTACCAATTGTTGTCTTGGTGACTATGGTCCCAGTTGCCTTGAGATCATTGACAAGATCCTCCCGTGTAGTTCTGGGCTGATTCCTCACTGTTCTCATGATCATTGCAACTCCACGAGGTGAGATCTTGCATGGCGCTCCAGGCCGAGGGAGATTGACAGTTCTTTTGTGTTTCTTCCATTTGCGAATAATCGCACCAACTGTTGTCACCTTCTCACCAAGCTGCATGGCAATGATCTTGTAGCCCATTCCAGACTTGTGTAGGTCTACAATCTTGTCCCTGACATCCTTGGAGATCTCTTTGGTCTTGGCCATGCTGGAGAGTTTGTAATCTGATTGATTAATTGCTTCTGTGGACAGGTGTTTTATACAGGTAACGAGCTGAGATTAGGAGCACTCCCTTTAAGAGTATGCTCCTAATCTCAGCTCGTTACCCATATAAAAGACACCTGGGAGCCAGAAATCTTTCTGATTGAGAGTTGGTCAAATACTTATTTCCCTCATTAAAATGCAAATCAATTTATATCATTTTTGACATGCATTTTTCTGGATTTTCTTGTTATTCTGTCTCTCACTGTTCAAATAAATTTACCATTAAAATTATAGACTGATCATTTCTTTGTCAGTGGGCAAACGTACAAAATCAGCAGGGGGTCAAATACTTTTTTCCCCTCACTGTATGCAGTACTGTGCAAAAGTCTAGCACAAACTTTGTTATAGATTTTTATTTGATGACTTCTACATTATCAAGTCAGTACAAACAACATTTTAGATTCCCAAACATTAGTTTTTAAGCACAAAAATACATTTTACAGAAAAATTTTGTATGACATTAAAGAAAGCAGCATATTACATAAGAAACACTTTTCATTAAAAAAAAAACACACACAATGGAGGTAGCTGGATTTTGCTGCAAAAATAATAAGCAAGTGCAACAGTCACCAGAAAAATTGTCTCCAGAACAATTGTCTCCAAAAGTCTCCAGAACAATTGTGGCTGATTCTGCAAGATGCTTAATAAAACTTACAGCTCATTTCCTTATAAAACTGCACACATTGTACTGGAGAGTACTATTTAAAAAATTTTGTCACAAAACATATTGACAAAAAATGTTTCTGTAGAAACATTTAATTTCATTATTTTGAAGGCATCTTTACTCTACAGCATTTCTTTGCATGTTCCCAAAACATTTGCATTTTATTTATTATTTTATTTTATTTTATTAGGGATGCACCAAAATGAAAATTCTTGGCCGAAGATAATTTTTTTTTCACCATTGCATAAATTAAATAGTCAAAATGTGCTTTTTACTATTTTGTCTTGCTTTTCAAAGAAAAAAAACAATTAGAAGAGCTACAATTTCAAAATATTTATTTAACACTGAATTTTTTTTTTCATTCCAGCAGGCATAGGCTACCAACAAGGCACAAATATAACTTTAAACAAATAAATTATTATCTTTGAGCCCCCCTTGAATAGCCTATGTTAGGCCTATAACTGACTACTGAAAGAATGGAACACTCTGTAGCCTACAACAAAAAAAGTGCATTGACAAGAGTGCAAAAAATGGTTCTGTGCGGTTCTATACGGCTGATTATATTGGGGATATATACAGCTCGCGTCCCTGTATACTTCGCGGACTATTATAGTAGATATAGTATCGTTAGATACGTTGTTAATGTTATGTTCCTTGATAGATTTAGTTAGTTTAAACCAGTGGTGTCCAATCTTATCCAGAGAGGGCCGGTGTCGGTGCAGGTTTTATTCCAACCAAGCAGGAGCCACACCTGATCCCACCCGTTTAATCAGTTGATCTTGGCTTTCAATAGACTCAGGTGTGGCTTCTGCTTGGTTGGAATGAAAACCTGTCCCCACACCGGACCTTTCTGGATAAGATTGGACACACCTGGTTTAAACTATAGATTAGTTCATTTAGTCCCCGCTGATTTTTCCGCTGCCAGTCCATAGTACTGTTTCATGTGTCTTGTTTTGTGTTTTGACCCTGTTTTCTGTGACCCCGACATAATGTCACAGTTGTCAACGCCCGAAGAGCATGCACTCGTTGACCACCCGTGCACGTGGCTCGTTCATGCGCGCGCCCCCTCATCTCTCCGAGCGCACTGCCGGAAGTGGAGGTCGTGACATTCGCGCGTTGCTAAGCTCTGGTTGCTAGGCTATTTGGGCGCGTCATCAAACACGTCAAGCCGTCAAATTTATTCGGACTTTTCACTTTAACACCGAAAGTGCCTTTTTTTGTTGCTATTTTCGGCTGAATAATTTCAGTTGCCGAACATTCGGTGCATCCCTAAAATATATATATATATATATATATATATTACAGTAAACGCTACAACATTAATACCTTAAAGTATGGTCCCAGATTAAAGATCTTATTCTCAACACAGATGCTTCAGACTGGGACTCAGCAAGTACTACCAGTAAAGCCAGTAAAAACCTGCCAGTCTACAAGCCCGAGGAAGAGTTAGCGAGTGAAACCCAGATGCCTCTGCCGGGCGTCCAGGAGCAGGAACAGCGTGCATCTGTTGTAGAAACACAGGGAGTTGCCAACCCCAAAATAGAAGAAGTGAAAGAATCTTCCCTTTTAAAAACTCATCCATTGCCAAGTCCACGCTCATTCAAACCTCTTACCACCAGCACACAGCCCCAACCTCAACCTCACATTCACAACGAGTCTATTAAGAAACCAATGAGTGATGAAGGTGAGAGATTAAACTTTGCTTATTTAAACCTGTGACTCATGTCATTTATGATTTGGGTACACAACAATGTCGGAATGATCAATCGACCTAAAGTTATTATTTTTCAAATTATGTTGCAGAGTCAGACTGGGACACAGACAACACCAACAGTCGTGCAAAGTTGACAACGCCACTGCCAAACATTGTTGAGACTGAAACAGGTACAGGTGTGTAGGTCAATTGAACATACATTGATGCCAGCTTCAAATAACCTCAACACAAATACCATCAGATATTTATATTGTCGAATATTGTTTCCTCTGATGCCCCAGTGTCACCACTGGAGGAAAATGGAGAGAGTGACCGTAGCTCAGAGGCCAATGAACATCCCGAAGAGGTGGGCAGATTTCAGTGTCTACTGCACCCATGCACATCTTTATTTCATGCACCCGTCCCCCTTGTTGTTTTTTTATTTAGGTGTCTTCCTGTAATTGACATTGTTGTTGATAAACCATTTGAGCAGTGTTTGTGGAGTTGAAATGATATCTTATAGGCTTCTCAAGTCATAAGTGTTGTGTATCCTGCAAAAGTAATTTTGGTTAATGCACAGCTCTTCCAATTGTTTTTTTTTCTTTTTGAATGTTAATTGTATTTCTTTGTCTACTTATGCTATCAAAGGAGAGAGAGACATTAGATGCACTTGAGATAGATGTAAGTAGTCCATATCAGCTAGACCCCTCTGAATCCCAGACCACTGAGGTAAGGGAGAGTGAAGAGGATAAAGAAAAGCAAGAGGATGTAGAAAATGCATCTTTCCATCAGACTTCCTGGGAGCAACGCTATGAGAAAATCTGGGTGGAAATTGAGAAAAAGGAGACAAAATCCCAATACAAAAACGTAGCCGCTGAGCTTAAAGAAAGGTTTGGAGAGATAGAGCAGAAAGCGCAAAGTGAGACTGCCCAGGACCAAGAGGCAAAGGAAGAAAAAGAAGAAAGAAATGAAGATATAAAAAAAGACACAGACGTTCCTGTGGGTGCATCTGAAGAAGACTCCAATGAAGAGGAGGAAGAGTTGATAGTGCGACCCACTACACGGGCTAGGAGTATTAAATTGCTGCCTATTCCTGAGCAGAGGGAGTCTGGACAAGAGGAATCCTACTCTGAGGATCTTCCCAATAACGATTTTGCCAAACAAAAAGATATCCAGCAACATTCTTTAGAGACTCTGAATGAAACTGCTCACGAAACAATAAGCAGCTCTTACCAAACGTCTGGTTATAGTGCAGATGCTTTCTCTAAGATAAGTGAAAATAAAGAGAACTTAAGATTGGCTCACTCGGGTGATCTCGAAACTCCATTTGCTATGAACCAAGAGTCTTCTCAGGAAGCTGGGATTAGTCCGCTGCATTTGGTTGGGGAGCCGAGGATCCTTCCTTCTATGCCAGATGCAGTCTCTTGCAACTCAGAGGAATTGGTTGAGGAGGGCCTACAGAGGTCCATAAATGAGGTAGGGAAATGGAGAAGAAGGAAATCACAGCTTTATAGCAGTAATCTCCAGTGTCGTGTTTGTCTTTTTCATTTTCTTTCCTTCACTAATACTGTAACTTTGAGCAGGACAGATTTTGAATTAGTCCTTTTTCTTTCCTTCATATATTATAGTATTTACATTTCACCAGGTTGCTGTTGCAGCTTAACTGTTTCAGTGCTTTACATGATACATGCACATATAGGTCGACCTATTGATCGGTTTTGCTGATAAATCGGCACCGAGAATTGATCTCTGGGACTATTGGTTATCAGCAAAAATCCACACTGATCATTTTTTCCCAGTTGAGTCAGTTGCGGAGCGGCTGAAAAGGGTCTCCTGTCATTATACAGTACAAGAGCGGCATCTTTTTAAAATAATTTTTATAAGTGTTTTTGGTTCAGTTTGGTTGTATATCTTTTGTTTATTTTACTGTTTATGACTATTTAATATATATTAATATTTATATATTCATTCCATTAAAAAAGTACAGAACATTTTCATGGTAAAAAAGCTCAGCAATATTTTACTTTGAGTGTTGTGTTCAGTATCAATTTTAAACACTATCAGTTGCTTCATCGGTTATCTGCAAGTAACTATCGCCCAGCTTAGTTATCGGTATCAGTAAAAATCCACTATTGGTCGACCTCTACACGCATGATGGTTCTTTATTACTAGTGATTATAATGTTAAAGACGCCGAAGCAGCAGTGAATTGGCAAAACGTAATTCTGTGTTTGTGGCCTTTTGTGAAAACCCACGATCATGATCCAAGTGGTGCACATTAAGTATTTACTTGTGCAGCCGAAGTTCCTTCCTGCCTATTTATTCGAATAGCAAGGTCTGAACTGCTCATGCCTTATTCCCCATCTGGCTCAGGCTGCTGAGCCATTAAAAATTAACAGCGTGATTTTTGCCCAGGTGTCTGGTTATCGAATCGAACACCTAATACTGTCTTTAGGGCCTCATCTCACACTTCAGTTTTTGTGTCTCACTCATAATTTCCTTCAGCTTCCTGGAGATCACATCTCATCTTTCCTAAGTAGTGTACATTGTGTGAGTGTGTGCATCTACACTGCTTGTTGATACTGTTCGTTTTCCATTATTGCTTCTTTTAAAAATTTTAAAAGAAGACTTCTGTCTTGTTGAATGCTTTATTCAGTGTTTGTGTTTTTCAGTGTTTGTGTCATTTAAATGTTACATATTTGTACACAAATACAAAATTCATATAAACTACACAGACAGCATATGCTATTGTTTTTTAGGGTGGTGTGGAAAAGGCTGGTGTCATGAGAGGAGAACCTAAATCCAGTGCCTTATGGAAGACTCATGGCTCTGGTAAACAATCTGACATTGACCAAGGAAAAGGCAAGAAATCAGACACCAACCCTGACAAGCCAAACCCTAAACAGGAAGGGACTTGTGATGGTGGATCTCAACAAAAGGATTATGTTTCACCAAAATGGCCAACAAGAAGCCCAAGGAGGTAAGACTCTATAAGTTGGAAGCTGGGGTTAATATTCAGAAATGTGAATACGTCTAAGAATCTGGCTTCCATCCATTCAGATTAACATTGCTAGTGAGACACCACTTCATACTACATACTCATGGTACTAGAAGCAATTTTATTTCAGTGACCGTTCCTAGTCTGACTTTCAGGCTGTGGATAATTTTATTTCTTTTGCATTTGTTTAGAATGAAACCAAGTGCCTTTAGCAATGAACAAAAACACTTCCAAAACCAATCAAAAGTTTGTGAAGACTCGACTCAAAATATTTCTCATGATCTTAAAAACCTTTTGATCTGAAGGTGTATGACTAAATATTTGAAATCAGTGTTGTAGACAAAAAATATAATTGTGCCGACATACTCATTACTTTCATTAGAAAACTAACATTTTATTTATAAAAAAAAAAAATATATATATATATATATATTTTTTAAACAGACAACTCTGAACAAAATATTCCGAAAAGCAGCCAATAAGAGTCCACAGGTGGGAACTCTTTGAATACTGTTTAAAAAAACATCTCAGGGAGATTCCTCAAGAAATCGGTTAAGAAATGCCAAGAATTCTCGAAATTCTCAGTGAAAAAGGGGTCTCCTTTGAAGATGCTAAAATATTAAATTATTTTGAGTTATTTTGGATTTTTTTTATCACAACATAAATTCCATAGTTCCATATGTGTTATTCCAGAGTTTTGATGACTTTATTATTATACAATGTGAGGGGAAATAAAAATAAAGAATGAGTGTGTCTAAACTTTTGACATGTAGTGTAAATGTTTCACTATATAAATCATTTAGAAACTGTAATGGAAAAAGATCTAATATTTGTGTTCTGTGGTCCTTGCTATTACTTCGTCTGAAACACCCTCCCAAGGTTATTTTAGCATCTTTGAGTGAAGGCTGGTGGTGGGCAGCAAAATCCTTTCACCCTCATGATGAATGATGAGATTTGTAATCCCCAACACTTAACAGGAAGACAACACTGCTTGATGATGAGGAGAAGAGAACTATGGGTAGCCAGGGGAACCTGCTACGTGTTCCTGCCTCAAAGCAGTCTAGTGATCCCTGCCCTGTGAACCATCGTAATGGAGGCCCCCTGTCTGTGTTTGATGATAATACTTTAAGTGAGGTGTCAGAAGATGAAGGAAGGTACATATGCAGTATGGCATTCTTTTCATATGATTTGGACTTTCTGGCTTGCTCATTATGCACTCAAATATCAGATACTACTAAACTCTGTCTGTCCTGGATGCCGCATACATGTGTTTTACAGTAAAGATACTGCATTGTACCATTTCTAGATTGTGCAACCCAGGTCATCCCTGGATATCGGTGTAATTTTTATGTTAAATAAGAGCATATGTAGCTAAAAAACATTTTTGCATTATGTTTTGTTGATTCTGGGTAGGTCTCCATCCTCACGACATAGGGCTGAGAAAAAGGTAGGATTGGTTATTAAAACATTGTATTCAATTCATAATCCCTTATAATATGATCATTGTTGTTGTTGTTGTTGTTGTTTTTTTCCTATTCAGTCGATAGCATGCAATGCGTACATTGCCAAGCAGAAATGTAAAACTTTGTGAAACTTTTATCTGTGCAGAATGGTGGAGAGTTGGAAATAGCAGATGACTTTGAAGACCTCACACAGTCGTCTGACACAGCTACTGAAGAGCTGGACTCTGCTACATCAGGCTACTTTAATGCCTCTCTGCTCATCAAGCAGCTGGACACCAGCTCTATAGGTGAGCTGGACTTATACATTTCAGATAGGCCAATAAATATTTTCTGATTCATTCCTGCAGGCTTCATGTGACTTCATTTGGTTGCTAAGGGTACAGTAATAATGTAGCAAAATGCACTTCATGCAGAAACGCAGCTGTTAATGCTAGTTGATCCTTAATCCTCTTTTCTACCTGTCTCTGTGTAGATTCAGTGAGCATGGTGAAGTTGCAGAACATGTTCCATGAGTATGAGCACACCATCCAGAAGGAACGCAACAGACACAGCCGACTAGCTGATAAGGTTTCTCAACTGGAGCAGGAGCGGAATGAGCTCAAACTCCTGCTGGATGAGAGCAGAGAGAACAAGTCCAGCCTGGAGCACCTCCGACTCGAACTGGAGACAGACCTCAACAACTTCAAGTGAGTTGCACTTGACTTTAAAAAATGTTCTAAATATTGACAGTGTCATCATGTCACTAGAAACACAGGTAATTTTATTACCACAAAGTCTTTGAGCTCAACGTTTCACTTTGCACTGTAGGTTTCTGCTGAAGCAGGAACAGGAGAAGCACCAGAGTGCTTCTATGCTGTATGATAAGACCCGGGAGCAGTTGTTTAGGAAAGAGGAACAGCACCGAGACGAGGCAGAGGAGAGGGAGAGAGCAGAGCTCAAAATGAGAAACCTGGAACTAGAGATTAGGGCCCTGATGAACAACATGAAGCAGGTCATCTATGATCAAAATTTGATATAAATAATATAATGATTTGTTCATATAAATAATTCGGAAACTTCTGAGATTCCCGAGTTGATTATTTTAAACAATGATTGTTTGTTCCCTAAAAAACTGAAACCATTCATTGTGACAAATATTCAGTAAGTGGGGAAATACTTTTCATAGCACTGCTGTACATAATTAAAACAGAATACACTGTAATCTACTCCTTTTACTTTCACTTTGTCTAACGAGTATATGTGGTATGCTGCATAGTTGGAAGAAGACAGGAATGAAACCCAGCGTATTTTGGCCCATGAGCAAAGTGCTCGAGCCTTACAGGAGGACCTGCTGAATAGTCACCTGCGCAAGCAGCAGGAAATTGAAGAGAAGAACCTTAGAAATGTCACCAAGTGCAATGAGGTAATGTTTAAACTATATAATAAATCTGATGCTGATCGGGTAAGAATCATACTTGGAGGCATTGTGTTTGTCACTGAAGTCAGTTGGTGTTGACAGACGCATTTACCTAAGGCTGTTGACTGTCTTGTCCAGGCCACATCCCAGCTAACTGAAGCCAGTGAGCGTGAGAGGGAGCTGCAGCAGCAAGTCTGCACTTTGCAGGAGGAGCTGAGCTCAGTGCGGGCTGAGCTGGAGCACTTTCGTTCACTCAGCCGGCAGGAGGAGAGCAGACTGGTCGATGAGAGAGACGCGCTGCGGGAGAGACTTGAGGATGCTCGACGTGACCTAAAGCTAAACGATGAGACCCTAGCTCAGACCGTCTTCCAGTGCAACGGGCAGTTGAGCACCCTGAAGTCAGAGTGTACACTGCTCAGCACCAAACTGGAGCATGAGAGGCAGGTGCGCCAACAGCTGGAGACTGAGGCTGAGACCAGCAAAACACGGCTCCAGGTAGCCCTGCAGGAGACTGAGAGGTGTCAGGTGTGTATGTGTGCTGTTTGTGTTCATGAAATAAAGTGCATAAGGCAGTGGTTCTCAAACTAGGGGCTGTGGTCTACTGGGGGCATCAGATGGGGCCATGGGGGGCCACATAGAAATTCCATCCATCCATCCATCCATCCATCTTCTACCGCTTACTCCTTCTTCAGGGTCACAGGGAACCTGGAGCCTATCCCAGGAATCATCGGGCACAAGGCGGGGTACACCCTGGACATGGTGCCAGTCGCATAGAAATTCTAGAACATTATTTCCATCCATCCATCCATCTTCAACCGCTTATTCCTGCTTCAGGGTCGCGGGGAACCTGGAGCCTATCCCAGGAATCATCGGGCACAAGGCGGGGTACACCCTGGAC
Source organism: Ameiurus melas (assembly GCA_012411365.1). Classification (NCBI taxonomy): domain Eukaryota; kingdom Metazoa; phylum Chordata; class Actinopteri; order Siluriformes; family Ictaluridae; genus Ameiurus; species Ameiurus melas. Next base: position 18,447,320 of record CM022764.1, on the reverse strand, counting down.
AGGGTGCCAGTCGCATAGAAATTCTAGAACATTATTTGAAAAAAAATATTTTACCTGTACACTACCATTCAAAAGTTTAGACACACCCATTCTTTATTTGACGACTTTAGGGGGCTACAAAGGGATGTGCCTTTGATATGCATGGCATCATTGAACAAAGTTCATTCAGTTTAGTTGGTGTTAGCACTGCTCTTTGCTAACTCCCTCTGCTCTTGTTGTCAGGCGGCACGTGCAGAGACAGAGCGCACTCTGCAGCGCGAGCGTGAACAGCATCAGCGATCTGAAGAGAAGCGGACATCAGAATCCAGCTCGCAGCGTGACACCATCCAGTCACTTTCTCAGAAGCTGAGTGAGGTCGAGGCCCGTGCCAACAGCCTGGAGAATGAGTGGCACAGAGCCACTCTGAGCGTGGCTGAGAAGAGTTCAATGTTCGAGACAGCAACTCGCGAACGGGAACAGTCCCGTGCACGGCTCGAGGAGATGGAGGGGACGCTGCAGAGCGAGCGTGATCGGGCCAGCCGTGCCGCCGCTAGACATGATGCCATGCAGGAGAGGCTGGCACAGGCACAGAGCGAGGGTGCCCTGCTCAGACAGCAGTTGGAGGAGGCACAGAACAGAGGCACAGCCAAGGAGCAGGCTGTTACGGATGCGCAGGAGTGCTTCACTCAAGCGCTCAGCCAGCTGCGTGCCAATGGTGAGGAGAGAGTGCAGCTGGTCGAGGAGAGGAGCAAAGAGCTGGCAACCAAAAACGCAGAGCTCCGAGAGCATAACTACAGACTAGAGCAGGAGAAAGCTGATAGAGAGGTGTGCATGGTTTCAAATTAGGAAGATGAATTGGTCCTGTTAGATTTGTTTTCATTACAGAACATTCATAGTCATTTTAATAGAGTTGTGATGCACTGTTGTGCCCATGGTAGACCTCTCTGAGGCAGCTTCAACAGGATCTGGCTGACTCTCTAAAGAAGCTGTCCATGTGTGAGGCGTCTCTGGAGGTGAACACTCGGTACCGCAACGACCTGGAGGAAGAGAAAGCACGCACTCAGAAGGACATGGACAGACTCAGGGGAAAGGTGTGCAAAGAAGTCCTGTTGTCGAATGACATCATACTGTGTGATGATGGTGGGATGATGAATGTAGAATAAACTGAAGTTCAATCAAATTGTAAAGCTCAGTTACTCAAGTAAACTAACAAACAATATTAGGTCAACCAAGTGTTGTGAAGTGGGTCTTCTCTTTGTTTTACCTCCAGCTTCAGGAGAGTGAGGAGAACAACATTCAGGTGGAAAGGCGCATTAACACTTTGATGGGCACTTTGGACGAGAAGGAGCGGGACCTCATCTGCACTGGTCAGAAACTCCAGGAGGTGCTCGCTGCTACAACACATTCAGAACAAACCATTAAACAGCTAGAGGAGGCAGTACAGAGGTACAGGATATGCAGATTCAATTTTTTATGCGTTTATTATTTATGTACTATGTTGCTAGATTATGGTTTTTGATTTTATTTGTAATAAGTATAAACCGTAAAATCTTTTTTTCTTCTTGGATTTGATCATAAGTCTAGGATGCTTGGGGTCTAGGTTTTCTAAAGCAGTGATTCTCAAAGTGGGGTCCAAGGGGGTACATGCATTTCTTTTATTTATTTATTAGCAGTGTAAATCACAACCCAAACGTACTAAAGATGTTATATTTAGTGTATTATTGAGTTCTTATAGTTTTTGACCTGATTAACTGGTTACATGAATTGATGGTGTTTAATCCCAACTTTAAAAAGTCCAAAACAAATTCGGTCTGTAAATAATGTCAACTTAGACCTAATGTATTCTGTATTCTGTCTGTGGGAAAGTTCAGGAATTAAAAAAAAAAACAACAACTCTATGGTTCCAATAAATAAACAAAATATTATTGTACATATTTGAGTAATGAGCCTAATATTTAAAAAGTTAATTTAAAAAAAGTCAACTGTTCTGATGAGTCTGTGGATTTGTTTTAATTTGTCAGAATGATTGATGAGATAATGTGATTTTGGCATGTCCGCAGATTGGAGATTGAGAACGCCAGACTAGAGGCAACAGCTAAACAGCAGAATAACCGCATTGAAATCCTCCAGAAAGAAGCTCAGGAAGCTACTGCTGTAAGTACAGATTATTTTATATCACACATTATTATTATTATTATTATTATTATTATTATTATTATATAATGAAGCTATCTCACTAATTGGAGTACTTTTATGTTTCTTCTGTTGTGTTCTGTTAATGAGATGAAATGAATAAATATTGAAGACTACCAAAAGGGAAAAAATTAACACTCTAACAACTAATAGACTGCTTGTGTCTTTTCTTGTATCATACATCAACAGGGGTACTCGAGCCTAGTTCTGGGGACCCACACAAAAGCTTTCAGTGCAGTGAGTCCCCAGCACTGGTACAGAGATCCTCTACTGTAGAACCTTAAAAATGGAGTGTGCATTTTTATCTCTTCAGTCTTGTACGTTCTCACCTGCTCTGAACTGATAGTATGAGTGTTCTTTTCACAGCTGACCGATTCATCACCAGGAGGAGGGGTTGGTATTTTACATGAAGCTGTGAAGCTAATTGCGTCTTTCACTGAGTTCTTGATCAACCAGTTTACTAGGTGTCCAGATACAACCCAAGCCAAAATACAAACCTTTTAGTTGTTGCATTCCTATGCTCCAGCTAATAAAATGATGTTGAGTGGACGTGCAGAATGTCGCAGAATATTTGCATTTCAGTTGGGTGAACTAGATGGTATTACATCTCTGTTGGATGACTCATAAAGGAATTATTTTATCCTTATACTACGAGCTTTTGTTGCAAAAGGAGACATTCTGCATCTTCTACATTATTTCATTTCAAATTAAGTGTGCAGAACTACAATAGGTGAAATAACAAAAACATGACTGTCCAATTTTTAGCAAGAAGTACTCATTTTATAAGACTCATTTTATATAATGTATAAATTTTTGAGGCATATGTTAAATGGTATAACAGTGTTCTTGTGATATATACACTACCGTTCAAAAGTTTGTGGACACTCGACTGAAATGTTTCTCATGATCTTAAAAACATTTTGATCTGAAGGTGTGTGATTAAATATTTGAAATCAGTGTTGTTGACAAAAATATAATTGTGCCAACATACTCATTACTTTCATTAGAAATCTAAAAAAAAAAAATTTTTTTAAACTGATGACTTGGAACGAAATATTCCGAAAAGCAGCCAGTAAGAGTCCAGCGTAGGTGGGAACTCCTTTAATACTGTTTAAAAAGCATCTCAGGGAAATTCCTCAAGAAATTGGTTGATAAAATGCCAAGAATATGTTTCTAAAAATTCTAGGCAAAAAGGGCATCTACTTTGAAGATGCTATTTAGAGGCCTTTTGTATGAGCCATCAGGGGCCGGTCTTCATCGAATGGGGTTAACTGAGAGGGATCTGAGTTACCTTTGCCTGTCAGTAATAAATGGGTTAATCCGATGCTACGATTGTTACATGATCGGGACCAGATGAGTTATCCAAGTCTGTCAGAAAGAAGGTTCTATCGCCTTTATGATTCCGCCAAAAGCGGTGATACCTGATGTTTGCATTGCCATTAGCGCCCGGTTAATGGGCGCATCAGGAAGAGAATTTCAACCTGATAACGTGTTAAATACTAAATTATTTTGATTTATTTTGGATTTTTTATCACAACATAATTCCCATAATTCCATTTGTGTTATACCACAGTTTTGATGACTTTATTATTATTCTAAAATGTGGTAAAAGAAATAAAAATAAAGAATGAGCGTGTCTAAACTTTTGACCGGTAGTGTACATCATCACTGTTACTGAGTTTCCAATTCATTACACAACATATCAAGGTCTTCAAGACAATGCCTGTCATGGACCTTATATAAATATTTAGTTGGGTTGTTTATGGACATTTTCTGCTCTTGGTGGTGGTATTTCTATTAGGATTTGTTTTGTTTCATTTGATTGAGCTTGCTGTTACTGTACATGAAACTACTTCTGTGTTTCTGTTTCTTGGGAATCTGAACTTCATATTAATGTTGGTTTATCATGAAAATAGTTTAAAATCTGCATGAAGTGTGTCGCTGTACCCTTTGAAGATTTCAAAGAACGCTTCATCTCGCTGTGGAAATGCCTCACACGCCTTTACATGACCTCTTATACGTTTTTCACAGGTGCGAAATCAATTGGAGAATTTAGTCACAAATTTGCAAAGCAGCAAAATGACACTAGAGGATCAGCTCAGTCGTGAGGTTCGACTTTTCTCACTCTGCTATCAAATAAAAGTCGCATTTTCAGTCGTATTGACGAGGAGTATGTTAAACTTGGGTTTATTAAAGTACATTCAGCATTTCTTCAGTAGCTGCTGTTGTAGTTATACCAGAGGGTGTCCTTTGGATAGCAAGTCTGCAAGACTCATACTGTTACTGGAGGATCAAGAGTGGAAAATATACTTTTATTTCACAGGACAAGAGAATACAGATATAGAAGACTGTTGTACTATTCAAAATGATAAGTATTGACCAAGCGCAAGATCAGTTATAAGCAAGATAAAATAGTAGTATTGTTACTATATGGTACTACATATCTAGAGGGATCATTTTAACAGATAGTATGCTATCTTCAGATCTGAGGTGTTTTAATTGATGTGGAAGTTGTTAATAAAAAATGCTGCAGATGCTACAGACGAGTTTTTTTTTTTAAACATTACAGGTCTTAATTACAAAATTTAATGTGATTGAGATTAATTTAGGAACCTACTGGGTAGGACAGTATAGAATCTTCATAACAGATTATAAGTATAACAGACTTGTTCACTAATGTTACTATTGTTAAGGGCTTGCGTTGTTTAAATAGGCTGGTAAAAGCTTAAACTTAGATCTGACTGATATTGCTTCTCCTCTCAGGTACAGAAGCAAAGTATGCTTTCCCACAATGCCCATGACTCTCAGTCCCTGTGGGAAGAGGAGCTGAAAAATCGGTCACGGTTCGGTCTCCGACTGGCTGAACTGGAAAAAGAGAAAGGAGAGCTCAGCAACCAGGTCATTGTAACAACCAGCCTTAAGTTTTTTTTCAGTAGTTTTGTGTCATTCATACGATGAAATTTTTCTTAAAGGATAAACCATACAGTGGAGTAAGGCTGTGTGAACACGATCATTGTGTTAGTAAAGTAGTTCAGTGGATTCGTTGGTAATTTCCTTAATCTTTGCTGGTTTTGTGCCACTGGTCTCTGTGTACTCCAGATGGAGCTAGAAAGGAAGAAATTCAAAAAGATAGCAGAGCAGAAGAAGGCCGTCGATGCCCGACTGGACCAAGAGATGAAGAGAAACACTGAACTTCAGAAAGAAATGTACAGGTGATACTTTAAGCCCACCTATCTCTCCTGAGATACTGAGAGACCCAGCTGTGCTTAAGTGTGTATATTATTATAGTACCTGTGGGTGACACATGGACTGGGGACTAAGGGGAGTTATTTTTATTAGATACCATGTTGAGTGATGTACATGACAAGGTCTGGTTTTGTCAATAGAACTTTCTCATCTTTATAGCAGGGCATGTTGATACTTGTTTATCTATATCTGTCCTTAAAGGCAACATGGCAGTAGCACTGACAATAAGAAAGCTTTGCAGTGCATTTTAGCAGTGGTCAACAATAATTAACTAACATGAATTTCTAATTCTGATTTCTAACTGCAATCATTTCAAACCTACAGCCAATGAATCATTTAGTTTTGGTATAATATCCATGGAAGTTGCAGGTGAGTTCCAAGTCGAACTGCAAGCAGAGCTGCTGGGAAATCATGATAAATCATCGTAACTGAACTTAATGTGGTCTGAACTTTCTACGATTTGCCTTTATATAGTCCAGTAACCACTGGGAGAATTTAGACCTCTAACCTACTTCATTAATCTTTAATAACTGCTTTATCCTGGTCAGGGTCATGGTGCCACAATCACACACTTGTTCATACACAGGGGCAGTTCAGTGTAGCCAATTTAACTACTGGCATGCATTTGAAAAATGGAACCTGGAGAACCCATGTAGTCAGGGGAGAACATCTGCACAGACAGTAACCCAAGAACAGGATTGGACTGGACCTTGGAGCTGTTTTCTATGTACAGAAACGTTTGTTTATTGTACTTGTACAGTATATGTTGAATAAATGAGGCTGTGTGTGTTTGTAGGTTGCGGACTCTGGTGAAGACTGCTAAGAAGAAGCTGCGGGAGAAGGATGGAGGAGAGCTGGGTTCTCCTCTGGGCAGTCTAAGAGGAGAGCTGTCCTTCAGACAGAATGAGACCGAGGGAGCCGTCAGCAGGATGAAGATAAAAGTATGTCTCCATGTACAAAACTGTCTATGCTGAAAGATGGTAAACTTGTTGGATGTTATGTGCATTTTCCATCTTAAAGATATTGTACAGGGCTGACCAACAACACATCGAGTTTCTGCTTTTATTATTTTGAACTCTTAACATTTTTCTTTTTTTCCTACTTATTTATCGGTCTTCCTCCTTCCCTACATGTACCAGTTATCTTAATCCCTCCATCCTCCCCCTTCCTGTATCTCTACAGGTGGATGAGCTGCAAGTGCAGTTGGAGAGGGAGGCATTACGCTGCTCCAAGTTGGAAGACATGAACCGGGAGCTGAAGGAGCAGCTCAGCTCTCTGAAGAGCCTGGGTCGCAGTCACGAGCGTCTGGAGCGCAGTAAGCAGCAGCTGGAAGAGGAGGTGACAGGCCTGCGTAGGAGGATGGAGGCAGGAGTCATGGACCAGAGCCAAGCCGAGCAATTCCGCAGGGAGACGGAAGAGAGAGCCAGACAGGAGATCCGTCATAAACTAGATGAGATCAACCTCTTCCTGCAGGTAAATGGAATTCGACAAAGTTTTGAAAGATTTTTTATAAAGGTTTTAATTGAGTCCTCCTCAACCACCACCAGTGTGAGGTATCCACCTGGATGATGCAATGGCAGCCACAGAGTGCCAGAATGCCCACCATACACCAGCTAATAGTGGAGAGGAGAGAGAGATGTAGCCAATTCAGAGATGGAGATTATTTGGGAGGCTATGATGGAGAACTGCCAATGGGGGAATTTCTAATACCACTTCCAAGATGAGTCATGCCTCTGCAGTGCTGCTCAGTTAATTTATTACACAAGCAGACTTTGTAGTGCTAGTGTTTGTAAATTATGCATCACTTGTGCTTTATGTTATCGGTTTTACTGATATCTTTCCCGATATTTAAGCATTTTTCCATAATCGGTTTTGAAATATCAGAAAACCGATAAATGGCGCCGTTTTGTGGGCATTTGGAGAATTGCTCGCAGGAACACTATTGCTGCATTAACCCTCTTACCCCTAAGTTCCCACAGTATTATGTCCCATAACCCTATATTCCCCAGAGAAACAGCACGCCAACCTGGGCCAAAATCAACATTTTAATTTGAACATTTTTAGGCCTTGAAACAACTTATAATAATGTATTTGTGTAATATTACTATACTGAAAATGAAGCAGTTCAGTGTTTTTACTCCACTTAGAGCACGATTCTTAACTAGAGAAATTACGAAAAAATGCTTGCTAAAATCCTTCTACTCATTTAGTAGTACCATACGAGCATCAGCATGATCAATTCCACTTGAATTTGAATAAATTCAAGTAAATAATAAATAAATAAATAAATGCATTCTAGCGCCAAAAGTCAACTTTATGGTGATAAAACAGTACCTGCTGGTCTGATTCTCGAATGCACAGAAATGATCCCGTTATGACTCCAAACCCCTGCAGTGTCAGTCGCACTGGTTGATGCTGATGCTGAAGACGGATCAGGCAGCGTTTGCGTCACAATCAGTTCTGGTTTCTACATCGCCTGAACTTTCACTGCTGTCATTATCTAGAACCCGCGCTCTCGCCTGTGCAACTCTGTATGTTTTCTTTTTTTCACTGTTTTAGATGTACCTGTGTTCACTGTAGGTGGAACTTTAGCTGGAACACGATTAGCTTTTCGCTTTGGCATTTTTAGTTCACTTCTACTATTACAACAGTATTCACGCTTGGATCAGCTTCATCGTAATGACGGCGTAATAACGTAATCACGTCATCAACCTTCCGGGTCAAAAAATAATAATTAAATAAGTAAGGAATTATAGCAGAGTAATGCCGGTATACCGGCCTTACGGGGATAACGGTTACACTGTAAAGCCGCTATATCGCTATATCGGCCTTACGGGTATTTGGCATAGACGACCAAGCCGGTATATCATCCTTACGGGAATAGATCAAAGACGGGCAAGCCGGTTTTATGGCCATACGAGGTAAGAGGGTTAAAGTAGACTTGCTTTGCTTTAATTAATAAACTTCATTTAACATAACAGCCATTAATGGATAAATGAGATGTTAGATAAACACTTGATATGTAGTTTAAGCAGCTTGGTGCTAAGAAATAGAGTCGTGGAGTTGTGTAATCTGCTTACATCATTTTTATTAAAGCTTTTATTAAATAAATACACTTTAGTAATAATGCACTTTAGTTTTTATTTTTTGCGCTTTCTGTTTAATGGTGTATATATGAGTGTTTTTGTTTTGTATGCAAGGAAGAATTGAAATTGACAAAATAGTTATAAATAAAACAGTTTGTTCAGTGTTATCATTGTGTCAAAAACAGAAGTAAAACATTAATAAATATCGGTTCTGCATATCGGTTATCAAGCGGCACGCTTGTAACCATGCAAATATCTGTATCGGTTATTTAAAAAAATACATTTTGGTTGACCTCTAATGATCCCAAATAGACAATCCTTACATTACACTTTCATAATGCAATAATGATGAGTTATGATTTCACAATATTCTATAAATTACCTGTTTTTTAAAAACTCATTCGTATATAGCAGTTGAACCTGGCAAGCTATGAAGATACATATTGTGCCACTTAGGATGTATTGCATTAACTACCTGAATTTATTTTTTGGAAAAGATACCATGCAGTTCTCAATAACAAATATCAACCTCATCTATCTAAAATTCTATTTATAAAGTGCTTATTGTGTAAACATATTCCTCCTAGAAAAACAGATCTTACCAAAATAACACCTTAGATGAACAGTTGTCCTTCCATAACGAGACCGCCTATTTCTTGGCAGCATGTAAGGTACTCATGTTCTCATGCCATCGGTTTTAGAAGTGTTGCTTCCAGAATGAAATGAAATACTGCTGGCAGTATTTTAAAATGTCATCAGAGTAGGTTGTATAACTGATTTTCAGGCCAGGCCTATAGTCAGGTGTAGTAACCGTGACAACGTGTTATTTGTTTGCAGACACAGGCAGCGTCTCAGGAAGCTCTGGAGCAGATGAAGGCTGCTAACGAGGCAAGTCAGAGAGCCGAGCTGGAGCAGCGCATTAGGGAGCTGGAGGCCGACCTGAGCCGCGCACACACCACTCAGCAGGACAGTCTTCTGCAGAGAGATTCCAGCCGCACAGAGCTTGAGCGCTACAGACAACTCTACACTGACGAGCTGAGACTCCGGAAGAGCCTCGCTAACAAGCTTGAGAGGTGAGCCCCATATACATACACACACACACACACACACATACACCTGCACTGTTAACAGGTTGCTTTTTCTTGTAATGCTAAACTAAATATTGCATTCCTTGATGTGAGATTTTGCTCAGTTATTATTCTTTCCAGTCATACTTCTGAGCAATTCAGGTCCTTAAATGCATTGCTGCGTTGCTATTATGTACTGCAATCGGTTATCTGCATTGTGACGTTTTTATCACCGATATAATTTTTCTTTTCAGGTCTAATGAGCGGCTAGCGGAGGCCAACGCAAAGCTACTAAGCGAGAGGCATCGCAGCAAATCTCTCCTCGGAACCAGTATAATCAACGGAAGTCTGGGAGGACCGGCTCTTGACGCACAAACCTCTCTGGGCCGCCTGGGTTTGGGAGCATCTCTGCTCAACCCTGTGGGGGAACAGCACACCAACCGTGTGGAGACCTACCTGGCAAAGGTAAGCTGGAGCAGGCTCGAGTCAGCATTCAGTACGTGTCTGGATTTAGCTTTCGAAACCTTTTCCTTTTTCAGTGTCATTACAGGCATATTTGTAAGTAAGGAATTAACAAGGCCTTCCTTTTTCAAATATCAGCCATCTCCACCCTTCAGCAAAGTACAGCTTTCCACTCCTTTCTACATCAGCAACTAAACCCTGCTCTTCCACTTTTCCTATTTCTGTCACTCCTTGGTTTTTTTCCGGGTTTTCCTATAGACTGTGCACGCATAACCTTTTCTGTTTCTTACTTCTTCAGCTCCTAGCTCAAAAGTCTGTCTCTCACCTGTCCTCTCTTCAGCCTGATTCATAAGCAGGTGTGTAGTTGGGTGTAACTCACTGCTGCGAAAAAGCATGCCCTTGCTTTCAAATGAGTTATTCACTAATCCGAACTTTAGTTGTTAATTTTGACAAAAAGTTCTGGGTGTTTTATTTTTCAACTTTCATATTGAGCACTGATGGAAACTTAACATCAGATGTGCTGTAGTTTCCATTACATGCATTCATTTCATAGTATTGTGCTTGAATCCTTATGTTTTTACATTATCAAAGCTTATTACAGCAACTAAACATTCAGCCTGTGCTTTTGCTCGATATTATGAGGTATGCAAAGTAAAAGCAGCAGAATAAATGATGTACATGCAGTAATTATCTATTTTTGTCCACCTGCCCTCTGTAGATGCAGTCTGAACTGGAGAAAAACATATCAAAGGAGCTGGACTACGGTGAGCACTTCTGTTTACGTACAGCAAACAACATTGTCCGTCTTCACCGCTTCTCGCACATAATTCATTTATGACTGTACAGTTATGTTTTTTTTAAACAAACTCAAATCAGTTTGTGAAGCCAAACTCCTCCGGCTAAAACATGTCTGTATTCTTGGTTTCTCTCGGTCAGGTACAAGTGAGCTGGAGGGTGCCTCTACCCGGATGTCTCCGGTGGGTTCTGCTTGTGGCTCCCAGAAGAATCTCAACTCAAATCTGATTGTGGAGCAGCAGGACAAACTGAGCAGAGCCACACAACAGTACCTAGAGGTTCTCAAAAAGAATTACATGATCTGAAACTTTTCACACTACAATGGGGCAGTGGGATATAGCACAATAAATATGACTGAAAAATTCTTTACCTTATTATTATTATTTTTAAAGTAAGGGAATTGTGTGTGGAGAGAAAACCACTGTTACCACGTAACTTGTTTTACAGTTATAATGTTATTTGGTCTAGTGCTGTAAAATACCCTTCACATTTCGTATACAATTTCTTCTGGTGGTTCTGTGCTTGTTCTTGTTTGTTGTGAATCTCTATTGAAGTATTGGCAACAACATTGGTACTGGTGTCACTCAGTGAAAAGAACTGCCTCTGCTTCTGTGCAAAAATAATGGATAACGACACGCAAATAATCTTTGTGACAGAGAACACTCACTTTATAGAGACTGAAGAAATGAAGATGTAGGCCAGACAGGATAATGGATAGTGATATGAGGAAAGGACACTAGACAGCTGTGACCACCACCACCCTTCAGGAAAAGAAAGGTACTACACTAGCACCAATAAAAGGCCAAAGCCGAAATACTAACACTCCAATATTTTATTTGTATTAATGTTTTTATTGATGATCTATGACAATGCACATTGTACCTCAGATACTCAGGAGTAAGAATAAAACTTTTTAAAACAATTAAGTGGCAGTGAAAGCTACAGTATAGCAGTTAGGTAATAAATGGGTACACGTAGAGTGCTGCTCCATTTTTAGGCCTGTTACAGCTTAACGGTATCTTGAATGTACGCTGATACGAGTTTATATTTGTACATGCTGTTTTGGAAGCATTGATTTAGTACCATGAATATTATTGCCAATTAATCATGATGGTACAGTCTGTGCTGTTGTGCAATATGTTGTCAAGTTTTGTTTTCATTTCTGAGGTTAAAACATTTATTTTTTTGTTAATGGTTCTTATATTTTGAGACAAAACTAGAATATGATCTAGTGACTCTTCTTCATTGTAGCACTGTATCATGTGGTATTGTACGGTACAGTGGTGTGCTTTTTGTGTCCGTTCTGAGCATTTCAGTATTGCCATGTTTTAAGAACAGAAAAAATGTAATGGTTTAAATTTTTTTTATTTTTTAATGAATTCATTAATGATCTGCAAATGGAGATGGTACTTTGTTTTGCAAAATTCCTCTTGAGACAAAAAATAAATATAAAAAAAGGACAAAAATACCTGCAAAGCATTTCATTTTTTTATTAAACCATATAAACAAATAAATAAAAGACTAAAATTTAAAACATCTGAAGTCTACAATACACATTTCTTGCCATACACAATCACAAGTCCTCTGTTCTGCATGGCTATTGTCTACACGTCAGTGTTATGCAATAATGATATTGAATAATGAACCAGTCAATCATAATCAATCAATAAAACTGATTAACTCACTCCTCACTCATTCCTTTGTGAAAACTCGATATTAGGCTGCATTGAAAGGGCAAGATTTTCCACATTAAAATTCAGCTGAATCTCAGTTCATTCTCTAGTCCGTATATCTTTGCTTTTAGGCTTTTTAATTCATCCTGGATTTTCTTTGTGCGTGCGTTTGACTGTCGAACTTCATGCAGGATGGCCAAGTCCTGATCTGGCCCCACGTTAAGGGTCACCTGAAAAAGGAATGGATTGATTTATGATTTACATGAGGTCAAATTAATCCCCTGTGTTTTACAGCTCCGAAAAAGCAGAAAATCCCCCAAATTATGTTGAGGTTTTGTTAGTGATATTTGATTTATACTTTCCAGAAGTTATTTTAGCACATCTAACTGATGTTCCTATATAATCTTTTCATGGTATATACCACAGTGCTGCTGAATTGTTGATTCTGATAGGCCAGGTGTTGATTAATTTCTTGTGAGAGAGAGAGGAGGGAATGAAGTTTATAGCTGCAGTTGGTGAAAACAGGAACTAACTTCTCTTGCAGACATGCCACAATATTAAATGCAACCATAAAACAATTAAAAGATGACTTGGTTCTTTACATAATTTTAAAAACTGTAATTGACAAATTGTGGTATACATCTGGCTACATTACACCACCCAAACACTGAGTATATTCCTAGAACAACATGGCCCATGATCTTTTATTCCTTACGTAACTAATCGCTAAGCCATAAAAAACAAAACAAAAAAAACACTACAACAGGAGCTAAAATAGCAGTTGCTAAGAAATAATAATAATAAAAAAAAAATTCTATAAGCTCATAGACGCCTGCAGTTGGCTAGTGTTGCTGTGCCTGACAGGAGAGAGAGAGTATGCGATTTCTCCCACCCAGAGAGCACGGCCAGTTATGCTCCCTTGACATCATTATGATTTGAACTTACGATCACCTTATGACAGGGTGAACACTTGAAACCTATATATTTGAATAATTCCTAACACTGTTTATGTTGGCTAATTACCTTAAAGAGCTGCTTCTCCACATCTTTGAGTTTCTGTCGCAAATGTTTGATGTCAGTCTTGAAGCCTTCCACCTCCATGGAGCGCCTCTTTTCCAGAGCTTCGTAACGCTGAGTCATTAACTGGAGACGCTTGGCCATTTTGTCCGAGCGCTCCTGCACACCCATGTATCCATGTCGCATCATATGTATACCATTTCAAATTTCATTTAACCATTAAAGTGCCTTTACATTTCTATACTTGCCTTGAAGATCTCTCTGCCTACGTCTCCCTCCTCTCGGATCTGTGCCAGGTCAGTCTCTAGAGCTACACACTGCTCTCTGTACATGTCTGCTAGCTTATGGGCTTGCTTCAACTCCTCTTGCAGCGCCTAAGTAAGAAACAACAGAGCAACTCGTACCTGAGGTCGTCTCTGATGATAATGATGTTTCTTTAGAAGATGTTTCTACTGAAAGTATTTTGTTGGATCAGTCGTGGAATAGACAGACTCCTCCATGGTGAAATGAGCGATTGAAGCAGGAAAGGCCACAAAGAAAGAAAAGCATTTCAATGCAGTTTTGATATTCCTCATGACCCAAGTTACACAAGTGGTCATTTCCAGATGAAGTAGAGTTTTCAGATTTTTTAAATTGTAAGAACAGCTGATTCAATAAAGTGATTTTCGTAGGATTTTTGTTTTCTATATACAGTTACATCAGCATGTGTCTAACTGGTCTGGTAACAAGCTATTGTGATTAGCCATCAGAATAAGGAGTGAGTAAATAAATAAATAAATAAAGCATCAATTAAATTATTATTATTTAAATATTCAGTAGTCCATTGGTTTTTATACGTGGTCCACATTTACCAATCCTGTTTTTTTCTGATTTGAAAATAAATGGAAAATTGCATTACACTGCAATATCTTATAGCTAAGTTCTGCTCCTGAACTCTTCCATGTCTCATCTACCAAACTTCCTGAAGTAAGTAACAGGGTTTCCTCCCAGTGTAAATTGCAAGAGAAAGTTAACATCGGTATGTTAAAACAGTTTTAGAATGCAGACAGGGTTTCTCTGCTCGTACCCTGATCTCATCACGATGCATCTGGCTGCTCTCTGGAGTGGTTTGGGTGAGGAACAACGGGGTTGTGAAGGCTCTCGGCTGCTCTTGGAAACTGTGCGTCTCCCTTATCCTCTCCTGACATGAGTCCATCTCTCTGAGGAGCCTGTCCTTCTCCACCATCCAGCTCTTCTCATGGGCTCGGCTTTCAAACTTCAGCTGCAGGAAGTCTCTGGTGCTTTCGTAGAGCAAATTCTGTGTGCGCTGGAGTCTGAAGAGGAGATGAGCAAAAGTGGATCAAGAAAAGAAAGTACATGTATATACGATATGTAGACAATCAATTTTCACTAAAGCTCTAGGTCATTCGAAAATATAATATGAGGATTTGTCAGAAGGATGGAGCTACTTCTCAGTTAATGCAGTGATTCTCTCCTGATCTCTCTGACTATGGACCTGCCCCTCCTCCATGTGAATTCGTCTGTCCTCCAGCAGGCATTCCACCTGCTCTTTAGCCAGACGTGTCTGCTCTTCTAGCTGTGCCTGCAATGCCTCCACCTAGAAAGACCAATCAATTAATCATAACACGTACTTCCTGTCATCAAGAAGCCAACACGGTGTTTGAACTCACTCACTTCAATGCTCTTTATAGAGCACTAAACTGACACAGCAGTGAGGGGGAACTGAATTGAGCTGAATTCACTTGAAGCACAAATGCACACAAGATACTACATTTTTCAAGAGCATTTTTAAACGAGATTTTAAAAAGGTTCTGATACACACCTGTAATAAAAGTGTCTGGTTGTCTTTCTTGTACCGCTCAGAGCTTGTGTCGTCTCCTCCACTTTTGGACGGTCTCTTACCCCCTTCTACAGGAGACAGATACAAATGGTGAACTGAGGAACAGACCAAATTTAGCTCATAAATGTATAATTCATAAAAATACAAAACATGACAAAACCTTTAGATGATCCAGGCCTTGGTTTTGCCACATTTCCATACTCCTGGGTTCTGGCTTGGAGTTTCTTTTGTGGAATAGTGACCTAATGAAACGTTGCACAGGAAGTTGATGTTTAGCTTTATGCCTCTGCAACAATCTCAGCATCAACAGAAATAAACCATCAAACCTTGTGTGGAGGCTCTCTGTGAAAATAGGTGATCTCGCCTGCATCAGGGCCCACCAGCGCTAAAAGGTGCTGAATCTTCTTCCGGTCTTCAAGCTCTCTAGATAGCAATAGACCAGACTTAAATCTTTTCACTTTGACATTTTTTTTATACAGTAAGGGGGAATCTGATGATTCTTGTACAACTTAATGTCACTTTAAACTTTTTACTGAATGCATCATGCCAAATTAATCAGTCAGTACAACTCAGCCACATTTAGTTTATTGAGTCCTGTATGTTTATACTTTGTAATGCTACTATTTTGTTATTCAGTTTACTTTTATTTTATTATCAGAAATTGTAATGTTTTATGTAAAGCATTTAGAAATGATGGGAAAAAAAGGTGCTATTTACACTCTTGGAGCACTTTATTAGGAACATCTGTACACCTACTCATTCATGCAATTATCTAATTGGCCAATCGTGTGGCAGTAGTGCAATACATAAAATCATGTAGCTATGGGCCAGCAGCTTCGGGTAACGTTCACATCAACCAGCAGAATGGTGATCTCAGTGATTTTGACCATGGCATCAATGTTTGTGCCAGACGGGCTGGTTAGAGTATTTCTATAATGGCTGATCTCTTGGGATTTTCACAACAGCATGACAGTGGGTTCCATTTCTGTCAGTCAAGAACAGAAAGCTGAGTCAGCAGTGGGCACAGGCTCGCCAAATCTGGACAGCTGAAGACTGGAAAAACGTAGCCTGGTCTGATGAATCT
Organism: Ameiurus melas; assembly: GCA_012411365.1. Lineage (NCBI taxonomy): Eukaryota > Metazoa > Chordata > Actinopteri > Siluriformes > Ictaluridae > Ameiurus > Ameiurus melas. The sequence continues at coordinate 18,430,878 of CM022764.1, read as the reverse complement.
CGATTTCTCCTGAGATACACAGATGATGGGGTCGGAATTTGGTACCAACTGCATGGATCCATAGACACAACCTGCCTTGTGTCAACAGTCCAGGTTGGTGGAGGTGGTATAATGGTGTGGGGAATGCTTTCTTGGCCAACCAATCATTCCTTGAATGCCACAGCGTATTTGAGTATTGTTGCTGACCATGTGCATCCCCCAATTTGTCCACAAATGTACCATCTAACGGCTACTCCCAGCATGATAATGCACCATGTCTCAAAACAAAGTCGTCTCAAACTAGCTTCAGGAACATGACAATGACTTCAATGTTCTTCTGTGGCCTTCCCAGTCACCGGATCTGAATCCAGTAGATCACCTTGGGGATGTGGTAGAACGGGAGATTCACAGCATGAAAGTGCACCTGAAGAATCTGGAGGAATTACATGATGTAATCCAATCAACATGGACCAGAATCTCAAAAGAATTTTTCCAACATCTTGTGGAATTCATGCCATGAAGAATTGAGACTTATGAGAGCAAAGGGAGGTCATACCCAGTGTTAGTACAGTGTTCCTAATAAAGTGCTCAGTGAATGAAATTAAAGTTCATTATATAATAAACTCATTTGCCCTACATATTTTACTAAAAAAAAAAGAAAGTTCCATGACTTTTCTAAGACGTTTTCAGAACTTCCAAAATTTCCCACATACCTTCCATTTCCCACGATACTGCAAATATAAAAACACTCGCACAATATATCACAAAGGTATTGGATTCATTCCCTGGGCCCTTTTTCTGTACATTTTATTCTCCAAGCCATCTCCTGCACATTATCTGTTTTTTATTCTAAAAGCTTGGCCACTTTAAAGTGTGATGATGATGATGATATTGGGGATAATGAAAAATCTCATTACTATTCCAAAACCTAATGGATATTGTGTCATCTGCCAAAACATTTTTTCAGCACTTTTTTCCCTCCAGAAAATGTCATTTTTGGTGACTTTTCACCATTTCCAGAGCCACAGCAATCCTGCAAACTGCAAAAACTAAAGTCTCACTTGATCTTCAGGCGGTCATTCTCAGCATACAGCCGAAGAGCCTGTTCTCGCTCCTGGAAGAGGTAGACCTGCATGTCACTCAGAGCCTTCTGCAGTTCTGCGATCTCCTCTTCCCGCTGACGCACTTCCCACTGCAGCTTGTGCTACAGGAACACCCCAAGGTTTAAACACAAAAGTGCACACCCGCAGAATTAAATTTTGTGGTTCGTGTTGTGAGCACTCCATATGCATACATCAGTATAAATACATATGCAAACACACACACACAAAGGAATGTGTACACACATTTTCTCACTGTTGACACTGTAAAGGCCTACCTGGTCCTCTGTAGTGCTCTTATACTTCTCAAGCAGCTGCAGCAGGTCATCATGTTCTGCATCAAACTGAGCCAGTTTCTGTCTGTAAAACTCCAACAGCTCACGAGATGGTCTCAGATAAGCCAAGCGCTCAGAGATGGGAGGCAACGGGGAGTCGGTCTCCTGCTTGGTCTCACAGCTAATCCACACAGAAAATTAAAGAAGAGTAAGGTGTTACCAGCACGGTCTAGATATTCCAGATTTATTTTTGGAGAGTTTAACTACAAACTACATTATAGTAGAGATTAATTTTTTTATTTTTTTTTATTTTTTTTTATGAAACAGCTCACAAAAACCTTTGTAAAGCCAGATTTGTAGAACATATTCATAAAAAAAATCAACTTGGGTTCAAGGCTATGTTGTGAGGTGAGAGAGAAGAAATACTTAGATAAAAATCAATAAATATGGCAAAATGGGTTCATTTTGACGGTCTTCAACAGTCAACAACAAATGCAAAAAAAAAAACCCTCATTTTATGATTAATAGTAAACAACCACAAAAATCATCTTACCACTTTTAATGAAAATTCTAGTTTAAAAAATTAAGTCCAAAACCCTTATCTGGACAAACAAGAGATTTTATGGTGCATTCCATCTAATTATACCTTAATAATTTTGACACTCATTTTAGAAATACCACCACCTGACAAATTTGGAAGCACACAATTGTATAGGATGTGTTTATATGCTGTAGCATTACAATTTTCCTTCCCTGGAACCAAGAGGCTCAAACCTGTTCCAGCATGACAATGCCCCTGTGCACATGAAGACATGGTGTGTTAAGGTTGGAGTGGAAGAACTTCAGTGTCCTGCACAGAGCCCTGACCTCAACCCCACTGAACACCTTTGTGATGGAACTGAAATGCTGACTGTGCCAGACCTCCTCAACTGACATCAGCACCTGACCTCACTAATGTTCTCGTGGCTGAGTGATCACAAATCCCCACAGCCACACTCCAAAATCCAGTGGAAAGCCTTCCCAGGAGAGTGGAAAATATTATAACTGTAAAGGAGGACTAAACCTGGAATGGGAAGTTCAACAAGTGCATATGGATGTAATGGTCAGGTGCAGGGCCATCAGCTGGCATTTGACCCGGCACTTTTCAAACGACTGGGGTGGTGACCCAGCATTTCAGGTAATAACAGACCGTGTCTGACTCGGCTGAAAAACCAACCAGTGCAGCTGGGGTTGTGGGACATTTCTCCGAAAGGGAATCTCCTATGAGTGATAAAGGGTTAATCACACTTTGGGGCTCACTACAGCTTAATAAACATGTGTTGAGTCAGTATTGCTAACCTTTTAATATTTTAAGTGACATATGCACATATTGTGTATTCTGAATCGATTAGACACTTTCCTCAAATGCATCCTTCAAATAAAGTAAGCACGGCTTGCTGGGAAAAATGTTTTGCGAAACAGTGACAAACAGCCTATCGCAGAACATGTCTCTGTGTTTTATCTGCCTTTGTGAATTAAGTTTTTGCTGTTATTAGCTGCTCGAGGACTAAAACGCAAAATGATGGGTGTGAGGTCGAAACAAACTACGCTGACGTTCATTAAAAGGTGCGAAGTGCCGGTTATCGCATTATAATCACACCCTGGCTCCAGGGCAATATATATAATTAGTCTGTATGTTTTTCTAGACAAATGACAGATGTTCCTCTTCTCTCAGACAAGAAATTTGCCCTACCATTTTTTAAAGCAGTGGTGCCACCTCCTGGTCAGGTGTCCACAAACTTTTGGCCACCGTGTGTGTGTGTGTGTGTGTGTGTGTGTATGTGGCACTGTGTGGACTCCTGAACACCTACCCTTCTCTGACATGTGTTAGTGACTCCATCAGGCTTCTTACTGCCTGGAAAAACAGGAAACAGCACAATCAAGGGTCAAGTAAAACAGCCACAGCATCCGACATGTACTAACGTACCGTACTTTATATTCAGTAGTATCAGGAGTTTACATACCGGTTAATGACTACACTGCTCAGGAAATCCCACTGAAATACCAGAATCTGAGTGTAAATATAAGTAATGTCTGCAACGTTGCGTTAAATAAAGCCTTGCAGTAAAAAACAGGCAGTGTAGGGTGGTGTAAACACCGCAAGCGCTTGTTAAATACTGCGCGGTTGTTAAGCGGAAATGACGCAGCGCAGTGACGGCAAATTTAAACAGACAAACCGTTTGCGCTACACAGGCCACGTAACTGGCTAATCTGTTTCAGTAGCCTATTTAAACATTTATATCTATTTACTATATGTACAACTCAGCTGCGTGGCTATAAATTGAAATAAACTTTTGATTAAACGCTGAAAAAAAAACTTGTTAGCCAACTTAAAAGTTATTAAACTAGCATAAAGAGCAGTGACCGTTATTAGCATTGCAAATCAAATTGTTGGAATTGATTTAATTTATTTATAATGTTGTTGTTGTTGTTTTTTAACGCGCTTTATTATTTTTGAAAACTACTGCCGTGTAGTTCATTGTTTACCTTGTACGTGACGCAAATTCGTGCTTTTGTTTGTTGTTGGTTTTGTTTTGCTTTTTGGCCCGTAATCCGGAAGTTGATCAGGGTAAACCAGTGGGCATCAATACTGCGCCTTTTATGCGCAAAATACGCAGCAAGAGTTTTCGGTAGTTGTTTGTGTGCTGATGTGATCCGACGGAATCCTCCCCGTTTATGTATCTTAACTAATCGCTACTTGGAATACTGTTTATGGACTAGGACCGCGTCCCGTTTTCTGTAAATAAATAGTTAATGCCATTAGGTGGCAAGGTATTTTATGCATTCAGTAACGATGGTTAGCCTGAGTAACTAGCCCGAGAGAGTGAAACTAGTTTAATCAGATGTTTCGCGACGGAAACTGAAACCTATGAAGTGTGATTACTGTACAAGGGCGTTTTCTACTTACTACTGCATCGTGACACAGTATAGAACATGTTTAAATTCGGGTGGCAGGCGCTGAAATTCAGCAGAACGTCGCAAATACGGCGCTACAGTAATGTAAGTTTGACCCAGTCATCGACTTTAAATGTGTCTTTTGAACCGATCATGAACGATGATGACGGTAGTCAGGGAAGCGGTATTGTTTCAGGCTGTTTGCTTGTGCGCATGCGCATTTCAACACGAATAACACTTGTAATACACCGGCAGTCAGAACTAGAGGGAGCCGGCTCTGTGTGGATCAGGACGCGCCCTGTGGTGTCCTGACACATGGCCGTGGACATGATTTGCATAATAATTTTCCTATCTTTCCAAAGTACACACGTGGTTTAAAATGGAAATAAAACGAGTTCCCTTCTACTGAGTGATGTTTTTTTCCCAGCAAACCAAATGAACTCCATTCGATTATTAAGAATTGTACGGAAGCTCTAAGAGGCCATGTATGTATTTATGTATTGTGGTCACAAGATAAGTCGAGATCTCGAGAAATCAACTGTGGTCTGGGGAGATCACAGGAAAATAAAGTCGAGATCTCGAGAAATCAACTGTGTTCTGGGGAGATCACAAAAAAATATAATAGATCTCGAGAAATCAACTGTGTTCTGGGGAGATCACAGGAAAGTAAAGTCGAGATCTCGAGAAATAAACTGTGTTCTGGGGGGATCACAGGGAAATAAAGTCGAGATCTCGAGAATTCAACTGTGTTCTGTGGAGATCACAGGAAAATAAAGTCGAGATCACAGTAAAATTAAGTTGTGATCTCGAGAAAACAAGGGGAAAAAATAATGCATGGTTTCTTAGGGCTTCTGTAGAATATTTTCATATTTTCCATCAGTGTAATTTCTTGAAACTGGCTGATTTGTGTTTGAATACTGTTTTGTTAAGCCTTCCCAATGCAGTCACAGTTCTTTTGGTCTGCTTTTCGACATCGATGGAGTCCTGGTCCGTGGAAGAACCCCCATTCCAGCAGCCAAGCAGTGCTTTAGGAATCTGGTGGATGGAAATGGAAAATATAAAGTCCCGGTGGTCTTCGTTACCAACGCAGGGAACTCTATGCGGCAGAAAAAAGCAGAGCAGCTATCTCATCTGCTAGAAGTAGAGGTCAGTCTTGCAGATCAACAAAGTGCTACCCTGTCCAAGAAGTCAACATTCATCTCTTAATGTTTTTGTTGTTTGTTTGTTTTAGGTGTCACCAGATCAGGTTGTGTTGTCTCACAGTCCTTTACGGGTCTTCAGTCAGTTCCATAAGATGTGTGTGTTAGTGTCTGGACAGGGGCCGGTTGTGGACGTTGCACAAAAGTATCCTTAAATATTTGTTTATTCTGTTTATTCTCAAAAGTATGCTTTCTTTGCATTTGTATTCTGTACCTACAATAACATTTATTGCTATGTTACTCAAAGCACAACTTTTTAGTAGTCACAGGCAGGGAATCTTTATGTTGCGCTGATACTACCTCGGCATATTAATTACTGCTGCGGTTTAAAACAATCCTGGAATTTCAATATAAAATTTGTCTTTAACAGAAACTAACTCCAGTTTAGGCTTTCAGAATGTTGTCACCATTGATATGCTACGAGAGGCGTACCCTCTACTGGATATGGTGGATCACAATCGTAGACCCAAAGATGTGGTGAGGAACATTTCCAGTAATTCACCAGTTTTCACATGACTGAGTAGGATTAAATCAAAATGAGTTTTTAGATTTGTTTGAAGACTTCATTCTTTTTTCACAAAACAAAATTGCAATATATTTTCATATATCAAATGGCTCCTTTACACCCCTTTTCCCATTTCTTACACACTATGCATTCCTTTATGCATGTAAACTTGAAAACATTTGAAAAATATGAGAGATTTTTTGGGAACATTTGAATAGGAAAACAGTTAAACATGAAAACTTTGAACTATGAACTTGTAATGAAGTGTAAATTTCACACATTATATTTTTAGGTTCCTCCATCCAAAGACCTCCAACCAATTGAAGGTATTATTACTCAAGTTTAATGTACTATTTTATCTTAATCTATTGCCTTCACTTTGAGTTCAACTTAGATTTCACTAAACGCTTTCATTTTCAGCTGTCATTCTCTTTGGTGAGCCAATCAGGTGGGAGACCAACCTTCAGCTACTTCTGGATGTTCTCCTGACCAATGGGAAGCCAGGAAATCCTGTTACATCACTGCATTACCCACATATCCCCGTGCTGGCCTGCAACATGGACCTGTTATGGATGGCAGAGGCAAAGAGTGCTCGGTCAGTCCAGTCCCGTCCCCCGTCCCCCGTCCCCCTTCCTTCTTCCAATGAAAACTTTCATTTAAATTGAAATTAAAAGTGGGCCATATTCTCTCCCTGTCATTCACAGTGACATTAGCCAATTGTTGGTGTCTGTGACCTCATTTATGCATAAGAGGGCAGATAGCGCTTTCCTCTGAGTGTTGTGCCTCCCAGTGATGCAACATGAGCAGCAGTTCATAAATATCTGGTCAGCTAGCCTCGTGTCAGAGGAAGCACATGTTAGCCTTCACCCTCCTCAGGGGGAAAATCCAAAAACATTGAAATGCATATTTTTGTAAACGCAGGTACAATTCTGTGGTTATACTTATTACTTCTATAGTTTGTCCCAAAAGTCTCCATACACAGGGTACTGTGTAGGTCAGCACCACGTTGTTTGTGCATTCGTTAGTGGATGTTCATGGACGTCCACTTCTTCTCAGTTGGTCCGCAACACTTCCAGTCTTTTTGAATTTGTTAATAAGTTTGGCAGCAATGTTGTGTGTGAAGTGCGTGCCATGTTTCATGTCCATCGGTACCTTGGGACGACTTCCCGATCCAGCCATGAGAATGATTTCAATACGCTCTTCTTTAGGCATAGATGTTCTTAAAGGCTACCAGAAAATATATCTAGAATATAAACCAAGTATGAAATGATTTTGGCAGACATTTTGCTAAAAAGAGTTAATTTCCCCTGTGTATAGAGACATTTGTGACACCCTGTATATTAATATCACATTGTGATTAACACGCTTATTTAAAGAAAGAAAAAAGAAATCCAAAACTTTGTATCAGTGACTATTTTATTTGGTTTGTTATTGCTGTTTAGATTCGGTCATGGAATGTTCCTGTTGTGTTTGGAGAGCATCTATAAGAAGATCACAGGTCATGATCTGCAGTATGAGGCTCTGATTGGGAAGCCCAGTGTGGTGACATATAACTACGCAGAGCTGCTAATCAGACAGCAGGCAGAGAAGCTAGGCTGGACAGAACCTGTCCAAAGACTGTATGCCATTGGGTGAGTTAAGGCCTTGGTGTACTTCTTAAAGAGACAATGTTCACATGATATAATTGCATCAAAAACATAAAAAAAAAGACATCATGCACTACATGACGAATCGTGTGATTGGATCATTAATACCCAATAGCCAAAAAGCAGAGAGAGCATGTGAGCTTGTAAAAAATCAAAGGTGGTTTCAGCGTCTTCCTTTGTCTGAAAGTATATGAAGGCCTGTAGGATAAATTTAGCTATTGATTAAAAAAATGCCTTTGGTTGTACAATTTGCTTTTTGTTTTATTTGATGCTGTGTTCATTTGGACAATAAAATGATCAATCATAAAAATGCAGTCTATGTTAGCCTCTTTCTAATCTCTATCCTCACAAAGCTTGTTTTATATTATTAGGCACCTTTAAGGATGAATTCTTCTAACAAAATTCATGCCTCCCACAGGGATAACCCCATGGCTGACATCTATGGTGCAAACCTCTACAACCGCTACTTGCAGTCCGTGCACCATGCCAGGACTCGGGTACATGCACAAGGTGGCTCAGCCAGTCATGTAGCGGGTGAGTTCCACTATGAAACCGTTGATGATGCAAAAAATTCTGGCAAGGTGATGGTCGGGGGCTCATACGAGCACCGTCTACCTGAGAGCTGCAGCTCCATCCTGGTGTGCACAGGTGTCTACAACAGAGAGCAGGAGCTCGCCCCCGATCAAACAGTCACAGAGCAGCACATCTTCCATGGGCACCGAGATTTCCGCTTCGATCCAACCCTGACCCAGCCTTCTTTTGTAGTTCATGATGTACTGGAGGCTGTGGGGCTTGTCTTCCAACAAGAGGGCTCTAGTCTGGAATAATCCAGAGGCTTCTCGGGCTAGCACAAATACATAGACAATTTAAAGAACAAAAGTGAACACCTCACACACTGGAAACCCTGCACATAAAGAAATGCAGTGCACCTCCATGTCAGTAATCTATACTGTAATGCAAGACCCTGAACATGACTGACTGTAACAGTAGCTAGGATTTGTAGAAATTACAAATAGAAAGTGGAGTGTAATTATTGGTAATATATTAATAAAACCATATTTTAGTTGAAGTTCTACTTCTATTCGGTTTTAAATTGGATATCATATTTACCATATTTAAGTAAAGCCATGATGATTTTAAGCGTTGTAATAATTTCCCTATAAAACATAATTTTATTGTTGGATGTAAAATGTTTTGTTACTATGCTGGCATGAAAACCTCCATGTTATTTTAGGATGTTAAAAAAAATGATGCATTTTATTTGCTGAAAAAAAGTTTTAATCATATTTTGCCATGTGCTGTTTTAAAACGAGTGGTGTTTGTTTTTATGCAAAATAAAAAAGACTTTCGAGGCTTAAGTGTTTTCAGAAAGTTCACAGCCATAATGATAATTTTTACATTTTATTTCTCATTAACATGGGAAAAGAACACACAAAGCTTAAGTTAATTTATTTAGTTAAACTATCATATTGCACACAATACATACATGTCCCCCTATGCACTGTGTATATATGTGACAGCATGTAGCAAGTATTTGAAAATGGAGTGTGTTTGTAGTCATTTCTCTTCTGAACCACAATTCGCTGTACTAATGCGGGTTAATGCTTGAGAATGTTTTAGAAGTCTTAAAATGATCTCTGAAAGAACACCATTCCTTTAAATCCCAATGTTTCAGCACTCACAGGACTTCTTCTCTAGGGATTCCACTTCACCGATTGAGTGAGTCTCAACATATAGGAAGAGATTTGAGGAATCTGACGGGGCTTCATGTGGGACTATGCCTCCATTTCGTACTATTAGCTCCCGTGCCATTAGCTCAAAGGCTTCTTGTACATTATGGTTCTCCTTAGCAGATGTCTCCAGGGCGGCCAGAGCACCCTTCTGTTCAGCCAGAGTGCAGGCATCCTCAAACAACACCTGTCGATGGGGCTGCAGGTCACACTTGTTACCTGAAGAGAGAACAACAAAATGGAAATGTTGATGTATTTTAATTGGAATCTTGGTCATGTCAAAATGTCCCGAAAACAATTCTGTATAAATTTATACATTCCATAAAAAAGAAAACAACGTGGCCTGAAATGCTTGAAATGAAATGTTAGAGCTTATGGAATTTTACAGAAAGTTGTCTGTTTATTTAATGCTCAAGTCCACATTTTATTTAATTTATCAATTCAATTTTATTTCCATCCATCCTCTACCGCTTACACCTTTTCAGGGTCACAGGGAACCTGGAGCCTATCCCGGGAAGCATTGGGCACAAGGCGGGGTACACCCTGGACAGGGCGCCAGTCCATCGCAGGGCACAATCACATACACACTCACACACCCATTCATACACTATGGACACTTTAGAAACGCCAATCATCCTACCATGCATGTCTTTGGACTAGGGGAGGAAATCGGAGTACCCGGAGGAAACCCTCACAGCACGGGGAGAACATGCCAACTCCGCGCACACACAGGGCCCCGGTGGGACTCGAACCCCAGACCCTGGAGGTGTGAGGGGAACGTGCTAAGCACTAAGCCACCGTGCACCCCATAATTTTATTTGTACAGCGCATTTAACAATTGACACTGTCTGATTTTAAGTGCGTGTGAATTTATCCCTAATTTTCAATTACAGGAGTGATCACGTTACGGACCCTATAGTATATATAAACTTAATGGATACCCTTTTGTAAGTGGAACCTCAGGTAATGTGCATCGTGTAGGTCATCACGACTCAAGTATATGGCCACCCCGTATGAATGAGCCAGAGATTTTTAGATTTTATAGCAGACAAGTCATTCAAAACAATTGTGTGCTTCCAACTTTGTGGCAACAGTTTGGTGAAGAACCACATATGGGTGTGATGGTCAGGTGTCCAAATACATACGGCCACACAGTATATTTGTAATGTTATTTTCTTTTTTTTTCTTCCACTTAATCCTCGGTGTGACATTTGGGGGTGGATCATTGATACATTAAGACAGTGACCTAAAACATACAAGTAAACCAAAAACTTAATTGTTTGGACAATCAATTTTGGATTTTCCAAGCCAGAGTCTGTAGCATGACCTGAAGAGGGCAGTTCATACAAGAAATACCAGAAATAAAGATAAACTGAAAATTTTGTAGCAAGCAATGGTCTAAAATTCCTCATTGTTGTACAAGCCTCATCAGCACCTACAGGAAACGTTTGGTAGAGGTCATTGCTGCTACACTTATTAAACACTGGAGTTCACATAAATTTTCTACATGGCTTTTTTAAACAAGTGCTAGACATTACAGGAAGTAGCTCAGCCAAGTCGTTCTCTGAAGGGAAGCTGAGAGCAAGCAGTCAGCTGAAGTAAGCTAGTTGTTGTCCCAAGCATAGCTGGGAAGAATAGCCAGGGGGGTCTTACAGATGTGGAAATTTACAACCAACCATAATCAGAGTCATCCTTAAATAGAGTGGTTTAATCCAAACTTCAATAACTCAAGCAAGTATGCCTATAAATAATGTCATTTTGGAATGTGTTTTATCAGTGGAAGGTTCAGGAATAGAAACCACTATTACTCTAACCACTATGAATATGAATATTCATGAAAAAAATGTGCACTGCATGGGTCTGTGGAATTTATTTGACAGTTAATGGGGCCTCTGGCTACAAAATAGTGAAGAACCCCTGCTGTATCTTACCAGTTAATTATTACCAGTTAATTATATCCAGGAATTCCTGGACCAAGTCCTAGTCTGGTCCTCTATAGACCTGTTTGGTATAGCATTCATCATATACACTAAAGTAACTTACAAGTGACTGCAGCAAAAAAAAACTCCAATATAATCCATTCTCACAAATGCCATCAAACAATCCACAATGACTTTGATCACATCTTCAGACTTTCCATCACGTTCCTCTTTTCTCATTTAAAACATAGCACTCATTTATATTGGCTGCCAGTCCGAAAAGGTTCACCTGAGGTTTCTTCAAGTTCATAAAAGCAGAGTAATAAAATACAAGAACTCTTACCTATAAGTACAAAGACTACATTGGCAACTCCATATTGTTCTACTGCATGTATCCAGTGAGGTAGTGAGTCAAAGGTGGAACGGCGTGTCAGATCATAGGCGATCATAGCCCCATGAGCACTGCGATAGTAATTCTGTGTGATGGTGCGGAAACGCTCCTGGCCAGCCGTGTCCCATATCTGCATCTGCAATACATCATAAATCTTTCATACTAATATTGAATAACCAGGTACATTCAAATGATAGCCTTAACAACATTTTGCAGGAGGATCTTCCAGAAACAAGATCGGACTCTCATAGTTCTACAAGAAATTAGCTACCAGTATTTTGGGGCAACTAATGTGGCAAGCACTATTTATTGTGGTAATTATCTGTTATACTGTTAATAATTAGTACTAAAAATGTGGGCCTACTGACTACTAACATCTTTTGCAAGTTAGCAATGAAAACGTTAGACCAAAATGCTTTAAAAATCACAAACAGTTAAAGATTTAATTAGTCTTCTTTATATACAGTATATCACAAAAGTGAGTACACCCCTCACATTTTTGTAAATATTTGATTATATATTTTAATGTGACAACACTGAAGAAATGACACTTTGCTACAATGTAAAGTAGTGAGTGTACAGCTTGTGTAACAGTGTAAATTTACTGTCCCCTCAAAATAACTCAAACACAGCCATTAATGTCTAAACCGCTGGCAACAAAAGTGAGTGCACCCCTAAGTGAAAATCTCCAAATTGGGCCCAAAGTGTCAATATTTTGTGAGGGGACCATTACTTTCCGGCGCTGCCATAACCCTCTTGGGCATGGAGTTCACCAGAGCTTCACAGGTTGCCACTGGAGACCTCTTCCACTCCTCCATGACGACGTCACGGAGCTGGTGGATGTTGGAGACCTTGTGCTCCTCCACCTTCCATTTGAGGATGCCCCACAGATACTCAATAGGGTTTAGGTCTGGAGACATGACACACTCAGCTAATTTAGCAAGGCAGTGGTCATCTTGGAGGTGTGTTTGGGGTCACTATTATGCTGGAACACTGCCCTGAGGTCATGCTCCGCTTCAGTAGGTCACAGTACATGTTGGCATTCATGGTTCCTTCAATGAACTATAGCTCCCCAGTGCCGGCAGCACTAATGCAGCCCCAGACCATGACACCCCCACCACCATGCTTGACTGTAGACGAGACACACTTGTCTTTGTACTCCTCACCTGGTTGATGCCACACATGCTCGATACCATCTGAACCAAATAAGTTTATCTTGGTCTCATCAGACCACAGGTTCCAGTAATCCATGTCCTTAGTCTGCTTGTCTTCAGCAAACTGTTTGCTGGCTTTCTTGTGCATCATCTTTAGAAGAGGTTTCCTTCTGGGACGACAGCCTTGCAGACCAATTTGAGACAGTGTGTGGCGTATGGTCTGAGCACCGACAGGCTGACCCCCCACCCCTTCAACCTCTGCAGCAATGCTGGCAGCACTCATATGTCTATTTCCCCAAAGACAACCTCTGGATACGCTGAGCACGTGCACTCAATGTCTTTGGTCGATCATGGTGAGGCCTGTTCTGAGTGGAACCTGTCCTGTTAAACCGCTGTATGGTCTTGGCCACTGTGCTGCAGCTCAGTTTCAGGGTCTTGTCAATCTTCTTATAGCCTAGGCCATCTTCATTTAGAGCAACGATTTTTTTTTCAGATCCTCAGAGAGTTCTTTGCCATGAGGTGCCATGTTGAACTCCATTGACCAGTATGAGGGAGTGTGAGAGTGATGACACCAAATTTAACACACCTGCTCCCCATTCACACCTGAGACCTTGTAACACTAACAAGTCACATGACACCGGGGAGGGAAAATGGCTAATTGGGCCCAATTTGGACATTTTCACTTAGGGGTGTACTCACTTTTGTTGCCCGCGGTTTAGACATTAATGGCTGTGTGTTGAGTTATTTTGAGGGACTAGCAAATTGACACTGTTACACAAGCTGTACACTCACTACTTTACATTGTAGCAAAGTGTCATTTCTTCAGTGTTGTCACATCAAAAGATATAATCAAATATTTACAAAAATGGGAGGGGTGTACTCACTTTTGTGAGCCACTGTAACTGATAAATGCCAAAGGTTCCCAACACGCCTTTTTCAACTAAAGATTATTAAAGTTTTTTGGGTTTTTTTTAATGAGTAATGTAGAAACCATGTGTAGAACATGATCAATAATGGTTCAAGCCATAGCTTCAGCATAAGTATATTATATAGCTCAGTAAACACACTTGGAAAACTGCGTTACAGTTTGGAGTGTTTGTTTATGTTTGGATGGGCCTCCTATCAGTTATTTTATAGACGCTTCCTCACTTCGGCCAATCTCAGTCTGAAATAAAGCAGATGAACGTAAATATGTGCTTGAAAATGATGTCATAACAGTCCTGGCTAATGCTAACTCTAGTTGAATCGCTGTAGCTTCTTGGGGTGGAGCTTATTTAACCGTTAGAGACCTAATCTTGTCAAATTTTGACAAATCTTATCTAATGCACTTTTAAGAGCTCTGAGTATGTGTTAGAGCAGGAAAACACTAACACGTGCAGGACTATGGGTTCTCCAGGACCATGGTTGGAGTCAGCCTCAGTGCCTACACTACAGCCACACTCATACCTGCTAATATGGGATTGGGTAAATTTATTTCATGAGAAAAACTAATCTATTTAGCATTAGGGATTAGTCAATCAGTCTGGGACTGTGCTCAAGTCAATTCAAGTAATATTTAAAAATCAAAAGGCTTGACCTTAAATCATTAACCAAGGCCAAAATGTTAGATTTTGAGGAAATAATGTAATAGCTCAGTTGACACAAAGTTAATATTCTACAAAGAAGAACAACAGGTTTTCCAGATAAAGTCTCACACAAAGATATTTCTATATACAGTGTCCTCCACTAATATTGGCACCATTGGTAAATATGAGCAAAGAAGGCTGTGAATATTTTTCTATTATTTAACCTTTTGATCTTTTGTTCAAAAATAATCTGTTCAATTGGGAACAATTGCAAACCAAACACAGGTTTATAAAAAATCTTTGTTAAATATATGTGTGCAACAATTATTGGCACCCTTTCAGTCAATACTTTGTGTTACCTCCCTTTGCCAAGATAACAGCTGTGAATCTTCTCCTATAATGTCTGATGAGGTTGAAGAATACATGGCAAGGGATCGGAGACCATTCCTCCATACAGAATCTCTCTAGATCCTTCAAATTTCGAGGTACATGCGGGTGGACACTCTTCTTCAGTTCACCCCACAGGTTTTCTATGGGGTTCAAGTCAGGGGTCTGGGATGTCCATGGCAGGACCTTGATTTTGTAGTAAACCATTTTTGTATTAATTTTGATGTACGTTTTGGATCATTGCCCTGCTGGAGGATCCAACCATAACCCATTTTAAGCTTGTGAAACAGGAAGTCATGGTTGAACACTTACTGGTTCCTAATCACCCAAGTGTACAAAAAAAATTGTTAAATATCAATGGGAATATACTTCAAATATGTGTTTCCTCATATGACTTTATAGGAGTGCCAATAATTGTGGCACACGTATTTAGCAAAGATTTTTTTTGTAAACCTGTTTTGTGTTTGCAATTGTTTGATATCCATAGGAACAGAGTATTTTTGTGAATTTTATGAACAAAATATCAAAAGGTTACACAATAAAGGCAAGTTTTCATAGCCTTCTTTGCTCATAATTACCAAGGGTGCCAATATTAGTGGAAGACACTATACATAATGACCTTCAGTGGACTTGTAGGTGACAGAACACTGTCATATAAAGTTATAAATGGCTTCCAAACAAGTTTTCTAAACTTCTAATGCGGATCAAAAACAAGCCAATACAGTGGGAAAGCAGGTAAATGCTACATACAGCAAATACATCTCCTACCATTTTGTCTGAGCTCTTAATACTTGTAAATCAGTTTTGCTAAAACAGTGATAAGTTATTTTATTAGGTACTGACCTTCACCCTCTTGCCGTCTATATCCATGGTATGCACAGTGAAATCTACACCAATAGTGTTATGCTGTTTGTCTCTGAACTCTCCAGACTCAAAGCTGTGGATGATGCACGTCTTTCCCACGTTGCTGTCTCCAACAAAGATAATTTTAAATAGGAAATCACAGGCGTCCTCTTCCTGTGCTCCTGTGGACTGCGTAGTCATGATCAGCACTGAGATTGTAACACACCAAGAGCTTATACATTCGACTGATCACTGTAGCTTGCTTATAACTATGTAAATGGATTTTTCACACTTCAAAATGAAGTGTTCCGAATAAGAAAGAATATCATTTTAACATAAAATGTGATCAAGTTCTCCTGTCGAAAATGAACCAAGCTTTGAAAAGCACCTCTACATCTTTTAACATATAACTAGCTGACTGACTGACTACTGTGAACTAAGAATAAATTGTATGAACTGATCGCTGCTTCTCCTTTGTTTTCTCTTCCCTGCTTTACACGAACTAAAATGTCAACAAACACACCCCTACCTGTCCTGGAAGGTGAGATTTCCATTTGCCAGCCCATTTGCACCACTGCATCTCCTGGAAATGTTTTTAAGCAAACCATGGTGACCAAAGAACACACTTTGACATGTTTTTTTTTTCCTCGTTCACTTTTTAACAGCTATTTAAAACAGGCCAAAAAACAACAGTTTCACCTTGCAAAGTGAAAATATTAACACATACATTTTCAATTTTAGTGTCTTGGGAGGTGACCTTTGGTCGGCAAAGCAGCATGTAAACACATAACTCAGTGAAGCATGCCTTGTCTTGTTCTAACAGCCTTTTGTTCTTATACACCAAGCAGGAGCTCAGTTTTCACAACTGCCATTCATTATAGTCAACTACCTAGACCGAGAATTACAGCAGATCCTGACTCATCAATGTTGTCCATTCAGTTCTCTCCCACCGTCATCTCCTCACACCAAACACATTCAAGTAAAACATACAAGTGACAATAATAATAATAATAATAATAATATTAACATCCTGTATTGGAAGCATTGAATAACTGAAGGGGAAAAAACAACTTAAAGTGAGAACTGATATATTACCTTTGGTACCGGAAAGTTTCCTTATGTAATAAGTTATGACGTTAATGCTGTACGAGTGTGCAAGACCCTCTTCGTATTCATCCACAAACCCACCCATCCACACACACACACACAGACAGACTTGTGTGGTCAACAAAGTTCAGAGCCACAAGGCACTGCCGGGCACTGCACAGTACACGTGTGTGAACATCTGGCATTTACTCTTAGGTTAAAAGCTTTCTTGTGCCCACACAAATGAATAAATATCTGCTTTTTGTGAAGATGAAAATGACATAGGACTAACATGCTGATGATAACTATTTATTCTGAATTCTGTACTCCACTGAATACATGCTGCTTAGAGCCTTTTACACAGGCTGTCTGTTGAGACAGAGAAGTCTTTGTGAAAGAAGTGTAGGAGTGAGCCTGTACGTATAAACAAGGATAAAGACTCATTAATTACTAATCCCAGCATGTCACATTCCCCGCAAGTCTTGTTTTGGTTCCTTAGAAACACTTACATGAAACTAAACATACAGAGTGTGCTGACAGTGATCATTTGGATTTTCCTATCCTTGCTTATGCAGTAGGACCCCCCCCCAAAAAAAAAACCATACAAAAACCCCAAAACAAATAGAATTCTAATTCAACAAATTTCTTCCAAAATTACAGAGTTATAAAATTGCTCACGTTCCTGTGTAGTGTCTGATGTGAAAAACTAGCCTGTGAGCATTATAAACCATTGAACAGTAAATCCTTGCAAGATCAGGACTACAAGCATTTCTAAAATCATCCTCCCATACATGTACATTTGTACAGTTTTGCACAGTAAAAGTTCCATGTTTGATATTAACCTGAGAGTATCACAGTCTTTTGTCAGCAAAGCTGATCGTGTCTTGTTTTGTAAGTGAGACATGGAGTCGAGCGATATTTCGGCAGACCTGGCCGTTTCCTGTCTGCCGAGTTGTTCCTTGGTGTTCTGTCGTGCTGGGGAATGTGAATGGGCTTCCATGGAATAGGATTCACAAAACTGGGAGCTGGATAGTTTAGATTGCCATAGCCACCTGAGAACAAGAAAAAAAAGGTTTCAGCTTCCATCGGCCCAAACGGAAGGTGTATTTTTACATGACTAAACTTTGAAACAAAGATGATATAAATATTTCATTTCCAAAAGAAGCTGTTTTTTTTTGTTCAGAGAGAATTTTTTTCAATTTACCAGCTGAACTTGCTGATGACTGACTTGTACGTCTTTCTTTGTCCTTTATGCTTTTAAGCCACTCATTAAACTTCTCGTCTGCTCTCTCTTTCCGTTCTCTCTCCTCCTGTTCTCGTCTAACTATTTCTTCCTGTTAGTCCAAATAAATAAATAAAATACATAAAGTGAAAACATCTTCTTTACATGAATAATTTTAAATGCCTCTATGAACATACTTGCTCTTTCAATTTCTTTTCCTTTTCCTCATGCTTTTTCTTATGGAGCCATGATTTATATTTCTCTTGGGCTTTTTTTTCTATCTCCAACCGTTTCTGTTCTTCATGGAGCATTTTATTTGTTTTCTGGGACTCCCGGCAAAGCTTTTCCTGTTTCTCCTGGGAAAGAAATAAAATTGGTCGCTATTAAAAAAAGTTTAACATAATCGAACAGAATACACAGAGAATGTGGCGGGAAATGGAATTAGTTTTTTTCTTGATTCTTACATTAATACAGCTGAGTGCGTGCTCATTTTGGTAGCTGTGTTACAATATGAGGGTGCTCATTTATTAGTAGGGGTGTAACAATACACTACAGTCACAATTCGATTCAATTCACAATTAATGACTTCATTATTTCGATTGATTTAATCATTTTGAACAAAATTTTAATGCAGAAAACAAATGCAAAACAATGTGCATTTTTGTCTGTATAAGACCAAATAAATCAAAAGTTGCTTTGAACAGAGGTTTAATATTGTAAACAAAATGTAGTACAAGTTCAGCATACCTTAAAAATAAACAAATAAATGTATAAATCCTCCCTAATATTATGACTGAATAAAGTCTCTGATCTAGGGAAAACTATCAACTCGTATCAAAATCATTGTCATGTTCATGAAAACAGTTTGAGATGACTTTTACTTTGTGACATTATGCTGGAAGTACCAATTAGAAGATGGGTAAATTGTGGGCCCAAAATGTGCTAAGAAAACCATTCCCCACAACATTACACCACCTCCACCAGCCTGGACTGTTGACACAGGCAGGTTGCATCCATGGATTCATGCTGTCGGTGTTAAATTCTGAACATACCATCGTGTACCTCTGCAGAAATAGAGATTCATCAGACCAGGCTACATTTTTCAGTCTTCAACTGTCCAGTTTTGGTGAACTGGTGCCCACTGCATCCTCAGCTTTGTTTTTGGCTGAAAGAATTGGAACCCAACATGATCTTCTCCTGTTGTAGCTCATCTGCCTCAAGATTTGACATGTTGTATATTCTGAGATGCTTTTCTGCTCACCACAATTGTACCGAGTGGTTATCTGCATTTCTGTAGCCTTTCTGTCAGTTCGAACTAGCCTGGCCATTCTCTGTTGACCTTTCTCATCAACAAGGCGTTTCTGTCTGCAGAACTGCTGCTCACTGAACAAGTGTGAAAATCCACGGAGATCAGAAGTTATAGAAATATTCAAACCAGCTAGTATGGCACTAACAATCATGCCACAGTCAAAATCAGAGATTATGTTTTCCCCCCACTCTAGGATGGTTGATGTGAACATTACCCAAAGCTTCTGGCTCGTGTCTGCATGATTTTATGCGATGCTGCCACATAATTGGCTGATTAGATAATTGCATGAATATGTAGGTGTACAGGGGTTCCTAATAAAGTGCTCTGTGAGTGTATTTAAACTTGATGGGGTGACATATTTTAACAGATAGGGACCTCTGGTGTTCAAATGGTGCAACTGCATTAAATGCAGAAAAAAACTCCAATGTTGACGCACATTTATTGCACAGTGTACGTGCATTGTTACATTTTTGCATTTACAGTCATGGATATGTATGGCGAACACTTCATGCTAAAAAAAATAAAAACTGTTGAGACAAAACAGTTGTTGAAATGTGCCACTATTGGAAAACAATCAAGTCTATGGTGGTAACAGTAATGCCACTTTGAGTCAGCTGGATCATACAACCTTGCTGTAGATTACTTCCTATAACATCATGCCCTGTTTTATTCCTCACATATTTTATATGTCTAGAATTTGATTTCCACCCCTTTAAAGAAAATGTGGAAAGAAAGTGAGTGGTACCTGTTCTCTCTTCATTTGAAGCCACTCTTGAATTTTACACTCTTTGACAGCTTTTCTTCTTTGTTGTTCCGTTTCTTCTTGCGCTTTCTTTTCTTTCAGAGCTTGTTGCTGAAATATATAGTTTACTCAGTTTCATGATTTTGTTCTAAAGCAGAACAAATATTACATTTAAACATTTAATCAAATAACAGAAGTCTCCCTAAAATACTGATTGGTCACAGCACTGTAGTAACTGTAGTATATCCTAATAAATAAAATCAACCTGCAGGGATTTCTGATGCATGTTGATTCGCTCTTCTTTGGCTTTACTCACAAGCCACTGCTCCCATGCACTTAGATTCAGCATTTCTCTAGAAGTATCTTCTGCATGAAGGGACTCATCCCTGAAAAAACAAACACATTGTACACTGTAAATGCTGCATACATCATACTGCATACAGATTTTTTTGCAAGAATTTTAAGAACATTTTAAGAATATACCTGCGAGGAGTGATTGGGAATACACCTTCATGTGCTGTGAGAGATGGGTCATCATGTGGCTGACAGTGCTTCAGTGCTTCTTCCTTATCATCATCATCATCATCTGATAATTCAAAGCTATCGTGGTAGATGGGTGACAGTACAGAGTAGGTCGAGTCGCCAGTCGATTCCACACTCCTGCTTCTCGGGATGCTCCTCGGGACAGTGGGTTTGGTTTTGAGTGGAGTTGAGGTAAAACTTTTCGATGAGGCAGACTGAAGGGCTGACATTTCAAACCTGGCAGGACAAGAAATATCAATCGCAAGTTCAGTGGTGGGGGTTAAAGTGCCTTAGTGGTTAGCACGTTTGCCTCGCACTTCCAGGGTTGGGGGTTCGATTCCTGCCTCCGCCCTGTGTGTATGGAGTTTGCATGATCTCCACGTGCGTCGGGGGTTTCCTGCGGGTACTATGGTTTCCTCCCCCAGTCCAAAGACATGCGATGTAGGCTGACTGGTATTTCCAAATTGCCTGTAATGTGTGAATGTGTGTACAGTTGTGTCCTGCAGTGGGTTGGCAACCGGTCCAGAGTGTCTCCAGCCTAGTGCCCAGAGTTCCTGCAATAGGCTCTCTGGGATAGGTATGGAGAAGCGATGGATGGAAGTTCAGTGGCCTCTAAATCATCAAGTCATGCAACAGGACCACCACAATGTTCCAAATGGAACATAAGTGTCAGTTTCTGAACACAGAATCTTTTCCCCCCTAGATATTTGTATGGGACAGATATGTATATTTTTAACCCTTGTGCATCCTTATGGACATTTTTGTCTTTTTCATAATTAAAAAAAATATATATTATTCTGTCCGTGTTAATGCAAACAGCATTAAATTTTGCAAAAGGTATGCGTTTTTGTTGGAATTTGAATATTTCACCCTAATTTGCTTTCAGAAAGAAATCTATATTAAACTAGATAAACAAAATAGTCCACTAATCACCTTACAGTTGGCTCCATGACTGTACGTCATTCCCTTCAAATGCTATTTAGCTTTAAATAATGGTATATTTTGTGTATAAGCCCATTCGGTAGTGAAATTCATATCTAATTTACGTGTGATTTAATAGCTTATTTTAATAAACATAAAAAATATAAAAGATGTGCATCATACCTGGCACCTAGATGAACACTTTGCAGTTAGTTGCGTGACTGTAAATCCATCCATCTTCTACCGCTTATTCCTTTTCAGGGTCGCGGGGAACCTGGAGCCTATCCCAGGGAGCATCAGGCACAAGGCGGGGTACACCCTGGACAGGGTGCCAGTCCATCGCAGGGCACAATCACATACACACTCACACACCCATTCATATACTACGGACACTTTAGACACGCCAATCATCCTACCATGCATGTCTTTGGACTAGGGGAGGAAACCGGAGTACCCAGAGGAAACCCTCGCAGCACGGGGAGAACATGCGAACTCCGCACAACACAGGGCCCCGGTGGGACTCAAACTCCGAAGGTGTAACTGTAAGTCATTTCAAATGCTATTGCGTTTTAATGATGGTATATTTTGTGTATGAGCCCATGCAGTAATGAAACACATGGCAAATTTTATATATGATTTAATAGTTTATTTTATTAAATATCATATATCTAAAAGGTGTTTGTTTCTCATACCTGACCCCTACATGAACACTACAGTTGGTTATGTGAGTGTAAGTTATTCCCTTCAAATGCTATTGAAGTTAGAAACGTGTTTAACAATGTCGTATGGAACTTTAGAGACGGTTCCTTAATTTCCGCAAATCTGCGAATATCGAACTTCACACCGACTTTATTCCAGTGTGTTAGGTAATTATGATCAGAACTCATGCTGTTATAAATAAATAAATAAATAAATAAATAACTAAATAAAAACATCGACATCAGTGAAAGTGGAAAAGAATATTAAAATATAATATTTATAAGACAGTTATTGGACATAGACACTTTTGTCCTCTATGGACGCACAAGGGTTCAAACCCACAAAACGTTGGTTTCTGGGGCACTTCAATGGTCTGCAGTAGAAAAGTGCAGTGTTCACAAAACATAATAAATTAGCTCACTTTGATAACTCCGTCATGGAGTAAATAATTAGTGTGTTTGTCTAGTTAGTCATCTAACAGCATTTTATTATGCTTATAACAGCAAACTGGAGTGAATGAAGTTCATGCTAGCTCACTAGCTGGTTAGCTTGTACAATACTCTGGCTGTAGCTAACGGTCAAGCTATTACACTATATTCCTCTAAATGTAGCTACGGTGACGTTATACACTTAGACAGCATGAGTAACTCACCAGCGTGTGGAGTAAACCAGCAGCAACACAACGGACTAAATTGATTTCACTCCGTTTGTGTGCGCGAGTGCGTCTGCTTTGTAATGGCCCGCCCCTCTACGCGGAGATTGCGCCACTCACACGTCAATCATATGCCGGAGGACAGTGATTGGCCCTCTGACTGTAACCACGCACGCGATAATGGAAGCGTCTCTCATAGAAACAGCGTCCTTGGATGGAGTGGTGTGAGGATGGTGATATGTAATGTACGCGGGGGGTAAAGTGGGATATTTACAGTTAGCTACCCAAAGCAAACGATTGTATGTGAATAAACAGGTAGGCATACTACTTAGAAATTAACTATGAAAACTTATAGTTCATATATGAGGACATTTAGAGCTTTACAGAAGATACGAGTACACTGAGTTCACACCATGCCCTATGAGTGTCAGGATGTATATATACTATCATTTACTGTCAGGTCCATAAGTATTTGGAGAGTGACACAATTTTGGTAATGTTGCCTCTGTACACTACCACAATGAATTTGAAATGAAGCAATCAAGACGTGATTAAAAGTCCCTCCACAGGCTCAAAAGTAATTGAACAATTGACTGATAAGCTGTTTCATGGCCAGGTGTTTCACAACGAATTAAGTAGATAAAAGGTCTGGAGTTAATTCCAAGCGTGGAATTTGCATTTGGTAGCTGTTCATAGCAACTCTCAATATGCGGTCCAAAGAGGTGTTGATGCAAGTGATGGCGGTCATTATTAGACTGAACAAAACAAAACAGACCTAACCTAGAGATCGCAGAAACTTTAGGAGTGGCCAAATCAACAAGTTCTTAAAAAGAAGGAATGTACTGGCAAGCTTGGCAACACCAAAAGGCCTGAACAATCACAGAAGACAACTAAAGTGTATAAATGCAGAATTTTTTTCCATGTTGAAAAAAAACCCTTCACAACATGTAGCCGATTCAAGAACACTCTGGGGAAGGTATACGTATCATTGTTAAAGTCTACAATCAAGAGACACCTTCATGAATTTCAATACAGGCTCAAGATGCAAACCACTGTTAACACACAAGATCAGAAAAAAACAGATTAGACTGTGTTTAAAAAAACTCTAAAATAAATAAATAAATAAATAAACAAATATAAAATAAAAAATCGGGCAACTGGTAAGGATGCCCCCTGGGCACCTCCGTAGGGAGGTGTTCCAGGCATGATCAGTTGGGAGGAGACCTCAGAGAAGACCCAGGACCAAGTGGAGAGATTATATTTCCTCACTGGCCTGGGAACGCCTCAGGATCCCTCAGTCAGAGCTGGTCAATGTGGCTCGGGAAGTTTGGTGTCCCCTGCTGGAGCTGCTGCCCCCGCGACCAGATTAACAGATAAGCGGTTGAGGATGGATGGATGGAAAATAAAATAAAAAGCCTGACCAGTTCTGGAACAGGATTAACTAAGAGTTTGGAGAAGGAATCCAAATGATCTAAAGCATACCACATCATCTGTCAAAAATTGTGGAGGAATTGTTATGGAATAGGCATGTATGGCTATCAATGGAAGCATGTTTATTGATGCTGTGCCTACTGATAGAATAGCAAGATGAATTCTGAGGCAAATAGAACTATACTTTCTGCTCATATTCAGCCAAATGCGGCAAATCTGATAGGACAGTGCTTCACAGTACAGATGAATAATGACCTAAAACATACAGTGAAAGCACCCCAAGGGCTTCTTAAAGCAAATAAATGAAATGTTCTTAAATGTCAGATGACCTCAACCCAATTGAGCATGCTTTCATTTACTGAAGAAAACTGAAGGCAGGAAGACCCACAAACAAGCAGCAAGTGAAGATGGCTGCAGTAAAGCCCTGGCAAAGCATCTCAAGGAAGGAAACTCAATATTTGGTGATGTCCATTTCCAGATTTCAAGCAGTGATTGAGAAAGGATTTGCATCCAAGTATTAAAAATAATCCTAATATTTGTGATTATGTCAGCTTGTCCAATTACTTTTGATCATTTGAAAATGGAGGGACTCTATAAAAATTCCTAAAAGGGTAATGCAATATTTTTGTTAAACCCCTTGAAATAAAGCTGAAAGTCTACACTTCAATCGTGTCTTTATCCATTTCAAATACATTGTGGCAAAATTACAAAATGTTTTGTCTTATGACCATAAACACATGTCCTTTCACAGTCAACCCCTTACACGTCTCTTATTTTTAGCCTACATGTTACAGAGTAACTTGCTTATCATTGCTTGAATAAACATTTCCTAAATACTGGAATCAACATTTTCCAAAGTATTAACAGGGCAGTTCAAGAATATTTAGTATTTTAAAATTGATCTAATGTATTTATTTGTCTTACAATCAGAATAAAAGCAACAGAAATTAAATGTTACATCAGGTTTTATTTTTTTTTTAAATCCAACTGTAAGGATTAAATAAATAAATTTAATGATAAATAATTGCTTATTGCATTTATAGGGGTTATATGGGCTTAGGTTGAACAAACAAACATAAATAAATGAACAGGATAATTCCTTAAATCCTCTTTGTCATGCTTTTAATACAAGAATTGCAATAAGAATTTCATTACGTGTCATGGGAAAAATATTCTGATATCGCTAACTGCACAGGTGAAGTTGGGATTATCATAGAATGGTTTAACAAGATACGGTGAAACCAAGGCCACAGTAGCTCTATAAAAACCCTCACTCTATCCAGTTATAGCTGTGTGAAATCATGGCTCTCCTGTGGATCCTCTCTTGCCTCGCTTTTGTTGGCGCAACATACGGTATGTAACTTTGTATTTAATACTAATAATATTCACCTTGTACTTGTGTTGAAGACTAAAACTCAGGCTATTTACTATCTTATACAGGCTCTGTCTTGCCTACAGTTGTTTTCTTTCTAGTCTCATCAACACTGCTTGTTTTAGTCGGGTATCTACATGGTCGCACAGCAG
This sequence comes from Ameiurus melas, assembly GCA_012411365.1. Lineage (NCBI taxonomy): Eukaryota > Metazoa > Chordata > Actinopteri > Siluriformes > Ictaluridae > Ameiurus > Ameiurus melas. The sequence goes on along the minus strand of CM022764.1, from coordinate 18,405,143 downwards.
GCCATAGCCCTTAGGATGATTCAAGAGTTTCAGATCATAGTTACACATGGAAATATTGGTTTAAAAGTAATTCAACAAGAAAATAATTTGTAGGTGTATGTGTGTTTGTGTGAAATGTTAAGGTTGTGGTACCCCTGCCATCACTCCTGTGATCTCTGGATATGCCAGGATTGTGAATGGTGAGCAGTCTGTGCCCCACTCATGGCCCTGGCAAGTGTCTCTGCAGGTAAGACTCACCCTCTCATCTCTTCTGATCTCTACCATGCTGAACTCCCTTTTACAATACAGGTATTGATCAGCTGGATGGAACTACGCTTCATTTTCTTGCTGTTCTCTTCTCAGGACAGTACTGGCTTCCACTTCTGTGGTGGTTCCCTGGTCAATGCGTACTGGGTGGTGACTGCTGCTCACTGCAATGTCAAGTAGGGACCGAAATCTGAGCCTTTCACACATGTATATAGAAGTGAAGCTTTTTTCCAGCAAGTAAAATTATAAACCAAAATATAATGTAATTTTTGGATTGCAGAACCTCTCACCTTGTGGTCCTTGGAGAGCATGACCGCTCCTCTAATGCAGAGAACATCCAGGTCCTGAAAGTTGCAAAGGTTTGTATTAGGTCTATAAAAGTGCATGAACTCATATAATCAGATGTTAATTAGCACATTTGTAGTAAGCTGATGTTTTGATCAGAAAATAGTTTCTGGTTCAGGTTAACCAGTAAGATAATAAAATGATAACTACTCTCATTATATCCATTCTCTCTCCATCACAGTCCATCAGGCACCCCAGCTACAATTCATTCACCATCAATAATGACGTTGCTGTGATCAAACTGGCCACTCCTGCCCAGCTCAACACTCGTGTGTCTCCTGTGTGTTTGGCTGGGACCAGTGACAACTTCGCAGGTGGCTTGAAGTGTGTCACAAGTGGATGGGGCTTGACCAGATACAATGGTAATGGAAAGGCTTTATCTATATCAAGTGAAATTGTAGGCTTTTTAAAGATTTGTCTAAGAACTATTTCTGTTTTTTTAGAAGGGATTTCTCCCATTAATGTCAAAACTCTTTTTTCTCTTTTAGCTGCAAACACTCCTCCTATTCTGCAACAGGCCGCTCTGCCACTGCTGACTAACACCGATTGCCAGCGTTACTGGGGAAGTAAAATTACTGACCTGATGATCTGTGCTGGAGCCTCTGGCGCTTCCTCCTGCATGGTAATCTTGATCATCATCAAAACTGTATCAGGGACAATGTAGCAAATTAAGGGGTTGAGGGCATAAAGTTAAAAAAAAAAGTTAAAGAATTAGACACAAAATATTTGTTTAACTTTTACATTTTTGTTTTGTTTTTAATATTAATTAAAACAAAATATCTAAACATGTAACAAATTGTTTTTTAATGTGCTGATTATATAGGTTTATATTAATGAAATCAAACTAAAGCCACCCCTACAGTATGTAATAAATATTTTATAGCACAATTTTGTTAAGAAAAAATTAATGATAAAATTATAATTTAATACAAGGTATAATACCATTTAATATAGGTTAATACAATACGTTTCACAATACTGTGGGAAATATTGATGGTTATGGTTAATAATTAAATTAAATTCCATTTTATTTATATAGCGCTTTTAACAATGAACATAATCACAGAGCAACTTTACAGATTTCTGGATATAGATATAGGCTAATAAGACATAAATAACCAGAAATCAAATGTATGCATATGTTTTGTTTCTTTTCTGTTTCAGGGTGACTCCGGTGGCCCCCTGGTGTGCCAGAAATCTGGAGCTTGGACCTTAGTTGGTATCGTCTCCTGGGGCAGCGGCACTTGCAGTACTTCCTCGCCTGGAGTGTACGCTCGGGTCACTAAGCTTCGCTCCTGGATTGATCAGACCATTGCCTCCAACTAAAGCCTTTACATCCAGAGTGGCTTCACCCCATTCTCTACATCTTCCTTATAAATAAAGAAGAGATAATTACAATGCACATCATCACTTGTTTGATTATCTTGCCAGCAAAACTGCTCAATATAGTTGAAAATAAAAATCCAACATGCATATACAGAGATATTGTTCAGCATATTATTCCTTAAACCTAAACACTTTCTGGTTTCTTAAAGCAGAGAAATACATACTGTATTAATAGGGAGGACACTAATACTAGGAACAAACAAACAAACATACAAAAAATTTTATTCATGCAACTAAATAAATGTTAATATTCATTAATAAATAATGACCCAAAAAAGTTGCAAAAATAAATTCTTATTAAAATGATATACAAATATATGCAAATTGGTGCCCTTTAGGTCTCTAAAGCAATTTGTATAGCAAAACAAAAAGGTTTAACCCTCTAGCATACCTGTCATTTTTATCAAATAAACTACAAAAACTACATGCACTCATCAATAAATATAAGGAGGTAAATTGTAATTTATAAATAAAAAAACGAAGTAACTAAAAAACTGTAAAAAATTAAATAATACCACTGAACACCTTTGGGATGAACTGGAACACAGACTCTTAGGCCGAACTCACTAATAAGCACAAATCCCCACAGCCACACTCCAAAATTTAGTCAAAACCTTCCCAGAAGACTGGAGGTTATTATAACAGTAAAGGGGACTAAATCTGGAACAAGATTTTCAACAAGCAGATATGGATGGGTATAATGGTCAAGTATCCACACAATTTAGTGCATAAGGATAAAACCTATGAGGCAATTTAATGCTGTTCATCTGTGAATTTGCAATGACTGTGAAATCCCTGCTAACCCCCCCCAAAAAAACAACAACACAAAAACAATAGAAACGATCAAAAGAATTATAATGGTTTCCACTACAAATACCATTAAAAACCATCAAATAACTATTAAAACCATTACCACTATTGTTCCTTAATGGTCTCCAGGAGACATACCAATAGAAGGCAACACATTACCAGTACAGACCCACAGGGACCATTACATTTTCCAATAAAACCAAGACAATTTTCATTATAACCATTAAAACCATTACAAATCCTATGAGGGTTTCCATTGTTTTGTTTCTTCCCGCCAACATGGATTAAAAAAAAATGCTAGATACAAAAGACGAACCTGTAAAATGCATACTGTGTAAAACAATTTGTAAAACTAAAGACGTATTTTCTACGAATTTCTAGATGAATGGCATTAATGCTTATAGTATCCATTTAAAACTTTCCCAACAGCCAGTTGTACTTAGCATAGACTGTGTAACGCCATTTTACTGTTTATAACGTCACCATGTTTGTGAGGTTCTACTTGAGCTATTTATTAATTAGTTTGTTTTTTTTTACTATATACTTTACTTTTAAATTTTTATTCGATAGGGGATGAATTTGACAAAAATATTGGCCCATCTCAGGAAATCCTGGCTAATATTAGCGGCTTTATCCGAGCCCTGGGTAATAATCAACAAAGGACTCGAAAATGCGACTCCTATTAGGATGGGTTGAGTAATGTGTGATGGAGGCACCACAGCGGCGCCGTGGCTTAGTTGGTTAAAGCGCCTGTCTAGTAAACAGGAGATCCTGGGTTCGAATCCCAGCGGTGCCTTTTGAGAACAACGTCATGATGTATGACATACAATAATGATACAGATAATCTATCTAATCTGTATAATTAGGCTAAACAATCAACAGCCAAACCCAACATAGTATTAATTATGCTTTATTCACTACCGGAACTGTTAAACCATTTTATCATTTACAAAAAGATAGACAACCAGTAAACATGGAAGGATCTCTTCCACAGGAAATAAACTATACAAATAATTTACGTTCAAATCTCATTTCAAGATATTGAAAATTCTTCTACATAGGTCTGCATAGGCAAAAATGAGCATGTTTGGAAAAAAAAAAAGTACAGCTTAAAGTAACGGACACCGTGCTTGATTTCTGGTGATTTGACATCTCCACATTCCTAAGCTTATTTCAGTTCAGTGGCTCTGCAAAAATATTTACAGTAAAGGTTTAGGGACACCTTGCCCGTTTCCTGAAATGTCCCAATTGTTTTTACTGACCACAAACACACCTCAAAGTTACACAGGACATATTTGGAGAGGAATGAAGCAGGGCTGTCTGTAATGGAATGGCGTGAAAAGTCAATCAACTTTAAACCAATCGAGCTGCTCTGCATGGAGTTAGAGCGAAAAGTTTTAGAGATGATTTAGACACCAGCTTCAAAATCCTTGCAGGTTGTCTCCTGCAAGAGACACAGCACAGTGTTTCTTAGGAATGCCTGGAAAGACCGGTTTTATGGAGAAAGTGTGTGCAGCTGTTATGAGATTTTTGATGAATATGTAGTTTAATATTTTTTTTCAGTGACTATAACAAATAATTACATGTAAGATATACTGTAATTTTCATCAGAATAAGCATGGTCAGTGCATAAAATGTTATATGTTAATCTGCAAACAAAAAACTTCTTGAGGAAGTTAAGTGTCCCCAAACATTTGATTGGTAGTGTATAACCAAAGAAACATATTACATAAACATACCAAAGAGACGTATAGTACAGTATCATAACAGGGATCATTGTGGAAATGTGTCATGTGCATAGGTTTAGTATTATGTTTCCACAAGTGCAGAGCACTGAAATATACACTCACTGAACACTTTATTAGGAACACCTGTATGCCCACACATTCATACAATTATCAAATTAGCCAATCATTTGGCACCAGTGCAGTTCATAATATCATGCAGATATGGCCAGCAGCTTCAGGTAATGTTCACATCAACCATCAGAATGTAGGGAAAATGTGTCATGTGTCAAAATTACAAATGACTTACTTCTAGCATCTGAATAAGGCTGCATTTCACTGCTAGTTTTATTTCATCTTGGTACTGCGTTCGATATCATAGATCATGACATACTCTTAGAAAGATTAGAAAAACTACATTGGTATTCACGGTCATTAAAATGGTTTTGATCCTACCAGTCTACCCGCTACCATTTTGTTTGTTTAAATGATGAACTGTCTAACTTAACGGCAATAAATCAAAGTTTGGTGTTAGGCCTCCTGCTGTTTTCATTAAACATGCTGCCCCTTGGAAATATTATTAGAAAACATGGGATTAATTTCCACTGTTATGCTGATGATACTCATCTATATATTTCTACAAGACCAGATAAAATTTCTAAATGTTCCACATTAAAGACATTAAAAACTGGATGACTGGTCATTTTCTTTTACTAAATTCTGATAAAACAGAGGTGTTGCTAATTGGACCCATGTTAATACTTCTCCATTTGTTTCCTGTTCCTACCTTGGGATGCCTATCCCAAGGTAATTAGTGAATGTGCCAGCTCCAGCTCAGAATCAGCCTCTATGAAGATTCCAGATGACGCCAACACCTGTGAAGACCGGATGATACCAATGTGTAATCATCACACTCACAAGCGCTACACATGTTGCTCCAGGGGTAACATTTGGCTTGACCTATTCTGTTCTCTGGGCTGGCCTGGACTGTCCTGGTGCTCTGCATCTGGAGTTCTCATCACTTGGAGGCCAGTCACTGTTGCTGAAGATGACCCCATATGTTAATCCTGGGGACACTTGGAAGAAGTTGAGATGGCATTGGACTACAATTGATGCGGGCAGTTTTGGTGCGATGTCTTGGGACTGCGGTTGCAAATCTTAATTTCCGCTGAGGCACACAGATGGTGGGATCAGAATTTGGCACCAACAGCATGAATCCATGGACCCAACCTGCCTTGTGTCAACAGCCCAGGCTGGTGGAGGTAGTGCAATGGTGTGGAGATGTTTAATTGGCACACTTTGGGCCCAATAATAACAATCAATCATCCCTTACATTCCACAAACTATCTGAATATTTTTGCTGATCATGTGCATCCTTTCATGACCATAACATACCATCTTTTAATGGCTACTTCTAGCATGATAATGCACCATGTCACAACGCTCTTCAGTGACCTTCCAAGTCACCGGATCTGAATCCAATAGATTACCTTTGGGTTGTTGTAGAAGGGGAGATTCGCAGCATGAAAGTGCACCTGAAAATTATGCAGGAATTGCATGATGCAATCATGTCAAAATGGACCAGAATCTCAAAGGAATGTCTCTAACATCTTGTGGAATCCATGATATGATGAATTGAGGCTGTTTAGAGAACAAAGGGAGGCCAAGGGCAATAGCTAAGGAGTACTGGTCCCCCTAAAAAACATCGCTGTCTGCCCCCACCATCCTCCACCCTTATAATATATGGTATAAGATATGGGCCTGGAGGCCCACATCTACCGTGCCATGTAACCTAATTGGGATTTCTTACAAAATAACAAAACAGACAACATAAATACAAACTAATAAAATAATAACAAAAGAACAAGAAATAAGTAAAATAAAAGAAAATAAATTAACAAAAAGTACCAGAATGTAATAAAAAGTCACTTAAATTACTCATTGTCTTCATTTTTGATGAAGATAATATGCTACTGCATAACATATTAAATAAAGCTAATAAATCTATCCATCCAAGATAAATGAATTGTATTCATGGTTTCTAGACCGTATTGTTATCTAAAAAACATAATACATCAGCAGCTGGCAGGTCTGTAATCTTTGTGATACGCATATAATTTTCCCTCCACATGTTATACAAACCAACTCTATTTACATAATTGTGCTTATTTTCATTACGTTTCTGGTACCCAAGATGTATCCCCCCCACACACACATTTTCGATCACCCAACATCTCTGGTTCTTCCACTGTAACTTCTAACTTCAACTGTTTTCAGAGCAGCCTCAATTCTGATTGGTGATCACTAGCTGGGGTGGGATATACAATGTTACTGGGTCCCTCTGCTGTTTGTCACTGACTTAAGCTGAAATAATTAACAGTCACCGGACTAAACCAATTTTAGGGAGAGCAGAAGATATATTTGTAAAACTTCTTTCATGAAAACACATTTTTGTGGTTTTCATTAAGCTCTCAGGCATACAAGCTGAAGCTGTATATATACACACACATATATATATATATATATATATATATACACACACACACACACACATTCATACATACACATACACAGACACATACACACACACACACACACTATAATTATTCATAAAGTAGGGGCCTATATACCCCTACCCAGTATTTGGTGTTCAAAATAATATGCTCAGTGAGTGTATATGAGGTTTAACATTTGTGTATAGAGGAATATGGTTCACCTGAAGTCACTATAATTAAACCAATATTAGGTAAAGGGTTTTAAGATAAGGTATAGGGTATGCAGCTTGTCCTGCACCCTGCTTAGTTAGCAAAGATAATGCATTCCTGAATCGCAGATTCCTACCTGCGTTTTAAAGAGGTAACATACACTGCAAAATACAAGGACTTCTCTAACTGCCAAATAGCAATAAATATATTCATTATTAGCTCTTACAGTTGTGTGCATAATTTTTTATACACCTTGCAGTATCTGCAAAATGTTAATAATTTAAAACAATTAAAGAGATCATAAAAATGACATGTTTTTTTATTGAGCGCTGCCCTGAATAAGATATTTCACATAACAGATGTTTACATATAGTCCACAAGACAAAATAATAACTGAATTTACACAAAAGAACCTGTTCAAAAGTTTACACACCCTTGATTCTTAATACTGTGTGTCTTTATCTGGATAATCCACGACTGTTTTTATGTTCTGTGATAGTTGTTCATGAGAAAAAATAATAAATAAATTTAAAAAATGCAAAGAATGTGCAGGACTTGGAGGATTTTTCTGAAGAACAGTTGGCAGTTTAACTGCTCAGGACAAACAAGGGACTCATGAACAACTATCACGAAACACAGTTGTTGATCATCCAAGTAACAACACACAGTATTAAGAATCAGGGGTATGTAAACTTTTAAACTGGTTGATTTGTGCAAATTCATTTATTATTGTGTCTTGTGGACTATATGTAAACATCTGTTATGTGAAATAGCTTATTCAGGGCAGGACTAAATAAAAAACATATATATATATATATATATATATATATATATATATATATATATATATATAAAGTTATTAACATTTAGCTGATTCTACAAGGGGTATGTAAATATATGAGCACAACTGTATCTACATAACTGTATGTTATGTATTTTATGTATATATACACAGGCAACTATTAGAGAAAGACCCAAAGGCACTTATACACTTCAGGTAATAATTCTGAATTAATCCAGTTAAAACAAACTAAAGTATTCAGTGTATCTTTTCCATGTAAGGCGCAGTAAACACAAAACAATATATCAAATAAATTGTTAGAAATATAACATTTTTTTTAAATGTACATCTATGGGAAGTCCACTTGAGGTGTTAAGATAGTGAGGTTAACTTACGTGTACTAGTAGATACAGAAAAAAACGAAAAAAAAAAAAAAACGAGAGAAAGACATTATACAAGGCTTATAGACATTTGTGTTTGAATATTTACCCAAGAACACTATTTTGGAGCTTTAAAATAAGAGGGCAACTAATGTTTAACAAAAAACATGATACAATTAAGGTAATAAACAAACAAAAATATAAAAGTCAAACAGGTCCAGAGGCCTTGCGAATGGCAGAAGACTTGTCTGTCCATTCTATTGGTGTTATGTCTTCAATGGGGTCAACTTGAGGGAAAACCACAAAAAACACTCTCTGACCCAGATACGTGGCCCACTCTGTAGCAAACACAACAGGCAATCACGTGTTTAAACTTTAAACATCAATATGGCTTTCATTACAAATTATATTATCAATAATGTTAGAAAAAGTACAGTCTTGGAAATATTTACATGAATTTTAGAACTTAGTATTTTTGGTATGTCTTGCTTTTTATTTTAAATGACAGCATGCACTTCAACTGACATGGACTCCAAAAGTTTGTGCAAATATTAATGATCCATGATAGATTGATAGATAGATAAAGAGAGAGAGAGAGAGAGAGAGAGAGAGAGAAAGAGATAAAAAAAAAATCCCAGATTTATGTACGGTCTCAGACATTATAAACAGTATTTATGAAAGGTCCAGCCAGATTGATGCAATTTCAATACATGTAAATGAATTTCCAGGCAAACACATACAAATGTTATAATTTCTACATGGTTAAGATTTAGTCTGCCCTTTAATATATAGTTATTGGTCAATGTTGAGTTGAAATGTAATAGGATACTGAATGAATAACATTTTATTATAGTAAACTTACCAATGAAGTTATAGATACACTTTGGCTTGTCTTTCCAGTACACTCCTAGAAAGTAGACAGGTACTCCAGTGAGCATGATGACCAGTCCCACTCCGCAGACCACAGGCTCTGAATGCAGACTGAAGCCCAACAGCAGGACCCAGAACAGGAGGTAACACACAGGAACCAACAAACTCACCTTTGCACAGGATACAAGAAGAGATCAGATGTGATTAGATGCAATAAGTCAATGGAGAAATTCAAACTGTTCATTAATGTCATTTTTCTGTCAATTATATTTTATTAATATAGAGATTTTTAAAAGAAACATTATCACAAAGCAGCTTTACAGAAATCCAGATTCCTAATAAGAAAGTCAGAGGTGGCAGTGACAAGGAAAAACTCAGAGAGACAACATGAGCAAGAAAATTGAGGTGGAAGCAGACTCAAATAGGAAGCCACCCTCTTCTGGATAAAGAGATTATAAATCATTACAGTATACAGGTGTAGCAAAGTAAAGGAAAACAAATAATACATGTATTGAAGGAATGTTCAATATGAGCTATTGTGATGGGCTATTGTGATGACAAGCTGCCACTGTTGGGCCCTTGAGCAAGGCCCTTAATCCACAACTGCTCAAATTATCTAGTTGTTCCAATTAGATAATTGGAAGTCGCTCTGGACAAGGGCATCTGCCAAATGCTGTAATGTAATGTAATGTGATGTGAATAACACTCCCGTGGTGAGCACAGGATAGTATTTATGACTAAAGCAGCATTTCTCAGAAGGTATAAATTTACAATATACAGTATACTACACTATCAGCATAGTTTAATACTGAGGTGTTTTCTCCTTTGTACATCAATGTGAACTTAGTTATGACACATAAAGAAGCACCTTATTTTCTGAGTAGGGGTTTGTTTTAATGATACCTTGATAGGCCTATACAGGTTTGGCTTCTTCCATCTGTAGTACAGCAAGCCAGCAATAGTGACTCCATAGGAGAGGTAGTTGATGAAAGACACATAGTTTATAAGGTTATGTGTTTCACCAATGCACATGATGACAATCGTGGCAGTGCACTGTATAAGAAAATTAGAGAAATTGAGAGGAAAAGAGACAGGAAGAGAAACAGACAGACAAAGGCAAATGAAAACGTTAGAACTTGCTGATACCAAACTGATATTAAACTCAGCAATGACAAAAACAATATATGAAATATGCAGTATGTCATAGAACAACTCACACAGACAAGCAGGGCTGGAATTGGGGTACATCTCTTAAAGTGAATCATAGCTAGTAAGCTGGGTAAATGTCCTTCTCTTGCACCAGAGAAACAAAGTCTAGAAGTGCACAAAACATAGCATACACACAGATATAGTAAAACATATAAATATGCACAAACAAATAAATAAAAAAAAACATCTGCTAGTATGCAAGCATTTTCAGGTTCAGTTCTATCCCCCCCCTTTTTTGGAGTTAGAATAGAATGGAAAGGTTTGAGTGTAATTAAGGATAAGAAGTTCTACTCCTAAGCTCATTTTGAGAAGTTAATTCAGGGTATACATACACAACCTCTCCCCAAACTCTCACTCCCAATTTTCTCCTTAAGAGTGTATACAACAGTACAGATCATGGAGTATTCATTGAAACACTACATTAGATTATAGGCCTACTTGATTTTGAGTAATTGTGGTTGGGATTAAACCAATTCAATTCAATTGACCAGTCAAATAAGCTAATAAATATAAGAACTAAAAAAATAAATAAAAATCACTTTGATGATGAAAGGCCCAGCATTGCTGCTCCAGGTCCCGTGGTTCGATCCTGAGCTCAGGTTACTCTTTGTGTTGGTTTCCTGGTTCTACAGTTTCTTCCCACCTCCTCCCAAAAACTTGCCAGTAGGTGGATTGGCTATGATAAACTGCCCCTAGGTGTGAATGAGTGTGTAAATGTAAGGTGCCCCGTGATGGTCTGGTGTCCCATCCATGCTGTATTTCTGCATCACCCCCAGAGTCCTTGGGATAGGCTCCAGATCCACCAAGACCCTGACCAGGTTATTAAAGATAGATGAATGGTAGTGCTGGGTTATGATTTCTAGCATGGGAGTTTAAAAAAAAAACACAGTCCCTAGGCTATGCCCCGCAGACCCCACTTAACCCCACTGCATGATATTTACGCTGAACGTAGGTCAAAGTACATCCAGAAGGGGGCAATGAACTATATTCAATCACATGTCTTCTAGGAGACAGAAGTCCTGGGATGACTGATCTGACCTGGATGAGGTGAAGAGGTAGCCATTGATGCCTCCGAATGTGGAGAGTGCCACGGAGATGGGAATGATTGTGGAGAACATTCCAAGCAGCTTCTCCCCAAATGTCTGTTGGACATAAGCGTCAGAATGTAGCACATCCTCAAGACATTCACTAATTAAATGTCAGCTGTAAGAATGAGTGGGTATATAACCTAAAGTTCTGGAAATTATGTCATATCTGAGCAACTGAGCCGCTTGCGAGAGGGAAGAATGTGTTGTGTACTTACTACAGCCACAGCATTGGAGGACAGCAGCTCTTCCGGGGACATGGAGCAGAAGTAGGCGATATTAGTGAGCGTGTACACAAAGGTCACCAGTGGAATGGAGATGTAAATTGCACGTGGCAGGTTCCTGATGAAACAGCAGCACTGCTGTTACAACACTGCACTGCTGACTAGAATATTGTTCAACAGCACTTACGTGTATAAAGTATTTCAGATGTATGAAAAATACAGTAAGATTTAGATATTCAGGGATTCTACCATACAGCTACCATCACTGGCACATAAAACATCACCCACTGAAAGTGTGGGTAATAAATGGACAGTGTGTTTTTATTCTTCAATCAAACAGCAAAAGAGCACATTTTGAGAACTTGCTGTTAGATAAGCCTTTTCCAAGACCGGACATTGAATGCTACCAAAAATATGACACAAAATTCTATGAAACCATATTTACACTATACCAAACTGTAACTGCACCTTATCAATATGTTGTTATTTATTTTAAAAGTGCACTCAACCAATGCCGACACCCAATGCCATCTGCTGTATTTTTTCCTTGATAACAGTCAATATAACAGTATCAGCACCATTATCAAAACATTCAATATGTAATGAGTCCATGCTCACCTCCTGGGATCTACAATCTCCTCTGTGACGTAATTGAGGAAGTTCCAGCCACTAAAGGCAAAGGAGGCCTGAAGGAACGCCAGAGCAATCTGCCCCACTGATGGTGTCTTATAAAACTCAAAGGCTAGTTGTGGTGTAAGACCCTCGTAATTACCTGAGGAGGTAGGACATTATATCAGTGTTTACATTTATCGATCTGAACCCATTTAGATAAAATACAAATGGATAATCTTTTTCTTTGGGATACCGCTTGAAACCTTATACTGGGAGAATCTGGAATTTCTGCGATCCTGACCAGGATAAAGCTCAAGATGAATCGAGTTCGCTCTAATTAGATTTGACCTAATACTCTGACTGAGCCAGGATTTGAGGCTACTGTTTCCATATTCTCATGCATTTTATTAGTCAGAATGCAAATTGTACTACTCTTGTGTAACTGGAGTCCTAATTTAGGCCATAACACTTACTATATTTTAAATAGGAATGTTTTACTCTTTCTTGTTTACAGTAACACCATTCAGTGGCTAAGGCCATCTAGCACACAGCTAGATCATCATTATTATACTTTCCCTACTAAACTAGTCATGTTTCCTATTATCATCTGTACATGAGACCTGTGTTAAATGATACCTTGTGGTACAATGCTCTCACCTTCGTAGATCTGGTGCAGTCCCACCACTATAATGAGGCACAGGGCCATCAGCTTCCCTACAGTGAAGACATCCTGTATACGTGTAGCCAGACGCACACTGAAGCAGTTCACCCATGTCAGAAATACTGCAGACATAGTTACACACCCAAACACACTATATATCAAATGTCCAAGAGGAAATTGGGGTCAACTGTATATAATTGTATTTGTTATAATTGTTTGCGAATTGTTAGAGGATGACATGGTACCTGGACACTTTCGACCACAAAACATGCATGCTAAATTGGCCGGATAGTTAACAGCTATTTCTAGTGATAAACATAATCTTGACAGTTCTGATATATGTGTGATATTTGTAAAAGATGATTTAAAAGAATACATCTTCTAAAGTGCAAATGAATTGACGTTAAAGATATGTTCCCTTGGGCGCACTTTTTTAGGCTTAGTGGTTAGCACCTTCGCCTCACACCTCCGGGGTTCGATTCCCGCTAGGGCCGTGTGTGTGGAGTTTGCATGTTCTCCCCGAGTTTGCGGGGGTTTCCTCCAAAGACATGCATGGTTTGGTGGGTCCGTAGTGTATGAATGGGAGTGCGTGTGCCCTGCGATGGACTGGCACCCTGTCCAAGGTTCCCATGTACAACTTCTTCTGTTGTTGCCCTAATTTCCTGTGTAACCATACCCATGAGTTTATTTTCCCTGCTTGATTAGTGTGTTCTATTTAAGTTCCCTGGAGTTTCTCTCCAGTTGCTGGAGCATTACATGAAGTCAGGTTATGTTTGTGGTTCTCATGTTATTACATTTGTTATTTTTTGGTTTATGCACTGTGTGTTTATACTGAGTATTTTCTAGATTTGGTGTTGTCCCGGTTCTCTAGTATTTCCTGTTCCTTGAGTCTGTTAACCTGAGACTGATTCCCAATGTCCTGTCAGCAATAAAGAAATTCTGCATGTGTATCTGTCTCCCTGGACTCTCTTCTGTAACAGAATGCTCCAGCCACTAATGGATGCAGCAGAACTTAAGCGCTGTGACTGGAGTGGGTTTTGGCTCTTGAACTGAGGCGGGGATACCTTAAAAGCCTGTTCACCAACAGGAGGGACATTTGGGGCAGTGGGACAGACTGGACAAGGAGAGGGTTTGAGCTCAGGGCTGGAGGCTTTCGGCTGACCTCCCACCCTGCCCCACTTGGATCGCCGCCCCTCCCGTCTCAGCTGGGGTCACCACTGTTTCCCCTGAGTCTTGTCTGCAACAAAGAAGTTCTGCATGCGTAGCCGTCTCCCTAGACTCTCCTCTATGACACTCTCTTAATTTAGCTGCTTGGCTGGCTGCTTTTCAGTTTGTTGGTCTTGTTAAGTTTTATATAACCATAAATGTGCTCCTCCACAAAAAAGCTACGATGGTAGCTAATAGTAAAACAGAAGCCATTCATACTTCTGTTAGCATTACTTGAGAAATATACTTCTTCCAAGACCAGTGGAAAATGTGTCAAAAGAATTCCAGCAGCTACAAACCCAATTCCAAAAAAGTTGGAACACTTTGTAAAATGTAAATAAAAACATTTACTTGCAATGATTTGCAAATCCAGTGACCCTGAAGAAGGAGTAAGCGGTAGAAGATGGATGGATGGATTTGCAAATCTCATACATGTGAGTTTATGAGATTTATAAATCACTGCATTCTGTTTTATTTGCATTTTTCACAGCATTCCAACTTTTTTGAAAATGCGGTTGTAAAAAAACAAAACAAAAAAACAACCCTTATGAGAATGTGGGAATCCTTAAAAAGGAGGAGTGGAATTGTAATTCTTTTAGCTCATCCATCACTGTCCCAGTCACTCTCTTTTCCTACATGTTCTCTTTTTCTCATCTGTGAAACATAAGGTCCCTTTTAACCTCGACTAACAAACTGCTCTGTGGCATAATTGAACAAAAACAGAGGGCAATGAGCAGGTCTGTGAAAAGACAGAGCGCCTCACTCTTTTACAGAACTCTTCGCTTGTGTGGGCTCCACAAACAAGAGTAAGTAATTAGAGGTTATGCAATAATCACACGCCTAGTCGTCTCCGTCACAGCACAGTCAAGTGCGCCGTGTTGTTGCTCACTGCCCCCTGTGAGAGTTTGGCCTAATCAAGAATGAATGTGCTCTGCATGTGACACATTGGCCGTCTACTGTTCTTGTTTTGGTTTTTATCATTCAGTGTGTTGTTTCTATTCACTGATCACTTTTTTTGAGTTCTCATTACATTGCCACTGTTTCACGGAGTGTAGCTGCTGGAACTCTGGGAGGGTGGGTTGGCTGATTGGTCAATTAGGCAGGTTGGTATTTCTAAAGCACACAGAGCCAAAAAGAGTAAGATTTACTTCTTAGTGCTTCACAGCTTCTTAAGCTGTGCTAATGAGCCAAGCCCATTAAGACCCTGAAATATGCCTTAGCATCTTTATGTGCTTCAGTATTGAACGAATAGTGCTATTCTATTGTATTCAGCTAACACAGCTTGTGTTAATGCAGAATGATGCTGAGATGTGCCTTTAATTCTTACATTGCTGTCTAAGTGCCTACTATTTAAAGCCTTACACACGTTTTGGTCTTGGTGTCCATGTTATTATCATCGCACATTAATTACGGTTTAAAGCTTTCCTTTAAACATATTTTAGCATCATGCCAAGACTCAAAACTTTCAGGACATGCAAGTGTGATGCCTTGAATTATCATTCCAAATGATTTTATTATGAATTTTCGCCAGACCCTGAACGTCTGTCTTTCTCTATACAGAAAAATGAACTTTCCCACTGGTTTTCTACAGCAGCCTAGACACAGCATGCTTATTTTACTAATTTATCTCCCTGTTACTAAAGAAACTACAGTCATTTATTAATAACCATCATTTAAAAAAAAATACAGGGCCATTTACACTGGAAATAGCCAACGTGTAAAAACTGAATGAAACAAACTACGAGACGTTGCTTTACTCACATATGCAGACAGTTGAGAGCATTCGTGTGGCCATATATGGAGGAACGCAGTTGTGAAATGCTGGCTGTAGGACGTAGTTTGAAAAAGTGAGGGCTATTACAGCTAGCGTAGTAGGGTACATGATCAGTACTGCACTCCATAAAAGCAGGAACCTGGAAGAAGTGGGAAGAGGAAAGAGATGGGATATTTAGGTGTTGCTGATGTAGTTCATAATCAGAAGGCCATGAGAACATAATTTCGCTCAGTTTGAAGAAATACTTTGACTTTTACAACTGAAGTTTATAAAGTCAAATTTCTGTTTGAACTTAATGCTTGATTATTTGTAATATACCTTACTCTCGTGCAATGTTTAGACATGTCAAATAGCTTTGCTTTACAGCACTGAGCTCTAACTAAAGGTTTTTATAGGAACTGCACTGGTGTACATTCAAAAGTTAAAAACGGATTCTACAGTAGCTGAAGCTTGATGACTTAAAAAGAAAAATGATAACTTACCCAACAAGGCCTCCAAATATCTCTGTAACATAGGAGTAGTCTCCCCCTGACTTAGGGATGGTGACCCCAAGTTCAGCATAACAGAGAGAGCCAAGAGCAGCAATGCCCCCTCCTAATGTCCATACCACCAGTGCTAATCCAACAGAACCTGAGTGCTCCAGGACCCCTTTAGGAGAGATGAAGATCCCAGAGCCAATGATGTTTCCTGCAGAAAAAAAGGCTGTGATGTTATACTGCCATGATTCTCAAAATGTGGTGGGTGACCCCCAGGGATCTGTGACATATAGGCAGAGGGATTGCAATTTTAAAATTTCTAATGACATAATGATGGTTGATATCAACCATCTACTACTGATATAATTATTAGTGTTTAGCTATTAAACATATAAGCCCAATAGACAGGTGACTTGATTTGAATGTGTTTAAAAGATGCTAATGTCGGCAACAATTTATTACCCATTTTAATGATTTACGCACCCTGGAGGTAGATTGAGGAGAGGTAGACTGTGAACACTAACCATGTTACCCCCTTTTTTAAATTATTTTAAAAAATGTATTTTTATTTTATTTTTTTTATTTTAAATTTTTATTTATTTATTTTACTTATTTATTTATTTTCTCTTCCCCCCCCCCCTTTCTTTTGGTTTGGGCTATGGTTGTTTTGTAGGGGTTGTTGGGTGGGGTGTTCTGTGTTATGATGTTAAAAATTCAAATTTCCAATAAAAATTCTATGATAAAAAAAAAGATGCTAATATCAGACTAATGTGAATCTACCTGCAATATTAACACAACTCATTACACTGCTGTTAATATGACAAATTATTTTGATTCTAGATTATAAGACAGTATAAATAAGACTAATAAATATACATTTATTCTGTCTGTGAAAAGTTCAGGATTAAAAAGCCTTACTGCTCCAAATAAATTGATTTAAAAAAATTTCAGGAACCCTACAATAAATTTACAGTGGAACACGTGGAATGTAGCAGTTCTTTCAGTCTATAAGCTATGGAGAGATTTTACCATTGCACTCTAATCTAATGCTTACTTAGGCCTTATGAAACACGTACATTAAAGAGTATCATGCAAAGCATTATAACATAGCTGTACATCAACATAGTTGTGGCAACTGGCCAAGGAGGACTCTGCCTATATACGATAACGATGACAAGGATGAAATTAAATTAAAGTGATGGGTAGAAAAATTTAATAAAAGAGTGAAATGAAAGTGAAATCATTTTTACAAGGAGGATACCACAACACAAACAGTTCTTCTGTTCTTTGGTTGACCTGGCTGAAACCAATCAAAATAACTAAAAAGTCCTATAGTAGACAGTTACAGTATGTAAGTGAGCCCCTCTATGAAATGACTAAATGTGTCATTGATCTCTATTGGCATTGTGACCAACCTCAGGTCAATCTTTACCTATGCCACGTCAAGTTTTTACTAATATTGCAAAGCCTGTATTGTCTATATAGTGAAGCAATAATATGCAGAAATTAAGGCCATTTCACCCCAACAAGAATTTCAGTTACATAAGAGCATGCAACAGTGATTTACTGCACCGACTGTCAGCAGACCAAACTGCCACCAGCAGTAATCCATAACACAGGGAGCAGTGTAAAGCGGAGATGCACTTCCTGTGGTTTACAGATTATATAACTATAGATTTCAAAAAAGTAACTACTTGCAGTATAACGAATACGTGCATATGACTATGCCTATGTGTCCACACACTGTCTGTGACTCACTCTAGATATTATGTTCAAAATAGTAATAGCATTCATCTGTAACATGGTCACTGTCTATACCTAATTACTCATGATTTAAGACTGTGGTGTGATTAACAGGTTTTGGGTGTGTGTTAATAACACTATCGGACTTGAGAAGGATGCTTGTCTGTGTTTATTAAATGATTACAATTTTTTTAGTACTATTTCGAAAACATTTCACTTTTGCTGGCTGTACTGATACCATGTTGATATCTAATAATAATGATATCTCTGATTAATAGAGCTAAACTCTGCCTCTGATTAATAGAGCTAAACCTGCTACAATATTATCAAGGCCAAGGATTGCATTGTTCCTTAAGGATATTATATATATATTTTTTTTAAGCCCTATAATCCACCCTGGTTATACAGTGCCCTCCATTAATATTGGCACCCTTGGTAAATATGAGCAAAGGCTGTGAAATATTGTCTTTCTTGTTTAACCTTTTGATCTATTGTTAAAAGAAATGACAAAAAATACGCTGCTTTCATGGATATCAAACAATTGCAAACACAACACAGGTTTATAAAAACAAATCTTTGTTAAATATATTTGTGTCTCATTTATTGGCAACCCTATAGAGAAAAATATGTTTGATGTATATTCCCACTGATATTTTACTTCTTTTTTTTTTTTAGTACACCTGGGTGACTAGGAACAGGAAATTGTTCAGCCATGACTTCCTGTTTCACATAGGAAACAGAAAACGTAAAATGGGTCATGGTTGGATCTTCCAAGCAGGGCAATGATCCAAAACATACATCAAAAATCAAAACAAAAATGGTTGACTACAAAATAAAAGCTCTGCCATTGACCATATCAGTCCCTTGACCTTAAACCCACAGAAAATCTGTGGGGTGAACTGAACAGGAGAGTCCACCAGCGTGGACCTCGAAATTTGAAGGATCTGGAGAGATTCTGTATGGAGGAATGGTCTCTGATCTCCGATACTAAAACTGAATGGCTTGTTATCTGCTGGAAACTAATAAAAAGTTGATTAATGAAAAAATGTGAATGGCACCATTGATAGTGTACTAATTTGTCATGTTATTTGTGTCTCTGAGTAAGAGAGAGAGAGAGAGAGAGAGAAGAGCGAGAGAGAGAGAGAGAGAGGGGGGAGCTAGAACGGTGCTTTAAGTACTTAAATAAATGGAAAGCATTTAGAGTGAGACTACAATGGACATTGTAACTTCCTGTCGACAATACCACTAACAACAAAACTCAGACCGGACTCTTACTCCAAACCATCAATCACAGGCCTATAATTAAATAGGTCAGGTGGCGTTCATCTCGATGCCAGAGTACATATCCGAGCCTCACACATCTCTAGACAGTTACAAAAAACGTCTCTGTGGGCAAGCTGAAGTGACAGTATTTACTAATTCGACTCTGTTCACCTCATAAAATTATAAAGTCATAAAAGAAATGAATATTCGCTTGTAGCATGCCATGAGCCCAATTTCACTACTGTAGCTTATATTACGATGTAACACCATAAAGCATTAACCTAATTATTAAAGTGAATGCAAAATAATCCATCCATCCATCCCGCTTATCCTAAACAGTGTTGCAGTTGAGCCTGGAACCTATCCCAGTGATCTCGGGGCACAAGGTGGGGGAGCCAATTGATTGTAAGGCACAATCACACCACACTATGGACAATTTGGAAAATGCCAAGTCAGCCTACAATGCATGTCTTCGGACTGGAAGAGGAAACTGGAGTACCCAGAGGAAACCCCCGAAAGCACAGGGAGAACATGCAAGCTCCACGCATGCAGAGAAGAGACAGGATTCGAACCAACAACCCCAGAGGTGTGAGGCAAGCGGGTTAATCACTAAGCCACTGTGTCCCCCTGTGCAACTTCTTATAGATCAAACGGAGTTGTTTATCAAGCAGTAATTGATCAAAAATATTGAATCAATTGTTCTTTCCCTCAAGTTTTTTCTCAGTGCAAATTTTTATTGTTTTCCAAACCTCATGTCTATCTAGGTTAGGTTTCTCACAAGAAGACTTTATAAAGATTGTTAATAATAATAATAATAATAATAACAATAATAATAATAATAATAATGTAAGTAACTACATTACTTTACATTACAAAGTAATGTAAAACTTTTGCACATGCTTTAGCTCACCTATAATGATTGTGCAGGCGCTCAGAAGTCCTATTTCTTTTTTGAGAGTCACTCGCTCCGGGATCGTGTCGCACTTTACCTTTCCGTCTTTCATGGTGCTCGGCTGAGCCTCGGCCTTGTGCTTGGCGTTTCTCTGCCGCTCCGCTCCATGCATTTCAGCGAGCAGCCCCAAAAGCAATCTCGGCTCTCTCCCTCTCTTGAACTGCTCTCAGAGCATTGATGCACGGTGAAAAGAAGGCGCATGCGCAGCATCCGCCGCCGTCCAGGACAGAATGCTAACGACTCCTCAGAAGTGAGTGAGTGGAGGACTAGTTGACTGCTCTATATAAGGAAATGGCGTGTGACTAATGGGTTTTAGATGTGTTTCAACCTTCGACTGAGTTGTGGTTTTGTTGTGGGATAGAGCTCTCAGACTGATCACTGGACCCATCACTGTCTCCACATGGAGGTGTGTAGAAAGAAGTCCATTTTGTTTACCACTCTGTAACTGGAGCCTGCTATTCCACCTGATGCTGAACATTAACCTTTATTCCCTATCCCAGTCTAATAAGACTGCTGTTGAATCCAAGCATGTTACTCTCATGCAGTTCAAAAGAGGGGTGAATCTCATATGTTGAAGGTAAAAACACAGAAGTAACGTATAAAGGAATTCCAGGAGCACTTAAGACGTATTTTACAATGAAGCAGCTTCCTCACACCCCTATTCACCCTTGAAGGATCTCTGGCGTGGAATTTAGTAAGTCAAGTCGTGAATTTGTGCTGTGGCTTTTCCCTGGCTAACAGCGCCGGTCACACAATGAAGGGCCCTGGATTCAGTTGATCCCCGCCAGAGAGCCTGTTCAAAGTGGAGCTGCTTTGTAAGCCGGCAGGAAGGCTTAAACACTGCCAGCAGTGTGCAGCCCTTAAAGGAAGAAGTCGAGCAGAAAACCAATACATCACAAGAGCCACCAAGGAAAGAGGGAGAGACCCCAAAACTGAGGGAATGACAGATTGCTTGAATGAGGGAGTCGTTGAGACAATGAGAACATAATCACCAAATACCTTGAGAGTCTAGCGGATCTCTAAAGCACCCTGAATTTATTACAGTTCGAAAAATAGGACACACTGAGACTCACGGTATATGACATCTGTTGGTAAAGTTCACCTTACGTCAACCATCAAGACAAATACATGCAGTCCGAGGTTACCAAAAAGACGCCAATACGAGACCAAAGTTTAAATTGTGGTTAAACAATAGTTCGTACAAAGGTCTACGTACTGTCTAAGCATCAAATGCAGTGTGTGTGTGTGTGTGTGTGTGTGTGTGTGTGTGTGTATGTATGTGTGTGTGTGTGTGTATATATATATACATATATATATATATACATATATATATATATATATATATATATATATATGTATGTATATATATATATATGTATATATATATGTATATATATATATATATATATATATATATAATGTGGGTGTGTGTGTGTATGTGTATATATTAATATATATATATATATATATATATATATATATATATATATATATATATATATATATATTTCCACTCAATTTATCATCAGCTCCATCTTGTAGGACTATCCAAAAAAAATGTTCAAAATTAACTAGATACATCTACATTAAAATAAAATAAATAATCACATACATTAGTTAATGGTCATTTTCTTCTATTTCAGTGTTTCTTTAATGTGTCCAGTGGGTTAGAACAGATAAAAACAAAAACTAGATCAAGCAGTACAGGTGTACTTGACCACAACTGGGAAAGACTGTCTAGCTAATTAGGGACACAGTGCATCAGGATTGCGGCTGATTCAAACCTATCTCTGTTGTGTACTGTTTACGCTTATCAACAGTCTACTCAATTGTAATTGGCTCAGTTGCTATTGCAGAACAGCAGGAGATAACTTAAGTTTCACTGAAATAAGACAGCATGGTGGCATGATGTTCAGGCATTGGTGCCTCAGAGCTTCAGGGTCCAACATGGGTTTCCTCAACGTTCTCTTGTTTCCTTCCACCTCCCAAAAACATTCTGGTAGGTGGACTCGCTACTCTTTTTGCCCATGGAGCAAGTGAATGTTTAAATGTGTGTATGGTTTTCTGTGATGGACTGGTATCTCATCCAGGGTGTGTTCCTGGGATAGGCTCTAGTGCCTTGACCAGGACAAAAGTTACTGAAAATGAATGAATAAGCAAATTAAGATTACAGACAACAAAATATATAAAAAAAAAAAAAAAACAGCTTATCCAAACATTATTAATTGCACTGCAGAACAATGTTTTGGAAATATTTGGCTTGACAGAAAAGAAAAAAAATCACTTTTCCTTGAACAAGAACCTTGGCCTTGGAGTTTGACTATTTGTTTGCATTAGATTAGAATCTTTACATTGCAAAGAGCAGGTAAGTCCTGTGTGAAAGTCTCTACACAGTGCCATATGGCAGAATATCATGGAAGTATATCATGGAAAAAAGCCCAGATGTGCTGAGCAGTGGCTTGCCCCACAACAGTCTCCAGCTCCTCAACTGAGACATTGCTGAGCTTATGGATGCTAGAGAAGTGTTGGAGTAGGGACATGGCCTTCACCTTGCCAACCCCAGGGATCTGCTGTACCAGGTTCAGCACCACTGGGTCCAGCAGTCTGGCTGTGCTTCTCCTGCGGAATGGGTTCTCCTTGCTCTCGCCATGCACCTGTGGGAGAAAACATTAATAATAATTTCAGAAAGAAATGTAGCAAGTGTGATGTTATTTAGGAAGAGTCTGATTTGTGAAGGAGGAGATCTGGGACAAGTCAGAGAGAACCTAATGGCTGACACGGCACATCTTGATATTTGTTTCTCCAATATGTACTTCTATGTTTCTCTCTCCTTCTTGTTCTAGTAGTGAGCTTTGTGTGTAAGACAAGCTAATTTGCAGAAGTGCATAGCAAGCTGGAAAGCTGCTATCTTGTTTTAAGTTAGTGTTAAGTGACTGCCTTGCCATGCGTGATGCTCATAAATGGAATGGTCATAAATAAAAGTTCACATTCAAAAATGATCAAGATTGATGCCATTGTGCAATTCTACATAATGTAGTTAACGCTATAGCTATCTGCATGCATTAACATGGATAAGCTACTGGGCTGCAGTGTGGAACTTGAGGATGCGCATCCCTCACCCTACCTCAGTAAAATGTAAAGTAAGCTGGAGTAAACTCTAGAAGACTGAAAAAGCAACCAAGGGCTGCTGGAAAAAGAATATAATACTAGATGTCCTGTGGAACTTCTTGGAAAACATTTAATCTTCTGTCTAGTGTGACAAAGTAAGCAAGCTAACCATGTTTCAAAACAACAATGTCTTTCCCAAATCAAGAAACTGTTATATAGGCTACAGATGACAATAGCCAGCTAATAATATTTTATCAGATTAACTTTGTTTTTTTGGGGTTGCCCTCCAGAAAGATCAGAAAAGTTAGCTGGACACGCTATCAGAACCTAGTATAAAACTGGGATGTACTTATAGTGCTGCTGTGAGTCAAAATGGGATCCTTTAAGCCAGCGGTCCCCAACCCCCGGTCCGCAGACCGGTACCGGTCCGTGGATCATTTGGTACCGGGCCGCACAGAAAGAATAAATAACTTACATTATTTCCGTTTTATTTATTATCTGGATCTGAAAAATGACCGGATTCTCTCCGTTACATCCTTCTACGACTCACTCTTGACGCATGTCAAGACGCTTGTCTCGGTCACATGATACGTTGAAACCTTACCATAGAGATCAGAGAGCGTTAAGGGGGAGAGAGGATGAGAGAGGACGCTGCTAATAAAGTTGCGATTTCACATTGGATTCACGTTTATTATTATATTTTAAAAATACCCCAGTTTTTATGCCGGTCCTATCATTTTATTTTGTTGTATTTATCCGCCACACCTTAAAGGCCGATCCGTGAAAATATTGTCTGATATTAAACCGGTCCGTGGCGCAAAAAAGGTTGGGGACCGCTGCTTTAAGCAGCATTTTCTTAAAATGCCCAGATGATTTTCTGAGAATATTTTCTTGTAATAAATTTGAAGAATGAAAAAACAAAAAGCAATGAACATATTTACATTTATTCATTTGGCAGATGATTTTATCCAAGGCAACTTACAAATGAGGAAATACAAGCAAAGCGATATGTCAAGCAGAGAACAATGAACGTATAAATTTTACAATATGACTTACAAAATTCTTTTTGGACAGCGCAAGAGACATGATGCCCTGTGCACAGTCTGAGTGTGCTCTATGGAGCCATGACTCAATATGTGAAAGCATACTTATTTTTATTTGTACAGAAATATGGCATATATGTGGTTTTATTTTGGAGCTCACTAAACCAAAGAGTGCATCTCCCATTATTACCATGCTAATGAACTTGCTCTTTTTGCAGAGATATCCTGCAAATCAGAAAAACCTTTTCTTACGCCTCAATATTTTGGGAGAGTTTAAAGTCTTTTAATGCAGTTTTTGATTTGGAAGTTTTTTAGGGGTTTTTCGGGGTTACTCCATCCTTCCTCATGAGCTTCAGTGAGCTGTTCTTTAAAGTTAAAAATTAAAGCAAAAACCTTGTGCTCATGCAACTTTTTTTGTTTTGTCCAGCAGGATCCCAATGCCTGAAGTTGGCAAGCTTTCATTTAAAAAACTAAAACCAAAACAAAAAAAAACACCTATTATTCATATCTGTACTCATCTTTGCCTTGGATGCATTATCTGTTCAACCTGAATAATGTATTCATATTCAATACACCCCTAATGTGCAGGGTCAGAGGAGTGTTTAATTTGCTAATTGTCAATACGTTGAATAATGTTGCACATTTCAAGGCACTTCACTGAGACTTTAACGGTGCTTGGACTTCCCTATTAATGGGATAAAAAACAAGACTAGACATAAGGACATTTAATGTCTGTTATGATGTGGTCCAAGTGGGCAACATTTAAGTATGCTTTTGTTAGGATTGAACTAAAGTGCTGTTTTTTGTTTTTTTTAAATAGTAAACCTATTTTATTGCTGTTTAAATGAATGCTGAATAACACAGGAGTAGTTGTAATTAATGCTAAAATATTTTGGGTAAAGCTTCTACATCTGACAGTGACTCACCATCTGTGCAATCAGCTGAGCTGCTTCACTGGGACCTGGGACATGCAGCAGGGTCAGGCCCAGCTCCAACACCACAAACTTCTGCAGTCCACTGAAGTACTGCTCAGTGAGACGAGTCTTCTCCACCAAAACAATCCCATGGAAGTTACTATTGGCCTGCAACATAATTACCTAAATTAATTGATTACGTTTGTGTGTGAGATTGTGCCCGATGCTTCCTGGGATTGGCTCCAGGTTCCCCGCGACCCTGAAGAAGGAGTAAGCGGTAGAAGATGGATGGATGGATTTCCACCAGCATTTATTAAAGACCAATTATCTATATTTATGTCATGTAACTGTGGGTGGATTAACCACAGAAAACGATCTTTAATAGAATATTTACATGCTTATTTAGTTAGTTACATTTATATGCCATTTTCTAGCCACTCAATTTAACATAGTATGAGGGGGGAATCTCCTCAACCACCTGGATGATGTGACAGCAGCCATAGTGCACCAGAACACCCACCACCAGCTATTGGTGTAGCCAATTCAGAGATGGGGATTATAAAGGGACCATGATAGAGAAGGGCCAATGGGGGAATTTCCTACCCATACTCTTTTACAAGGATTCTCCTGGGATTTTGAATGACCTCAATTTACATCTTATCCAAAAGACAGTGCTGTTTTCACAGTAGTGTCCCCATCACTATACTGGGGCATTAGGATCCACACAGACAGGGTGAGCACCCCCTGCTGGCTTCACTAAACCCTCACTAATACAACTTCCAGCAGCAACCTTAATTTTCCCCAGGAGGTTTCCAATCCAGGTACTGGTCAGGCTAAACCCTGCTTAACTTCAGTAGGAAACCAGACAAAAACAGCAGGAAGATATGTCTATGGCTGGTTGAAGCTACAAATAATAAGCACACAAAATATATTTTACGACAAATGTGTTGGCTGCCCATATCATGTTTCTCCAACATAATACAAACGATAATTAAAAATGTCTTATGGTTAGCAAATCCTCTTCTTAATTTCAGCATACCCCTGACTACTAATAGCACCTTACAATGTGTCAGCGTGTCTGAGAGACAAACATATGGACAATCTTAAGTTGGTCAGGACCCTAATTCGTGCTGACATTATAGTATACAGCAGCGGTCACCAACCTTCTTCCTTGAGATCTACCTATCTTGAGATCTAACACACCTCTTTTAGTTGATCAAGAACTTCTGAAGGCGATGATTAGATGGTCAGGTGGGCACAATTATGGTTATTAGATGGTCTTCAGGAAGGTAGATCTCCAGGACCAGGCTTGGTGACCACTGGTATACAGGTTAAGTCTAATGTCAACTGACAATGCTGGAAAAGAAACATTTATTTTTCTCAGGACCCAGAGACAATCAAAATGTCATTGTTTCGGATCATATTTTGTTCTTTGTTAATAAAGTGTACATACAGCATCAAAAACGTCCACACTTACATTTCTGAATCGAACGATTTTCCTTTTGTAGTCACTCCCTGCCACCAAGTCACTTTCGGACACATACAGGACACAACTTTTGTTACTGAGGTGAAGGTCCACAACGCCAAGCTCCTCCTCAAAGACAGTCTTCACACTCCCTGTGAAGGAGAAAACAGTCAATCGGTCTTGATTAGGATTTGTAGAGACAGTCTAAGAAGAAAACACATCTTTACAAATCGGGTCTACAACCCTGCTGCTGGAGTACCCCCTGTCCTCATGACAGTGTTTTGCCAACACTGTCACTTCAACCCAGGAAAGGCTGGTTAGGTAAATCCGTTGAGTTGGCAGAAGGGAAAACACTCAAATGTGCAGGAGATGGGATACTGCAGTTGACACACTTAGAAAATAACCAGTGGACACCTTTAAAATGCTGCACTAGTGTGGAGCCCCTCCACTTGGCGTTGATGATGACATGTCCGTATGGAGGTACAGCACTAAGCACCACTGCTGCTGAGGGCTTCGGCTCCATCGCAGTTACATAAGCAGTGCCATATTCATCTGGAGAAATGATGTAAATATCAATAATCTACAAGTGCGTCCCAATTTACGTACTTATGCGCTTTATAAGTAGTGTCGTAGAGTAGTGTGTTCACACTGAAACCGCCAAATAGAAAGAGTGCACTTTAAATATCCGGATGATGCACTTCATTAACAGAAGAAAAAAAAACAGGGGTGAGATGATAGCCACTTCATGCACTCAACTGTCGCACGTTAATTACGTAAGGGAGGGGGAGGAGCTATCAGACTCTGACGTTTAATGAGAAAATTACCTTATAAAATGCATACACTATACAGTTGAGTACATATTGTATAAGTATGTAGTAGTTAGTGTACAAGTGCACAGTACGTCATTTGGGACACAACTTAAGACTGCAGCTGTTACGTTTATGGCAAAGTTAGCTGTTCACATCACGGGCAGCTCGCTAGCGAACTAAACAGCTTAAAACTAGCTTCACACCTGTGATCTTCCACTAATATCGAGACCAGTTATTCTTTTCGAAGTTCATTCCATGACTGCGAATGGTTTCACGAGGCATCTCAAGAAAAGGAAAGACCCCCCCCAAAAAAACAAAAAAAAACAAAAAAAACTCTGCGCTAACCAGCCTGCGCTTGGCACACCAAAACAACATATTAAATCTCGCGCGCGTCAACGTCTCGCGAGATTTCCATGATCCCGCCTATGTTCATTGGTTGCTCCTTTTCCATTTAAATGGTTGAAGAGAAACAAAGACGCGTCTTCTTCATTCAGTTACAGGCGCAGGAGTGAGGAGGTATGCTCACGGTTATCCAAACCGGGATGACAGCGAGGTAAGTTTGGTCCAGCAACTTTTAGTGAGTGAATTTAGAGAGGTGCGTTTGTAACTTAAATCCTTAGTCTCTATGATGCTGATTTTTTTTTAAAGTTGTAATAATAATAATAATAATAATAATGATGTATATATTTTTTAACGAAAAGTGTCTTTGTACCTGTCAAATATCTTGAAAAGCATGTTGAAGACGCACGCGCAGGCGCGCACAATAATTCCTGTCAGCTGTGCGAGGGAGGATCCATGTCCAGACTTGTCCTGGACCGATCCTCAGTATTGCAAATTTAATTGTCGAGTTTAGCTTATTGCACTATGAATAGATTTGAACCTTGAGCAGGTGTCAGGAGCCAGAGTGTTTTATCTTGTCCTCATGTTATTTGTATCAACCTAATATGAGAATAGGTCTTGCTGCACTGGGGCTGGTGATGTACTCAAAAAGAATAAATAAATATATTTTAAAAAATATATATTCTCTGATAAAAAGCCTAAAATACAAGCCATTTAGAAAGCGAACACTGTTAACCTCTTTAGTTTATAACTCTTTTCTCAAAACTCATTTATTCATTAATCTTTGGTAAGTGCTTCATCCTGGTCAGGGGCACAGTGGCTCTGGAGCTGATCCCAGGTGGGAATACACCCTTGATGGCATGCCAGTCGTCACTGGGCACTTTCACACCTATAACCCAATTTTAGGGGGCTTTCACACTGGCAGGTTAGTCCAGAATGGAGCATGGTTTTCATGGAAAAATTGGTGCTGTGGTACCATGATACTGAACCTGAGACTTACCTGTAGGAGGTGGTTGCACTGAATTTGGTTGCACTGGAGCTTTACCCCCCCCTTTTTTTTCCCCCTCACTTTTTAGGGGTCAAATGGTTCAGAGACATCCATGTTTGGAACCATGGATGTTGCTGGTGTGCGTGTTGGCTCTGGCTGGTGAAGCTGGTGCTTTCTTTGAATGGATGAAGGTGGCACCGGCTCCGTCCTCTGTACCTCCAGCTATACCAGCTCATCCGACTGCTGTCCCGAGTAATGCCGCACCATTTGAGATGAGTGTTGCTGATGAAAAGATACTGGCTGAGGCGAAACTGATTGACATGAGTCCTCTTGACAGCTGCCATTTTAGGGTAAATACAGACCTTATTGTGACATCCCATACAAGCAGATTCATACATGAATAGTATAACAAACAGTGTAACAAACACCTAAACAATGTCCCTTTTTTTTCTTGTTATTCTGTCTAATGCTCTGAATGTTCTATAAAGCACAAGTGACATGAATTTGATTTATTTATTTTCTTATACAAGTGTTATATTTGACTAATTTATTGAGCCTTCAAGTACAAGGCATTTTTAATTACTTTGCTCACCCATAGGTATTTGGACTGTATTCTAGAGATAATTTTTTTTTTTAGACTTTCTGACTTCTGTTCACAGGTTGTGTCTCAGCTCAAGGCTACCTGCAATGGCCTTTCAGAAGAACAGCTGGCAAAACTGGGAGTGGCTTTGTTCAACTGCCAGTCAGAAGTAGAGGGACGCAGGACTTTCCTGTGCACTGAGGAAATGGTACAGTGCACAATGATCACCTTTATTTAAAAATTAATTTTGTATTTGTGTTCTCATGGAGCCATTAGCTCATGTTGGTCAGATTTTACACGATTCATCAGAACTAATTACTTAAGACAGACAAACTTTTGTCTGTAACCTTCTTTTGAAGTGCAGCAACTTTTTTTAAGGGATCAACATGCCCCTAACAGTGGATTATCCCTCATATACCTGCCAGAATTGACGGCTGTCATTAAAGCGGTCATTGATGTTTGCAATGCAACATTTGAAATAAGGGTGAATTTTCGTTAGTTCTTTTATTATACGGGTTGATCTAGAATTCTCCCCTCTATAAATCATGCACAGATAAAGCAGTGTGATTAATAACTAATTTATTCAAATAAATGTAATCTTATTTGAGAGATTGTGTGCATGTGAATTACATTGCTCAGTGCTGTATCTCTACTAATAATGACAGTTTAAATACTGTATGCAACTGTGTGTTACTATGGTTACAATTGTTTATAGGCAGCGCGTTAAACTGACTGGAACTACCTGTGCATTATACTGTTTGAACGCGTACCTTCCAGCCAATCAGAATAGAGTATTCAGGCAGACCATGGTTTGGAAAATGAATGTGTGGTAGGCAAACAATCATAAGCACCACTTGTGATATTCTGATTTCATGCAACTATGAAACTCTTGTTAAAGACTTGTTGACCAGATCATAGAGGAAAAAGATTTGCACAAGTGCATTTGTAATGGTTTTTTGATAACTGAAATCAACACTAGGCCTCAGATACTTAGAGTAGGAGTACTGTTTATTAGTCACTCTTGTTTGCAGTCATATTTATGTAGTTTATACTTGATGACCATTACCTCAAATTAATTAATTTATTTATTTTTGGGCAGTCCATTAAGGAGTGCACAGCTGACATGGATTCAGACACCTGGAACGCGTACCACATTGTCAGTAACCGTGCACGCTCAGTGTGTTATGCCACACGTCAGCAGCAGTTTCGAAGGCAGACTGAGCTTACTGTGAATGCTCTAATCTCAACAGCAGCAAACCAG
This sequence comes from Ameiurus melas, assembly GCA_012411365.1. Taxonomy (NCBI): domain Eukaryota; kingdom Metazoa; phylum Chordata; class Actinopteri; order Siluriformes; family Ictaluridae; genus Ameiurus; species Ameiurus melas. The sequence continues at coordinate 18,374,184 of CM022764.1, read as the reverse complement.
CTGGATGCTATGAAAGACTTGAAGGTCTGCATATTTAGAATTTCTTTATCTATGTTAATTCTTAACAAATGTATTTAAAATAAATAAATAATAATAATGGGAAAACTGTTTGGGCTTAGTGGTCATCACATTTGCCTCACATCTGCAGTTGGGGCTTTGCTTCCAGTCTCCGCCCTCTCTATGTGGAGTTTGCATGTTCTCCCAGTGCTTTGGGGTTTCCTTCGGGTACTCTGGTTTCCTCTCAGTCCATAGAGACGTGTTATAGGCTGATATAATTGACTAGTGGTGATAAAGTAAAGTCAAAACGTGTGAGGAGCTTGACACGCATGCCCTGTTCATTGCTATACTCATCTTGCACTCACTGGACATTTTATTAGGTATACTACTGTGATGTATAATTAATTGGCCTAATAATTATTAGTGGCCCATCCACTGCTCTCTGTAGCCTTTATCAGCACGCTCTAGAGCAGGGCTTGTCAAATAAATAAATGTAGCCATTTATTTATTATGTATTTTTAAAGAATTATTATTATTATTATTATTATTATTTTATTTTATTTTTTATTTTATTTTTTTTCTTGAATGTTTTGACTCCCATCTGTCAAGTCAGTAAGATGAAATAACCAGTTTAGATTGAAGAATTTGAAGGATTGGTCTTGCATAGCAGAAGCACCTGCCAACCCTAGGCCATGTATGTGCAGGAGGGACAGCGTGAACTACGGGATATGACTGCTGCGTCACTGGACAGACTGTTGGACGGTCACAGTGCTCTACAGCTCCAGCAAGGGGCTCTAAAGGAGGGCCAGCAGCAGTTGGATGCTTCAATCTCTGCCAATTTGCAAAGGTTGACACAGGAGAAGGCTCTGATTAGCACTGGGCAGCAGCTGGTGGCACAGCTTATCCAGGGAATTACACAGAGAATAGGTGTGTTTCATGGTATTATGGATGATCAGTTTTTTTTTTAAATTGTGCATTTGTTTTGAAATGCTACACTTTTGATGAGCACTCATTTTGGGTTTCTTTGTGAGGGTTTGTATTTTTAAATACAGGTTTGGCTGGGTGATTATGATGTTAATGTCGGACATGTCCCTTCTGTTCTGTATGCTTAGAGAATGTCAGTGAGCAGTTGAAAGGTCAAGGTACAGATGTGCAGGAAGGCCATCAGGCTATTCTGAACGACCTGGCTGAAGTCAGAGGGCGTGCACAAGAGATCTACAGTAAAATGGGTAAATCTTCATTCGGACACATTTAGCTAGCATTGTATTTCTTCATATTCCTGTTACGTTAGTTCATTTGACTGGTGTATGTAGTATGGCTGCTTGATTGTGGCGAATTATAATCACTATTATTTCGGTCAATATTGCGAGCACAATTACTTGTTGACTTTGGAAACATCATGCATTTATTGAACTAAAAAAACAACTTTTTATGGTGTTTAACAGTGGATTTCCTTGAATATAATTCAACTGGGGGAGTAGAACAAAATTAAGTTGTGTAGTTAATTAAATTCAACTAAGCTAGCAGAGCATGTCATGTGATGCATTGACAGAATTTAACTTTAAACTTCCTTAGCCAGTGACATTCTGTCTTGTGGTTTAGAATCAGCCTGTAGTTTCTCACTATTACCGAGCTCTAGAAAGGAAATGAGCTTTCCAATGATGCCAAACGTTATTTATTTTTGTTCAATTAAATAAAAATTTATTTGTATAGCTCTTTTTTCAACAGACATTGTCTCAAATCAGCTTTACAGAAATGTCAAAAAACCACACCGGGCTCCTCGAAACAAAATCGTTTCCAAATGACTGAAATGGTTTTTCTTTCTTGTTGACCAAATTCTCTCTTTCTGTCATCTTGGCTCGAGCTGTACTCACTGGCGCGAAGTGAGTTTGGCTTTCAGGGAGGGGTGAAAGCACACTTCTGTAAAGAAAAATGGCATGCGGTTTTTAAAAAGGAGAATATGGACTGCAGCACAATAATTGTATTTTCTTTTTTTGCCTTTGTTTATTTATTCATTTTCATATGATTCATTTACATGTAATTCATTTATGTATGATTCATATTCATGTAATTACAGTGCCTTGTGAAAGTATTCGGCCCCCTTGAACTTTTCAACCTTGCCACATTTCAGGCTTCAAACATAAAGATATAACATTTTTTTTTTGTGAAGAATCACCAACAAGTGGGACACAATTGTGAAGTGGAACGAAATCTATTGTATTTTTGAAACTTTTTTAACTGATAAAAAAATTAAAAGTGGGGCGTGCAAAATTATTCGGCCCCCTTTACTTTCAGTGCAGCAAACTCACTCCAGAAGTTCAGCGAGGATCTCTGTATGATCCAATGTTGTCCTAAATGACTGATGGTGATAAATAGAATCCACCTGTGTGTAATCAAGTCTCTGTATAAAAGCACCTGCTCTGTGATAGTCTCAGGGTTCTGTTGAAAGTGCAGAGAGCATCATGAAGACCAAGGAACACACCAGGCAGGTCCGTAATACTGTTGTGGAGAAGTTTAAAGCCGGATTTGGATACAAAAAGATTTCCCAAGCTTTAAACATCCCAAGGAGCACTGCAAGCGATCATTTTGAAATGGAAGGAGTATCAGACCACTGCAAATCTACCAAGACCTGGCCGTCCCTCTAAACTTTCAGCTCAGACAAGGAGAAGACTGATCAGAGATGCAGCCAAGAGGCCCATGATCACTCTGGATGAACTGCAGAGAACTACAGCTGAGGTGGGAGAGTCTGTCCATAGGACAACAATCAGTCGTACACTGCACAAATCTGGCCTTTATGGAAGAGTGGCAAGAAGAAAGCCATTTCTCAAAGATATCCAAAAAAAGTCTCGTCTAAAGTTTGCCACAAGCCACCTGGGAGACACACCAAACATGTGGAAGAAGGTGCTCTGAACTTTTTGCCCACAATGCAAAACGATATGTTTGGCGTAAAAGCAACACAGCTCCTCACCCTCAACACAGCATCCCCACTGTCAAACATGGTGGTGGCAGCATCATGGTTTGGGCCTGCTTTTCTTCAGCAGGGACAGGGAAGATGGTTAAAATTGAGGGGAAGATGGATGCAGCCAAATACAGGACCATTCTGGATGAAAACCTGTTGGAGTCTGCAAAAGACCTGAAACTGGGATGGAGATTTATCTTCCAACAAGACAATGATCCCAAACATACAGCAAAATCTACAAAGGAATGGTTCACAAATAAACGTATCCAGGTGTTAGAATGGCCAAGTAAAAGTCCAGACCTGAATCCAATCGAGAATCTGTGGAAAGAGCTGAAAACTGCTGTTCACAAATGCTCTCCATCCAACCTCACTGAGCTCGAGCTGTTTTGCAAGGAAGAATGGGCAAGAATTTCAGTCTCGATGTGCAAAACTGAGACATACCCCAAGCGACTTGCAGCTGTAATCGCAGCAAAAGGTGGCTCTACAAAGTATTAACGCAAGGGGGCTGAATAATTTTGCACGCCCCACTTTTCATTTTTTTATTAGTTAAAAAAGTTTCAAAAATCCAATAGATTTCGTTTCACTTCACAATTGTGTCCCACTTGTTGGTGATTCTTCACAAAAAATAAAAATGTTATATCTTTGTTTGAAGCCTGAAATGTGGCAAAAGGTTGAAAAGATCAAGGGGGCCGAATACTTTCGCAAGGCACTGTAATTTACATATAATTCATTTTCATGTGTTTCATATTCATGTGATTCATTTACCTTTTCTCCCCTCCCTTCCCCAAATATTTCATTGAGGAAAAAAAATAACAATATCAATAATAATAATAATAATTATTATTATTATTATTAATTAAAATAATAAAATAAAAAAAATAATCCCCCCCCCCCTCAAATCATGGCTACTCTATAGCTGTTGCTGGTTATATAAAAATTATAAAACCCAAAGACCTAGAGTAAGCTAAAAAAAAATTACTAAAAAAAAAAAATTCCAGTATGAAAAGTCCCCTGCTGACTTCAAATCTACTAAATAGTCTGCGCACTTTAACAAATATAATGTCCATACCTTTTAAAGACTTATACCTAATAATATTACACAGTGTAGCATATTAAAATAAAATACAAGAAGAGAATAATAAGATGATGATAAAATAGAAATTAGAATAAATAATATTAGAATAAAGAAGAGAGAATAAATTAGAATAAAGAAGAGAGAATAAATTAGAATAAAGAAGAGAGAATAAATTAGAATAAAGAATAGAGAATAAATTGGAATAAAGAATATTATCAGAGAAAATAAATAAATTAATAATAATAATAATAATAATAATAAATAAAATAAATACCAAAAAAATAAGGAACACTACACTGTGTAGGTGATGCAGTTCACCCCGGTTTTAAGAGTTTAACGTATTCTGCTGCTTCCTCCGCTGAAATAAAGAAGTAAATAATTGTATTTTCTTGATTTTGTTTTCAGAATCATCAAAGGCTGGAACATAGAAACAAATTGAAAATGCAATTAAGTGCAGAGCCCTATTAAATGGTCTACTATAGATGGGATGAATAATAATTATTTGGTAGTGTAATTTATTATTTTTTTTAATTATTATTTTAATATTGGTGTTGCCTGCGTTGTATTATTTATCAGGAGTTAGCACTGTGTGTAATCTGTTGATTGGTGAAATTACCTTTTTATATCCATGGCTTACCTGCTTAACATCACACATGGCTAGCAGACCTTTACCTTTCTAATCTACCTATGTAAATGATGTAATTGAACATAGCTGTGTGATTAATGCTTACAAGTTGCATGATCTACTCTGATTTTTTTTTCCCTCTGAATCTTGTTGCAGAGCTTAATTTGAACGGGGTCCTGCAGCAGCAGAACACAACAGTTCAGTTCTACGCTGAGCTCATGGGAAAGCTGGAGCGCATGAACAGCACTCTGGGATACATGCTGACCTACCTGGACAGCATGCAGAGCAGGCTAGAGGATCGATTACATATGATCCAAGGATACCTGGGATGGGCTGGTACTTGTATTGTATTTAAAGCATTGGTACTTGTATGTATTTAAAGCATTTTCAGAGTCACTGTTCACACAATTTTGGCGGGGGGCATCTCTCTGATGTTGCAACATCTCTCTCAGGTTATTTTTAATCACAAGTGGAGCAACACTGTTGAATATGGAGATTGCGTTTTGTGACTGGAAGAGCTGGCAAATCTGCCATAAGCAGCCCAATGTGACCTCAAGTCCATCCCCAAAATACTAGCCTATTACTAAAACATCAACAAAATGCATATTCAAGTCGAACATTTTTCTAATGAAACAATCAGGTGACTCGGATGGGTTATTTTATTTATTTATTTATTTATTTATTTATAAAGCAGTAGTGCAGCTGCATGTTGTCTGTGTTCAGTGACTTTGTCAAAGCAGTTTTATGTATGATTACTTGGATTCAGAGAGTTGGCAAAACTTTGATCTGTGACATTTTGCATTGTTTCTCCTCTAGTGGCAATGAGCTGCAGAGAATGAGAGTTTGAGATGGGGTTTGTGGGTAAATGTCGTTCAGAGGTGCTGGTGTGCTACCTCTTTTAAATCTCACCACAGAAAATGTGATGCAATGTGCAGACACATGACCCATCCATGTTATTAAAAAAAGTGCAATGATGCATTCTCAGAAGGAAAAAGTAAAATTTTCTGGAGGTGTATAAAAACATCAAAGGCAATGCGATACAAATGTGTGAAGTGTAAATACATATTTATCACGTGTTCAGTAAAAAAGATTGATTTCTGCTTAAATGTATCCGGGAAAGGAGATTTCTGGGTTTTAAAACTGTGTAGACTGTCAAGTTTCTCTTAAGAGGTCGTGGTTGTCCAAATTAAGTTTTTTTTCTTTTCTTTTTTTTTTTTTTTTTTTTTAAATTCAGGGTTGAGTCTGCGTGCTGTGTGGATATTTATGATGCATGCTGGATATTTCCTGTTCTCTGCGGTCCTGCTGTCCTTCTTGCAGTGTCCCACATTTTCCCGTGTCTCTCTGCTCGTCACTGTGCCCGTCAACGCCATCGCTGAGGTCAATCAGCAGGCAGCTTTCGACCTGGTCACGCTCTCTCTGCTCCTCTTTACGCTCTCACTGGGTTAGTTGCTGTGTGCATGTGGATTTATTTGTTTGTTTATTTTCTTGCATGTTTGCATCAGAGTCTACGCAGTAACATTGTGTTCTCTTGTTTCCTAGCACGTTGGTTTGTGCTGCAGCTGTTGTGGGCCCTGTCGAACCTGAAGGGCCAAAAGTGCAGTGATGGTGTTCATGCTGCTCTTCTGGCTCCACCTGTTGAGAAGACTCCTGAAAAATCCCCGAACACTGCATACAGTCCAGTGACCTTCTCAACACCTCTAGAGTGAGTCTTTGTATAAGGGATGATTACTTTAACCCCTTGTGTCCTATTAAGGAATAGAGGCCCATAAATACAGGCCATTTCTTTATAGCAAACATTAAGTATAAATGTTATTACTAAAAATAGAACTCGAAGAGGAAGATAATGATTGTTTAGTGTAACACAGACCAAGAGAATCCCGCCCACCCAGAGAGCACGGCCAGTTTAACCAGTTTTTAAATTTTTTTTAAGTAAATTTGAATAAACCACTGGATTTTTAGCTCATATTTCTCATATATTCTAACTACATGTCTATTTTAGAGGAGAGCTGGACTGTGATTTGGAGTCAGAGGTGCCATATCTAGGTCAAGACAGCTTTATGACAGGTGTGTTCTTGTCGGACACGTACAAGTGTACATTTTGTGTGTACGCACACATGTACTGGAGTGCTCTATAGCATACATGTTCATAGATTTATTTTATTGTGTGCTTATTCATTTATTCTGCATGGTGTAGGTGACCCGTGCATGGTGGCTTTATCTCCATCCCACGCTTATGGTCCACCCAGACATGGGCGACTATCTGTAGGCACCCCTAGCCATTCTACACCCAGACTGAAGAATCGACATAGCCTTGGAGGAGTGAGTAGAAAACACACAACTAGATCTTTGTAGTTGACAACTAGATCTACATATTTTCATAAAGGGGAAAAGTGCCATTGTGCAACCTTTTTTGGTCGTTTTAAAGCTAACACTGGACCTCACTTATCAAGCTGGATTGTTATGGACTCGTTCATGCATTATTTGTAGGGGAATTTACACAAATTTGATATTCAGGAAAATCCTGTAATTTCATAATATTTGTATTTTACAAAGGTTAGGGGATCTAGCATTTATTCAGGGTTTTATTTGTTTTGTTTTTTTAAAAAGACAGTTTCCCTGGGTGATGTGCTCAATTTCCATGATCACCTGGGTACAGTATAGATCTTATTTTCTGGTTTCATGTCAAACCAGTTTTTCTTTTCTTGGAAAGAGAACCTATCAAAGTTTAAGAGACAAAATTCCTTGGCATAACCTTTTGATTAAATTGTCTTCTATACCCCACTTCAAGAATTTAAAACACGGTTGGTTTAAATACATGAAAATCGTAACGGTTTTAACCAAAACTAAGTGAGGACCAGGAAACTCAGTTTTGCTTAAAACTGATCCTTTCAGATCTGGATTATAGGAGTATGGTGTATGGCTCCGTCAGGAAGGCATGTGTCCAGTTCAGTACTGTTCATCAAGGTATATGTCTGTCCCTTGGGGGGGATTCAGAACATCACCAATTCAAAGCTTATATGTTGAGGCTAATGACTCTTTCTGGAGAATAGATGTCTCTATTTAGAGATGCAATACACAACAAAAGGGTGTGGTTGATCCAATTGTATTAGGTAAGACACTTCTGGAACAGACTTGGTCATGTCTTCAAACTCTCGCATCCCTTAAAAATAAACAACCAGTGTATTGTAGAAATGAAGTAGACTGTAGTACCGTAATTTTCGGACTATGGAATTTTCGGACACCTGAATATAAGCTGCACCCACTAACTTTAAAAAGAAACAATTTTGTACATGTATAGGCTGCACTTGTCTATAAGCAGCATGTGTCCATGTTGTAACTGTCACGATTCGTGACATAAACGATGCAGGACGGATGCAAGTACAGTTAGGACGAGACCTTTTTATTGAAACAGAGGAGAGCAGACTCGAGAAACAAGAAACACAAAACATGACCAACTCCATGAACTTAGCTAACTAAACCAACTAACCTAAACATTAACTAGGACATGAAACGTGACCATGACTATGAACATGGACATGGAACAAAAACTCTATCTATACTCTATGAACCACTTCTACATCTATATTCTAAACTAAGTCTATACAACTCTAAGCTATGCTATTCGCTACTAGGCTGTAAACTATGCTACAAGCTACTAGGCTATAAGCTACTAGGCTACAGGCTATGCTATAAGCTATGCTATAAGCTAACTAGCCTTGAACTCATGAACTCAGACATGGGCTATGGCTAGGAAACATGAACAAGAACTAAGACACATGGCATGAACAAAGACTAACTATATTTGCTGTTTAATTCTAACTCTCTATCTAATTACCCACGTTGTGTGTGTCATGGCTCCCGATGTACATATATAGGAGGAGGCCTCTCATTCAGAGCTCAACAATTCCCCTATTCCACCTTCAAACCCGTTATACTCTGGTCTTCAAAAGTATAGCTAACCGATTGGGATTAATGTAGTGCAAATAAACTTCATGAAATGAACCTTGTTGTTGGTAAAATTTTTATTCATTTGTTTCTACTTTGATGATCACTGTAACAATATCATTTACACCCATTGCAGAATAGGCCACTCCAGATTCACTCAAGATTCTTCCTTTATGCTCCTTATGCCAAAGTCCAATATCTATGACTCATTTTGATGGACTGTGACGGTTTCAACTAACGATCGATTATTGTATACCGATTATTGGTTTTATCAATATCTTCCCCGATATTTAAAGATTTTTACATAATCATTATCAGTTTTGAAATATCGGAAAACCGGAAAACCATCTTGTGGGAGTTTTGAGAATTGTGCGCAGGAGCGTTATTGAATCTGACGGTGTGCTAAAGTAGACTTGCTTTGCCTTAATAAAAAAAAAAAAAAAAAAAAGGGTTTAAGTTGGTGCTAGTAAATATTGACTCACAGCGTCACGTAATCTGTTTACCTCATCCAAGCTTTTATTTAAAAAAAAAAAAGGTTTGTGGGTGTCACCAAATGCAAATAAGCTGTTCTCGCACCTGGCAATTTCATAGTGATGTACGGGGGAAATTGTTTTTGTTCGGTTTGGGGAAATATTTACACAATTTTATTAAAAGATTGATAAATGAGTCCCTTTCGTCTGTTAGACAACCAAATTTAAAGTGTTTTCTTTATGTACCCCAACTGTGCATATAAATATCTTAACAGGTGCTCTCATTCAACATTAGATTCTGTTATACAATAGATAAATATTTATACTTGATTCTACTCCAATAAAAAATTTTGTTAAATGATTCCATTTTGGATGAGAACTGAGCGTTAATAAACGCTTTGACTCTGTGTACTGCTTGCCAGGCTGTGTTTGAGAGCATTACCCAGAGGAACCTCGGAGCTGTCTTGGATACAGTCAGCCAATCCCGGAGCTCCAGCCCCAATCAGTCAGTCACCAGCAATGGGTATGCTCATTTTAAATAACACGAAGTATATTGTGTGTTTTGGGTGTGTAGGTTTTTTGGTCACTTTGATTTACTGTTTCTACTGAGTACTTCCTGTAAACACTGCATTGACTTCTTTTTATCACAGCTCTTTCTCAGGACGTCCTCTGTGTAGTGGCACCACCAGGCTGGGACAGCCATGTAAGAAGAGGGCACTGGCGGGTCAGGACTTCTGTAGGGTCCATGAAGGGGGACCCAACTCCTACATTCACCTATAAAACTGTGGTGCTCCACTGCCACCTGTAGCACCAGCGAGTGCATTTTGTTCTTAAATCTCAGCAATCCATTTGTTTTTAACGTGTTATTATAACGTCCTGTTTTTATTCATCCTCTCTATAGATACAAGATGGTGTAAAGTTTGTTTATAATAAATAATGACCAAAGTCAGTTTATGCTTTTATAAAACATTTTTAATGCAGCTTTCAAGAAACCAGTAACCTCCACATGAGCTTGTCCCCTAGTGCCTCTACCAGGTTTAATGGACCCCCCATTTGTTTATTTATTTATTTTTAAATACGTAAAACTGAGTTTCATTTATTCACAACCACTGGTTATTAGCCTTATATTATGGGGACTATCTGCCTAAGAAGTTCTGGTGAATTAAATGTTGCTGTAAAAACAATGTATTACAATGAACACCTTTTTGAATGTAAACCTATTATTTGACTTGTAACTCTCAGAGCTTCTGTTATAGAATTCACACTAAGTAATAAACACCTGACCAATCAGGATGGAGCATTTGGCAACATTGTGGTATAAAATACAAATGCGCTTGCATGAGCTATAGACGCAAAACCACCTCAATAAACCCAACCAGAGTTCAATACACATCCTTTAGTACCTAAATATTACTTATTCTAGTAAATCGCTCCATAATTTGTGTTGAGTTATGAGTTTAATTGTATTATTAACCTCCCATATATGGCACATCACACACTCTTAATGATTAAATTCAGCTTTTTCTTTTGTATATCAGTAGCTGTTTTGATTTAAAAAAAGAAGTTCTAATAAAAAAATGGATGTGTATGAGCACCTTCAGGATATTCTGCCTCTATGCACACTGAACCATGATCAGAATCAGGAAGACTGTTTAGAGACATGGTGATTTTATTAAGTACAAATCAACTAGTGAGCTGAACAAAGTTTAGTATAAATCTAATTACTAAGGCTTATCTTGAATGAGGTGGTCGCCTGTCTCATCTTATCTCAGATCCATCCGTGCTATAATGAGAAAGTGATAATTAGTTCAATCATGATGTAGACACTGTTAAGAAATAAACTACTATAAACAAATCCTTGAAAACTCACCTTCATTTTCCACCTCATTGTTTTGACCTGGAGGCTGTACTGTAAAATGAAGAGAGGGAGTGTCACAAAGTCTATAACTCTCTAATTTTGTAGTTAAATATTTAAACTCACAGTTAATGTTCTGTTCCAAAACCACGTCACCGCCAAATGTATTGCCGAGTGCAATGGGATGATGTGATTGGCTGCCCTCATTCCTTATGTTGATGGTCCCATCTCCAGTTTAAAAGACAGAAAGTAACAAGATTTTCATTGCATAATGCTAGTGCCACTTTCAATGTGAAGAAATCTTTCATGCTTTGGCAAGTACCAGTTTGTTCTCTGGGTGCAACAGGACCTGCTCCTTCTCCGGTTGGAGGTCCTGTAATTTAAGAGAAGCTGTTACAGCAGTAGCTGTGGCCTACATACAGTACACTCAGTCATTGCTGTTTACTAAATCAGAGGAAGTAATTCCTTTCATTCTTGGCTCAAGAATGTAAATGGATATTGTCAAACAAATATTCGTACAATTCAGAATGTTATATAATTAAATTGCAATAAAATACAGTGTATTCTTGGTAATTTTCTTACCAGTGTAATTCATGCGACTTATAAGCTGCCCTTGAAAGTTATTTCCCTCCAGAATTGCACCCGTCTGCACACCTCCTCCTGTAACGGCTATGTTTATCCCCCTAACTTCTATAAGAAGAACATAATTTTCAACCGCTGAACATGCAAGATGGGTGCTAAGCTAAGTGTTCCGGTGTTTCGGCAGATATTTACTTAATAAAAGTACTTACGAGAGTTTTCGTTTCTTCTTGGTGGTCCCCCAGCCATGTTACACAATTTAAGAAGTAGGACGGTGTGGTGCACCAAATTGCAAAGATTTTCTCTCGTTTTCCTTCTTGCTTTCTTTTTTTCCTTTTGTGCTTACCTGCTCGTTCTACGGCTGGCTGACCGCAATGCAAGTTTACTTCCTCTTTGTCTGGCAAGGTGTGGTGATGTAACAGGAAGCGCTATAATAGTCTGAATTGAAAACATCCGCATTGTTTAGACATTATATAATGGATAACCGCTGCCAGCATGAATTCGTATCCCAGTATGTCATTAATCAGAGGAAAACATCATGCTAAAAACATAATTTAAGTATTTTTAAACTGTGCATTTTCTTTCCTGATTTCCTCCTAGTTTCATTAGTTTGTTGTTTACCTGCTCGTTCTATGGCATACCGTGTTGTTTCCCGTTCCAGATGCAGTCCCCCTTTGCTGGTATAATAACCTCCACTCTTCTGGGAAGGCCTTCCACTAGATTTTTGAGCATGACTGTGGGGATTTGTAAACATTCAACCACAAGAGCGTTAGTGAGATCAGACACTGGTGTTGGGTGAGAAGGACTGGGGTGTACTGTAGTTCGTGTTCCAATTCATCCCAAAAGAGTTCAGTGGGGTTGAAGTCAGGGATCTGTGCAGGACACTTGAGTTCTTCCACTCAAACCTTGACGAATTATGTCTTCATGGAGCTCACAGTGGAATTGTCATGCTAGAACAGGTTTGGGCCTCTTAGTTCCAGTGAAGGGAAACTATAATATTATAGCATACAAACACATTCTATACAATTGTGTGCTTCTAACTTTGTGGCAACAATTTGGGGAAGAATCACATATGGGTGTGATGCTTACAAACAATTAACCATACAGTGTTATACACGATGAACAGTCAGGTTGTATCTGTTTTGAAGGGGTCCACAGAAGTTGTTGTTATTATTGTTAATGTCATTATTATAATGCATTTATGTATGTATTTATTTGTTTGTTTATTAGAGCTGAAAGTCTGAGCAAAAAGTTTTGAATGTCCCTGGTCTTAAGGATGGTGTGTTTCACAGTTAGCCAAGATTTTCAATGGGTTCTGTGTTTATTTTTACCTGCGAGATTTTACGTAATAGACAGAATGAATGCTTTTTAGAAAACGATTATACTTCAGTTTTGAAGTGTTCATTGGTACAGTCTTAATTATTACATTAAGGTTCAGAGTTCAAGTTCATAATTACTAACGGCATGACTCTAACCTACGTTCGCCTCACACCTCCAGGGTCCGGGGTCCGAGACCCACCAGGGCCATGTGAGTGCGGAGTTTGCATGTTCTCCTCGTGCTGCGGGAGTTTCCTCCGGGTTCTCCTGTTGCCTCCCCCAGTCCAAAGATATGCATGGTAGGCTGATTGGCGTGTCTAAAGTGTCTGCAGTGTAAGAATGGGTGTGTGATTGTGCCCTGCCATGGACTGGCACTCTGTCCAGAGTGTACCCCGCCTTGTGCCCGATGCTCCCTGGGATATTCTCCAGGTTCCCCCGTGACCCTGAAAAGGAGTAAGCGGTAGAAGATGGATTTATGGATGGATGGATGACTCTAACCCCAGAGGTGTTCCCCTCTGATAGTCTGACAGCCTTGAACAAATAAACACACCATCTACATGTGAATAAGCGTAGTGGGCGGGTCTGGCAAGAGAGCCGTTCTGATTGGCCAGTGAAACCGTCAATCTAAAGTCGTCCCATTTGGGGAAGTGCTGTAGCGTTGGCTAATGTTATGCTAAGTCGAGTCGGGCCTTTTGTAATAAACATTAAACCTATCATGCAGACGAGACTGACATAAACCAGGTAAGCTTTCCAGACGTGTTTAGTCAGGTTTAAAGCACTTGATTTGATTCGTCACATTTGCTACACCATCCTGAACAGCCATGTCAGGGATGATCTTATTAGTTAGCTTTAGTGTGTGTGTTTATTCTTCTCTCAGCCTGCCTCATGTTTTTAAACCGTGATTAGTTTGAGTGTTAATTACAGCTGGTTCTGGTAATCTGCCTAGTGCGGTGTCTGTGCACTGACATGCGGGATAAATCAGCAGGTGGGAAGGTTTGAAGTGTACATGTCGGAGGAGCAGAGTGAGGAAACGTCACAAGCTAAGTGAGCTTTTGAGCAAAACCTGGATTTCCTTCCTTACATACAGCCGCTGAGATGAGATGTCACGTAGCTGTGATGAATGTGATCGCTAACTAGCTACTCTTGTGCCCAAAGGTTTGCACGCCCCTTGCAGAATCTGCTGAATCTTTAATACTGTTTACAAAATAAGAGGTTTATAAAATTCCCAGGGAGCATGGGGCACAAGGCGGGGTACACCCTGGACAGGGTGTCGGTCCATCGCAGGGCACAATCACATACACACTCACACACCCATTCATACACTACGGACACTTTAGACACGCCAATCAGCCTACCATTCATGTGTTTGGACTGGGGGAGGAAACCGGAGAACCCGGAGGAAACCCCCGCAGCACGGGGAGAACATGCAAACTCCGCACACACAGGGCCCCGGCGGGACTCGAACCCCGGACCCTGGAGGTGTGAGGTGAACGTGCTATAGGCTCCAGGTTCCCCGCAACCCTGAAAAGGAGTAAGAGGTAGAATATGGATGGATGGATGGATAAAAATCCTATAATAATCCCATAAAGAAAGTCGCTGAATAAGCTATTTCACATAACAGATGTTTACATCTAGTCCACAAGACAAGATCATAGCTGAATTGATAGAAATTACCTCGTTCAAAAGTTTACATACGCTTGATTGTTAATACTGTGTGTCGTTATGATTGTGTTTATGTTTTGTGATAGTTTTACATGAGTCCCTTGTTTGTCCTGAGCAGTTAATCTGCCCACTGTTCTTCCGAAAAATCTTCCAGGTCCTGCACATTCTTTGCTTTTCCAGCATCTTCTGTATATTTGATCTCTATATGATGTTGAGATCCATGTCCTCACACTCAGGATGACTGAGGGACTCGACACGACTATTACAAAAGGTGCAAACATTCACTGATGCTCAAGAAGGCAACACGATGCATTAAGAGCCAGGGGGGTGTAAACTTTTGAAAAGGATGATCGGTGCAAATTGTTATTTTGTTTAAACTGTCCTTCAGAGCTAAATAAGATAGTTACATGTCTACCAGAAGACAAAATACTAACAATTTACACCGATCATCCTATTCAAAAGTTTACACCCCCCGATTGATTTAACAATATCATGAATAACGAGACCTGCCCTTCGTCCCAATTTACATCATTCATACGAGAATGTTTTTAGAATGCAAGACGATCGGAATACAACACTCATGTTCCATACCTGTCCGTTATATAGTTTTATAAAAGTCATAAACGCTATGAAAAGTAATTTTAAAAAGTATAAGAACACAAAATATAAAAACACCTCACTCACTCTCTCTCTCTCTGTCTCTCTCTCTCTCTCTCTCTCTCTCTCTCTCTCTATATATATATATATATATATATATGTGTGTGTGTGTGTGTGTGTGTGTATATGTATGTATAGAGATAGATAGGGGGATTGCCACATGATAGGGGAGGCTTGGGTGGGCTTTAGTTACAAGATGTTAAGAAGCTCTGGTGTAGCTGCTCGAAGGTTTGATGATCAAATCAGTGCCAAGTTCCTGACCTGAGATTGAACATTCTGTACAGTACTGGATCTCTAGCTTAATATTTCGCAGTACACTAAGGATGTACTAATCCAGTACTGAGTGACAGAACTGTTACTGGCTTGAGATGGAGGATCATGTTAGATTGGATTAAAACTGACATTTATTTATGTCATAAACGTGTGTTTTGTTGACCGACAGGACACAGATCTTGGCATCACACCTCCCGTGGTTAATTGAGATTGTTTGCAGAGAGTTGTAATGGTTACTGTGAGGATGCCGTTATGTTTGTATCATATTGAGAATTGGGGGACTTGAGATCGGTTTCTGAGTTGTTTTGCGTATTCATGTTCAAGTTCAGTATTTACATTGTGTCTACCCGCATGTTGGTCTTATTGAAAATGTAAGGCTATTGCATATATAAACTTCCCTTGATTTTGTTGGGAATTTGCTTTAGAGGGAGCAAATCTGTAAGGATTATCATTACAGTAGAATGTTTCCCTCTTGTGAAAGTATTTGTCCTCCATTATCACGAGTGTGTGGTTCCCCGCCAGCCAGTTCTGGCCCATAAAAACCAAATCACATGGTGTGGTTCACATTCCTCTGCTTTTCATCATCCATCTGAAACACTGTGGTGATGAGGGTCAGAGATCGGGGGGTGTGGTGTTGTGTGGTGGAGTAGAGGCCCTGGTTTTACATTAAGGCTTGGGACTTGACCTGCCTTCACGGATCATGTGATTTGCTTCAGAATATGTACGCTTCTTAGTCTGCATGTTACATGCTTGGACTGGACTCTTAAAAGCCGACCGATGGCTCTGTCTTTCCTGATTCGTCACATTAAGGGCCTGAAGATGCGATTATTCTCCATGTCACACGCTCTGCTTAATCGTCATAACCAAGTGAGTATGCTGACACCTGAGTATAGTGAAGGTATTTGTAGCTTGACTACTACAGTTGAAGTAAGTGACTTAAATGAGTATGCAACAGTTTGAAGATTTTGTTTAATGCCTATTTTCACTGATTGAAGTATGTTCATTGTTAATCAAACTTAGTCCAGGATTAAAACTGTGATTATTTGTTGTAAAACCTTTCTAGCCTAAGACCATGCATAACCCTCCTGTGCATCTAGGAAATGTATTTAATACGTGTCGGATCATTGTGAAGCAGGAGCTGGCACCTTTTACAGCTTTTTTTTTTCTTTTAATAACATCATAAAAATAAAATAATTTAATAAATATTTGTTCGTTATGTGTCACCTCCCTTCCTTTATGTGTCACCAAAACACTTGGTAACTTATTCATAGCGTTCTTGCGTTATCAGTCACATGTGCTCACACATCATGTATATAGCATGGGGATGTTGGGGGGCGGGGAAGATGCTGACTTTTATCTGCTGTCATTTCTTCAAGAGGTAAGCAAAGGTTAATGGGACACAACAAGATGGGAAAAAGCAAGTTTCTGTTTCTGAAACTTGGCCCAAAATTCAACCATGTGTCTTGGGTGGGTTTTTGAATTTCTAATGGACTACCACAGACGACAGAGGTAATTTATGTGAGATCAGGAGGAGATTGTAAGTTACATGGCTGCGTTGTGGAGTAATTTCTGTAAGCTAAGAAAGTCTTTTTTCTTTATATTGATATTTGTGCTATTTGGGTATAATGTACGTTTGTAAGACCCAACCTTCTGACCAAAAGGTTTGTTGTGAGACTGAGCGCGTATCGTGAAGCTGTACAGCATTATGTACTACATAATTACTTGGTCTACCGCAGCTCTGTTTTAATCATTGTTAACTTTCTATCTATGATGAATATTCCTGTCAAGCGTCAACGCCACCTCACAGCTCCAGGGTTCCTGGTTCAATCCTGAGCTCGGTTTACAGTGAATCTGTTAGTTCCTCAGAAATAACACTTCTCACAGTGTGCAGGAAGCATTCTGGTCTTTTTAAATCAAGTACTTGACTATAATTTGACTGATTAAAATAAGTAAAATATATCTGGTGATTGCATTTGATCAGTTAATTGTCTGTGCCTTTTCTAGCTCCAGCTGTCTGTTACAGTTGAGTTATTTTGGTACATAAGTAGCGTAAATGCATTAAGTATGATTGTTTATTGGCAATGAAAATTACACCAAAATATGGTAGACCAAATGTTTTAATTAGTCTTAATGGCAGATCTGACTCTCCTCTCAAACAGACCTGGTCTACAGCACACTTACACAATACACCAGTTAACCAGTTATCATTAACCGAGATCAAGCTAAACTAAATATAAATGGCACACTGTCTATTTATTATTTTCAGGCAAGTGATTATACCACCTTTCAAACTCAACTACCGCAGCTATGACCCTAATCAGTAAACCAGACTGTATTAATATGAGCTAATAGGATTAATGTGATGATGCACAATAGCCCGTCCACTACATTTTCTCTCTCTATTTCACCTTCCGTCCTCCTTATGCTTAGGTTTTCATTTTTTCTTTCTTTCTGCCTACATTGTTACTCTCCTTTTTCCACCTTGTCTCTTCTCACTATCATTTCCCCTTTCCCCTCCCTGTCCACTGTAGGAGTCAGAGTGCTGGGTCCCTATGGCTGTGTATGATGAGGATATTCTGAAGAATCCATTTTACTTGTCATTGGAGAAGCAAAGACCGGACCTCTGCAACCGAGTGGCAGATGTGCATGGCATTGTAAGTAATTTTCTGAACAAGATAAATTTTCTTTAGTCTGAGTTTGTAATTTAATGATCTGCACTTTTATTTGTGGCAATGATATATGCTACAAATAAAAGGAGTCTATACCCTGTAATGTAATGTAGATTTTGCTTACTGTTATTGTCTATACAGTCTTTGTGTCAGAAAACTGTATCGTATACGTACACTATATGGCTAAATGCTTGTGGACACCTGACCATCACACCCATATATGAGCCTTCCCCAAACTGTTCCACATAGTTAGAAGCACCCAGTTGTCTAGAATGTCTTTGTATGATGTAGTATCTCTTCACTGGTTTACACTTTCTCTTCACTGGAACTAAGCAGTGAGCTCCATGAAGACTTGGCGCTTTGCCAAGTTTGAGTGGAAGAACTCGAGTGTCCTGCACAGAGCCCTGACCTCAACCCCACTGAACACCTTTGGGATGAACTGGAACACCGACTGCATGCCTGACCTCACTAATGCTCTTGTGACTGATTAAAAACAAATCCCCACAGCCGCGCTCCAAAATTGAATGGAAAGTCTTCTCAGAAGAGGAGGTTATTATAACAGCAAAGGGAGACTGGAATGGGATGTTCAACAAGCAACTTTTGGCCATATAGTGTATTTGAATTGTGTTGCATTTGGTCTACCGCACTTGAAGCTGATTGTACTCAACAATGAGTATGTTCTGCGTTCAGTATGCAAATGTGCCATTTTGACCCTAAGCCCAAGAGTGCAGAGCGACTATCATTGCTTATCCAGTTTTCACCATGTGATCGTTACTGTGCCATCAATTGTATACTCTGTTTGGAAGCAGCATGTGGCATAAGCCTTCTTTCATACTTCACAAGATGAAAATCTCTTTAGTGCTTATGACTCATTTTGCTCTAGAGTAGACCTGCTTGATTAAATGGTGTCACGATTTTTTGACTCTTACATTATTCTAGTCGATTTAATGATTAATGGTGCATTCTTACCACAGCCAGTAAATTCTCAATAGCCAATATCCTGAACAAAATAACCGCTGGTTAGTATAAAACTCGTTATATGACCAGGCCTGTGTGTCCTCCTAAATTTAGAAAGGACATCTTTGCCACTGGACACAATATTAAAGTATGTTTAAAGTTTTCTATTATTCTGCCAATAGTGACTTGTAAACCACTCATGGGGGAAAATTTATCTTGGTAAGAGTGCTCTTTGCGTGTGCTATTCATCCTATAGTTCATTCATTCATTCATACATTTAGTTGTTGTTTGTTTAGTAATAGGAATTTGTTTATCACTGAGTAATATGAAATATTTGTCTAGCTGGACTGAACAAATTTGTTAATTTTACAAATAAGTGATTGGATCATTTTAAAATCACTGCGATAAAAGTCGCTTGGACCAGTGGCAATAAGACGTTGTTGTACCATGTGACCTCACTCGCACCTAGTTTTCTCGTGCATATGTGCATGACAGGGTTCTGCAATCAAATTGTACTGAGAACTAAATTTAAATTGCAATTTGAATACAATTTGTTATATTAAGGCTGTGGCATTAATGTTAATCAACATTATGTACAATGGGATTGTGAAGCTGTACTTCACATCCTCTGACTTTGTAGTGAAATGAATGTTAAACCTTTGAGCAAACACGAAGTGGCATCTCTAGACTGTTAAATGAAGTTATACTGCAAGTGTTACTGTATAATTCACTCTGACTCAGAGCTTGTTTATGCTTTTTAAAAATGTTTTATTCTGGAGTATTTTTCGCAGATCAGTGAGAAGAAAGAGAATTGAAAACCTATTAGAGCTGTAACATAAAATGGGGGAAACGAGATCTAGATACTTTCTGAAAGCACTGTAGTTGTCTTCTGTTTGTGTCTGTAGGTCTTGGTTCCATGTCGTGGAAGTTTAGCAGCTAGTTCATACACAGCAGCACAGTTTGAGAGCTATGTCCTCTTGCCTGCAGAACAAGGCTTCCAGACAGTTGATGGGAAGGTACATACAAACACACCCATTTCTGATCAATCACTGGGAAGGTTAGCAGTGTGCAGTGATTGTAAGCAATGTTGTCTGTTGTATCTTTCAGGAGGTGGCAATAGAAAATAACCAGGTGCATTTGGTGACTGGGTTTGTGAACCCTGCTACAGTCTCCATTTTGTTTGAGGAGACATTCTATACAAAAGCAGGGGGGGCCTGGGGAACCCGGCGGTTGACTCGGGGGTGATCTGAAGCCGAACACAAGGTAGAGATCTCCACCTTTGAACACTGGGCCCTTACTGACAAGGTGCTTGTGCTGGAACCAGTTTAGGGGACCTGGTGGATATTAAAGAAGTGGCCCAAGTTTAATGATGCAATGAGAATTTTAACACATGGTTAATGAGAGTTTTATAACACATGGAATAAAAGTAATGACAACCATAGTGTTTTAAATAGATCTATAGATGGATATACTTTATTGATCGCATGAGGGGAACTTATGATGCAGCAGCATAAAGAATAACAATAAAATTTAAGAAGAATTGCAAATCTACGAAAAAACCCTCATTGAATGTTAAATAACGATGTGTACAAAATCAACAAGAGTAATAGTAGTAAATAAAAGAAAAAAGGAGCAATAAAAACAGGTGTGCAAAAATAACAGTGAATAAAAAAAGAAATATATATATATATATATATATATATATATATATATATATATATATATATATATATAAATAACATACAACATACACTACCGGTCAAAAATTTAAACACACTCATTCTTTATTTTTATTTTTTATTCTTCTGCGTTTTAGAATAATTGTAAAAAAAAAAAAAAAAAAGTCATCAAAATTCTGGAGGAACAAAAATGGAACTATGGGAATTATAATGTGATAAAAAATCCCAAACTAATTTAATATTTTAGCATCTCCAAAGTAGATGCCATTTTTGCCTAGAATTTCCAGAAGTGTATTCTTGGCATTTTCTCAACCGATTTCTTGAGGAATCTCCCTGTGATGCTTTTTAAACAGTATTAAAGGAGTTCCCACCTACACTGGATATACACCTTCAGATCAAACAGTTTTTAAGATCATGTTAAACATTTCAGTCGAGTGTCCACACACTTTTGACCGGTAGTGTATGTAAAGTAAACATAAAGATAAACTGTCAGTTCAGATGATATACTGTACATGTTTGTCTCTGATTTTACAGCATTTTACTAATTTTACTAACTGGTCTATAAGAAAAAAAATCATGTATGGTCCTAAACGATGTAAAATGATTGATGTGTCTGTTTAGGGCTATTCTGTGAACATAGCTGCTCTTTTGAAGTAAAAATTTAAACCTGGTATTAGGGAAGCTACTTAGTTACATGTAAAATGTTTATTCCCTTGTTAGACCAGTGATAGTGCAGTTGTAGTTCATATTGCAATATTTACATTCTTTACTTTATCTATTTTCTTTACTTTTTATTTACATTTTTTTATCTTCACGTTTGTGTCTCAGTTTAATGACAGTAGAAATTATACTTTTTGTGCACTTTGGTTCAAGAAAAAGGCTTTTGTTTTATTGGGCATTTGTGTAACAACCGCAGAGAACGACCTGACCTCTCTGATCTCCATGACTTATGGAAGCCTGATCCTTATGAAACTCTGTTTGTCAGTTGAGCTGAGTCCTGTCCCTACACACTACTGCCTGAAGAATGTCGAGGAGGTAAAGGACTTCCTGGGTCGCCATGCCGAGAAACTGGATAAATTCATTTCTGCGTTCTGCCAGTCCTTTAAAGAGCAGGAAAGGAAGGGCCTGCGCCATCACATAGTGAGCGAGACTACATTTCCCCTTATTACTCCTTTATGCAGGTATTGTGTAGTCAAGGGAAGAATAACTACATGTTCTTTTCCTCCCCAGGACGCCGTACATGCCCTGTATACAAAATGTCTTCAGTGCTTGCTGAGAGATTCACGTCTGGTACGTAGAGATCAACGTGTGCTCTAGAGTTCAACTGGGTCTGTACTGGTGTCTTGTGCTGTGAGTTGATGAAGTGTGTGTTGTGGATTTTAGAAGGTGCTGACCAAGCAGGAGCTTCAGATGACCCTTCTCAAACAAGCAGTGGAGGTAAGTTTGCATAAACCTGCTGTCACGCTAATCTTTTTATTTTTCCTTCTTAAGTACCAATACGTTTTAATCCTAAGAGAAGAATGCAAGCACTTAAAAATAATTAAAAAAAGAATTAGGAATGTCATTCTCTTCCCCCTCGTAATAGTCTAAAAATGGAGAACTCAGTCAGATATGTTGGTAATAAATCAAATAAATCTAGCTAGCTAATTACCCAGTACAGAAATCTTTGTTTACAGTGTGAGCATCACATGAGAGACTTTTTTTTTTTTAATTTGAGCTCAAAAGGTCAGTTCTTTAACAGTTAAAAAAAATTGCATTGTATGAAAGCAGCTTAAACCAGAGCAGCATATATAGAGCAAGGGACTGAGTAGATATCTAAAGTTTTGAGATTTGTTTATATGTGAAGCACATGATTCATACTGCTCTTGTTTTGTGGCAGATGTACATACACAATGATATCCATGATCTCCTCTTTAGTTATGTGGGAACTCTCGAAGCAACTCAGGTACTGTTATGTGTGTCTGTGTATGTATTTTCTGTGTGACTGTTTAGGTCATGCTGTTGTTTTTGATCTTTTTTCATTTATAATGAATGCATTTTATGTTTCTGTTTTATTTTATGTCGATGTATTATACTCGTTTATACCACCGAGCTGTTAAATTCTTCATTTTAATGCGTCAGAAGTCGTTAATTTTCTATAACAGCAGCTCTGACAGTAGTTCCGGCTGCAAGGCAAAGCACATGTTTATATTAACGCTCTATTTCTAAAACAACATAGAATGACCTAATAATAATAATAATAAATTGATTAAAAAACATATTGCTGTTTAACAAAGGGTTTAACAAAGTTAAAGGAGAGGCTTTATGGTTTCTCAGTAACATGACAAGCTGCTTTTTTAGTCTTATTAAAAAAAAAAGAGATGAAATGGAGGCACATGAGGGAAAAACTATTGATAGCTGGAATAGTAAATGAATGAACTTGTCTCACAGACATTCCACATCATCAAACATAGCTATATGTTCATATACAGTGTTATGAAAAAGTATTTGATTTCTTCTGTTTTTGTATCTCGTACATATTGTTTCAGAAATTAAAACAAATTCTAAGTTAAAACAAAGGCAACCTGAGTAAACACAAAATACAGTTTTTAAATTATCATGTTATTTATTGAAGCAAAAAAGTTATCCAGTACCAACTGGGCCTGTGTGAAAATGTATTTGCCCCCGTAGTTACTAATTCCTCAAATCTATGGAACTCCAAAGGACCAGTAGTGAACCTTCCCAGAAATGACCAACCTTCCAAAATTCCTCCAAGAGCACAGCAACTTCTCATCTTGAAGTCATAAAAGAGCCAAGGACAACATCAAAGAACCTACAGGCTTCTCTTACATCAAGGTCACTGTTCATAACTTCACTATCAGAAAGACACCGGGCAAAAATGGTATCCATGGAAGAGTGGCGAGGTGCTAACCACTGCTAACCCAGAAGAACATTAAGGCTCATCTGAATTTTGCCAAAACACACCTTCTTGATCTTCAAATTTTTGGGAGAATGTTCTGTGGGCTGATGAGTTGAAAGTGGAACTGTTTGGAAGACAGGGGTCCAGTTACATCTGGCATAAACCAAACACCGAATTCCACAAAAAGAACATCATACCTATGGTCAAGCATGGTGGTGGAAGTGTGATGGTGTGGGGATGTTTTGCTGCTTCTGAGCAACTTGCAATTACTGAGGGAAAAGTGAATTCT
The DNA here is from genome assembly GCA_012411365.1 of Ameiurus melas. Classification (NCBI taxonomy): domain Eukaryota; kingdom Metazoa; phylum Chordata; class Actinopteri; order Siluriformes; family Ictaluridae; genus Ameiurus; species Ameiurus melas. The sequence continues at coordinate 18,350,277 of CM022764.1, read as the reverse complement.
GCTCTCTACCAGAAAATCCTAAAGGAGAATATCCGGACTTCAGTCTGTAAGTTGAAGCTCAAGCGCAACTGGATTATGCAGCTAGACAATGATCCAAAGCATAGGAGTAAGTCCACCTCTGAATGACTCAAAAAAAGCTCAATTAAAATTTAGGAGTGGCCTAGGCAAAGTCCTGACTTAAACTCAATCGTGATGCAGGACCTTAAATGGGCAGTTCATGCTGGAAAACCCTCCAGTCTGGCTGAACTAAAGCAGTTCTGTGAAGAAGAGTGGGCCACAATTCCACCACAGCACTGTGAAAGACATGGGTGATGGGTTTTGGATAACTTTTTTTTGCATCAATAAATAAAATAAATAATAAAACTGTGTAGTGTGTTTACTCGGGTTGCCTTTGTTTTATGTTGTATTTAGATCTAAAACTATTTAGTATGAGATATACACAAAAACAGAAGAAACCAGGTTGGGGCAAATACTTTTTCACAGCACCGTAGCTATGTTTTATATACAGCATTGTTGTGGTGTAAGAGAAATAACACACTTCAGGATGCAGCATTATGGGAGAATATTAAAATTCTATGTAGTAACAGCATCACACCACCACGTCGTCGATTATTTTCCCATAACTGCACATCTCATCTTGTTTTCCATATCTCGTACTTTAATAGGATGCTGCATTCAATAAAACAACAAGAGGGCTGCAGGAACTGCAGCAGAAAGATCTTGGCGTGAAGTCACACTTCAGGTGAATTGAATACAAAGAACAACGATTCAAAGTTGATTCTTTGCCATTCAGCTCTCGCTCTGTCTCACACCTTCTCGCACCCTCTCTTATGCTGTTTTTGCTTTTCTCTCTTTCTGTAGTATAAATATTCCTCGTGCTAAGAGGGAATTAAGTCAGCTTAATCGCTGCAGCTCTCCCCAGCAGAAACTGCTCTGCCTCAGGAAGGTTGCCTTCACCATCATGCAGTCGCCCAGCCGCAAAGGTGTGTTTCTTAGTTCTCTCTCATTGTCTGGAAGCCATGATTCTTTGGAATCTTTTAATGCTCAGCTTTCCAAAAGGTGGTGTACATTGTCTACGTTTAAATGCACATCAATATTACAATATTAATCGGAATTGGGCAATATTCGAATTAGTACAGAGTCGTGTAAACGCCTCAATCTTTTCAGATTTAGACAATATTCTGATTCCCCAAATTCTGATTCCCTCCCCTGGAATATGCCTGTTTTAATCGGATTGTTTTAATTGTTGCATGTAAACACCTGTTAAATCCACCGAATGGAGATACACGCGCATGTACAGTCCGCAAGGAATTGTGGGTGATGTAGGCTAGGTATTTAGGAATGGCAGCTCGGGTATACTTACTGTACAACAACCATGTATTCAGGAATATTCTGATGCCTGTACACATATAACCGTCGTATTTGGAATATGGCTGAAACCCGAATATAGACCTTAAATGGAATTTGATGTGCATGGTAAACTTAGTTACTGTTGGGAAGAAAAAGTGTTTTTAAAAAAGTGTACGTCAATTAGTTTCACCCGATTATTGTGCATAATTGTTTTCCTTGACAACGCAGTATAACAGGGCTGTTTGTGTCCTTAGACACAATGTTGCCTTTGTCCCTCTGCCCAACCATTCTCCTGAATTTTTACTATAGTAACCAGATTAGCTGGCGTACACACACACACACACACACACACACACACACAAAATGCTTAACTCTGTTTCACCACGAACTGTTATTATTGAAATACACAGTGCTGGCAGCACAACAACACTTCACTGTTTGTGTAAAGTAGAGCAGTCTGGTCTAGACGCTGCTTGCTAAAGGGAGCCAAATTTTAGATTAATGAAGCAGACACAGAAGGAGTGTAAAGAAATGGTGGGACTGGAGTACATTTACACACTGAATATAGGACTATGAATGATGTATTTCCTGTCTCCTTGTTTATCCAGTTAACTTGGAGGCGGTATGTGCGGATGATCTCCTTTCAGTTATTCTGTATCTTCTGGTGAAAACTGAGATCCCTAATTGGTAAGTAAAGCAGTAATCCATCATGCTCAGATTGTCCCAAAACCAGTCTTGGCTTGGCCAGTATTTAATTCAATTTACTCCATTTAGTTATTTGTCAGTCTTTTTTTTTCTTCTTCTTTTGGTTCCACTAACAACACATTTTTCTTCACTTTTTTTTTCCCAGGAAGGCAAATCTCAGTTACATAAAAAACTTCCATTTCTGCAACTCCACCAAGGATGACCTGAGTTACTGCCTGACGTCATTTGAGGCTGCTGTGGAGTACATCAGCCAAGGCAACCTTAATCAAGGGGGAGAGACGGTGAGAGATGGGGCGGGGGTGGGGTGGGGGGGTTGCAGGCTCTTATGTCTAACATTAGTTCTCTCTCATTCATGAAATCGTTTTTAACATATGTTGCTGTCCAAATGCATGGTGTGGATGCTAAGAAACAAAATCCAGCTGTTTAATCATGTAATTTATACCATAGTCAGTTCTGATTGGCTGGATGGTGTACGTTGAATGCACAGGTAGTTCCAGTCAGTTTAATCATTGTTCTAAATTAACGTGCTGCCTATAATCAGCTGTAATCATAGTAACATACATTTAAGCTCACAGATTTATTATTCATAGAGATGCGGCACAGATGCACATACACAATCTCCCTCTCTCTCTCTCTAATAACTATTTATTATAATTGAAATGTAACCATATCACACTACTTTATCTACAGTGGTGTGAAAAAGTGTTTGCCCCCTTCCTCATTTCCTGTTCCTTTGCATGTTTGTCACACTTAAGTGTTTCGGAACATCAAACCAATTTAAACAATAGTCAAGGACCACACAAGTAAACACAAAATGCAATTTGTAAATGAAGGTGTTTATTATTAAAGGTGAAAAAAATCCAAACCATCATGGCCCTGTGTGAAAAAGTGATTGCCCCCCTTGTTAAAACATACTATAACTGTGGTTGTCCACACCTGAGTTCAATTTCTCTAGCCACACCCAGGCCTGATTATTGCCACACCTGTTCACAATCAAGGCATCACTTAAATAGGAGCTGCTTGACACAGTAAGGTCCACCAGAAGATCCTTAAAAGCTACACATCATGCCGAGACCCAAAGAAATTCAGGAACAATTGAGAAAGAGAGTAATTGAGATCTATCAGTCTGGAAAGGGTTATAAAGCCATTTCCAAAGCTTTGGGAATCCAGCGAACCACAGTGAGAGCCATTATCCACAAATGGCGAAGACATGGAACAGTGGTGAACCTTCCCAGGAGTGGCCGGCCCAAAATTACCCCAAGAGCGCAGCGACGACTCATCCAAGAGGTCACAAAAGACCCCACAACAACGTCCAAAAAATGCAGGCCTCCCTTGCCTCAGTTAAGGTCAGCGTTCATGCCTCCACCATCAGGAAAAGCTGGGCAAAAATGGCCTGCATGGCAGAGTTCCAAGGAGAAAACCCACTGCTGAGCAAAAAGAACATCAAAGCTCGTCTCTTTCTCCACAACACATCTTGATGATCCCCAAGACTTTTGGGACAACATTCTGTGGACCGATGAGACAAAAGTGGAACTCTTTGGAAGGTGTGTGTCCAAGTATATCTGGCATAGAAGGAACACTGCATTTCATAAAAAGAACATTATACCAACAGTAAAATATGGTGGTGGTAGTGTGATGGTCTGGGGCTGTTTTGCTGCTTCAGGACCTGGAAGACTTGCCGTGATAAAAGGAACTATGAATTCTGCTGCTACCCAAGAGATCCTGAAGGAGAATCCGACCATCTGTTCGTGTACTCAAGCTGAAACGAACTTGAGTTCTGCAGCAGGACAATGATCCTAAACACACCAGCAAGTCCACCACCGAATGGCTGAAGAAAAACAAAATGAAGACTTTGGAGTGGCCTAGCCAAAGTCCTGACCTGAATCCTATTGAGATGTTGTGGTATGACCTTAAAAAGGCCGTTCATGCTCAAAAACCTGAATTAGGACAATTCTGCAAAGATGAGTGGGCCAAAATTCCTCCAGGACGCTGTAAAAGCCTCATTGCACGTTATCGCAAACGCTTGGTTGCAGTTGTTGCTGCTAAGGGTGGCCCAACCAGTTATTAGGTTTAGGGGGCAATCACTTTTTCACACAGGGCCATGATGGTTTGGATTTTTTTTCACCTTTAATAATAGACACCTTCATTTACAAATTGCATTTTGTGTTTACTTGTGTTGTCCTTGACTATTCTTTAAATTGGTTTGATGTTCCGAAACACTTAAGTGTGACAAACATGCAAAGGAACAGGAAATGAGGAAGGGGGCAAACACTTTTTCACACCACTGTACGTGTTCGATCCTATAAGAATTCTAGATCTTACGACCCGTATACAGAATAACTAGCGAAAATTAACCGTTATTTTTATCCTTTCAGTCAAATTTTCCACTGCAAACATCAATGACTGTTTTAACTTGTCAGTTCTGGCAAGTTACCATGGTATAAAAGGGATAATCCATGGCTAGGTGTGCATTACACGATTTTAGTACACTCTGATTCATGCTGTGTGGTTTAAAATCGTGTAATGCACACCAACCGTGGATTACTCCTTACGTAATTCAGCTTCACCTGGGAATCTAAAACACTGCATGCAATAGCCATGAGAGAATGTTTTAATCATGCGTTTCAATGTTTAGATCAAAAGCCTGCGTAACACGCTTTTTAACCATGAGAGCCCAAGATTTGATTTCTTACCCAAGTTCCAGTCATGGCTATTACACAGAACCAGTTTTCCCTTCATATATACTGATATGTGAATTGAAATACGTTCCCTGGTCCATAGGGCTCAGGAGAGCTGAATGACAAACTGTTCTTCAGGCAAAAGATGAATCTTCTTTCTCAGAGTGCTTCTACACCTATAGACTGTTTGTTTGAGGTAAGAAACACACCACATAGAAGAAGATACCAAAGAAATGAATACGTTCAACATTATCTTCAATAAAAAGATAGGGAAGCATGTTCCACCACAAGATGTCACTATAAAATCATCATACAGTATTTAGCTCTTGGGTATATCTTCAGTGGTCTGTGTTGTGTCTGTGTGTCTTTAGCATATAGCACATGGAAACAAGGCAGAGGTCCAGCGTTTGCTAAGTGAAGGCGAGAGTGAGGAAGACAAGAGACAGATGTGTCACCCTCTGTGCTCCTGTGATGCATGTGACCAACGTTTGTCAGGGTTAGACTAAAAATTTGCTTCTCGTTCTCTGTCCTACACACACACACACGCACACACCTTATCATTATTATCATGAAACATTTAATGAAGAGCATTGCAAAAGTAGGCCTAGGATGTGCTATAAGGAATCGGTACATTTACATGGACAACAATAATCCAATATTAACCCGATTAAGACAATACTCTGATTAAGAAACTACCATGTAAACAGCAATTTTTTTTATTACCTAATCCGACTAAAGTCATACTCGAAGTAAACACAAATCGAATTAAGACGTGGAGTATTCCTGTTTTAACCGTGTTATCGAAGTGCATTACAGACATGTAAACACCTTAATCACACTATTAACGTCATGTGGGAGTTTTCAATGCATTTTGCGACAGGACACACACGCACACACAGCAGTGCTCAACCGTTTTATGAAACAAGAGAGCACATCTATTTGCATGTACAGCATGACAAATAATTAACTGCACTTGAAGCTTTTGTAAAAATTAAAAATAAAAACACTAAAACTGTTTATGGTACCATAACGAAGACGAACTGTATGTTGATGCATGAAATTCTGGAGGAGACAACGTGGCGTGGTGACATAATGACGTGTGCTGATAATCGCTTTATGTTCTATAACATGTAAAACAGGAAGCGAATCATGTAAACACCTTAATCACAATATTGTCTAACTCAGAATAAGGACAATAATTAGATTATTGCTGTCCATGTAAACGTAGTCAATGTGTCTTCACGCAGGAATATATTTTTAGAAATTATCACTTCATATTCACTTCTTATATGCTCTCCCTTGCATACAATTGTTTTATACACCATTTGTAGTGCACTACATGCAGTGCATGCTGTTTAAATTCAGCCACAGTAATCAAATGTTGCAACATATATTTTTCTGTAGATCTTTCCATGAGTAAAATTAAAACATTTCCACTGAACACTTTTTTTATACGGTCACAGTGCCAATAGTGCCACAGGGCCTTGCAGTACACTGATGTATTATTCTGCCCACTTTGTTTATCGGTATAAACAAATAAATGATTTTATTGCCACAGGTCTGTTAAAAGATTAGTCAGGACACTGTTGGGTTTCTGTGTGTAGATTATCATGAGTCTGTAAAGCTTTTATGATAATAAAACACTGTAAAGAAAATAATACCTAAACATAGTAGGCTAGGTAAACAAAAATACTTATAAATGGAAAAACTGCAAATTATTAAAGCCACGAGCGTCTACTTTCATATGAGCCATTAACCACTACTGTGGAGTGTGTCATCACAAATAAATTCAATGCTGAACACGATCGCCCCCAAAACAGGCGGAAATAAAAAATTTTGGCCTCTGGTGAATAGAGTTAGTTTTTAGTGCTAATTCTTCTTCACTTGCATTCAAACCTCTGACTGTTTTACCTGAAAATCCAGCTAACATCCCTCATTTCTTTTTAACGAAACTGGTTTTGACTGGTCTCATGAGTATGTTCTTGCTCTGTCGTCATACTGTAACGGTGTATATTGCGTACTCAGACACACACAAGTCTACAGCTTGAGACACTGTTAATGTTTGTGGGTAAATTAGTTTGAACAGCACTGTTATTAACCACTTTTAGGCTGTGCTGATAGCACAGCCATTCACCTTCATTCATTCATTTATCCTGGGAACTCAAATGGTTATGATTAATTGAGATGAAGCAGAAACGCAGTGATCGATAGCCGCAAGGAGCCAAACTGTCCTTTTTGACAAACTATTTGGACAAAGTAATAGCCAGCTAGCCAGTTTAGAGAGATTAATATTTCTAATAGGATTAAAGGGTGAAAATTATGCTTTTTAAAAGTTCATTATTTTTGTTTATTGGGTGTAGTAGAATAGGTTAACATGCTTTCATGTTAAAAAAAAAACAAAACAATATCTTTAACTGTATATTATTGGAGTCAATACTTCAAAGCCCCTCTTTCTGAAAAGCCCAGAGTGCTCTGATCTGCTAGCTGAACCATTGCGTTGTGATTGGCCAACAACCTCAAGCGTGGGTCGGAAATGTAACGCCCCTTACCGTAACGGCGAGCTTCAGTTTTCAAGACTTCTAAAGCATTTCTAAGCCTCTAAGCAACACAGTTAATAATGTTGTCAGTTTTACTGTATACCTGCCTCTGGGTGGGATTATGCTAATACTTCAAATAGTGACGTAGACATTTGCGGAAGTAATATCTGGACTTGGATCAGGACGTTTTCTGCAGGTCTGGAGCAATGTTCTCTGTTAGATAGAATAAATCCCTTTGTGGGAGACTATGAGCTTTTCAGATCTTATACATGCGCAGACGGATACATTACACACTAAAGCTGAAGGAAAACATTAAAAAGCATCATATGACCCCTTTAAGAACATTAACTAAACTGAGATGTGGCACTTCAGCTCACTTCAGTTGTTCACTATAAAGTAGTTTTTTTTTCTCGTGCATTTGTTTTCTGGATTGTGTTCGATTTCAATTTTTCAAACTTTGCTTGGTTTAACTTTAAGTCTTCCAGACCTCTTTAGATGGCGAGTGTGTGTATAGTGGTATATGCCATTCACATTCACATGTGGCTGTAGTTCTCACTCCCAGTCAGTGATGAGTGCTAATTATAAAATATGTGTTCATTTTACTTCCTTTCTTTTAATCCCCAGGAGACTAAATGACCCATCTATAGTCACTCCGTGTTCCAGGGATGACCGAGGCTACACTCCTCTTCATGTTGCTGCTATATGTGGTTAGCTGTCTTCTCATGTGCTTTAACTCATTGTCGTACTTTAAGTATGAAATAGTACATTACAAGTCTGACTCCTAATCAGTGTTAGTGAGTAAAGTTCAATGATTCAGTTTCAGGTTTGTTTCTCAGTCTTTTACACATGCATCTAAACCACTGTGGCTGGAGCGTTTTAGCTGACGTGTAGAATGTTTGTGCGTATGAATAGGTCAGTCTCTGCTGGTTGACCTGTTGGTGTCAAAGGGAGCTGCAGTGAATGCCACAGACTACCACGGCCTCACAGCTCTGCACCTCAGCTGCCAGAAGGGCTATCAGGGTGTCACGGTGAGTGTCTTGTCTCAATATACCTGTTCACAGCCTGATACGTGTCATGTCATACTCCACATAAGCAACTAAAAAAAAAACAACCTCATTGATATGGAGAGGAGATGTTTATTTAGCATTTTTTGGATAAAGTCTCCATTGTCAGCCATCGCTAATAGTTAGAGGTAAATCTGTTCCTAAGACACATGAAAGTATTCAGGACAGAGGACTTTTTCTTGATAACAAGCTGCAGTTCTTTTCTTGTCTTTTTAACTTCGAGAGAGAGCAAAAAGAGAGGCAAGCGAGGGAAAATATTAAGCTTTTAATAGTCTTAACAACAAATCATTGGTCAGAAAACGAGCAAGAATTAAACAAATGCACCCCTGAGGCCTCCTGTGCCACTGTGTACTCGTTTACTTTTACTGCATTGAACTGTTCGGAGGAAAAGCTAGAAACAGGGAAGTTCACTCATATCGTCTCGTACGCAAAGGTAAAATCATGATGACGATTATAATGTTTAATGTACAATTCAAACACATTTACAAAATTAATGTGAAGTAAAAAAAAATGAATAAAAAAAATAATAACAAAAAGGTAACCTTTACCCACAAAGGTTTAAAGAAATTAAAGTTAACCCTCTTACCTCGTATGGCCATAAAAGCGGCTTGCCCGTCTTTGATCTATTCCCGTAAGGATGATATACCGGCTTGGTCGTCTATGCCAAATACCCGTAAGGCCGATATAGCGATATAGCGACTTTACAGTGTAACCGTTATCCCCGTAAGGCCGGTGTACTGGCATTACTCTGCTATAATTCCTTACTTATTTAATTATTCACGACGTGATTACGTTATTACGCCGTCATTACGATGACGCTGATCCAATCTTGAATTCTGTTGTAATAGTAGAAGTGAACTAAAAATGCCAAAGCGAAAAGCTAATCGTGTTCCAGCTAAAGTTCCACCTACAGTGAACACAGGTACATCTAAAACAGTGAAAAAAAAGAAAAAACATGCACAGTTACACAGGAGAGAGCGCGGGTTCTAGATGGTGACAGCAGTGAAAGTTCAGGCGATGTAGAAACCAGAACTGATTGTGACGCAAACTTTCCCTGATCCGTCTTCAGCATCAACCAGTGCGACTGACACTGCAGGGGTTTGGAGTCATAACGGGATCCTTTCTGTGCATTCGTGAAAACGCTACCTCCTGGTCTGATTATCACAAGAAAGTTGACTTTTGGCGATAAAATGCATTTGTTTATTTATTATTTACTTGAATTTATTCAAAGGCATTGACCACGCTGATGCTCGTATGGTACTTCTAAATGAGTAGAAGGATTTTAGCGAGCATTTTTTCGTAATTTCTCTAGTTAAGAATTGTGCTTAGTAAAAAAGTTTATTAAAAACACTGAACAGTTTCATTTTCAAAGTAATATAGCACAAATACATTATTATAAGTTGTTTCAAGGCCTAGAAATGTTAAAATTAAAATGTTGATTTTGGACCAGGAACTCAGGGTTGGCGTGCTGTTTCTCTGGGGAATATAGGGTTATGGGACATAATACTGTGGAAACATAGGGGTAAGAGGGTTAAATGATATCCCATACTATGTTACTTTATCTATTTGTATAATTCTTGCTGATTTCCTGACCATCGATTTGTTGTTAAGACCATTTAAAAGCTTAATATTTTGCTTTTTTTTGCCCAGGAGTATAAACAGATAAAAGGTACAATGTGTCATTCTTTAATAAGTAGTTGTTAATGTTGGCAAATTGCTGTGGTAAAAGTGCAGGGAAAAAAGGCTTTAGGACATGCTGTTATTGGAAAATAATAATCTTCGGGATGGTAATGGCATCACACCACGCAGTCACTGATTATTTTCCTTTATCAGCACACTCTGTTGTGTTTTAAATACTACAATATGCTGAAAATGTGATATTAGGTGTATTGTTATTCACTAAACGATTCAGAAACACTTGTTGTCTTTTGAGATTGCGGCCTCTTGATCACTTTTCTTATCTTTAGCTGCTGCTGTTGCACTATAAAGCAAACCCAGATGCTCAGGACAACAATGGGAACACCCCTCTTCACCTGGCTTGCATGTACGGGCACGAGGATGTAAGTGACTCGAACTCTGTTCATGCAGTTCCTTAAGTTGGTTTTTTTTTTTTATTTTAATTAATATTAAAAAAAAAAAAAAAAAAAAAAAAAAAATTTTTTTTTTTTTTTTTTTTTTTTTTTTTTTTTTTTATTTTTTTTTTTTATAAAATTTTTTTTTTTTTTTAAAAAAAAAAAAAAAAAAAATTTTTTTTTAAAAAAAAAAAAACATATTTTTTTTTACCTCTTTTTTTTTTTTATTTTGTTGTCGTGTATCTGGATGATCAGCGACTGTGTTTATGTTTTGTGAGAGTTGTTCATCAGTCCCTTGTTTATCCTGAGCAGTTAAACTGCCCACTGTTCTTCAGAAAAATCCTCCAGGTCCTGCACATTCTTTGTTTTTCCATCATCTTCTGCATATTTGACCCCCTTTCCAACAGCAACTATATGATGTTGAGATCCATCTTTTCACACTGAGGACAACTGAGGGACTCGTACATTAGTACATAACTTTTACAAAAGGTGCAAAAATTCACCGATTCTCAAGAATGCAACATGCTACTTTTAAGAGCCAGGGGGGTGTAAACTTTTGAACAGGTTGATTGGTGCAAATTGTTATTATTTTGTCTCATGGGAAATGTGTAAATATCTTATGTAGCTTCTAAAGGGCAGTACTGAATGAAAAACAACAACAAAATCATCCATCCATCCATTCGTTTTCTGTACCGCTTAACCTACAGTGTCGGGGTAAACAAAATAATAATGACCCCTTTATTTTCCCTCTTTTTTTAAAAAAAACTTTTTTGAATTATTAACATTTTGCAGATTCTGCAAGGCGTATTTAAACTTCTGACCTCAACTGTATGTCATCATGAAATGAAATCACAGATACTAAAATACAGAGAATCCCCACATGACCCTCATGTTAACCCATACCTAAGTGTGTGTGTGTGTGTGTGTGTGTGTGTGTGTTTATTGTTTGTGTTTCAGTGTGTAAAGGCTCTGGTTTACTACGACCTGCACACATGCCAGCTGAATGTGCAGAATGATAAGGGGGATACGGCACTGCACATCGCGGCCCGTTGGGGTTACGAAGGCATCATGGAGGTGCTGCTGGAGAATGGTGCCTCCACTCTCCTCCATAACAAGGCCAATCAGAGCCCACTCCACTGCGCACTCAACTCCAGGGTCAGCGCACCACTCAGTTTAGCACTACACACAACATTCAAACATTATAAACACCTGAAATACACACATCTGCCCCCATGAGAAGTGGTATATTTGAAGAGAAAGTTCTTGTATGAAAGTGATAACCCTATCTGATAGCATTTCATATACAATCGCCAGCCACTTTATTAGGCACCCCTGTTCGTTTTTTTTGCAAGCGGCCAATCATGTTGCAGCAGCGTAATGCATATAATCATGCAGATACAGAGTCAAGTAAAGCACTTCGGTTAATGTTCACATCAGAATTTGGGGAGGGGGGGTTGATCTGCTAGGATTGTTGCTGCTAGACAGTCTGGTTTGAGTATTTCAGAAACTGTTGATCTCTACAGAATTTTGTTAACAGTGGTCTCTAGTGTTTACACAGAATGGTCTGAAAAACAAAAAACATTGAGTGTATGGCAGTACTGGGAGAAGAAACACCTTGTTGTTGAGAGAAAGGTCAGAGGAGAAAGACAGGCTACATTAACTTGAGTAATTGCTCTTTACAACCGTGGTGAACAGAAACGCATCGCAGAATGCACAAAATGGTAAATGGCGCACTTATATAGCACTGTCTCATTCGGCATGTGGGGTCACCCAGGCCTGGAATCAAACTGCCAACCCTACGATTAGTGGACAACCCACTCTTCCAACTGCGCCACAGCCGCCCAACACATCATACCATGAAGCAGATGGGCTTCATCACATCAGGTTCCACTCCTGGCAGCCAATAACAGTGATCGGAAGCTACAGTGGGCTCATCCAAACTGGAGAGTTGTGTGGGCGACCTGATGGACAGCTGTTGTAGCTACGGCTCCACATGATGTGTGTTCTAATGTGTGATGTGAACATCAGCTCTTGACCAGTATCTGCATGAGTTTATGCATTGTGCTGCTGTCACATGTTTGACTAATAGGATAATTTAATGAATGTGCAGATGGATGGTGTGTATAGTTCTACCATGGTATTCGCATACAGTTGTTTGTAGCTGTGTTTGTGTAATACCAGGAGACAAGCAGTTCTATGGATGGATTTAATTTCTGTATTTATAGTGAATATAAATGTGAACCTTCCTGATCATGTACTGTTCTACTTAAGGAGTTTTTTTTTTCTTCATGTTGTAGGTTCTGTCCTTACTGGAGCGCACATATGATAGCGCCAGTAAAAAGGTAAATGGTTTTGAATAATAATAATAATAATAATAATAATAATAATAATAAAATGTATTTCTATTGCATCTTTCATACAATAAAATGCAACCCAAGTGCTTTACATAGGACAAAAGGCAAACAAAAACAGCAGAAAATAGGGAAAATACAAAAAAATAGAAAGTCTCAAAAGAAATCATTGGAAAAATAATAACCGTAAAATAAATATGTAATAATGAGTAAATAGTAATAGTAAAATGTAATAGTTAATAAAAATGAAATAAAAATGCTCACAAATGTCAAATAATACAGCAAATACAAACTTGGAGAAAAGCATATATAAGTAAATATAAATAAAAAGTAAATATATAAGTAAAAAGATAGGATTTGAGCTGCTTTTTAAAATTGCTATGTGAAGATGATTACTGTATGTTATGTCTAGTGATGCTACAGAGAAACTGACTGAGTGGTGCAACACAACAACGAACAGATAATCATTAAAATTATGGGTTTAAAAAAAGATTTTTTTAAACCTGCTTTTTCAGGTTCCCAGTCATTCTCCACAGCCAGCTGACCACAGCAGTAGACGAACCTCTGTGTCCAGTACGTCCTCGTTCATCTCTGTGGAGGCCAATTCCGAGAGTGAGCGCACGCACCTAAAGGAGGTGAGACTAGCGCCCTCTGGGGTGTGAAAAAAGGTTTTACATTTCGCCTCCATGCTGAAGTGGTTTTGGCTGTGACCTGAGACTTCTGTGTCTAATGGCAGGTGGAGAAATTACTGCGGGCAGTGGCAGATGGAGATGTGGAAATGGTGAGCAGTTATTGCACTAATATGATTGCAAACAAATGCCATAAGTCACACTTTTCCCTTTTACTCGGACACGTTGCCAGAGCCAGGGCTTGTTCAGAGAACTCGCAGCCTTTGTTTTAAGAACCAGAGCATGTTTCCACCTCTTTAAGAGTAAAAAATAACCATGGAGGAACTATTTTCAAAAAGTGATGAAATGACCTCAACACCATTTTGTTGTAACCAAACTGATTTTTTCCAGCCTAGAACTGCCTTTTTTGTAGTGATAAATGGGCTTTATTTGAAGCAGTTTGTTGCTGGGAAATAACGTGGCGAAGGTTTCAATACTGAAAGAGCCTTTGGTACTCGTGCTTTTTTTCACGTTGCATACACTGCAAAAACTGACTTGCTTAGTGAAAATATCTTGAATACAGTCACATTTATCTAGTATTATAATATTACCATAAACCAAATATAATAATATTATTAAACCTATTTCGAGACATTTTTACTAATTTTAAGCTTCACATTTTCTTATAATATTGGCAGATAATTCTGCTCATTTGAAGCATTTATTTATAGAACGAAGCAAAATGATCTGCCAATAGAATAAGTAAATGTGAAGCTTAAGATGAGATGAGTAAATAATGTCTTGAAATAAGTTTAATAATCTTATGTTTGGATTATGGTAATCTCATAAATGGAGATAATAGATAAATTTGACTGTATTCAATATATTTTCACTTCATATGATGTCAGGTTTTAGAGTGTGTATAAACAGTGTGTGTGTGTGTGTGTGTGTCCTGTTTCAGGTGCGCTACCTGTTGGAGTGGTTAGATCACGAGCCAGAGAATGAAGAGAAAGCTGAATTGCCTGAAGAAACAGAACTGTGCCACCCTCTGTGCCAGTGTCCAAAGTGTGAACCTACACAAAAGGTTCATACATTTTACTAGATATTATACACCCTATGATTTATCGCCTTATTGAATTACTATTCACTTATTAGTTGCACAGTTCGCTTTAAGTTATATTGATATAGATTTTTTTTAATACAAGACACAGCAAAGATGTGTTATTATCGGGGTAATACTTTTCTTGTTTTCAGTATTTCACCAATCCCCCCTTATTTTTGCGGGTTTGTGTGTGTCTTTAGAGGTTATGTGTCCTGCAGCTGGACAGTTTGGGAGTCAACAGCAGCAGTGCAGATGGTTTCACGCCACTGCACGTGGCAGCACTGCACGGACACACGGTGCTCGTCTCTTTGTTCATCCGTCACGGTGCCAACATCAACGCCTGTAATGGCCAGAATGCCACTCCACTCCATCTGGCCTGCCAGAATAGCCACACACAGGTGCTGCTGCACTGCTAACACAATAACTTTTCACATGGTTTGTTTTTCTTTGACGTTTAAACAGCAAGCAGTTACATAACAAAGTCTATTCTTTTCTTACTGGAAACCCAAACTAGAGCTACGCACAGTACTGTTCTTTTGAATTCTCTGCCTGCCTGCTACAACAGATGTTTTTTAATCCCATTGTTCACAAAGCGAGGTCTGTGAAGCACAGTAAGGGCGTTGGTGATTTTTACAAAAAAAATATTTTTAATTTTGTTAGTGATCTAAAATTCACAATTTTATACACAATTCGCAATTACCAGAGTTATTACAGTTGTTAGGATTGTATATTACCCTGTTTGACTGGTCACGTGAATGGACTAAATCCAATCCTCAATATCTCAACAAAAAACCTAGTCCTGTAATTAAGGTTGTTTGAATCCAATACCAGTTTAAATGTGTTATGTGAAGGAAAAGTCAATAAAAGATGAGTAAAAAGCCCTCTGGCTTTGATAAATAGCCAACATATTATCGTACACATTTAAATAATTAACCTAATACTTGAATGACACTCCCACCACCATGCTTGACTGATCAACATTTAATCTGCTTGCTCAGGGTCAAAATAAGCCTGGAGGGGCCAAACGTGAATAAAACCTTAAGGACTTGTAAACACAAAAAGGAAATTTGCTTCCAGCAGCAGCTAATTTTGCTTTGTGCCAAGGTCACCTAGGTTATCTTTAACCCTGCAAATTTAGAAACATGGAATCCATGAGCCAGTAGGAAATAAGCGGGTGTGCTGGGGTGTTTGAGAGACTGGTCATTATTATGTAGCACTCACACTGGCCAGGTGTTAACGTTCACTGTCCAAGGATCTTTATTTCTGCCTGCCTGCTCTTGCTGACATGGGGGTGAACCCATCCTAGACTTTTTTGTTGGTTCCTGTGGATCATAGGGGAGCCTTCGACTGATTTCAGCAAGCCTTCACATTGATTAAAATCCCACGGCACAGACAATAGGGCAAACGCTTTTCTGTTGTGCCACTTGGCTGCCCCATGTTACTCTTTAGTGCACAAAATTGAACAATTTGGTGACTTTAATGCGTACATGTTTTTCTTCTTTTGATATGGTGTGTGGCCCTGATCTTGGGTTAAGCTTGTAGTCTTGAGCACCCAAGCTATGAAAGCTAACCTAGCAAACCTATTCTTCTGTGATGAATGCAAATTTTGCAGGTTGTGTAACATAACCATATATACAGTATATCACAAAAGTGAGTACACCCCTCACATTTTTGTAAATATTTGATTATATATTTTAATGTGACAACACTGAAGAAATGACACTTTGCTACAATGTAAAGTAGTGAGTGTACAGCTTGTGTAACAGTGTAAATTTGCTGTCCCCTCAAAATAACTCAACACACAGCCATTAATGTCTAAACCGCAGGCAAAAAAAATGAGTACACCCCTAAGTGAAAATGTCCAAATTGGGCCCAAAGTGTCAATATTCTGTGTGCCCACCATTATTTTCGAGCGCTGCCTTAACCCTCTTGGGCAAGGAGTTCACCAGAGCTTCACAGGTTGCCATTGGAGTCCTCTTCCACTCCTCCATGACATCATCACGGAGCTGGTGGATGTTCGAGACCTTGTGTCATCCACCTTCCATTTGAGGATGCCCCACAGATGCTCAATAGGGTTTAGGTCTGGAGACATGCTTGGCCAGTCCATCACCTTCACCATCAGCTTCTTTAGCAAGGCAGTGGTCATCTTGGAGGTGTGTTTGGGGTCAATATCATGCTGGAATACTGCACACTGATCATGCTCTGCTTCAATATGTCACAGTACATGTTGGCATTCATGGTTCCCTCAATGAACTGTAGCTCTCCAGTGCCTGCAGCACTCATGCAGCCCCAGACCATGACACTCCCACCACCATGCTTGAATGTAGGCAAGACACACTTGTCTTTGTACTCCTCACCTGGTTGCCGCCACACACGCTTGACACCATCTGAACCAAATAAGTTTATCTTGGTCTCATCAGACCACAATACATGTTTCCATCTTTAGAAGAGGTTTCCTTCTGGGATGACAGTCATGCGGACCAGTTTGATGCAGTGTGTGGCGAATGGTCTGAGCACTGACAGGCTGACCCCCCACCCCTTCAACCTCTGCAGCAATACTGGCAGCACTCGTATATCTATTTCCCCAAGACACCCTCTGGATATGATGCTGAGCACGTGCACTCCAACTTCTTTGGTTGACCATGGCGAGGCCTGTTCTGAGTGGAACCTGTCCTGTTAAACCGCTGTATGGTCTTGGTCAGTATCAAGGTCTTGGCAATCTTCTTATAGCCTAGGCCATCTTTATGTAGAGCAACAATTCTTTTTTTCAGATCCTCAGAGTTTTCTTTGCCATGAGGTGCCATGATGAACATCCAGTGAACAGTATGAGGGAGTGTGAGAGTGGTGACACCAAATTTAACACACCTGTTCCCCATTCACACCTGAGACCTTGTAACACAAACAAGTCACATGACACTGGGGAGGGAAAATGGCTAATTGGGCCCAATTTGGAGATTTTCACTTAGGGGTGCACTCACTTTTGTTGCCAGAGGTTTAAACATTAATGGCTGTGTGTTGAGTTATTTTGAGGGGACAGAAAAATTACACTGTTACACAAGCTGTACACTCACTACTTTACATTGTAGCAAAGTGTCATTTCTTCAGTGTTGTCACATGAAAAGATGATCTCAAATATTTACAAAAATGTGAGGGGTGTTCCCACTTTTGTGAGATACTGTGTTATATATATATATATATATATATATAGTGTGTGTGTGTGTATATATATGTGTATGTATGTATAAAATGCAGACACTGATACAGTGAATGTCCGTCATCTACATGTACTGATAACACTGCTATTAAAACATAATTCAATTATGATTTGACACTGAATTACAGTACCACATCCTTCTACAGCCCTTCCTTCCCTTATTTCTGTAGGTGGTGAGCTCTCTGGTGGAGTGCAATGCCAAGCTAAATAAGAAGGATCAGTTTGGGAATACTCCCCTGATCCAAGCCTGTTTAAAGGGACATGAGGAAACAGTAGCAGTGCTAATGGAGGTACCGTCAGCATTTCACTCCACTCTCACAATACATGTTGTAGTATTGCCTATATATTTATTGCTTGAAGAAGCCATGTAACCAAGCATGGAACAGAAAGTAAAACGGGACTGAAGATAATTGTTTTTTCTTCTTGTAGAGTGGTGCCTCGTTGAACCTGGCCAATAATCAGGGTAACACGGCTCTACACGAGGCAGTGAGAGGAGGACACCAGACTCTGGTGGAACGACTTCTACAGGCTGGGGCTCTCACACACCTCAGGAACAAGAGACAGTACACTGCACTGGACTGTGCTCAGGAGATTGTATGCAGGCTAACATTCATAACTTTCCTCCTCACAGTAATCGAAGCACTGCCGCCTTTCTACTTTGTTGACATCCAAGTTTAAAAAACCAGTAGCATTTTGTCACTTTAAGCTATTTGCATACAATCATTCTTTTTAAATGGCAAAAAAACCCCAACGTTTTTGCTTTGCAGAACACACAGATTCTTAGGATTCTACAGAATGCCTGTGCATCCAGTCTTGAAGCTGATTCGATCAAACAGTTCTGCATAGCCCAAAGACATCTAGGAAAAAGTGAGAGGTGTGTTTTATGTACGGATTTATTATCCATGAATGTGCATAATGTTCCAGCACAGGGCTTCGTAGAGAGAGCACGCTCAACAGCTGTCTTGAACCGCAAAACCGATTTTCATTAGCCCAACATCCTCACTGAGCCCTAGATACATTGCAAAATAAATTCAGCAAAAATATTTAACCTTTTAAAAATCTGACTAAATCATTAACATGATGTTATGTATTATTGACAGAGTACAGCAGATGAATAAATCGCGAGACAGTACCGTCCTTCCCTCCACCGACTCTCCAAATATGGTAACTATCTTTTTCTTTCTTCTTCTTCTAAAATGCACCACAGTAGCCATGTTTCCATCCACATATTTTTATATATAATATCGCATTAAAAAACTCATTTTGTTAGTCGATAAGAACACATGCTGTGATGGAAATGCATTTACTGAAAAAATTCCTCGATGCACATCAGAAAAGTCATGTGACTTTGCCTCAACAAATCATGTGATTGGATAATTGGCTGATTTGATTGGATATTCAGCACATGTGGCCAACGTATACAGCTCTATGGAAATGCTTTTTTCTGTGGGAACGTGGTGGGTCGCATAACTGGACTAAGCAGCGGACCATCACATATGTTGTTCTTTTGAAATGTCTGAGCCAAAGTCTGTCATGGAAATGATTCGGTCAAATTACCTCCCAGAACTGTAACACACATCCGCCTCCAATCACAAGATAACATGGTTTGTAATAGTGTTTCATCTGTACGCTCTGAAGCGTAAGAAATGTATTGTATTTGAAAAAGAGCCACAGTGGCCCCCCCCGTTACAACAACGCATGGGATGGAAACGGTGCTTTATTCTCAATTGTTTTTATTGCGATATTACAATTTTTCCCAAAGTTAAATTCGAAACCTGGATGAAAACATGGCTACAGTTGACCTTATATTTGTTCTTAATGTTTGTTTTTTTTCATGTGTGGATCACAGGATTTTGATGACCTGAGTTATAGAAGGCGACTACGGCGCGGAGAGACTATTGATGGTTGCAACCTCTTCATCCATCCTCCTGAAAACTCGCACTCCTTCAAACAGGCCACACTGAACCAGGCCAGAAGCTTATGCCGCAGTCACACCATACACAAGGACCTGACCACACAGTGTAGTTCCACTGCAGTCAAATTGACCGACAGTAAAGCTAATGACCATCCTGCTAACCGCTCACCTGAACCTGAGCAGGTTATTGGGAAGGCTGACGAGAGCACGCAGGACAGCTTGGAGCAGGAGGAGGCGCAGGAGGAGGAGGAGGAGCAGGATCAGAAGGATCAGAACAGGGGCAAAAACTTGTCTTGGGTTTCCACAGAGATGGATAATATTGTGCTCTGAGGACCTCAGAGACCGTTTCAAACATGATGAAACACGATCACTAGAAGCTATGCATTTAGCTGTTCTTTTGAACATTTAACTGACCAGGTTTGATGTCCTTGCTTCAGTCGGTGATACTAAACCCAGCCCAGCCACTGACATGAATGACACGATGCTTCAGCACAAACCCGAACTGCTTTTAAACAGTCTAAAGCTTCAGCTTTAATTCAGTGAACTGACTATGAGACACAACTTAAATAAAACTGCTAGGGGTTGAGAGACCGCGAGGATTAATGTACGAACTCTTGAAAGGCTTGCTTAATGTTACAATTATTATTTCTAATATAAAGGGAGATGAATTGAAGATATATTTCCAAGACTAAAACGATCCAAGGGTAACACAAAATGAGATGCTGACAAAAACTGTACATTTAAAAGTCCCAGTTCCTACATTTGTTTGTGTTCAATACTTTCTGCTGAAGTCCACATACAACATCGTGTGGCTTTATGTTGGAAAAAAATATATTTCCTTGATAGCGCCCTTAAAACTTTAGAGTGAATCCAGCCTGCAGTTTTATTTGACCAGCACTTTTACCAGCATAGTTTTATTTTCCAGCATCATAAAAAGGGATAATTGGGCATAATTTTTTATCCCCCTGGTTGATAAACTAGACCATGTTTCCAACATGGTCTAGTTTATCTTTTCACCCTTCAATATTGACTTATCAAGCCACTACTATGTTACAGCTGCTGATACGATACAGTACAGAAGCATAAAGTTGATTTTATGTTTAACTGCATGAGTGACCACATATTACCCAGTGAGCGATGCTTCTTCCTAAAAGTGGAACATGCTTTGTAAGATTTTTGACATTTCTTTTGACTGGTTTGATTTCAAATACTACTCGGGTAGTATAGCAATAGATTTTTTTTTCTCTTTCATCTTGATTTGATTGAGTTATTTTAAGTTATTTAAAAAAAGTGGAATGTAGATATAAAAAGAAATGCAGCTATTATTTTAGATGCCAAGGACTTTCTTCTTTCTTCATGTTCTTAATTCAATTAATCACATCCTTCCTTGATACAGCCACAAAGTATACATTAGACAGTATTCTGGACCAGTACTGTGTTTTAGGCATGCACTTTACTCCTTAAAATACATACACACAGTTCTAACTGGAGATTTTCAGACTGTTGACATGTTTGGTATACCTGTTCATGAAGACTAATCCTGACATGGAACAGTTTCACTGTGTTTCTCAGTTTTAGGTCTAACGTGAACTAGTGACATTTTCCTCACGTTTGAAATTCGTCGCCAAACGCAACTGAACTTTCTGGTTTGTAGCATCTGTACAGCTCTAATCTGGAAAAAGAACAAGTATTTTTGTACAAGTCCCTTTAAGTGTTATTCATGTAATAATGCAGTGAATGTGCCTTATTTAAACGGGGTCAGAATAACCTATGATGAAGTCATAAATCAATGTTTTTCAGTGATGAATAAAAAAAAATTAAATTGGATCAGTGTTGGTGACCACTGTTTTAATTCAATTCACGTTTTATCCTCATCTTACCTCATTCAGCAGTATTTCCAATTACTGTACAATTATATAACAAGTAATAAGTAATATTATTATTCTTTTTTTCTCTCCTACAAACAAGGAGAAATCGCTTGTATATTTAAAATATCATTCCAGTAATTTTGTTAACAAGTCATTGGTACCCATCAATTCTAACGCGACTATTGAGCTTTTATTCCAGCATTAATGTGGTTTCTCAAATATTACACTGAGAATACTGGGAAAATCAAGGAAGGAAAGAAAATGGACCCTTAAAATGAACCACATGTTTGGTACCAGATCTCACTATTTATATCATGTAATCTGTAATACAATTTGATCTTGTGCAAAATACAAGCCACAGTCTTTGGTATTGTACATCCATCCATTTTCCATAACGCTTATCCTACACAGGGTCGCAGGGAGCCTGGAGCCTATCCCAGGGGACTCGGGGCATGAGGTGAGGACCACCACGGACAAGGTGCCAATCCATTGCAGGGCACAACCCACACACATTCACAAACCCTATTACACACTACAGACAATTTGGACATGCCAATCAGCCTAAATCTCATGTCTTTGGACTGGCGGAGGAAACCAGAGTACCCACAGGAAACCCCTGCAGCACAGGAAGAACATGTAAACTCCGGTATTGTACATGTCAATAGTAGATTTAACGGTAGAAGGGGGAATTGTTGCTAGAAATGTGTGATGAGTTGGAAACTTTCACTGTGTGTGTGTGTGTGTTTGAAATGTGCTGCTAGTCTAGCACACTGATTGATGGATGTGGTGAACAGGCAGGGAATCTTATGGCCCTTCTGATTTAATGAAGGAGATGTAGGGAAATGTAGTCATTACCATTATTAAGCGCCAGGGCAGTTTCACAGCCAACCATGCATCACGCCAATAGAAGAAGATTAAACCACTTAGTCTAAACGGGCAAAAAAGAAGGCACTTTCATAAAAGTGCATTAAATGATTGACACACCATTTCTGAAATATGCTGCGCCTCGAGACTGCTGCCCACGGTAAAGGCGAACACTCTTACTTGAGATGTCTCTAAAGTGCAAATCGCCTGTGGACTCATTTGAATATGGAGGAGACGGGCAGAGGGGAAAGAGAGGTCATCAATTAACACATTAAGCAAATATCAGAATGAAATGTAGCATTCGCAGATGGCCAGAACAGGAAGATGAAAGGCCCTGTATCAGCTCTTCTGCAGCGGGATCTAAAGAGCCGAGAGCGTAATTCATCTGACCACCTTTCAACCTGTTAAATACGGGAAATCAGTTTTCTTTTCTCTTAGCTCACAGTCTCAATTTGTGACGACCGCTCTGGGGTAACGTTTCTCCTGACAGATGTCGATTCTTTATAATTCTCCAGAACGGAGCTGGTGCTCGAGTGCAGTGATTTCTCTACTGAGGCTGCCATAGAATGAACCAAACAAATGTGTCATGCACAAACTACATCCCTTATATTTTGTATTATATTGGTTAAATAACATTTATAGAAGGAGTTTGAAGCATTGCTATTTGATTGCCTTCATCATTCAGTCTAGATGTTCAATATTTAAGAAAACTACAGGGTGGCCCAGTGAACTGTTTGGACTTCTTGATTACTTCTGGGACCCTGTGTTGTGTATGTGTTTAACATCCAGTGTGTTATTCCGAAAACAGCAATCATCTCAGACATATCCTCTTAGCTTGGCCTCCAGTGTTAAACAGCAATACAGTCTTCAATATAAGGTGATAGGGCGGATGACCTGATTATCTATTAGGCTGCTTTAGCTGTTCTGGGTCACACCTTTGTACATTTCATTACAATACCCAATTAAACATTTCAGTCATCTCTCAATGACTACAAGGCCAGCAGGCAAGAGACCCCTGAACTTTCCCCTGTAGAACAAATGGCCCAATTTACATAACAAGCAATGATGAGAAAATCTTTTATCTTTGCATACAATTAAATCTCAGACGAAAGGACGTCTCAATCAATTACATGGAATGACAACTTCGTAAATAAATTAGTCTTGCCAATATATTGCGAGAGAAGATCAATAGGCAATGTTAACCAGATATTGGAGCGATGTTCTGCAACATAGTGTCAATATCTGTCGGCTGCATTTCTCTGTCTGCTAGTGGATATCCGACAGACGAGATGGATCTACACTCACACCAAAATATAAAGCTGAGATAGTTTACATGTCAGTATGACCTTTTATGTTATTCAGACCAGCCCAGAGGGTTGCAACAAATAGATTTGGTCAAGCTCCAATGAAGGTTAAGGTGTGAATGACTGATGCTTAGTTGTCATGCTTTAAAATTAAAATGGTCTAAAACCTTAAAAATTCCAAAATCGTCCATCCATACATTTTCTATACCGCTTATCCTCCACAGGGTCGCAGGGAGCCTGGAGCATATCCCATGGAACTCAAGGCACAATTTTCAAATGCCAATAAACCTACAATGCATGTCTTTGGACTGGGTGAGGAAACCCCCGAAGCACTGGGAGAACATGTAAACTTCATGCACACAGGGAGAAGGTGGGATTTGAACCCCCAACCACAGAAGTGTGAGGCAAAGGTGCTAACCATCGAGTCACCATGACCCCTTCTCCCAAAATCTTCAGTACACAAACTGTCATGACACGACACTCCTTTTCTGGCCACTTCACAACACACCATATTTTTGCATCTTGAAACCCAAATGAGTGAATTTTTGATAACTTGTAGCCCTTTACTGATAGATTCCTCGTACTCTGTATTCCAGTGTGTCCGATTTTGTTCTTTGTGTACTGATCCTGATTCCTGGATTAACACCAAATATAGACACCCTGCTCCTCAACAGTTGCAAACAGTGCATGTATGTACTGTATCTTTGAGAGGTACTAACAGAAAATAGTTGTCATCTACAAGCTTTTGAGAAACGTGTCTGAGGTGATTCTTATCACACAGTGACTAACAAAACATTAGAGGGCAGTGTTGTCCTAGAAAAACCTCTGATGAATAATGCCATACATGTCTACTGTGGTCAGTTCAATACACACACAAAACACATTTGGTCTTTGATTGTCTTGTGCAGATTTAAAATATTGCATTCATATTCAGTAACTGCTTTATCCTGTTTGAGTCCCAGTGGCTCCTGAGCTTATCCCAAGAACACTGGGTATGAGGTGGGGAAGGGGGGGTCACACTCTGGATTAAACTCCAGTCCATTACCACACATAAAATGTTGACAGATTCTTTCACACCTATGAGAAATTTGGAGTCACCAATGTCAATGCACCTACTGATATGTTTTGGGAGGTGGAAGGAGGCTGGAGAACCCAGGGGAAACCCACACAAGCATGCAAAGCTCCACATCGGCAGTACCGAACTGGGGACCCTGGAGCTTCGAGACGGCAATTCTACCCTCTGTGCATCCACTGTAAATATAGGAGTGTGCTTTAATATGAGTAAATACACACTTTCTATTACTAGTTGTGTTTTTGGCTGTTAGACTGTCAGATTTTAATGTGTGGGATAGTTATGGATTGAGAAGACTCATCAGGAAAGAGGAACCAATTACTTGACAATGATCCAGTTTATGTGGGTGAATAAGAAAAGCATGTCAACATGTGCACATATTGACAAAAGCTCAGACCAGAGACAGGACTCACCATCACATGAGCTAAATATTGGCAAGTTGTCCAATATCAAAATGTGTCTCTTCCATGTTTGCTCCGAAAAACACAGGAAAGGTTTACAGACACATTGATCTATACTGGGGGAGATGTTGCATCAAACTCCTCTACAATTTGTTTTATCTGTATGTGTGTGTCCACAGATTTGTTGTTCCATTGTAGAAGATGGGACATAATTGATCATCATTCACTAAATTATGGTAATAGAATTTTTTCCCCTCAAGGAAAATTTTTTTTTATTGACTTGGCTTTTAATTGAATAATTACAATTTTGTGCCACTGTCTAACCATTTTCTGCTGTGAAAAAAATAGTAAATGATACACTGATCTCATGTGTTGTAATTATATTTCAGTAAAATCAGTAGTACTATATTGTAATATTGTTAAACAAATCCATCCATCTTCAACCACTTACTCCTTTTCAGGGTCACGGGGGAACCTGGAACCTATCACAAGAAGCATCGGGCACAAGGTGGGGTACACCCTGGACAGGGTCCCAGTCCACAGGGCATGGTAAACAAATATTGAAATGAAACAAATGAAAAAACTATGATTAAATTACTAATACTTAAAATATGTTACACAAGATTAAACTTGGTCACATCAAAGCATAAGGTTGAGTTTACTTCTTGATTGTAGGACAGGACAGAAGTGACCTTTGGCGTTAGATTGGCATTTTCTCTTATTCTGATTTAATATGGTTTGTTTTGTGTCATTGTCTAAGTAGCCTACTAAGTAATAGTGTTAAACCATGTGAGACTGAATAGCCAACATAGTGATGTTGGGTAGACTATAGTCACAGAATAGAGTATGAATAGATTTAAATACATTTGTAGTAAACTAAAGTAAAAATCAATCAATCAATCAATCAATCATCTGTGGCGTTTCCATAATTGTGTGCCTGTGCAGTAGCTCGAACAAATTAAATTGGTGTAGCATTTGGGGCTCATTTGTCAGATCTCAATTGTCCGTTTATAAATTATATTATAAATATATATAAAAAAAAGAGATATTATTAAATCACCATAGCACATACAAATATAAAACTGGTGACAAATTTAAATCCACCAGAACACAATACAAACACTAACACGTGCAGGACTATTCTGTCAGGCAGTCGAGCTATCTATAAAAACAAAACAAACAAACAAACAATAACAACAAAAACCTACAACCGAGTATATTTTCATGCACAACAATTTACGTTTGAATTTGTTGAAATGAAGGACATACATTAAAGAAAGAAAGAAAGAAGAAAAGAAAAGAATCCTAGGCCTATTTGTTCTCTCGGGAGGATATGAAACCTGGGGTGGTGAGGTTCTCATACGAGATACAGTGAAGGAAAGCCTCATATAACTTGATATAAGTGCGTTTCTTGTCCTCCTCATATCCACGGTCTACTGCTTCACCACTGTGTTTATTACTCACGGAAAACGGTCTTGTTTCACGCCCCTTAAAACGAATCAGAAATGGACCTCAGAATACGACGCGCGAACTTCCCACGAGGCCACCGCTTGGCCACGCGCGCACACACGCACTACACTGCGCGTGCCCGCGGACGCGCGTCGCTGATTGGCCTGACCGTGCGCGCGCCGCGCTGACAGCACCTAGCCGCGGGGCGAGGCGCGCGCTGACAGGAGGCAGGAGCGCGCGGCCGCTCACTAATGACACGCGCTGTGCCTCCCTCACTCCGCGCCGCTTCCTCGACGAACGCGCAGCTCCAACCACGACAAAACTGACGGAGTGACGAAAAGTTTTGGCAGACAGAGAAAGAAACTTTCTGTAACAAGGTGACAGCACTCGAGGCAGGCAGCTGTCCAGTCTACGGACCGTCTCCAGAGAGAGAAAGGGAGGACAGGAAATAGAGAGGAACGACACACAGAGCGCGCGCGCGCGCGCGAGAGAGAGAAAGGTAGGAGAGAGGGAGAGGAGAGGAGAGGGTCCCTAATCACTAATTTAGTGGCAGCCATGGCATTGTGCCGGCGGGCACGTACACACAACTGCAGGCTTATGTACACACTCATGTGGTCAGACAGGCAGTGGATGAGGTTCTGTCCTGCTGTCCAGCCTCTGGCTTATAGCTTCACTATCTGCCCAAAAGATTCACTCAGACTTTCAAATTAATAACATAAACAGTTTCCTCTGAGTTCACACATGTTTTCCCGTATAACATGATTTCATTTGATTTCATTAATGAAGCAGAGGTATTGACAGGTCATATGGACCCTTACAGGAAAGTCACACCAGCTTCATATGGGACTAATCACATGATTCACATTTATATGGTTTATACACACTTCACATGTTGTTTCTCTCTTTTTACATGTAGTGTATGTGGTTTTATTTTCACATACACAACGTACATTTACTTTCACATATTTCTTTTCATGATTCATTTATTTTCACGTGTAATTCCCCCACCCTGCATAATGAATACATTTTAACATGTGGTTGTTCAAATGATTCACTTATTTTCACGTGATTCCCCCACCCTGGTTAATGAATACATTAACATGAGATTGTTCAAACGATTCATTTATTTTCACGTGATTCCCCCACCCTGTTAATGAATACATTAACATGAGATTGTTCAAACGATTTATTTATTTTCACGTGAGTCCCCCACCCTACATAATTAATGTGTTTTAACATGATTGTTCAAATGATTCATTTATTTTCAGGTGATTCCCCCACCCTGCATAATGAATACATTTTAACATGTGATTGTTCAAATGATTCATTTATTTTCACGTGAATCCCCCACCCTACATAATTAATGTGTTTTAACATGATTGTTCAAATGATTCATTTATTTTCACGTGAATCCCCCACCCTACATAATTAATGTGTTTTAACATGATTGTTCAATTGATTCATTTATTTTCAGGTGATTCCCCCAATATGCATAATGAACAAATTTTAACATGTGATTGTTCAAATGATTCACTTATTTTCACGTGTTTTTCACAGGATTACTTTGTTTTCACAGGATTTTTCTCACGTGATTCATTTATTTTAGCATGTGTACATGACTTATTTATTGTCCACCTTTTTCACATGATTCGTTTATTTTCACATCTTCGCCCCATAATTAATTTTCACGTTTGATCAGTGATCATTTATGTGCATGTGTTTTGCATATGATTCATTTGTCTTTTGCATGTGATTTTTTCCCACATGATTGATTAGTTTTCAATGTAATCACATATTATTCACCTGATGTTACATTTGTTTAATTTTACATTAAACATGCTTAAGCATGTTTTTCACATAATACTTTCATAGTCACATGTAAAACGCATGCAAATTTTCTACAAGGGAAGATACAGACAACACATAGTGTTTTTCATGCACATACACACACACACACTGTATGAGACAATAAAATGAGTTCGACTGTAATGGGTCAGATGCTGCAATAAGCAATTCAATCTTAGCTATATCTTAAGGTTTTTATCAACATGTTTGGCTTTTCTCTTCTGTTAATCCTGTACAGTTTTGGATTATTTAAAGCATCTCACGTTTTTTCAGATGCTCAATCTCTTCAGTTGGAGTGCTGTGTATATCATCAGCTCAGCTTATCTAATTTCATTAATGTGATCTTCTGTCCATTGGCTGACTGCTTAATGGCTATTATTTGTGGTTCCCTTCAAATAAAGCTCAGACAGTAAATTGCAGTCTGTGGCAATTGGGATCTGAGCGCCTCCCTGCATTACTATATAATATCTATTCCTTTAATTAACTGAAAGCAATGCTGACATTTATTGGATTGCAAGTTACTTGTTAATGGCAATAAATTGTGGAGAGTGAAAAATATCATTGCTTATTTTACATCAATAATTTGTGAACCTTTTGCTAATGATTATTCATTATTCTCCCCCTTGGCTGCTCTGTTTGTTAAAGTATACTGAGATATATTCTAAAAGCTAGGCTTTAAAAGAGACATAGAGCTGAAGCTGAACATTGTAATCAGATGCCAGTATAATGCCTATGCACCGATAAAGCCTTCAGCCTACACAATGACAGTTTGTGAGACAAAATCATTTTAGTTTTTGCATGTTTCTTGTTATGGTCCTTGATTACACATTACATGGGCAAGGAATTGGAAATATAATTAAGATATAAATAAATCGATGTGTATTTATGTATGTTCTTGTTTTTTGGCCACTCGCGTGACCATACTGTTCAATAAATAAAGCAAACAGAGATGCATTGTGTTCACTGACAGCCCACTGTCTCGCCCATTTCCCTATGTTATCCCACTGAGCATTGTGCCGTTTTCTTTATGTGCTTCTGCTTGAGTTTGTGGTCACTCAGTTGCCACCAGCGTGCCAGTTGTGTGAACATATTCCCTGTCAGTGCTCAGCCGCTGTCTCTTTACTTGCTGCAGCACTGATCAGACTCCCAGTCCTCCGTGATGTGACAGCCCTGCCACTCTGATGAATGGCTCAGCACAGAGGCCGAGTGCCGCTGTGAAATGTCCACCCGCGCCACACCAAAGTCAAAAAGAACAGTCAGGCTTGCACAGCCACGAATCCCAACTGTCTCATCTGATCACGGCAGTGCAGAGGCATCTGAAGAGATTAAGGGAGAAAACATCAGGCAGAAGGAGGAGCAGTGCTCGAATCAGGCGTGATGGAAAGGAGCAGCCTGGGGTCTCGGCCTGATGAGCCTCACAAGCCCCCATGGCCTTCAGGGCAGAACCCCTCTGAAGTGAGTCAACTTCGCTCCTGTCATCACCGCTCAAACACAGCAGTCGCAAATTTCTCTCTCCATCTCTCACCAGTGTAACGAGAGTTTGAGAGAATCCTGGCTGACAGAAGACATTGTCCTGAAATGAGCAGTGTCCCTTTCCCTCTCTCTTCCTTCTGCCCATCAAACGCTCTCAGTCACATTCCCTGATGGCCTTTGCAATGCCGAAACTGAGCAGTTGTGACAAGAAAATATCCGAAATGTATCTGTATTTTGCAAGACAATCAAAAAAGGGAAAAGAGATGAAAAATCAGAAAGGACAGATTTAGGTAGAGGCCGATTTTACATGTTACATAGAAGAAAAACAAAACGAACAGACGTTTTTGAGGGCTACTACTCTTTCTTATTTATGTAACCTTAACTGTTGACATGGAAGGTCTGTATCACTTAATCCAACTCACTGGAGTCAGTAGACTCTGTTCCAAGTTAGGAATGATATGGAATGTAAGGTCAAAGGTCAGTCTCATGTTTAAATGAACGCT
This sequence comes from Ameiurus melas, assembly GCA_012411365.1. Taxonomy (NCBI): domain Eukaryota; kingdom Metazoa; phylum Chordata; class Actinopteri; order Siluriformes; family Ictaluridae; genus Ameiurus; species Ameiurus melas. The sequence continues at coordinate 18,319,902 of CM022764.1, read as the reverse complement.
TATTGGTAGTGTTTTTGATTACTGGGTGGAATATTGGTTTCCTGAAGGGATTGGCATTGGCAGGCACTTGTCAGGCAGAAAGACCCATATCGCAGCGGCCCTAATGGGGCCACATATTGTGCTAATTGTCAGCTGCAGTAGGAACGTGAACTGTGTGAGGCTTAATTAGAACTAGCAGTCCTCCAGTGTGAAGTCTGTCAGGAGTAACGTTTCCCACAGTGCATTTATAAACTGACTTCATACTACTTCTAACAAAGTGATAGAATCCGGTAATACAAATGAGGGGAAAAAAGGTAGTTTCACTCTTTTCTACTGCAGAACAAAAAAAAGTCTTTAAATATCATTAGGCCTATTTTTTTTTTTCCAGAGGAGGTGCGTCCTCTACATATATATATATATACACACACACACACACACACACACACACACACACATTTTTTTTTCTTTAAGTTTTTTTCCCATATTTTTACTATAGTAACAGGAAGGTTTTATAGTGTCTGTCACCTTTTGAATCCAGTGAAATATAATAATTTCTGTTTTCACGGTTGTCCTGATCAGACCATCGCTGGTCTGATTTATCAAGATTTATTTTAAAATAAATGTGAGTAGAAATTAAGGAAATTAAGTTAATTAGTGTACAGTTCAAAGAAGTGGGTTATTTGAAGTTAAGATAACAGGTTGGGCAGAGTCTTTCATGAAAATCAGCTTTTGTGGTGATTCCACTTAATCCTGACTTATCCCTTACTTTAAGATAATATTTGCGTTGCCTGTTTCTTCTCAGCAGAAATAAATCTTATTAGCCAATAAATCTTATTATGGGATCTGTTTTTACACCACAATCAATTCCAATGAGAAGAAATTAGATGAGAGCTTTATGTATTTGACAAATAGATAATTGGCCTTACTTAACCCTGACCTTAAAATGGCACTTTGTGAGAGTATAATCTTCTTAGAATTATTGAAGCGTTCAATTAACCAGATTAAATGGCAGCCAAGAAACATGTAATAAATGAAGAATGGCATATTTTTCATGCTCTCTTTGTCTCTCTCTCTCTCTCTCTCTCTCTCTCTCTTCCTCTCTCTAATCTCATTTCTATTAGATGTTGAGGTGTATAATGGAGAAGAGCTGTACTGTGTGAACACCTACCTCATTTGGAAAAACTTTGGATTTGTGAGCATCTGGAGTTGTGTGTGTAACTGTACCTGTTTTGTGTTTGTAAGCCGAAGATGAACCACTCAGAGACAAGAGTATTAACCAGGCTGTCAGAGCCTAATGAAGTGTCCTGGTGAGCCATATCAAAACACACACACACACACAACACACACAGAAGGATTCCTCCTGACAAGTGGTGATGTGGCTAGGATAAGTCCAGGGATGATGTGATTTGACAGATGGGTTGTGAGTGGTCGTGTAGAGAGCCTCCACTAATCGATTAGTTTTAGTTAAGTGCACTCTTAGATGATTGTGTTGTACCTTTATCGTTCTCCTCCATAACACTGACAACCTTTCATGCCTCTCCAACAAGAGCCTGCTCTATGCGTGCGGGAAATCTATTATGTGTGATGATCAAATCTCACTGGCACTTCTTTCTCACCTCCACAGTGTATGACTTTCACTTAAATCATGACACAGGGGCTCTGCTAGATTGTGTGTTTTGAGCAAAGCACTTTAAAAAAAAAAAGACTTTAAAAAATGCTGTTTGTCAGAGAAAGAGAAACGAGACTGAGTTATGACTTCCATCCTCTCTCTCTCTCTCTCTCTCTCTCTCTCTCTCTCTCTCACTTACTCTCACTCTCTCGCTCTCTATATCTCTGTGTGTCTATCTCTCTGTGTGTGTGTCTCTCTCTCTGCCACTGTTCCCTGGGGCAGTTATTATGATCAGCACCTGTGGGCATGGTTCATGGCTCAGCCCAGCACTCTCTCCAGGGCTCATTATTACTGTATTACTGTATGTCCAGCTGCCTCAGGAGGCGGACTGACCTCTCTGACTGTCTGTCTTTTCTTTCTCACTTTCTCTCTGTGGGAGAAGCGTGGCTCCTCATGGCATCAGCTTTGGTACACTCAAACTCTAGGGCTGCAGAGACACTTGCAGTAATTGCATGGCCATTCATGACAATAAAAAAAAGGACAAAAATACAAAACACTTTCTTCTAGAGGAGAGATGGCTACTTGTATCATTTTCTCTCTGTGTTGAATTATCTGGCTTACAAAAAAGAAGTTTGTAATGACCAAATGTATCTGGATCAAAGTCCGCTCTTATCCGTTAGTACTCTGTGTTCACGGCTTAGCATGTTTCATAGTGAGAGTGATGATAGCAAATATCTAAAGGAGGTTCAAAGAGGTTCAATACACTCTTAGCTGCCCAATTAATGGCCTGATGGCTTAGACTTCACTGTGCCTATGTTTAACTTATAATTAAGAGTATTATGTTGTAACATTAACTTGTCTAAACATGAACCGAACCCAAGTGTAAGCCATTAACATTTTAATTAACCACCAACAAATCCAGCAATTGTTTCTTAGTGACGTTTTGCAAGCTCAGTGTATGTGCTTGTCTTGTCAGTGCTAGGACATACCACGGTGAGTTGGTATTTATTTTTGAAGGGCCTATTAATGAAAGCACTGAGGGCTTTCCCATGTGGGAAATCCATTATCAATGAGCAAAACCAGGTGCTAAACATCACCAGCATTAATTATGATCCCTTAATTCCAGCGCCTGACCTGCAGGCTCTAATTCACAGGCTCGCTTGAGTGTATGGGAAGGAGTCCGGAAGCTTCTCTCTCTTGTCCTGATGCATGGCCCCCCTGTTGACATGCACTAAGTTTGATATATATGACCGGATGAATCTCTAATTACATTTTGGCAGGGATTCCACACTTACTTAGCACTGCACTTAATTATTTTTATATTGCAGGGTTTAACTGTAAAGGCCCGCAGCGTAATTTCTGGATCGGATTCTGACTACGAGAGAAATTCTATTCATTTAAAAATCCATTAATAAAAATTTGCTGTCCATGTGCGTGCATTGCATGCTTTCTTCTGGTGCGACACCATGATTAAATCAAACTGTGATATTATCAGAGGTAACATAATTTTATTTTTATAATTTTAAATAACACTGTGGGTGGGGTGTAGCATTGCATTTTAAATATGGCTGTAAAGTAAAACTGTCTTAATTTAAAACACTTGGTGGCAACTGTTATAGCAAACTGATGGCGTGGGGCTGGGGGTTCATTGTAGGAAGCTGATATAGTCTTTATGGCTGTTAAAGGGCCAATAATGGTGGCAGAGCTGATTGGTTACTCGTGTAACAAGCATCCCCCTGATTGGGCACAGATGTCTTCTTCATTCCTGTCTTATTGAACTCATAGGGCGCTGAACCTCCTTGTCTCTTATCAGCAGTCATCTCAGCACATACACAGACATTTACATGTGATCCGGGTTTTCAATTCACTGCTCATCTGAGATGTAATTTTCGTAGTTTCTAATTAAAGTTGTACATGAATTGCCTTTAATTAAACATGTACACGGTTCATTAGTGTTCCCTACCACCAAATTGCTTCATTTGGTGCGTAATTGTCATGCAAATAAACTCATGTTGCTTAACAAAGTACCTCTGTTGCAGTCAGTAGAAGGCACACATTTGTATGTTGCTAATTTCCAATATATTAAGCAGTGAATAAATATTAAACAAATTCAATAAAGATTGAAGTTACCATGTGCATTAAACCTGAATAAAGAATCACTTACTTTAAATTTAATTGTAAACACCAATATTGGGTATACACCCCCTTTGCTCTGAGAATAGCCTCATTTCTTTTTCGCAAGGTTTTGGAAACATTCCTTTGAGATTCTGACCCACATTGACATGATTACATCATGTGTTGCACATTTGTAAGCTGCACATTCATGCTGCAAATCTCCCATTCTACTATATCCCAAAGGTTCTCTACTGGATTCAGATCAGGTGATTTGGGAGGCCGTTGAAATACTGAACTCATTGTCATGTTCATGGAACTACTTTGATACGACTTGTGCCTTGTAACATGGCTCATGTTGGGAGTAGCCATTAGAGGATGCTTAAATTGTGGGCATAAAGGAATGCATGTGGCTTGATTGGTATTAAGGGGCCCAATATGTGCCAAGAAAACATTCCACACACCATTGCACCACCTCCACCAGTCTGGACTGTTGACACAAGGCAGGTTGGATCCATGGATTCATGCAGTTGGTGACAATTTCTGACCCTACCATCAGTGGACCTCAACAGAAATCAATATTCATCAGACCAGGCTACGTTCTTTCAGTCTTCAACTGCCCAGTTTGACAAGGGTTATCTGAGTTACTGTAGCCTTTCTGTCGGCTCCGACCAATCTGGCCATTCTCCGTTGACCTCTCTCATCATCAAGGCATTTCTTCTGCAGAACTGCTGCTCACTGGATTCTTTTTTCTTTATAGCACTATTCTGAGTAAACTCTAGAGACCGTTGTGTGTGAAAATCCCAGGAGGTCAGCAGTTATAGAAATAATCAAACCAGCCCATCTGGCACGAACCATCATGCCACAGTCAAAATCACTGAGATCACATTTTTCCCTCATTCTGATGGTTGATGTGAACATTACCCGAAGCTGCTGTCTAAGTCCTTAACCAATCGAGTCTGTGTCCAAAAGGGGCTGAGTTGGACTCAAGTCTGAGTCCTTAATGGCTGAGTCCGGCCGAGTCCAGAAAGTAATTACATTGAAAAAAATTTATTTGAAATTTTAAAAGATTTGAAATTGCAATTGTAAACTCAACACTGAGCTGTTAAATTAATATTGTAACCCTTATAAACTAATGGCAATAAAATGTAACAAAGAATACCACTTTTACATCTTGCCATTTCCATTTAATAATTTTATTTCATGTCAGCAGCACCTCAGCTAGTTTCCTATCAAAAAATGGTTCAAAAGAAAAAAAGGATATAGAGGTATATGTATGAAAATACAAATGAACCTGTTTTGTTATTGTATCACACTATATTGTGTCCTCCAGTTCGAGGTGATATTTCAGTGATTTGATGAGTCTCTCCCACAGTTATATAGTCTGAGAGAGAGAGGACAGAGTAGAGTTACATTTAGCAGCAGGTCATAACAACAAGCTTCATGCTTTATTAATGCTTTTAATCTGTCTATGAATGACAACAAACTCATTTCTGAACTCAGCTCTGTTCTTTTAACTTTTTTCATTTTAATTCCATAAAGGAAAAAAAAAAATCCCTATCAGCGGTGTTTATGATATTTACTACATTAAGAAGTACATTTCACATTTTACATGAAATTCAAGACTGGAATCACCAGATGCTGATGTTTAGGGGTGGGAGATATGACTACAATCTTTTAATGCGAGACTAACACGAGACTACACTAGATTGGTGTCGCTGGCCAAGGGGAGGCACAGCTAAGCTATCACTGTATGGGTTTATCTGCTACAGTGTCATGCATAGTACATTATTTTTCCTTATGTTCTGCTCATGTCATATTCATGTACCTTATTCATATTTACAAACTCATAATAGACATTTATGCACCTTGTTTTCCTGCTGAGCATGAGAGGATGTTACTGTTTCAGTTTCATCTGAAACCCTTTACTGGTTAAAAAATAAATAAATCAGCATATATCCATTTTATCCATTTTTCCAAACCCTCACACTGACTGTGAGGTAGCGTTTGGCAGAATTGAGAGCTGTCAGCCAATAAGACAAGTATTTCCACGTATTTTCCTGTAAACCCTGTCTGATTGGACTCATCTCTGTTCACTGAAGATATAAAATTTCAGACTGTGTTCTTTTACTGACCTTCAGTTAGGTAGTGACAAACTGCTCCAAGTGGAGAATTATTCGGGGCTAAAGAAAAAATCTTCAGGGCTACAGCCCCCAATGCCCAGGCTGGGATCGAGTACCCCAACTCTATTGTACTGCTGCCACATGATTGGCTTATTAGATAATTGCATGATTGAGATGTTCCTAATAAAGTGCTCAGTAAGTGTATGCTTGATAATATTCAAATGACTGAAATCTCAGAGGTCAATGAAAATGAAAAACCAAAGAAATAAAGAATTCAAATACAAACAATACAAAAGGTACAATATAAATTTGTTGTACAGCTTATAAAAGATAGCCTTAGAAGAACTGGGATTTCACCATAATTCCCAACTGATGTCCCAACAAAAATTACACACAAAGTGAGAAAATGAACACTTAATTATAGCTTAATTAGCACAATTATGCATTTTAATTGCCCCACAAATGGGTAGCGGTTGTCAGGAGAGCTGAACCATCTGTGATGGTCGAAAATTAATACCTAATTATGTATCTTCAACATTCCTCTCTCACTAATCATTTCATTTTTATTACATTGTAAAGTTTTCTTTTTTTTAATTACAGTCTATTAGGAACGTTCTAAGCAGTTAAGGAGCTGAATGCTAGTTGTAGCAGTTGTATTTAGACAGAGACTCAGTGGGGGATGAGAAAGTCATGGCCTGGTTTGAGAAGTGAGAACACTGCAGTGTGTGAGAGCAGCACAGCTCATAGGAGACTGATGCTGGAAGCAGGATGTCTGATTCTAATGATGTAGCAGCGACAGTCGAGAAAGCTGGAAATAAGAGGGAGTGCTTCAGTAAAAGCCTCCAAAGTGAAGTGCATACAAATATGATCTTGGTTTTGATTTGCCTCCCTTAGATCAGGAAAAACAGGGCATATCCAAATGTAAAAGCACAATGCTTATATAATGAATCTTCACTTACTGACCACTCTATTAGGAACACCGTTAAACGTATTCATGCATGCAATTATCCATGGTTAATGATCTCTGTGACTTTGACAGTGGTATGATTGTTGGTTGGATTGAATATTTCAGATACTGCTCTTCTGGGATGTCTCTAGAGTTTACACAAAATGATGTGAAAAACAAAAAAATAACCTATGAGCTGCAGTTCTGCGGTCTGATTCTCCTGATTTCTGCTGCAACACAGAGATAGTAGGGTCTGAATCAACAACAGTAAATTCATGAACCCAATCTGCCTTGTGTCAAGAGTTAAGGCTGGTGGTGGCGGTGTAATGGTGTGGGGAATGCTTTCTTGACGTAGTTTAGGTCCTCTAATACCAACTAAGCATCATTTGAGTGCCATAGCCTATATATCTGTGTATTGTTGCTTACCACACCTATCCCTTTAGGGATAATTTCCCATTCTTATAATGACTGCTTCCAGCTTGATAATGCATCATGTCATAAAGGCATCTCAAGCTGGTTGCATGAACACGACAGTAAGTTCAGCGTCCAATAGAGAACATTTAAAATTTTTCCAATGGGAGATTTGTAGCCTCAACCTGCAGATGATGACCAGAACTGAGGCCTTTCTAAGAGTGAAGTAGGGTCCTACCCAGATTTAGTATGGTGTTCCCTGTAAAGTGGCCAGTGACTGCATGTATCTCTGTATAGTGTTTCTACCATGCGTATTAATTAATGTGCATTAATTTAAGCTATAATTTAGATTGCTGCCACTCTGCACTGTTACAGGCTACGTTCCGAGAGGGAGCCGAGTGTGCGGCTTGTTTGCTGTCTGATATGTCACACAGATCGATAGGACTTACTGCAGGGAGTAGATTGGCTAACAGCAGAACGGAAGATGATATTGCAGAGTAGAGGGCTAATCAATGAGAAGTCTTGAACTTGGGAAACCCTTGTCATGTTTGTTAATACACTGCAAGCTTTTTACAGAAGGAATGGGCAGTAATGCTTGAAAGTGCTTGTCTGTATAAGAGAAGGTAGGCCTGCGTTAAAATCTAGTAGCACGCAGCACAACATTCCAAACTCTATTATTTACATTTTGTCATCACTGCAGTTTTTATTTGACTTTCAGTTCACCTTGGTAGGATTTCACATCATGTGTGTGAGGAGATGATGTGGATTTGAAAGTCTGGCTCTAAAACTTACCACCGTCTTTTTCTTCTTTGTTGACTCTGTCTGGATTGCCGTCTACTAATGGTTCATTTGCATTATCGATAAGCTCACCCTGTCACCTCTAACATAGACTCCTAAAAGAGAATAATTTTATGCAAATTAGATATTGATGCCTTAATGATTAATTGGCTTGTGAGTGCCATTAATATGCAGTAGTTGTCCTGTTATATGCATTTCTAATGACTTTGTATCACTCTGCTCAAACAAGGGGGAGGCTTTGATCAGGCTTTTTAGCATGTTTGTGCTGGGATAGAGAATTAGCTGCTAGCTTTAACGGGGAATGGCTGGAAGGAAATAATTAGAAGTTAAACACTTCAGTGTCACTCTATCCACACGAAGCACCATTCTAATGTACGCCTTAAAATCTACCAAATTATTTTCACAAATAAATACTTTTAATTAGTATGTTACGTACAATAACTGACAATATCAAGTATGAAATGACAGAAGAGCTATTTCTGTTTCTGTACAGCTCTTTCTCACACATGAGCACAGACACACACACACACACACACACAGACACAGGCAGGCAGAGTGAGGCAGACTGGCAGGCCGCTCATCCATCTTCCTGTTAGACAGGTCGAAGTGGCCGGTTTTGCCCTTTTGATTCACAGATGGGCTGAGTGTGGCAGCCGTTTTAATTTTAAATGAAGTGGAGCCATAAAGTTTCTCGCAGACCTCTACTTCATCATCCCTCTCCCACCCATCAGCACCTATCAGCGCAGTCTAAAGAGCTGCCACTGGCCCCTACAGTACATGACTTAACACTTATTCAATAAAAGCACCCAAATTCACCCCAGATTGATCACAGCAAATAAAATCTCCCTCTCTCCTCACTTTCAACCCCGGAACATAATTCAGCCACAAAATGTAACATTTGAAACTACAATAGCAGTGTTAAATATTCCAAGTGCCAGGCGAATGGAATAATATATAATCATATAAAAGTCTCCTTTTTCACCGTCAGACACTTGGAGGTTGGATATTGAGAGGATTTTTTTTGGAAGTAGTCTGCTTCATCATTACATTTCTCAGTGCCACATTGATCAATGTGTTTTGGCGTTTAGAACATTTGGTCTCACTGAGAAAAAGTATGAATTCATAAGACACTCTATAGTGGTTCATGGTCCCTACTGAATTTTACTACCACACCTGGATCTGTTGTCTTGTTAATGATCGCTTGTACACAGTCCGCTCTAGAATGATTGCCACCCTTCATAAGCATGAGTGAATGTAAATGAAACACACATGCAATGAGTAATATTTTGAACTGAATTATATATGTGATGCTACATAGTTTTTGGTAACTCTTAATCTTATTTATTAATATATTATTTAATAATTCATATTTAAGAGTCAATCATTAAAGAAAAGTATTTTGGGCTCTTTTTTTGTGCACAATAATTTAAGCTTCATGGAAATGGAGTATAATCGTTCTATTGTAATAGTTATAATAGTATAATATAACGTTGAAATTTCATATCCCCAGGAATGAGTTCAAACTTTGCCTCTTCTTTAGGTAGATGGAGAGAGAACTGTATTTCACTCTCCCAGACTTTTGAATCTTTTTAAAGTCCCTGTTGACGCTTAATGATATCCAACTTCTTATGTGTTTTTAATATCCATGATCTCATTTGTTTAGGTCAGCTACACCTGTCTCTTTTGTATTGAAAGGTCTCCATGTTTTTCCCCATGGTAATGACTGACGAAGGTATTACACCAGTGACATGTGTGTATTCAGATTTGGGCAAAGGCACCAATATAAAGTACTTATTTTAACTATATGTATATCATTAATTTTGCCACACATCTTTTTATTTAAAATACTATTATTAAAAATGCATAGGATTATTTTATTAGTGGAAAGTTTCTCTAATTTGAGAGAAAAATTGTAATCATTATGTATAATGTTTCCATCCATTCATACATCGATCTTCAATCCATCGAGTCCATCGATCTTCAGTATCGCTTATCCTACACGAGGTTGTTGGGGAGCTTGGAGCTTATCCCAGGGAACTCGGGGCACAAAGCTGGGGACAACCTGGACAGGGTGCAAACCCACTGCAGGGCACAATCACACACATTCACACACTACAGATAATGACTGACTGCCAGTCAGTCTGCAACGCATATCTTTAGACTTGGGGAAGAAACCCGCAAAGCATGGGGAGCATATGCAAACTCCGTGCACACAGGGCTGAATTCGGGATTTAAACCCCCAACCCCCTGGTTCATAGCTGTCGTGTGATAGAGGAGAACCAGCTAGTGGGTGGGATTGTTTTATTTTTGTGTCTTTGGTCTGCGGGAGGAAACTGGAGTACCCAGAGGAAACCCCTGAAGCACGGGGAGAGCATGCAAAATCTGCACACATACGGTGAAGGTGGAAATCGAACCCCCAATCCTGGACGTGCGAGGTAAACGTGTTAATCATTAAGCCACCGAAAGCCACCCTCTGCCTGCACTGACAGTAATTCCTTGATTAACCCCAATAAATGTGTCTAATAAATACAATAAATGTGTTTATTGGTATACACAGGCATTAAAGAAAAGATCCAGTGTTGCTGCTGGAAAAGCTCAAGATGTCACTCATGGCATGCATGTGACACAAATTGTCCTGAATTTTGCCCTTCTAATGCATGTGGGTCAACATGAGGCTGTGACCTTTACTTAGTCTCTGTCAGGGTGTGTGTGTGTGTGTGTTTGTGTGACAGGTAGATGAACCCAACATGCTTGTTTAACCCGTGTCTCCAGGAAGGTTAGAGAAGGACTTGACCAGGTGAGAGACAGAGCACGTGTGACACAATGACTGCTGTCCTGTCTGATTGGCCTGACACTCTCACTCATTCTGATGTACAGCGAGCTGTCTGTCAGTCAGCAGTGTGTGTGAGAGTGAGAGAAAGAATGAGAAAGGGGGGCAGAGAGAGAAAGAGACAAAGACTGACAGCACTTTGGCAGCTCATGTCACCCATGACAGTGACACTTGCGTGACATCATGTATAGTACAGACATTTGTGTGTGTGAGGTTGTGTGTATGGGCTTGTTAGGTGCAATAATCTGTACCTGTGTCATCCTATACGTTGGTGGAATTTTCCACCATTTAGCCTTGTCATGTTGTCACTATGTATTGATTTATTACACAAAACATTCCATTGGAGGTTAGTGAGGCCTTATGTAATAACCTGAAAAACAGCCCGTGTGTGTGTGTGTGTGTGTTCATGTAAGACACAGTTAGAGGGCACAGACATTGATGGAGCAGAGAATGGCAGATGCTGCTAGTTCATGTACGCGGCTGTTTCCTCTTTCCACATGCCCTAACTCAAACCCTCGCTGGCAGATGCTCAACAGTGTGAGTCCAGTCTAGATTTTTATAAAATTGGGTTATATTATATTTTACAGGAAAGAGAGTAACATCACATTACCCCATTACTGAGAGATGATCCAATTAAAGAAGCTCAATAAGCTCCATTTATTTAGAAGAAGAAGAAGAAGAAGAAAAACCCTCTTAATTATGTAGTTAACGAAATGGTAATTCTAGGTGAATGGGATGGTCTCTATGTTTAATGTCAGCAGATGCTGTCATGGAGCCATCACAAGATCTCAAGCTGATAAACTTCTTTTTTCCCCCCTCTTTGGGACTGAAGCACGAGACAGACAGCCAATTTCTAGCTGCTGATGTGATTGATAAAGCCTCAGTGACAGACTGGAGTAGATCAGGCTTATTTGCTTTGATACATATAAATAGGAAATTAAGCAGCAACATTGTCAGGGTTAATTAGCAGAGAGAGAAGTGGTGCCTCATCTGTCTGACATTCTGAGATTCATGTAAAATTCTATTGTCATCTCTGTCACACACACACACACAAACACACACACTCTCTCTCTCCTTACTATCCTTGTGAGGACCTTACGTTGATATAATTATTAATGCATCTAATTAATTAACTTTATGCCTAAACCTAAATCTAACTTGAACCTTAATCACACTAACCAAAAGATGATCATTTGAGTCTTTTAATTATGATTAATTAATTAATTAGTTAATTATTAAAATAAATTTATTTTCTTAATTTTTGTAGAGTGTACAATTTGGAAGAGAGATATTCTACTGCCTCATTAATCTTCTTTACATTTTCTTGTACTTCTTTTAAGAATAATAAGAATAATAATACATTTCATATGTCATGCTACTGAATCAGTCCATATTGCCAAAAACACTTGATTTTAAGCAGCTTTTTTTTTTTTAATTTGTGGGGCAGTTTGTGGAGTTTTTTTGTGGGGTTTTTTTGCGGAAAACTCCTTGGATTACACAAAATTACTTTGCATGGTCTTTCGCAGGGAAGTTTGTTGGTAAATGAGACCTTTTGGCTGTACTCATATATGACGCACGTGAATCGAAGAGGGCTTCGAGTGAATATGCATTATAATGAAATCACATGACTTGGCCCAAATTTTGAAAAATTGCAAGCTCTTCCATATATTGCAGAGTTTATTTGATTTTCTGTTAATTTCTCCATCCATCCATCCATCCATCCATCTTCAACCGCTTTCTCCTTTTCAGGTTCGGGTGGGAACGTGGAGCCTATCCCAGTGAGCATCGGGCACAAGGCGGGGTACACCCTGGACATGGTGCCAGTCCATCGCAGGGCACACAATCACATACACACCCATTCATACACTTCTGCAATTGCAAAATCGTGAAATCCTGCAGGGACTGACTGAATATTCTATTTAATGTATGATAATTTTTATTATTTATATTATTTCCCTGATATATAATACATTAGCTTTTTAAATTCTAAAATCTTGATAAATATTATCCATGTATTTAGCGTTAATAGCTAAAACCTTTCTCAAATCAAATTTATAATAGACATATTTAGTGGGAGCAAGCACTGGAAAAATTTATTGTTTTAAATAGGATTAATTTAAAAAAAACAAAAAAGATTTATAGCATTCTGCTGCTAATGCAAACTATTAATTTCTAAAGTGTCTACTTTTTTATTTTTGAGGTTTGAAGCAGGCTACTGTTCAGGTCCATGGGATTAGTGCACTATCCAGGTGAAGGACAGCGAGTCCTCCAGCAGCTTTGTCTTCACTACTTTACCTGATTCGGTTGGTTGGTTCTCCCTGACATCGAAACCTCACTTGTTAACAGCACAAGCGAGCTGACATGAGAGCGAGAGCGAGAAAGTGAAAGAACCGGGGAGAGCTATAAGTCATTACCCGCTGGAAATAGCACATCATTGAAAAGATAAGCGCAACAATGAGTTCCCATTCCCTGATAAGTCTTGGGGGTTGCCGTGTTATTTCCTCTCTCTTATATATATGGTTCCTGTTATTGAATTTAGCTCAGGATAAATAACAGTGGTGGTGAGCTGTCCAGTCGCCCGTGCTTCCTCACTCATATTCTCTCATTCTGGGCTTTTGTCTCTGCCGTTATAGCATCTGTGTATGTGTGTGTGTGTGTGTGTGTGTGTAGTACTGGCCCACTGCTACGTGTGCGTGTTACTCTTCTTGTTCTCATACTTTGGTAGTAGAATGCTACATTTAGATTGTTTCCCCGAATTAACTCAGTTAAATTATTCAGTGTTTTCCATAAGCTTCTTATAAGATAAAGATTACATATGATCATGCTCATGAGCCAATTTGATTTCATTTCAGTCTACCACACACGGCCTAAACATCAAAAATCCATCTACGTGCCATGCAACAGCTTGAGAATCTCCTGTGTTTTATTGAATCGACTGTCAAAGCCGTTCCTCGTCACTGTGTTTGATTAAGAAACGATCTATTAAGTGTATGGAAATGTATGTATAAGAAGTGAATTGATCCCGGCGTCGGGAAGCTATGATGAAAATAGGAGAGGAGAGAAGGACCTGACCTATTGAAGACATACTCAATGCTATGTCACTTTCCTACCAGGCCTAATCAGTTAGCTGCACGTGACAACCTCACGGAGAAGTCCATCTACTTTACACTCCTTTTGTGGGCGTGCGGTCTCTTTGAACGCAAAGCACTGGTCCAAATGTTTTCGCTTTTCCTAACAAACTTATTGAACCGAATTACAAATTCAGCCTGCACGTATGCATGATCATATCGAAAAACACGCCAGATAGTGTGGCAAAAGCTTTTTTATGGTGTTTGTAGACCACTCAAAAAGAGTTGTGTGAATAAAATTCATAATTAATAACATTAAGGTCTAATGAGCAGCAAAGAGACATTATGGAAACTCCCCAATTGCGTTAATATATCCCACTACACTGAAAGGAAAGTGCTTCCACGGTGTTTAGATACTATGGATGGGCTAGATTAGGCTGATTTAATTTGACAGCTCCCACACTCATCATCATCGGAAATGACAGAGCTTCTTAAACGTGAAATGCCCTCTGAGCGAGCAGGGAATCCAGCTGCACTTTGATACGCTAATTGTTTTGGCTAATTAATTGAATCGTTAATTTACAACACAGCTTCATTTTTAATCGACTGCTATTGGATTAAGACAGCGCTACTTCTAATGCCGGGCGACATTAATGTAAGGGCTTGTAGAAGCTCGAGCATTTTAGGCTTTGGGTTTGTCTTAAAGCAGACTGTAGCATTTTTTCCCCCTAGTCTGGTTCACTTTTTCTGTTTGCAAAAAGCTGTCAGGTGCTTAGCAGATGTTGTATGTGCGCATGTGTGTGTGTGTGTGTGTGTGTGTTTGAGAGATCACCAACTGTGCCTATCATTTTCTTCAGCAGATAGTACAGATGTGCTACAGGTGTAATACCCGTAAGTTGATGTCAATCATGAACTTCTCCAGGGTGCTTTGGCCAAAACTCAGTTATGTTGGGCTTGTAGTTTTCTGTACTGTGGCGTATGGACTTGTTTCTGACATGTTCTGTGTTTACCCCTCCATTTTCTACTGTGAAATAAAGAAAGAAAGACTTTCATCTACTCTTTAATTGGTGCTGTTTTCCTGATAATATTACCAAATAGAAGGAAGAGTAATTAAGGGGCAATTAATAACATAGCCAAATTAATAACACATCCTAAAAGCATCCCTGTGTATAAATTGGCATATTATACGTACTGAATAACATCCGAGATGAGAATTAGTGTGTCCCAAATAAAAGTACGTTGAAATGAGTATCCCAAAGTTTCCTGGATGGTCTACTATTTCTGGTAGGTTCTCGAAGTGTGGATCCGTGGACACTTTTTCAGCTAATTTTGTCTACAACTCGAGGAGGAGTTTTGTGACGGTTTTCCTCGCCGAATTCAATGATGCATTTTTGAAAGGTGTAAATGAAATGTGGGAAACTAAATCAAGGGAATGATAAATCATGTAGCATAAATTATATAAGGAATAATGAATGAAGAAAAGCCGAAATGCGACGAGGAGTTTGTTTACTGTGACAGTGTTTTCTGTTCCGGGTAACAATGTTTTTTTCTGTTACATTACATGTTAGTATGTCCCAGTACTTGCATACTCTTTTACTACACACTCAAAAATATCTACTTTTGCTCCACAAAAAGAGTATGTACTTTTAGTACACAGTAAAAGTATGCCAATTGGGACACAGGGCATGATTTTTTGGAGTTGAGAAGAAACCCACACGGACACAGGGAGAACGATTGAAACTCTGTATAGACAGTAAATTCGATCATAGATTTGTAGCAGGGACCATGGAAGTCTAAGACTCAAAATCATCTTTTCCACAATCACAGGAAGTAAAAAGCTTTATACAACTGAACCTCTGTTTTTCTTTTTTTTTTTGCTGGAGACTGACCTACCGTGTTGATTTCCTTTATTATTCAGTGGTAATGCATGTTACCAAAGCTGAAAAGTATTTAAAGACCCGGGGTTTGAATCTGTTTGAATCTGCAATGCCTAATGTGACAGGTTTTGAACACTGAAGGCTCTCAGTGTATAATGTATTTCTTACATTCTGTTGGATGACAGTAATGTTTTAACTTTGCAAATTCATAACAATTCAGTTAGTATAAAAAGGTTTACCAATTCAATTCTAGTGGGTTTTATTGTCACTCCGCTGTATAAATTGTACACACTGGAACTAAATGTTGTTTTGCCAGGGACACTGTGCAACACACAGCAGTACAATACACAGACTTCGATAAAGTGCAAATATATGATAGTGTGAGATGAGTGCCAAATATACAATAAATACACAGGACGGTAAACACACACAGGATGTTGCACATGAACTAGACAGGACAACAGAACAATATTGGATGGATTATATGGCATAGCTGAGAAAGAGCTGCATAGTCATAGCAACCTGTATCTAGAAACTGTGAAACATAAACTGTATACTCAGCAATCAAGCAGTTTAACTGGCACAAAAGCTTAAGGTTAGGTTTGGGGTAGGGGTACCGTTCTTCCCTTTTCTTATAATCATTTATATGACATTAAACAGAGTCCAACTACATCATACACACTCGCTTGAATTTATGTGGCTTTCACATGAGATCAGGTTGCTCAGTTACTGTTAAAAGCTCAGCACAATGAACAAAGGAGTTTATAGGAGTTGGACTGTGGTGGATGGAGGAATAATATGATTGTGTGTGTGTGTGTGTGTGTGTGTGTGTGTGTGTGTGTTTTAGGAGGGGATCCATTCAGGGCTGTGTGGAAAATGACAGAAGCTGTGTGAGATAAGCGATGCTGTCAAGCAGGACAGCAACAAAATGCCCCCATCTTCTTCCCCCGATTTCCATCACCCCCCTACTGATAACAATTAGATGTAATTGGACAGTCCGGTGTGGCTTAGTGCTCCGATTGTCGGCTCACTGTGTGAGCTGCTTCCACAGACAGTGAGGGAGATGATGTCTGATTGAAGGAAAGTGAGGGTTAGTTAAGCTCTCTGCTGCATCTGTGCTTCTCGGCACTGCCAAGGACACACTTTCAACCAGGTTCCCATCTCCTCCTGCTGTCAATTACCAGTCTGTACCAATACACATGATGTATATTCGTACATCGTGCAGAAACAGTGTAAAACAGCTTAATAGTATAAATGGTAGTAAAAGTCGAATATTATTTTCATCTTATCAATACACTCATATGTAAAATGAAATATATATTTTTTTCACCACACAACAATACAAGCCATGATACAAATGCTTGATTTTGCTGTGGGTTTTTTTTTTTTCTCAAAAATTGCAATGCAATTTTTTGTGTTTTTCTTGTGGAAAACCACTTGAATTGGTCAAATTGCAATTGCACGAAATTGTAAAAAGACACAAATGCAGAAAAAGAACGGTGTAAAATATCACTCTGTGCTTTAGCATAAAGCTTTGTGCATTAGCATATTATAAACCCATATCACTCTTAATAATTTGTACATTCTTATTGTAACTTTTTCAGTGATGTTTCATGTTTCTAGATTAACTGCATTTACATTATATACTGTACATACACACTTACCTGTCTGTGCTGCATGTAGGGATGAAGATCCAGCAATGGGATGGTGAGTTCAGCTGTTTGTACACAGTGGAATCTGTAGTGAGAACAATGGTAAAGGTAAACTCCTTAAACTTGATGCTAAAAGCAAGGTTATGTGCCAAAATGTGATATAAGCCTGGCCTTTCCAGTGGATTCTGGAATTTTATGAATAAAATATCTAGATATGATGAAGAAATTTGGGCCTAATTTTGAAAGTGAGAAAGTGGCAGTACTTTCACACCTAATAAAATTGTCACTGATAGATAATAAGCAACCGATATATGAGCAAAAGGTTTTTAAACAATTAAAATTAGGTTTTTTTGGTCACTGCTAACAGGCATTGACATTTTAATATGCTACCTTTTACAGTGAAACCCATGAGTATTTATAACACCTATCTGTGTATGTAAACCAAACAGCTCTCATAAAGGGCTTCACTGCCACATTAAATGCATAGTTGAGTTAAATTAGGTTAGCTCTTTATAGCACGAGAGGAAAACAAATGGACAGAGACGCTGCTTTATTTTTTCACTGTAATAACTTCAATGCATGCTTAAATCAATGGGGCTGGACTGGAGGCAATGATATTAGCCTAACTGCTGGGAATTAAATATAGTGATGTGAGCTGGGACTTGCTTGAAGAAAAAAAAAAGATTTGCATTGTAGTAATGACAGCTCATTAAGGGCAGTGCGAGACCTATTGAACAGCACTCCATAATGCTAAATTATAGTTAATCCAATTGCATTCTGTGGAACAAACCTAGAACTTTGTCTCTGCACTGGATATACACTGGATTTTTTTCTTTATTCATTACAAAACATATTGGACTATATTTTACATATATTTTACAAAAAGTACATTGGTTATTTAAAATTTTTGATGTACATCAACACACAAAATAGACCAGCCACTGTAACATGAAAACCGCTTACGCAGTGTGCATGGACTGGAATCATGTGTTACAAACACTATAAAATATGTACGCTTTTGTAGTAACTTTACAATTATAATAACGATAAATACGAGAAGGATTTAATGCCTGTGAATCACTTACATGCTCCGGATGTTAATAGTAAAGATGCAGATATGAATAGGTGATTATAGAGTATGCCATCAAATCACATTTCCTCTTGAAAACATTATTTTTAAACAGTTAAGATCCTCCTTCATATGATTAATTGTTTAATTCGTAACTCACTAACTCTCAGTAAATGTATGCCAAATGCAGCGCAAGACAGGCCATGTAAAACGCCCTCACTAAAGTACTGTAATTTATATGTCAGTGAATTTTTATATTTATTCTGGACTGGACAACAATTGCTGGCCTGTTGTATTGGTTTTATTCTGAATTTGAAAGCTGTTTTTTTAATTTTTTTTTTTTTTAAACAGGCTGTACCTTTAGTGTGTTTGTCATTAGGCGCAGATTGTTCCACAGGCACCGATGGGACAAGAATTCAAAATTTATGATCCGTGTGTACACTTCTTCAATCCAGCTTAACTACAGGAAATGCTACAAGCACTTTTGTTGCTATTTCTGACAGCATCGAACCGAGCTGTTGCCAGAGCCACCAGGGGGTTGACTGGTACCAAAAACACGGCTCTAATGAAGCAGCCTTCTGCATGGCCATGTGTGTTTGCGTTTACTGAAGGCAGTAGTGGTGGAAAGTGAAGTTTGTCTTCCTCACAGTAGGCTACTCCCTAGGTATGTTTCTATTACTCCCAAACCCCTTGTCGCTTTTGAGGAGCTCTCCCTCCCATTTTTATTCCTGTGTATAGGTGTGTATGTGTGTATATGTGTGTGTGTGTGTGTGTGTGTGTGTGTGTGTGTGGGATACAGTGCTGCATATGCTCCTTTATGAATTCTCCCTGTAAATAAATTAAGGCCGGCATCATTTTCCTACACTACAGTGAAGTGTTTGTGTTGCTGGGGGGAGTGGGGTGGATACCTGTTACAGCACTCCAGTCCCCTTTTTTTAAACTTTAATAATCTCCAGCTGTCAGGGACAACCTGACCTGCCACTTCTGCTTATAACTTGTCTCCTAGGCATGAAATAATTAAAGGTGCCAGCCAGAGACCGAGTCACTGCAGCAGGCAGAGGCTGAGAGAGAGCCAGGAAGGCAGGGACATTATTAGATAAATAGCCCTTGAAATGGAAAGTGTGCACAAAGCAAGAGGTGCGATTTCCAGGGCCCTGGCCCCATCCTTCTCCTCGAAGGTCCCTTGGTAGTGCTAAAGGGGACAGATTGGGAGACCCAGGCTGTCAAGTGCCCTGACATGGTGAAATGATCTACTATCTCTACGTCCTCAAAACCTACACTCACTTAGTCTGTATGGGTTTGGAAAATGGCAAATTGGCAGAATTGTGCCACTCCTGTCTCTTAATTGCTTAGTTAAAGCATGGTTAATACTTTGTTTGTATTTTGACAAATTAAAGTAGTTCGGATTTTTTAAGCTGATGTTATCTGAAATAAAGGAAATAAAGGTCTGCTTAAATAAAGGTCAAAATAGTTCAAATTATACTTTAGTACCTGAATGCTCCAATTTGAATAGATAAATACTACTCTGAAAACAGACCTATATAGACTTAGATTTGATATATACTTTATACTGTACAAAACATTCCTATAATGTTGATGTCATTAAATCAGTTCTGCGATATTGAACGACTGTCTTTAGATTTCGTGGCAAATAGTTTTTTTTTGTTCTGCAAACAACAAGTAAGCAAACTCGGGTCCAAATCCATACCAGTGGCTTACAAATAACAGGAACTGACATTAATGGACATTAAATAACAAAAAAGGAAGTCAATTGAAAATAAATAAAAGAAAATAAAAGCTCTGTATAGCTTCAGTATTTTTAGGGCATACTTATTATGCAAAAAAAAACAAAGCAGATAAATACTTTTGAAATTCTGCATTAAAAGAGACAAATGACATTTATATTTGGGAATAAAAAAACTTAGCTGAGAGAATAATTGTGTTTATGACTTCCATGGAACCATTTAATGTTCTTAAATTGCAATGCAAGTAGGCTGAAAAACAACGTAGAAAGCCAGTTGATGAGTCCCTGTCTAAAAGGGTTTTAGATATTATCCCACATGTTCAGTGAATTGTTGGGTCTGAGTCCATGTTTGTCGATTTCGAGTTGAGACCAAGTCTTTAACCAAGCGAGCCCGAGTCCTTAAAGGGGCCGAGTTGGGTTCAAGTCCGAGTCCGTATTGGTTGAATTCAGCCGAGTCTAGAATGTAATAAAATTTTAAAAAAGGGTTAGGATAAGTTAAACACTGAGCTTATATTTTAATTAATATTTTAACCTTCACAAACCAATGGCAATATAAATGTAACAAAAAATACCACTAATAAATATTGCCATTAAATGTTTTTATTTCATGTCATCAGCACCTCAAAAAAGGGGATATAGAGTTATATGTAGAACCTTATTATATTATAAGTGTATGAAAATACAAATGAACCTGTTTTGTTATTGTATCACACTATATTGTGTCCTCCAGTTCGAGGTGATATTTCAGTGATTTGATGAGTCTCTCCCACAGTTATATAGTCTGAGAGAGAGAGGACAGAGTAGAGTTACATTTAGCAGCAGGTCATAACAACAAGCTTCATGCTTTATTAATGCTTTTAATCTGTCTATGAATGACAACAAACTCATTTCTGAACTCAGCTCTGTTCTTTTAACTTTTTTCATTTTAATTTAATTAAGGAAAAAAAAAAATCCCTATCAGCGGGGTTTATGATATTTACTATTCAAGTAAGAAATACTACAGAAATTAAATAAAGCAATTAAATGTAAAATAAAATCGACTTCACTGTATGACATGTACAGTGATTCTTATTAAGGTTACTGAAGTGATTCAGTCAAGTGAGTGAGTGAGTGATTTTCTCTTTGTCTTTTGTTGTTTGATTCACATTAATGACACAGACAGCAGCAGGTTTATTAGAGTGCTGTCACTTTAAGACCTAATGCACAGATCCAATATACTGTATTGACCAACCTAGGGACACATTCATAAATAAAAAATCTATATTCTAAATTTATATTTCTATAAAGCTGCTTTGGGACAAAGTCCACTATTAAAAGCAACACACAAATAAAACCAAATTTAATTGAACGTCCGATTTTCCCCCAACATTCACTTAAGACATAACCGACTGTGTTTGCATGAATACTTGGTCAGACCTGCATATGGACATGATGTGTGTATATATTTGACCGTCCAAGTGTAATAAGCTGCTGAAAAGAACTCAATTCGGTACTCACATGATGAGGCGGAATTCCGTGCGCGTGTTTCAAGTGTGTGAGCACAGAAAGCCCCCTGGTCAGGCAGGAAGACGTTCATTCATTTCTTGTTATCTTAATTTTATGTTGTTATTTATTTTTATCTTTCCTGTCATGTTACACATGACGCAGACTCGACTGTACTCTGAAAAATCTGAAAAGGTCTGTGTCAAGTTCAAGTTAATTGGACTCCAGTCCGAGTCCGGGATCAAGTACCCCAACTCTAGTAAATTTGCAGTGTAAATGACAAAAACTACAAGGGAGTATTTAAAAAAAGAAAACTATAAAAAAAAATATATTAAAAGTATAAGGGCAAGAGAATATTAAAATTATTATTATTTTTTATTTATTTATTTTACCTTTGCAGAGACAGGAAGTTATACAAATATACAGTGCCCTCCACTAACATTGGTCTTTATTGTTTAACCTTTTGATCTTTTGTTAAAAAAATTCACAAAAATACTCTCATGGATATCAAACAATTGCAAACACAACACAGGTTTATTTAAAAATATATCTTTGTTAAATATAGGTGTGCAACAATTTTTGGCACCTTTTTAATCAATACTTTGTGCTACCTTCCTTTGCCAAGATAACAGCTCTGAATCTTCTCCTATAATGTCTGATGAGGTTGGAGAATACATTGCAAGGGATCTGAGACCATTCCTCCATACAGAATCTCTCTAGATCCTTCAAATTTCAAGGTCCACACTGGTGGACTCTCCTCTTCAGTTCACCCCACAGGTTTTCTATGGGTTTCATGTCAGGGGACTCCATATGGCTACCGTTCTGTGTGCGCCAAAACCGCCTCTGTATTTTGGTTTCAAAATAGGAATAAGAATCTTAAAATAGGAATCTTGTCAGCTACGTGACTGCAGCTCACATACTAACATAATAATAATATATAGATAAACACATGAAGAAAAACAAACTTAAAAAACAACACAGGTTTACAAAAAAAAATCTTTGTTAAATATAGGTGTGCGACAATTATTGGCACCCCTATGAATTCATATGAGAAAAATATATTTGAAGTATATTCCCATTGATATTTTAAAAAATTATATTTTTGTATACTTGGGTGACTGGGAACAGAAAATTGTTTAACCATGACTTCCTGTTTCACAGGGGTAAGACCAAGGAATATAGCTGTGATGTGCAGCAAAAGGTTGTTGAGCTTCATAAAATGAGAAGTGGCTATAAGAAAATAGCACAAGCATTGAAAATGCCCATTTCCACCATCAGGGTAATAATTAAGAAGTTCCGGTCCACTGGAAATGTTACGAATCAACCTGGAATTGGACGTGTGTTTATATTGTCTCAACGCACTGTGAATTGGATGGTTTGCGTCTTGGGGTCAGAACATCTCCAAAACTACAATCCGAAATAAAATGATAAATATCATGATAAATATGATAAATATCAATGAAAAATATCAACAGATATTAAATGAAGACCTGAATGTGTCTGCCAGAAAACTTAAAATGGGCAGTGGCTGGATCTTCCAGCAGGACAATGACCCAAACCATACATCAAAATGGTTTACTGACCACAAAATCAAGGTCCTGCCATGACCATCTCAGTCCCCTGACTTGAACCCCATAGAAAACCTGTGGGGTGAACTGAAGAGGAGAGTCCACCAGTGTGGACCTCGAAAGTTGAAGTATCTGGAGAGATTCTGTATGGAGGAATGGTCTCAAGTCCCTTGCCATGTATTCTCCAACCTCATCATGCATTATAGGAGAAGACTCAGAGCTGTTATCTTGGCAAAGGATAATTGTTGCACACCTGTATTTAACAAATTGTTTAATTGTTTGATATCCATGAGAGCAGAGTATTTTTGTTAAATTCTTTTTAGACAAAAGATCAAAAGTTTAAACAATAAGAACAATTTTTCACAGCCTTCTTTGCTCTTATTTACCAAGGGTACCAATATTAGTGGAAGGCACTGTATCGTGGAAGCCTTGACCTAATTTATTAGGTCTTTCCCTAGGCCTAGGAATATACATACATGCCACACAGATATTTAAAACTCAAGTTAAAAGCTCAGAAGAACAGGGTTAACTTAATTGATTCTACTCTATAACTACTATCTGTCTCTGTCTCTCTCTCTCTCCCTGTCTCTCTTTCTCACCCTCTGTACATCCCTCCCTCCTTCCTAAATATTTACCACCCCTTAACCACGTTTACAGATTCATTTGCAGCATGCGCGCCTTTATTGACTGGCAGTGAGGCTGATTACTGAAGCAGTCGGGCCCATCGCATGACGTTCATTCCTCAAGCAGCAGGGCCTTACCCGAGAATAACAATCCTGTCAAATTAACCACGGGGGTCTAAATTATTCAAATACTGTAAATCCTCTCTCTATACCACTTTCCCTGCGCATAATTTGTCTTTTCATTGTTGCCAATTTACTGGCAATACTATCAATTAATGATGCCAGCTCTCTCTAAATAGTGCCGGGGAAAAATGTGTCAACACGTTGACTGGTTTGGAGGAGAGAAGCTGGCAGACGGTGGATTTAACGTCTGCTTTCATTCATTACCCTGACACTTCTACACTCTTCTATCTCCCTAGGAAAAAACAGCATGATTATATTAGCTTTCTCTTTTGCTGCTTATCTCCTCAGTGTTAAGTAGTTTCATTGTGCTTTGCAAGGTGTCTAATAGTGTTAATATTTCTCCCCTCATAATTGAAAGAATCTTAATGAAATAGAATTACAACTGTGTATAGTTTCATTTTTGTGTTCTGCATGTTATTGTAGCGGTTTCTTGGGACAATACAGTGAAGTAAGTACATAAATAAATAAAGTGACATATTGCGGCGGTTGAGAAAGATTATGGGTAACCTAATTACGTCTTTATTGATTCAAATTTTTATTTAGCTTTGAGAATCGGTTTATGCTGTTCTTCTAATGACCCCATCAGTTACAAGATAAATAATACTAATCAAGATATGATTAATGTACGAATATATGCTAATGCCTGCAAAGAATAAGCCCATGTCTCAATGCGAAATACCAATTATGTTAGTAATAAGAACCAGTGAAGAAGAAAATATTTTCACTTTTCCATGTCATATGTTGCTTTATTTCCCCATTATAGATGAAATTACCACAGGCAGCATTTATATGAATTCAGTGGGGTTCATTTTAATAAATTATACTAACACTATATTTGAGCTAATCCTTAGTATCTTAATTCTAGAAATTATATTAATTTCTATTAATTCTAATTGTACACAATGTTTTGATTATTTAATTCCCTATTACTCACAAAGATACTGTGCATTAGTTCCCAAGTGTATGTGTGTATTATTTTAATAAATGGAAAAAAGAAATGTGTATGGAAAAATGAATGTAAGCATCAGTTGTTGTTGTTTTGTTTTTTTACACCCATTTTACAACAGTTCACCCTTTTCTACTCTTTTACTACTGACACTGTGCTAAAATAACATCACAACAATGAGAGTCTAGTGAAAAAAGATAATTGTGGTTTTAACTTGTAAAATGTAGTATTTGCTATAAATACTGTCATTTCTCTGGACTCTTCTTGATTGGTGCTGATTCCGTATGACAGGGAACCTTTGTGGTTATTTATAGAACGCGTTTACATACATAAGTGTTACACCCCTTCTAACCACCGAGGGCAGTGAATATCAACAGGAAAATGTATGCCACAATGAAATGAGGACTCAGCCCAGCTTAGGACTGACTCGAAAGGTGTTCAGAGATGACTGCTACACACACATTACTGGTAGAGGCAATGTTAACCAGCACAGTAATGTCCAGGTAGCAGCAGCGCAGACTGACAGTGAGGAGAGATGACATGACATGTAAACTGGCATGTCATGGTATGGATGACATCCACACCCAGTAGGCCAAACAGGGGAGCTCCGTCCCTGACAGATGAATAGTTGATCTGATGATAGAATACCCCTGTCCAGTCCAAATAGTACCATAGGGCAAATAGTACCATTCTGGGCGTAACAAGGAACTCTCTGCAGGTTCAATATCACAGAATGCTGTGAGGTCAGTTAATAGGTTAACATAAGTGGGTGACAGGACTTTGGGCAGAAACCAGGGTCAGTTCAGAAACATTAATGCCACATTGTTGTCACTTCAAGCTTATGACCAATTAATTACCTTCTTCCACTCTTTTTGACGAGGTGACAGAGATCAAAGTCAGTCTTTAAAGAAACCCAGTTCATTTTAGCATGCTGCATGGGCTCATAAGAAGCACAAGGGAAGATTGCATACTCTGGGAGAATGGGGGATGAAGGCTTCAGAAAAGTTGTGAGCTTTCTGTAAGATGCTATCCACTCTGCTGTGATGCTCGCCAATATCTAAACCTCCTTTAATCTCACAATTCACATTCAATTACAGAATCAACAATTTCAGCTAAGCCATGTCTGATGCCATGTCACCCGTATGCCTCAAAAGAGGTTTAGATGGAGACTCAAGTATATAGATTCTCAGTTTCTTACTTAGCATATCAGTTGCTGTTGGACATGAAGTAACCGTGAATGGACTGCACAAATATGACAAATTAAACTCACCACAGCAGAAGAGATTATGGAAGGGACAGCATTTACTGCAAAGGCCACTCCAAAACTTAAATTTTTTTATTTTTTTTAGCCATCAGAGCTGGATTTACTCCTATGCTTTGGATCATTGTCTTGCTGCATAATCCAGTTGTGCTTGAGTTTCAACTTACGGACTGAAGACCGGACAATTCATGTTTCTATCAATTACTGCAAGTTGCCCAGGCCCTGAAGCAGCAAAGCATCCCTACACCATCATACTTACTCCACCATGCTTGACCATTTTGTGGAATTCTGTGTTTGCTTTATGCCAGATGTCAAGAGACCCCTGTCTCCACTTCCAAACAAGGATAATTCAAGGTGTTTTGGCAACATTCAGACAAGCCTCAGTGTTCTTCTGGATTTTAATAAACTCCATGCGGTTGAAAAAGTTCTATTTAAGTGTTGATTTGGTTGAACATGGTTTGAAGTAATCAGGTCTGGTTGTGTTTAGTCCAGCTGAACCCCATTATGAGTGCAGTTTCATAGATTTGGGGAATTAGTAAGTGTAGGGGCAAAAACATTTTCACACAGGCCCAGTTGGTATTGGATAACTTTTTTGCTTCAATAAATAACATTATCATTTAAAAACTGTATTTTGTGTTTACTCAGGTTGCCTTTGTTTTATCTTAGATCTTGTTTTAATTTCTGAAACAATTTAGTACAAGATTTAGTATGAGTCTGTTTTTTCACATCAGTGTATGTTCTAAAGCTATCTGATTAATTATTTACTTTAACCGAGCTCCATTTCATTTATACAGTAATGATACCCAGTTACTCTTAGTTATTAACACAAAATAAAAAATAAGACAAACATTATAATAAATAAAATGAATTCTGAGAGTGTACATGAAACTTTGTTGTGACCCCCCCCCCCCCCCCCGCCCCCCGCCAAGACTCTGTTTGTTTAAAGCAATAAATGATTTGACACGTGGGTGGAAATCTGAGGCCCATCTGAGCTGAGTAGTGCTGATATTTTGCACCAAAGTGCAGATTATGAACACTGAAGTTAATTATGAGGGAGAAGCGACCTGCATTAAACTGGCCTTGGGGCAAATCCATTTTTTGCAGAGCAGGGCTGTCTCATGTAGTTAGGGAGGTAAGCATTTACTAGTCCCAAAGAAATTCACTTTTGATGATGTTGTTTTGTGCTGTCTAGATTTATTAGTAGAGCATTACTGAAGATAATCTTAACAAACACTATCATGGTGAACTATGTGAAGATATATTATGTATAAGTCCTGCTGTGGACTGAATGCAACAAAGACAGAAATCTGATATTAACTCATTTTCCCTAATCTCTAAAATGGCACATTGTAATACTGCAGTGAGAACTAATCAGATACATATTAAATGTAGCATTAAGGACTTTCTAAACATTCAGAGAAAGCTATCTGAAGGATAGAAGGATATCTGTAGACTAAATATAACAGGTGTTTAATTTTAAGCAGACTCATCATGCTTTAAAAAAAATATAATATATATATATATGTATATATATGTGTATATATATGTGTGTATATATATATATATAATTTTCATCAAATATTGTAGTAATAAGTCTTATTTAATTATTAATGTCCTTTTTATTTTCATAACCATGAAGAGATTAACCAATGATCTCCTCCATGAAGTGGAATTAACAATCATCTTTTTTTTTTCCAATAGGTAGGACTATTTTGTTGGAAATGCATAACTCCAGGGCTTATGGACTGCCAAGGTACATGCATAAACCTCGACTGAGGTTTACATAATCACACACTTAATTAAATGTATTTGGACAGCGACACAATTTTTCGTACTTTTGCCTCTGTCATTCCTAAACGGTTTTTTTTTTGTGAACACCCTTAAATTAAAGCTGAAAGTCTACACTTCAATCACATCTTAATTGCTTCATTACGAAAATCAGAAAGTGTCCCTGTGCAAATACTTACCTACCTGACTGTAAATGCCATAGAAATCAGTTACACTTTCTTTTCACGCTGCTAACGTTATTTAAAATCATAGTCTACAAAGATTTCTTATTTGTGCAACCTGTAACTTCAGCACCCCCCCCCACACACACACACACACACAACAAGAAGGACTTGTTGTGATGATAAACAATGCATTCTTGTGTTGGTTGTACGTTCGGGATGCACGTGATGTGGATTGAACGGATGGTTGTGACGTGTCGCAGCCTCAACTCTTACGTGATGCGTGCAGTGTGAATTCAGGGTTAGCTGTGAGAAAGTAGGTCAAGAAACGAGCTAGCAATATTAGTGTGTCTATTAAAACAGAAATGAAATCGATCACCCTGCTGCAGTGGCAGGTGCAGTCCCAACAGACTTGCTTGCAAAAGTGCTGTTGGAGGAAAAAATGGAAATAATTAGAAAGAGTCAATCAGTGCCACTGTTACCATCGAATTATGCTATGTCCGGATATTCAAAGCTTTTTTTTTTCTTTCTTTCTTTCTTTTTAATTAATTAATTTATTTTTTACAACAAAATATCATGCTGATTTTTTTTTTTAGCTATTTTTGTTGTCGAAAACTACTGTCTTCTTTAATTGAGGCTGCATGTTAAGGCTATGTAATGAATGATGTCTGTGATTTAACCTATTCTTAAAAGCAGCATGTAGAATGTACTGAAGGTTTTGTAATAAGATGCATGGTTTGCTACAGATGCAAAAAAGATTAAGAGAATGACACTCAAATGTCAGACTTTAGAGCTTCATAGACTATACAATTTAAGTACCAGTTTCACAAAAATATCATTATAGAAGGCACAGGTACAGAAGAATCAACACTTTTAAAGTCATTCTGAAACCCAGGTTCTATAAATATGCAAATTAGAAGCGCCCCCACTTCTCCACACACCAATCACTTCCTATGGTAAACTGTTGTTACATAGCCTGCATTTGCATACTTGAACATGATAGACTCTTATACACTCTTTTGATGCTGCAGTAATATCTGCCACATGATCATGAATAAATCCAGTGAGACTTTTACAAACTGTAGATGCATATGTGCATTCTGTATTACTGTCTCAGTTTCACCACTTTGACAGGAAAAGATGAGAAAATCTTCTATCCGTGTAAAAAAAAAAAAAAAAGTGTGTGTGTGTAAGGAGTTTTCTGGCTGGTGAAGTGGGTGTATCAGGCCTCTTGTTTTGCAAGTGACGGCTCAGTGAGATGTAACATGTGGTCCCCTCAGCGTGTGGTCGGCCTCATTTCTGGAGTCGAGCCAGATACACTGTTTAGCATTATTACTCCTGCTGAAGCTCGGCCAGAATCCCTCCACTCCCAGCTGATAGCGCTTATCAATATTTTACTCTAACAGTGGGACAATTCAGGCTCACACAGGTGAAACAGTGTCTGTTTAACTGTGTTTAGCTTGTTTTGTGTCGTACATGCTATACATATCAAGAAAAATTATTATCTATATAATATATAAAGTCCTTTCATTGTGCATAAAAACAATTAAGGAGTGGTTCTAGTTTACTTAGAGCCAAAGAGTTCTTTTTAAAAAAATGGGATTTAAGTGGTGATGTAGTAACGTTAAAATAAAATATACTTTTATTTAGTCCATAAAGGATTCCGCAGAGTTTTTTTTTTGTTGTCATTGTTGCAGCCAAAAATGCTTGATTTACGTCCTTTTTCAAAATTTGAGATTCAATTTGCAGAGGTTTTTTTTTTTGCATAAAACTATTTGTTTGGCAAAACTACAATTGCAAAAAATTGTTTTGCGGTGATGTTTGTTGGTAAATGAGACCTTTTTAGCTGTACTCATGTTCGACGCACGTGAATCGAAGAGGGCGTTGGCCAAATGCATGTTGTGATGATGTCACATGACACGTCTTGGCCTAAATCTGTAGAAAATCTGCGGTAATTTAGAAAAATTGCACCTCTGAATATTGTGGAATCTACTTGATTTTGCATTCATTTATGCGATCACAAAATCGCGAAAATCCTGAGGGACTGATAATTAGAAGCGTACATTAAAAGGTGCAATGGCATCGTCCCATGACATACGAAACTGAAGGTCTCTAAGATTTGTATCTGAGCTTTTTGCTGGTGTTGTTACTTTGAAGCACATCAACCTTGGCCTTCTGATTATAGATTTTAAGCTTATAAATACTGTTATGAAAGTTCATTTGTCATTTATAAAAGACACAATCCTTTTCCTGATTAGAAAATCAGGTTCTATCTTTTTCTTTTTCGTTTTCTTTTTTTGGAAAATGCAAATACAAAAGCTACTGATGATGTGCAGTCTGTAAATAACAGTGAGGTTTAATTAGATGCTCTGATTTAATTTGGTGCAGATGCCTATACACAGATGGTTTACCATTGCTGAAGATCCTCTGTATAGCAGAACACCCTGCATCAAAATATTTAATGACACGCAGGTCATAACGACTGCTGCGTTCCTTGTGCGTACGTACGTTATGGAGCTGCACAGTCCTGGCTCTGATTGTCATATTTATGCTCTCAGCCACCAGGGTGCCATGAAAAAGCTTTGGTAATCTCTAGTGTCATAAAAATCATATACTTGTGCTTTTATTTGGTGCAATAAACCTTGCTGTGGGGGGAATAAAGCCTCCATATGGTCTATTGTCTTTAATGTTATGTAAACCGAAGTAGTAGTAGATTTAAATGATATGAACAAGATCTGACACTTCACGAATCACACTTCATATTACATTCTTGATTTATGCTTGTCAGCAATTTAAACTGTAGATTCATGTAATTGCTATAATGCAAGAAACTTACAGACAGATGTTATGAAGGAAACCGAAGTTTCGATGTAAATTCTTGGCCTTGTAAGACGTTGGTTGAATAACACTGGAAGGATCGTCCCATACTCACTGCACACATTTGCATCTTTTCTAAGAAAACGAATACAGTGTACATTTTTCTTTATAATAACTGTGTGAGAAGTTCACGAGCTACTACAGGCCAAGGTTAAGCTTATTATTTTTGATTCCTGTCCTTTTTTTTGTATTTGACAGAACAAAAAAAAGAATAAGCCACCCAGCTAAAACTGATTATGAAAAATACACCACCTTTCAACTGACCTACATAATCCATTATGTAGCGAGCTATTATGGAAATTGCCTTTTGTGGTGCATGTGTTGAATTCAGGGACTCATGCTTCTTCGTCAGAGTTCCAGAGTGCCTCGCTGTTATAGTTTGCAACCTATTCAATTAAGTGATTCAATCGAACGGTATTTTAGCTGTACATATATTAAAATGTTTTTGAAAATATGTCATGAAATGTATGGTTAGTAGTAGAAAATATTTCTTGGATTATTCTATGAGACAAAGTAGGAAATTCACTTCTGGTTTTGTTCACTTCTCAAGTTCTTTATAATGACAGATATCAGTAAAGACTGGGTAGCTGGTAACTCCGTCTACTCGTACTATTAACAAAGCAGTAATAATGAGTCTGTGTATTTAAGGCTTCTGCATTTTGCATCTTGCACCTTGGAAACCTAATAATGCCTCCATGCTGATAAAAGAAATTGATACTATCAATATTATCTAAAGTTTTCTTCCTGATTTGCCCTTTATCCTGAGCTACCATGTGTGCGCTGATGGTGGGTTTGTACCGGACCCTGCCTGAGCCTCGCTCTAAACCCCAAGCTATGAATAGGAGTGTGCTGACAGTGAAATATGGCTCTGCTATGGACTCCCTCATTTCTAATGAGAACAGTGTGTTCTTGTCCTCCGCTCATTCTCAATGTGTTAATTTAACTGAATCAAGGCTGCAAAATGCACCTTTATTCACAACTAAGGGCACTTTCTTGGAAGAAGATATAAAAGGTATCATTTCTTCTTATTCTCTGTAATCATATTTAGTGTTATCGTTGTTCATTCTGCTTTGAGTATAGTAGATAACAAGAAAAACGAATTCTTAAGCAATTCATGGAATATTCCTTATTAAAAAGTTGTCTTTAAATATTTGCTCGTAATAGTCAACTTTATTTCCTTTGCCCTATCCCGTATTTTTTGCTCTC
This sequence comes from Ameiurus melas, assembly GCA_012411365.1. Taxonomy (NCBI): domain Eukaryota; kingdom Metazoa; phylum Chordata; class Actinopteri; order Siluriformes; family Ictaluridae; genus Ameiurus; species Ameiurus melas. Next base: position 18,287,589 of record CM022764.1, on the reverse strand, counting down.
TATGAAATGCAAATACTCTCCTCCTGCACGGCAGCTGAGCAGGAATTTTTCATACACAGGACTGTATGCAAATCACATAGTTCAATTCCATCAAATAATGTTAAAACCAAAACTCTATAAAAGAAGTAATTTAATGAATTTTTCAAGAATGCAAATCCATGGCCGCTTGGAGCACAGTTTTTCATCAGGGCATTAAGCTGAATTGAGTTGGGCAACTTATCTTAATAGTTGATCTGAGTGCAGTGGCTCTGATGAGTATGGAGGCCTCTGAGTGTAATCAACGCTTTGCCTCCTCTTGCATGGCTTCTTTTTTTTTGCGGGGACCAACGCAGAATTAGCACCACTCATGCTTCGGTGGACACAAATATGACAGGCGCACCATTGATATACGCAGTTAATTACTTTCAGATGATTATTAAAGGAGCCAGCCTCTCTTCCAATTTTGGAGTCTCCCATAATAGCAGTGGCCTGTTTGAAGAGCCTCAGCATTACAGCTCTTGTGTTCTATAAGCCAACTGGGAATAGCTGAAAATGTATTCTAAATATTAACGTCCCATTATTTTGTAGGATACTGCGGCGTAATGCTCATTTTTAAGCTATTATTAGGCACTACACAATCACCTAGTGGAGAGGCCTATCTCAGTTGATTTAGATTGGCCAGTTGTGCTTCATCTTTTATTACTTCTGTCCTGCTGAGTGAATGGTGAGTGTGTCTCTGCCTTCCCTCTGGCATCACCTCACAAGAAAGATTTGCTTCTTACCATAGAGACAAGCAATGTAATTAGACCTATGACACTATTAGGATTAAAGCTGATAAAGCTGTCGCATGAACTACAGGCCTTGTGCCCCTCCAATTAATGCTGTATTACAAGACATATCATTACGCTATGTGCAATAGTCACATGCTGAATTCAGTTAAAGTGACACTTAACCCTTATGTTCTGTTTGCCTGTGTTTACAAGGTGTTTAAATAATTCTTAGAAATCACATATTATATTATATTATATTATATTATATTATATTATATTATATTATATTATATTATATTATATTATATTATATTATATTATATTATATTATATTATCCATCCATCTTCAACCGCTTATTCCTGCTTCAGGGTCGCGGGGAACCTGGAACCTATCCCAGGGAGCATCAGGCACAAGGCGGGGTACACCCTGGACAGGGTGCCAGTCCATCGCAGGGCAGAATCACATACACACTCACACACCCATTCATACACTACGGACAATTTACCAAGCTGCCAATCAACCTACCATGCATGTCTTTGGACTGGGGGAGGAAACCGGAGTACCCAGAGGAAACTCCCGAAGCATGGGGAGAACATGCAAATTCCACGTACACAGGGCGGAGACAAGAACTGAACCCCAACCCTGAAGGTGCAAGGCAAACGTGCTAAGCACTAAGCCACCATATTATATTATATTATATTATATTATATTATATTATATTATATTATATTATATTATATTATATTATATTATAGAGACTGTACCTGGGTCATATTTATCTGTCAGTAATAAGGTGACTCGCTTTTTACCTTAAATTCCTAATTAGTCTTGGTAGATATTTAAAAAAGAGTTTTACACTTAGACATCTGCATGCACTCTTGCAAAGGGGTTTCATGTGTGTACAATATAAACATTGCTTAAATGTCTAATAAGTGATATGAAACTGAAATATTTGGGGTATGTAAGTATGCACTTTACAGTTGTATTGCTATTATGTCAAAATGGAAATCTTAAAGACAAAGAGAGCACCATATAAACATTTGGAACATGCGGATTGAGCGATAGCATGGCGCAGATTGAGACAGACAGCCATTAGTTAAGTGTTGATTTAGAGCATATGGAGCACAGTGTATAGAATGTGATACTGGGTAATAATTTTACACAAGCTTTAAAAGGCAACCTTTACTTATTTTTCTATTTATGCAGCACAGGCGTTGAAGTGAATGGCACGGAGGGTGTATAATTACATCAATTTAAATGGACATTATTTTAGCCTGCGCTAAACAAGCCACTGGAGCAGAAAATTGTCCAGTTTCATCCACACTCACTATAAACACCTCGGGAAATATGATGATTTCCCTCTTCGTCTCTTCAGTAAATCCCTCAAGTGTTTGCCCATTCTTGAGCACTCAGTGGTTTTGTATAAGTCTTAAAATACACCACACAAATTGTCACCCTCTGCTTTTTGCCCTGACCATACAGATGAAATTTGGCCTACAAATAGCTGCATTTTTGGGTTCAACAGTCCCATCGGGGTTTTCAAAATAACCACTAAAGAATATTTTTAACTGACATTAAAAGCGTTCCCATGCATGCTTATGTCAAATCATCATAGCATTTTGATTATGGGACATGCCTTATTACTGGATAATTAGAGGGAGTAATATTAGAATCAGCGGATTCTCCATCAGTATTTCTTTACTGTATTTTAAAGGGATTTTAACCTGCAGTTCTTTGCGATTACACCTCTTCTCCACTTTGCACCACCATGTGACTTTTTTTTTTTAATGATCTGAGAATTACAAAGAATTACATAGAAAATCACTCACTTGAAATGGCTGTACTTTGAATACAACAACCATACCAAAAAGTATATTTTGAAAATTGAAGCAACACATAGACTCTTCAGAAATTGTATCGCTGACTACATTTACATGGACAGCAGTAATCTTATTATTGACCTTATTCTGAATAAGATAATACTGTGACTAATCTGTTTACATGAGTTATTATTAGAATATTCCTTTCATGTTCCCGTTTTGCACGTTATAGAACATAGATTGATTAACAGCACACGTCATTACATCCAAACGCCACGCCGTCCGACGTTCCCTCCAGAATTTCACATATCAACATACAGTTCATCTTCGTTATGGGACCGTATACAGTTTTGGGTGTTTCATTTTAAATTTTACAAAAGCGTCAAGTGCAGTTAGTTATTTGTCATGCTATACGTGCAAATACACAACAGCAGATACAAATTCTCCAGCAACATTCCTGTTCTCACTTCATAATATCCATTTCTTTCAGAATTCTTAACATTGCAATCGTTTCCCGCTCGGACCAAAAGTGTGCCTTCTTGTTTGAAGTCATGCTCTCTTGTTTGCGGTCAAACATTTGCGCACTGCTGTGTGTACGTGTCCTGTCGCAAAATGCTGTGAAAACTCCCATACGACGTTAATAGTGTGATTAAGGTGTTTACATGTCTGTAACGCACTCCGATAATGCGACTAAAACTGGAATACTCCATGTGTCATAATTCGATTTGTGTTTAATTCGAGTCTGACTTTAGCCGGAATATTGTTGTGCATCTAAACATACTGATTGTTATTAGTAATATTACAGAATTCTAACTAAACATCAGGTAGAATATGTGTGCTGGTTCTCCAGTTTGTGTGTGTGTTTGGACAGGAAGTGATGGCTTTGAAATATGGACAGGGCAGGACGGGATACATTAGCATTTTAGCTGCAGTCATAAATCCGATGAAAAGAGGGAAGAGGAAAGGAACTGGAGATTGATAGGCTTTATATTTAGTAACAACCAGGAGCAAAAGCATGGTTTTATTCTGCCTTTAGGGTCACCTTCCAGTGAGTGGGGTCTGACTAAAACTCCAAGTTTAATATAGGAGTATGACAGCAGGGAGTAATTAAGAGGAGGTGTGTGTGAATACTGTCTTATGAGTTTCTCACAATTGAACTGGCAGAGGGTGTGTGTTCATCTGGTTGACCTTGGTGTAACAGTGAGCACAGTGCCTCTTTCTTGATAGATATGTATTAGACTGTTCACTAAATGCATGCAGAAATCCTTCTGACAATGATGGATCTTTGTATATTTCACACAGAGTGTGTATGTCTGAGGGGGGTGGACAGGTGTACTGTATCCTGTGTGCATGTTAATAGAAATTGGAGGGATAGAACATAAGAGCCTGTTTATTTCAGGCACTTTATTCAATAGTGTATGATGCCTTACGGTCCTCTAATAACATTCATTTTCTTTGGTTTGAACTTTTTTACATCGACATTCAGTTCATCTGTCAACTTATAAGCACAGGAAGTGAGTGTGTATTGAGTTTACTTGAATTTAGATGTTCTACTGATACACACAGGTGACATTAAAGGGGAATAAAAACAGCATAATGTGTCTTAGTAAGGTGTTGAGCCACTGCAAACAGTCTGAAAAGCTACAATGTGCCTAGTCATAGATGCTAAAGGATATTCTGGGCATTGGGACATTGTCATCCATTCAGAATCAAAATTTTTCATCATAGGATATTAAGGTGATCATTCAGAATAACTTAGTACTGATTTGCAGTGACCCGTCATTCTAAAGGGACAAGTGAACAGTTTTGGTCTATGCCAACAAAATGTCCCTACAGCCTAACAGTCACCATTTGTTTTTCTGTCTGTAGTTTAAAAAGGTTTTTCCATAGTAAACCTCAGACCAATTCATCACTGCAGAATAATGACACTGACTACCTTCTAGGTGGAACAGGCCGTCACGTGCCTTGAAATAAAGATATTTGCATTTTTTAGAGGAGGGGAAGCTAAAATAAATAAATGAATAAATAAATAAATAAAATATTTACACAAGGTCCAGAAATGTGTGGAACATTCCATGGCCCAGGCCAGTTTCATGCACTGTGATCCCAAGACTTTCTCATTCCTTTTTCAAGCTCTCTGCATTCAGATTTAATGTTGGAGTCAATCAGTGCAATGTGACTTCCAGGTAAATCCATAAGAGTAAATAGGAAGAAGCTGCGCTCCTGACTTTTGATCAGATATCCGATACACTTCACGTCTGGCCCAGGATCGCACTGGTAAGCCTGCCTAGAGGGTGGACTCGTTGCTTAAATGACAAGAGACTGGCTATGTGACACACATCTTAGTGCTCACGGTCCCTTTAACAGTCTGCACAAAGAAGCTGTCAATTCCCCCTCATGCTCACTCTCTCCGAGAGCAATCTATCCGTCAAGGTACGGAGGGAGTGCTGTGACAGTGCATTGACCTTGAGTGCTTTGCATTGATTTCCAGTACCGTCATACAGATGGGGGTAGTACAGAGGGGTTTCGTACATGGCTGCCTGCCTGTAGATGTGATTAGGAACAGATTTCCGAAATTCCGATACGGCACCACCTGCCCAAGATGATGGATCACCTTCCTCTATTCCATCAATCCTCACCTGCGGGCGAGAGGGTGACACCTGTGTGAAATTTATCATCATATACGACATCTCCATATCTAGCCAATAACAGCACTCGATTTGTAAACAAGACTCCGCCCACTGAGTTTGCCAGAAAGTGTCTTCTAACAAGAGATTTGCAACATTACTCTACCATTGATGTTAGTATGTGAGCAAGTGTGAGTAAAATCTAGCCATATAAATGTTCATAATTCAGCGTTTAACCGACTGCTCTTCTCAATCTTCAAGCTATGATGGATAATAAACCATTTTTCATGTAGTGTATATTTAACAGGGTTTATTAATGTCCCATCCATCCATCCACCCAAAAAAGCAAGGAAAGCATAAAGGAGAGTCATGTGGCCATGACTGCACTAATTTAATTAATTTCCACATTTCCCCCTCTCAAGATTTTATGGATAGTTAAGAACCTTCTGTTATTTTTATGACTTCAGGAAGTCAAGTGTGAGCTATCTTACATTGAGTCAATTCTTTCTACTTAACCATTGATGATTAACCAATGGCAAAATTAATAGTCTATAAAGAGCTCCAAAACAGTTCTGCATAATTCTAATATCTCAAAGAAAGATCAAGGTAATTGGTTTTTCAACTGGGCCACTTTGTCTTCAAAAATCTCTCCAGACTCCAGTAAAGTCAATAAGCACAAACTCTCTGGTACTTACTGTCCCTGCCAAAACAGCTAATATACAATACTGTGTTCAGAACTGTACTCAAAGCCTTACCATGACTCACGGCTATTGGCTGTAATAATCCCTCTTCTCGTTCTCTCAATCTCATTAGCCACAAGAACTAAAGAGCTTAAAGCACACAGGCCAATCAGCAATAAGACACCACAACACAGCAGTCTTTGGAATACATGATGCTTTTTGTGTGAATTTTCTTGCTTTTCCTCATGTCGCCTCCCTTACTTTCTGAAAGCCCCAAATGGATTAGGTGTCATCAAAGGCTAAGAAGTGTTACCAATTGATTTTCACAACAGCGCATTGTTCTCCTATAAGTAGAACTTGGAATCACAGTTGTGTGCTGGGTTTTGATGTGGCTCTTTTTTCTTTTTGTCTTTTTCTTTTTTTTTCCACGATGCACTGTGCATATGAAGCAGTGTTAGCCAGATGTACGGAGAAGTCGTTTAATCAGTTGAAAAGATGAGTAAGGCCATTGTTCTCTCTGCCTTTTCTGTGTCTAAGGGCAGACAAATTCTCAGCTCTGGAAAGTCTGATTAGTGTTTAGTATTATGATTTGAAACTCTTAAATTGGTACAGATTCTTTACACTTAGCACTAGTTGAGAGCCAGGGACGTTTTGTCAGTTTGAGTATTGATCGATATAGAATTCATAATCATTATTTCATAAATAATGCCACTTAATCCTGAAGATTGTGGTGTGAATTTTGTAGCCTATGCTACAGGAAGTAACATTTGTGGCCTTTGCTAAGAAAATTTTTATTCAACTGCCATCAGTTGCACAGTACAGTACCTCTAAAAAAAAAAAAACCCTCAGTAGCCAAAGTGTGCGTGTGTGCGTGTGCGCGCACACGTGGTTTGTGTCTGAAAGAGAACATGCTGCCATATTTCTTCATGAGAGCAACCACTTTCAACTGAATCCAGCTCTGGAATGGCCTGTCAGGGGAAATGAGAACAAGTAGTTCCTGTGGTGTGCAGGACACAAATCCTTTAACCGTCAACATGCTTCCTAACACTAAAGTGAGCACCTAAACAAACTCTTCCAGGCTGGACAACTCCTCATGTTCCAAATTTTAAAATGATTTACAGATGATCTGTAGAATCTATTGTTGTTCCATATCATATCATATAAAAAAAAACAACCCAAATGCTACATTTTCTCAAAATTCATATTATTTCTGATCATTGCAGGAGTGGTCGTTAAGTAGGGAACTCGTTTCCACTACAGTACAAATATAGTGGAAACCTTTGTCTGTAAATGTTTCTGTCTCCAAAAATTTAAATATTACAGGAACATTAAAAGAACAATTCACTGTTTTTCAACTTAATCTTTAACATCTCAGCCCCTCCAGGATTTTGCAATAGCAGAAATGAATGCAAAATCAAGGAAAGTCTGCAATATTCAGAGGGGCTTGCAATTTTTCCCACAGATTTGGGCCAAGATGCATCATGTGAAGTCATCACAATGCGCATTCAACCAGCGCTCGCTTCGATTCACGTGCATCGAACATGAGTACAGCTAAAAGGGTCTTTGTTTACCAATAAACATCACTATGAAAGACTGTGCAATCCAATTTTGTGCAACTGCAATTTCACCAGTTCGAGTAATTTTCTGCAGAATACCCCATAAAAACCGCAGCAAGTTGCATCACAAATTTAGAAAAAAGCCACAGTAAAATCAAGCATTTTTGGCCGCAACAATCACAAAGAAATCCTGTATGGACTGACCTCTGGGTCTACAGCATACAGACTAGGGCTGTGACTGAATATCCCTACTATACAGTAGGCAAAAAACAGTACTCCAAAGGAGTAGCATGTCCATAGTCTCAGTGTTCATAAAACAGCAGGTGAGAAATACCCAGATGATCTACTGCTTCTGCTGAGATTCTGCAATATGGAACCAATGGACACTACACTATCCCATAAGGCAACAGGACTAACACAGAAGAGCTGTCAGAATAGAAAATGGCAGAAGGCAGCGAGTCAGCTCTTTGTAACTGTATGTGCTATAGGTACTGTATTAAATATTGTTCCTTGTGGTTAAACCGTACATATTTAAAAGCACCTGAGTAAACTATTAACTTCTTGAAGGTTTAAACAAGAAAAAACAGTTGTGGTGCAGGTTCTCCAATCTGGTGGGCTCTTTAAGTTTTTGCGGTTATAATGATGTCGTAGATCACATGACAGTGCCAGCATGGTGGATGTAAGTATGTCTGGATTGTATTCATACTACACACATATCCTGATCAGAACGTACTGTACTGTCACAGATTGCATTTTTGGATGCAGCTTAGGGGTTCCTAAACTAGGGGTCACAAAATTTACACATGGGACCATGAAGGAAACGCACAATATCATCTTTTATTTCATTCATTTATTTTACAGGTTAATATTAGAAATATAGAAGATGTATTCTATGTGCTAATATTTTGAAATGTTAGTGGAAGTCACATTCAGACAAGCCACATTTTAATTATTAGTTAAACTTTTTTTGTTATTTTAGTCTTTGTTACTTTCCTGACACACTACACTAGTGTAGACAAATTTCCCCATCCACCTACCTCCACCAAACACTAGTCTTGTGTCTCAAATCGCATGTACTGTTCTAGACCGTTATTGAGTATTATTACTAGTACTAATACTAGTACCAGTCTTCTGGATCTTGATTTTCTAGATTATTAAATTCTTTTGAATGCAAGGTCACAGGGTTTGATTGGATTTGAGATGTAGTCCATGACAATAATCATGATGGCAATGGAAAGTTTTAAAGAGAGACAGAGCTCAACAGTCTGTTTAACATCGATGCGATTAAAATCACTAAACCTTTTACAGTTCGGCTTAAAAACCTGTCAGACAGGGTTGTTTTTGTTCCGACGTGCCATCTAGTGAATTGCTGCTTTTGATTCGTAAAATAAATTCAGGGTGGTCCAGGCTTGGGGTCATAGAAAATTCACAATGTTCCCATGATATATACGATTATAGCAAAGAGGAGTTTGCCACACCTCCTTGTACTGAAAAAACTATGTTTTCATTATTATTATTATTGATGACAAGTTGAATTCTGTCAAAATCATAAAAACTTTTATGTGACTATATAATGAGAATTTAAGCCTACAAGTTTACGTTCTAACAATAAAGGTTTTGGAAGAAATTAGAGATGTTATGTGGTTTTATTATACTTTCAAATAAGAAAGCCATAGAGCAGTTCTGGTTACTCAGTGGAAGCAACAGGTTTAGTGTTGTCTAAACTAATTCTAGCTGCTCGTTACTTCCTTTATACAGTAATTAAGTTTCAAGTCAACAGAGAAATGTGTTGAAATAACAGTTTTTGGTCATCACACATACGCTACACATGTAGTAGACAGAGTTTAGGCTGAAAAACACTGTCATACCTTTAAGCCATTTTTAGCCATAATGTCTTGCACTGCAGCGTGCAAAAGTGGCACACCTCAGGTATCTGACTCCACTGACACCATTCAGAAGGTCTCATGATATCCCTCTCGTGCTTCCTTCATGTTTCTGCCCTGCCTCTGTGCTTTCTGCTATCATTCTCTGCGTCCCGCATTGACAGAGGAGTAATTTGAACTCCATCTCCCAGGGGTCCACTCCTTTACTTCCTGCTCCTCGAATAAGCAGTGTATTGATTAGATATCAGCCGGTAATTGGGCTGCGATCTCTCTCTCTCTCACCCCTGAGATGTATGACGGCTGTGACAGGAAATGGATACCCCCACTGATGCTGGTAAATAGTCTGTTGGACAAAATATCTTCCCTAAACAGTTGTCATGTCAGGCTCAGGCCTTTTTACTCTCTCCCTGTGAATGCAAAGTTACACATCATTAGGGGAGCCTTGATGAAAAACCTATACGTGACCTATACGTACATAATATAGCAGTTAGAGCTGTTTAAAATGTGTTGTATTTAGAGCCTTATTTAGTCCAGGTCTGTGATTGATTTATATTTGGACAACAAGCTTTAACTTCAGAAATACTGTGTAAGCATTAATGGTGGATGTTGATCTGTACTTGGGTGGGTTTATTTTTCTTTAATTTTTGTTTCATGTGCTGAACGTTTTGTCTGTGTTTTGTCTTTCGTGTCCTGCCAGTTGCCATGTGCCTTGTTCCTGCCTGTTTCTGATTGGATGATTGATGATTTTGGTTTCTGTTTGATGACTTGTCATTCTACCTCCTGTGTAGACCATTGGTATTGTTGTGTCTCGCATCACCTCAGTGCTGTCTTGTAGCTCACTTCTCTCCCTTTGGTTATTGCCGGTGTTTTTCCCTCTGCCTCTTCATTGTGCTTTGTCTAGTCCATACCAGATTTCCTGTAGTTTTGTTTGTTTATTTATTTATTTATTGTTGCGGCCAAAAATAATCGATTTTGCTGTGGCTTTTTTCAAACTTTGCTATGCAACTTGCTGAGTTTTTTGTGCTTATTTGTGAAAAACTACTTGAATTGCTGAAATTGCAATTGCACAAAATTGTTTTGTCTTTCGCAGTAGTGTTTGGTGAGATTTTAGCTGTACTCATGTTTGACACATGAATTGAAGAGGGTTTTGGCTGCATATGTGTGATTATGTCACATGAGGCATCTTGGCCCAAATTTGTGAAAAAAATCTGTGGTAATTAAAAAAAAAATTGCAAGCTCTTCTGAATATTGTGGAGTTTGGTTGATCTTTTTTATTATTATTATATTTTTTTTACAGAGCGTCTATCTAGTTAAAACACACTTGTAAATAGATATGTTGTAAAATTGTGGGAAAGATAATATCTGGGGCGGGGGGTCGGTCGCTTTGTTTGGGTAGGCAATGTAGAACATTCACCATGTGGTCATGTGTGCCTGGATGACATCCATAGACAACCTCTCCTATTTGAGGAAACCTGCACCACTTTATTGATTTGACCCGGACTGGGTCGTAACATCAGGTAAGGTTTAGGTATTCACAGCAGCAGAAAAGCAACTAAAGCAGATAATCAGAGAGAAGGAATGTGTGATTTCTTCCCAGAGTCTCTCAGGCAGAACAGACACAACATGCCAAAGCAGCCATTTACCTCGCAGAAAAATTACTTTCAAAAGCCAGCACTGCGCCCTGGCTCTCCTTTAAAGCCACATTTGACAAGGATCTCATTTGGATGCTCAATATTGCCGTCATCAAACAGTCAGCCATCTCAGCCAGCCTGTTCATCATAGCTGCATCACTTTTGCACTGCAGTTCGATTACCGCTCCTGAGGACACTTTGCTCCTATAGATACTACACAGGAAGTGCGAAGAATGGAGATCTTTGGAGCTTGGTTTTCTGTTGATTAAAATGAGAATTTATGCAAGGGTTTGTGTATAAACTTAATGCACATAGGACACATGTCTGTTCATTACTGAAAATCTCACAATAAGATCTACTATAATAACAGTTCAGTGCAACAATTATAAAGTCTCAATGACATATATGTAATATTGATTGTCTCATTATCTTTATTTTTTTTTCTTCTTTAAGACACCACTGCACTGAAGCATGGTCTGCTTTATGTATTTGGGCTTATAAGAGCAGTTAAGTTACAGTCTTAAGTAAAAAAGGTGCAGTAGTTCTTCAGTTTGTGCCTGCAGCGGAAGATATTTTGGTATCATATTTACAGTAATGAGCAACTGTTCATGTGTAAATATTATGCATGGATTTTAGACATTTTACATGGGAACTTTAGTGGATGTGCCTTATTATTCCACATTCGTTCAGTTATCTTCAGTAACCATTTTATCAAGCATTGCAGTGGAGCTAGAGTGTATCCTGTGGCGCATCCATTCACTGATGGGCACCACACACCCATTCACACACTCATTAAAATGACTAAATTAGCCAATCTACATACTTGCATGTTTTTGGGAGTTGGAAAGCAACTGGAGAACCTGTGCATATATGCGCAGAAACTCAACACATACATTAACTTGAGCTCAAACCCTGGATCCTGGAGCTGTCTGGCACCCTACCACATGTTTTTTGGGGGCTTAAATGGTAATGGTAATATATAGCAATATATAGTGCTTTTTACACTGGTTCTCATTCATCCATTCTCACACACACATTCATGCCAATCATACCAATAGTAGCAGAGCTTCCATGCCATGCCATCAGGAGCAACTTCCCAACACTTCGGCACGTGGAGTCATGTGAGCTGGGAATCGAACCGCCAACCATATGATTAGTGGACATCCCGCTCTACCACCTGAACCACAGCCACCCTATGGTTAGAGGTTAGTGGTTAGCACATTTGCCTCACACGTCCAGGGTCGGGGGGTTCGATTCCTGCATGGAGTTTGCATGTAGCTTCATCCCTGTGCTTTAGGCGTTTCCTCATGGTACTCTGGTTTCTGTCCTGAGTCCAATACATGCACTGTATGCTGATTGGTATTCCAGATGGGATGGCACCCCGTCCAGGGTGTTCCCTGTTTTCTGTTGGGTTGAGGTCAGGCCTCTGTGCAGGCCACTCAAGTTCTTCCAGACCAACCTTGACAAACCATGTCTTCATGGACCGCACTTTGTACACAGGGCCTTTGTCATGCTGGAACATGTTTGGGCTCAGCCTTTTAGTTCTAGTAAAAGGTTACGCCATAGCATACAGAGACATCTTTGCAACAGTATATATTAGGCGCACTTATAGGAGTGAAAAACAGGTGTCCACATGGTTTATGTTTTACTCCAGAATTCAGTGACCGAGATGCAGTTGGAATGGCTGAGATTTAATGACTTACAACCATTGAAAATCTTTTATATTTGGTGTAAAGTGAATCAGCCACCTGGCGGCAGATCACCGCAAAACATCGTCAGTTTTATTTAGATAAAATTTAAGAAAACTTGGTGGCATCAGTGATGTAGTCAGTGTATATTATGTATACATAGCACACACAAAGACACTCACACAGACGTGTGCAATACCTCCTGCTTCAGTTCTCAGGATTACATCTGCATTACATTTATCTCCAATCATGTCACCCTTCCTCGCTGCAGTGCTCTCTATATACTCTGTGTCTTATATAACTCATAAATAATGGCAGTATATGTATGTTTGCACCCTGCTGTTGCATGATTCATGTCTCTCATTGTTACTACTGTTGTGTACATTCCCAGACACGTTTTAAATGTCTGCACTGATGGCCGATATGGGAGCATTTGAGGCCCTGGCACAAATGTATTTGTGGATTGTATATCTCCCCTGTTCATGTGGCCCGCTACAATTTCTCACGCGCTCCGCACTGTTTGCAGGTGATGGATAGCCGGCACTTGGCCTTACACACTATTGTTGGCTGTGTGTCTAATAAACTAGTGGGGGAGTTCCTGCTGCCGTTGTTTATATAAGGCAACACTATCTCCTCATGGGCGAGGTGAATAATACGCTCAACCATTATTTAAATAATTCCTAATTCTCTGGAGTAGTTTATCATAATGTGAACATATATGATTTGCAGGGCATATATAGAGGAGGCCTTGGTGAACAGACCAGTACAGAGATCCCCCTCCTTCTCCTCCTCCTTCTCTGAGGTGACTCTTGGGAATGTTGCCATCTTCGGAGCTGTTGGTCATATCTCTGTATCAGATCTGGAATGAGGCCAGGTTCCCCGGGCCAGTTGGGAGTGCGGTAAGAAGAGCTAAAGACCGTAAGTAGCTGCCACAACAAATAAATTCTCAATGTAAAAAAGGACAGAGGATCCATGGAGTAGGCGCAGAAATAGAGAAATAGGGTAATCCAAGAGTTGGAAGATCTGTGCCTTCTGGGAATCTGTGGCTCTCTCTCTCTCTTACACACGCACACACACGGCCTGGACCTAAGCCAAACTTTGGTCAGCAATGTTTGCTGAAATGTCACTGCATATTTGTCTAGAACATCTACATTTACACTATCTCTGTGTGTATATGTGCACACATTCTTCTGTTTCATATGCATTACTTTATCCTTTGACAGTTAAACCTTAATCTAGTATTATACCCATTCACCTGGTCTAAATCTGTTTTTTTGTCCTTCCTATAGTCATATTCCACTGCACACACACTTTCGGCTTGTAGGTGGTTCAGAATGAGGTTTGTTCTCTCAATGCCGATCAACACACATTTTATGGCTGTTATACAAGCCATGTCTTTTACAGAGAGTCTGTTCCCTGAGTGGGGAATTGCTCATAATTTTTCAGGAGCATTAGCATTAGCCCTCCTGCAGTGTCGTGTAAATTGAGCTTAGTTACCTGCATTTTGCTCATAGCAGCTTCGTCTAATTCATACTTCTTGTCTTCTTTGGTTTATAAGTAGAGTTTATTAGACCGATGCTTTGTCACTTTCCCGAGTGACTTACGACTAAGTGTTTGGGGTGAAGGGCCTTGCTCAAGGTAGCACCAGTGGCAGTTTGGCAGCACTGAGGTTTAAAATCAGTACCCCATGGCTTGAACTACTAGCCTATCACTGAACACATCTAGTAGCGATGTTCACTTTGCATCTCTGTTAAATTCCAGTTTTGATAGTTTAAAAAAACAGCTCTATGTGAATCATGTTTCTCACAGCTATCTGTATGTACAGATGTCTACATTTTTAGAAATGCCTTTGCTCAATTTTTTAGGTTTATACTTTTGAGGCAAATCGAGGCGGTTGTGGCTCAGGTGGTAGAGCGGGTTGTCCACTAATCGTAGGGTTTGATTCCCGGCCCACATGCTGAAGTGTCCTTGGGCAAGACACTGAACCCCAAGTTGCTCCTGATGGCAAGTTAGCGCCATGCATGGCACCACTGCTATCATTGGTGTGTGATTGTGTGTGTGAATGAGTGAATGAGACACAGTGTATAGCGCTTTGGATAAAAGCGCTATATAAGTGCAGACCATTTACCTTTTTCCAAATCAGGGAGACACTGTGGCTTAGTGGTTAGCATGTTTGCCTCGCACCTCCAGGACTCGATTCCTGCCGCCGCCCTGAGTGTGTGGAAATTGCATGTTCTCCCTGTGCTTCTGCTTCTGTGCTTCCTCTGTGTACTCTGGTTTCCTCCCTAGTTGTTCCTCCAAAAAGCTGTAAGCTGATTGGCATCTTTAAATTGTCCGTAGTGTGTGAATGGATGTGTATGTGAGTGTGTGTGTGTGTGTGTGTGTGTGTGCCTGTGCCCTGTGAAGGGTTGACACCCTGTCCAGGCTATTATTGGGGTACTCGTCTTGTGCCCTGAGGCCCCTGGGATAGGTTCCAGGCTCCCCATGTGTAGGATAAGCAGTACAGAAAATAGATGGATGGATGGATGGATATCTCAGAAATATAATAATGTTGTCTGGTAAAACAAATCTACTATATATGACTTTGATTTTGGATGTACATAAAAGTACATAAAAATCCTTCTCATCTTCTTAACATTGTGATTGATGTTCATTTTATTCTCTCATACTGAAACTTTATAACAGTCCCAGATTCTCACAAAGAAACAGAGACCTAGAAATTGAGCCAACTCTCAACATTGTACAGTATATCCTAATATCAAATTCTGTGCTTGACGAAATGTCAACCATACCATGATTCTTAATATACACTATATGGCCAGAAGTTTATGGACATCTGACCATCACACCCATATTAGCTCATTGAACATCCAGTTCCAGATTAAAGTCCCCCCTTTGCTGTTATAATAACCTCCATTCTTCTGAGAAGACTTTCCACTAGATTTTGAAGTATGGCTGTGGCTCTGTGCAGTACACTTGAGTTCCTCCACTGCAGCCTTGGGAAACCATGTCTTCATGAATATGTGCACAGGGGCGTTGTCATGTTGAAACAGTTTTGTTTGGGCCTCTTACTTCCAGTGAACTAAGGTTCCTCTAAGTTCCAGTTTATGTTTGGGACTCTTAGTTCCAGTAAAGGTAAATTGTAATACTACAGCATACAAAGAAATCCTAGACAATTGCTTACAGCTTCGTGGCAACAGTTTGGGGAAGAACCGCAAATGAGTGTGATGGTCAGGTGTCCACATACTTTTGGCCACAAAGTGTACATTGATAATTAATGTTGTATGTGTATATGTTTTTAACTTTGCATTTAACAAAAGAACGCTTAGTGCAAATTTGTTTTCTAAATACAGTAAACAAGGTGTTAAAAGATGTGGGTGTGAATAAGTGTGTGTGTATGTGTGTGTCTCTGGAACATAGGTGTGTGGTCTATTGACTGAATGCAATAGACCTCTCTGGCTGAATTAGGACTCTGGTAAACCACAATGCTTTATTGTGTTTGGGGCTATTAGTCAGCTGTATGAGCTGAGCATGATCCCTGTGCAGGCTTTGCACGATCAGATCTGATTGGTAAATTGATGTTGATTATCCTGCCTTGTTTATATCTAACGTCTATCTAGTAATACATATTGAATGCAGTCTGAGTTGTTTACATAAGTTTCCATGAGAAAATACGGTAATACCTCCAACAGCAAAGACATTTACCACAAAAAAAAACCCTATTGTATTTCTTATGTTTTTCCTCCAGATGTGTTTAGAGCTACATTTTCACTGATTGGAGGATAGTTTGCTTTATGATCCAGGCAGTAAATATTGGAAGAGAATTTGTTTTCAGATTAAAATAGTCATGGCAGCCTCAGCCTACACCAGTCATCCGTTTAGTGCATTAACCATGATCTCTCAGGCCCGGCTCAGAGCTGGTGACATTCCCACTAATTTCAGGCTTATTAGCAGGAGTGGGTGGATGCGTCTGTGTGGTGGGATGATGCAGTGTGTGAGGTGTCCTGTTCCCACGGCGAGGCTGAACTGATGAGGTCAGAGCTGAAGAGTTAGGCTTCCCTCTGCTCTCTAATAGCTCAGGTGGGAGACGCTTATTAATGAGCACCTCCATAGCGATATGTGGCACATAAATAACAGAGTCAGGCACATGGCTTCCTCCCTCTGCCATATGAATCATCTGCACTCTGTAACTCTCCCTCTCCCTGTGAGCATCCTGCATCCTGGGTAATAAAACCCATTCCCACTCAGAGATCAGATTTTGCATAAATGGACCAGAGTGAAGATGAGATAAATAAACAGAGGGACCAGTTGCATTATATTTTATGCATGTTTCAAGAGGTCAGTGTGGTTTGATGTAAATACACATGGTATTGAGGGAAAAGCATATTTAGAAAAGTACTCCAAATGAAATATCTGACTATTAGTGCATGTAGACTGTGTCATTTTTTATGTTCAGGATTTGATTCCCTCAGTGGTGATGGAAAACAGAAATAGAAATGGAAATGTACATATAAAAATGGTCATATATGACCTCTTAAGTGTTCTTCTACTAGTCTCTCTTCTACAGTCCCCTCCAAAAGTACTGGAACAGCAAGGCCAATTTATTGTTTTCACTAGACATTGAAGACATTTGAGTTTGAGATCAAAAGATGAATATGAGACGACAGCGTAGAGTTTCAGCTTTCATTTCTTTGTATTTGCATCTAGATACGTTACACAACTTACAACATGGCACTTTTTGTTTGAATCCACCCAGTATTTTCAAATTAGCAAAAATATTGGAATGTGTGCCCTGTTCAATTGATTGTTAAAAGAATTAATTGATAGCCTTGCAGTTGCACTTGCCAGTAATTTGTTTGGCAAACCCACCTCACTGATATTAGATAATGTAGCATAGGTCTTTTAAACAAAAGTGAGGAACAGAGAGAGAAAGCATGTGTTTGTGTGTGTGTGTGTGTGTGTGTGTGTGTGTGTTTGTGTTTGTGTGTGTGTGATCACCTTCCTAAGCACCTGCCAGATAACCTGAGGCTGTGTGCTTTCACAGCTTAGTCTGTTTAATTACATGAGTTAGAAGTTGTACTAGTCAGGAAATTGATTCTGACTTTATTCTGCTTCCCCACTGACATTTAAGATGTGTTTAGAGGGCATCAGATGACTTTCCTCAATGCAAGGAGGAAACTGAAGATCCTGCTGAGTAAATTGACTTCCTGGTTTGCCTTTGTACTGTACACTTGAGTTGTCTGTTATTATAGGTTACAGGTTTCTTGAGTAAAGCGAGAAAAAAAACCCACTTTGGATTGGTGTTCTTTGGGTAAGTGTTCTGTTTGGGGATGATAGCAGCGTGTTCATTACGATATGAATGGAGGGGGGGTATTGAAGTCTTCCTCAGAGACTTTCTATACATTTACATATGCTTTTACCTCACCAGCATACACCGCTCAGAGGGCACTGTAAATTTTGCTCTCTTGTTTTGCGGATCATTGTTTTGCAGCATTTCAACTCGATTTTCTGAGGATATGGTAAATATTCATCTGTCGTGCTACTCTGTAGGATGCTAAATTCGTTGTGATATGTGGATATGTAGAAAATCAGACAATGTGTACAGATCACTTTGGACTATTTGACATCTTTCTGGAGTTTAATTCGTTTGATTAGATGTTGAATAATTAATCGAACCTGATTAAATCTAAACCTAATCTAATCTGTGAGACTCAGACCCATAGAGAAAAAAAAAATCATGAACTTCTCTTAACTTTGTCGATCCAGTATTGCTTTTCAGATGGTGTTCAAGGCTAGATTTTATTTCGGGTCTAGATACATGATTTAGAGTCACATGCATTACATACAATGCATTGCAGAATAATTTAGCATTCAGCTCCTTGCATAGATGTAATTGAAAGACAAGTGTGAACACCATAGCTCAGAATTCTCTAACATTAAGGCATTAAGGAATCTGAAATGTCATGGATGAGCCTCCTGAAGAGTGAAAGCTCGGCAGAAAAAGAAACAACACACACACACACACACACACACACACACACACAGAGATACACATTCTGGGAGTGACTGTCATTCCTCCCTCCTCCAGTCTTTGTGCCGTAAACGGATGTGTAGTAAAATCTTCATGGAGAGAGGGATTGGAAGATGGTGAGAGAAATGATAGAGAGGGGGAGTGAGAGGTGGATACATGAAGATAAATGCGTCTGCAGATGAAATGGGAGCGCATTAAAATCCAGATGGTGAAAGGAGAATATTAACTTTGAAATGAGGGAAGCCACTGCTCAATTACCACACTTTGTTTCCATGAAGTGGAAGCGTATTATCTTTATATGTATTTTTTATTCCATTCATAAAGCATTTCATAGAAAGACCTTTGTTCACCTTTTATGTTACCTTTATGCCCCTTTCATTCTATTAGAAAGAGACACCACACTTAGTTAAAAATACTTTTTCTTTTAAACTAAGTGTGGAGAAACATTTCATTTCCTTTATCCGATAATTAAATGTTGCTCAAATGAGTGCACTGGAATCGTCTTGTTCAGTTGAAACAAGTTCGGGATTTAATATACAGTTTTAAATAGCGGTTCCATAATGAATATTAAGCTAGTCACCCACTGGGATTGTATAATGAATGATATTGCTCATAATCCCAGTAATGGATTTCTTTTCATTTAACAAATTAAAGTTCGGCAGACCAGGTTTACAGGAAGGGTCTGTTTCCTCTAATTCACTTCTTTGAATAACATCTACCTTGTCATATCACAGATGATTTGACACTGTGGTATTTGATTTCAGCAAATCAACAAACAAGCATGGCAACTATGGCTAAAAAACTAGTGCTTTCCTTCTTATTATTGGGCTACAGTGCCACACCACACAGTGACTGATGAACACAGAATGGTCTCGATACAGAGCCATCGTTCATAACAATGAACGGATGCAGCAGTGGATGCAATAATGAAATGTACACAGACTAACTAACTACAGTCATTTGAAAAAATAAGTACACGCCATGGAAAGTGTTTGGTAAATGGTAAATGTGCACTTATATAGCGCTTTTATCCAAAGCACTTTACACTGTCTCATTCACCCATTCACACTCACACTCCAGTGGTAGCAGAGCTGCCATGCAAGGTGCTAGCTTGCCTTCGGGAGCAACTTGGGGTTCAGTGTCTTGCCCAAGGACACTTCGGCATGTGGAGTCACCCGGGCCGGTAATCGAACCGCCAACCCTACGATTAGTGGACAACCCGCTCTACCAACTGCGCCTGTTAATAAAGATGATTTACTTGAACAAAACCACAAGGGAAATTAGCTTTTTCAATCATTTATTCAAGAGAAATTTCAATAGATGTGGTATTCTTCTGTGGAAAAAGTAAGTGCACCCGTGGCTTCTGAAGCTAGTATTGCCCCAAGAAATAACTTCTTGTAGGCATAATTGCACTAGGCTTTCTGGAATTTTTGACCACTCTTCCATGCAATTTCCTTTCAGTTTCAAAATGTTTGAGTGTTTTTCGTGCATGTAGTGCCTGTTTTAACCCCCCAATCCAGGCTTTGACTAGGACATTCTATAACCCTCCATTTCTTCTTCTTGGGTCATTCCATTCTGTATTTGCTAGTGTGCTTAGGATCATTATCCTGTTGAAAGGTCCACTTTCGGTTCAACTTCAACTTTTGGACAGATGGCCTCACATTATCTTCAAGCACTATTTTATATGATACAGAATTCATAGTTGAATCAACGAATGCAAGCTGTCCAGTCCCTGAGGCCAAGCTGGCAACTGTTTGAAATCTGCACCACTTGTACATGATTTTCTTTACAGTGGAATGATGTATTTCAAATAATTTGGAGATCTTTTTAAATCCCTTGCCAGACTCATAGGCACCCAAAACCTTTTTCTGAAGGCCTTATAGAATTCTTTAGATCTTGGCATGATGACACCACAAAACTCACAAGCAAAGGGAACATCAGACACTAGGTATGAGAGGTTTAAATAACACCTGCACTCCCTAAGCAGGTTCTAATCATTGGCACCCAGTCTTGAACACCTGATTCTAATTTTATGGATTTGACGGTGTGATAAATGTAGGCGTGTACTTACTTTTTCCAAGTGACTCATCTGTTTTTGTTCATTTAAATTGTGAAAACTACAAAATGCCAATTTTGTGTGCTATTTGATAGAATGTATCACCTTTATTAAGAGGCACTGTTTCAAGTGGATTAAACGTTTGCATGTCGAAATAAGCCAACAGTTTCCATTGGGTGTACTTATTTTTTCACAAGACTTTAAGTTATGTAACATGCTTGTAAGCCTGTATCATTTTAAACCATATCCATCAGTATTCTCTGGGGGTTGATATCAGAAAGGTCATAAAATTTCTCATTAACAAAATCCTTGTTAATGTACTCATGAACACAGGAAGATAATAAAGACTGAATATTGTGTTGTATTCTGCATGTGAGGAATTTCTCTCTTTCTCTCTCTCACTCTCTTTCTCTATCTCTCGCTTAACTGATCAAACATTTCATTGTAGCACTGCAGACTCATGAACTCTGCCCATATTTTGAACTGAGAAGACACTAGGAAAATAACCATGTGCATGAGGTAAGATCTTGTCAAGGGAACAATCATAACATTTACATTTTAATTTACAACTGAATATCAGTGAGTGCTAATTGAAGAAGCTGTACACAAGAATACAGTCATTTAATATATTATTCGAAAGCACTTGAATGCCATGACTGATAAAACCAGTAGGATTTACTGATTTTTGGTCTGTTTTATCTAATCTACATGTTATAATGTTATCTCATTGCCCCTGTGTAATGTCTTACAATGTCTACAAAAACAATATTGAGATTGAGACTAGGCTGTTAGTTGCTCGAATGTTTAATCCCTAAATGAAACCTCTGCAAAGGAAACTGAACAAATGTACTGTATACAGACCTATTAACTATTTAACCATCATTACATTCATCATGTATTATGTCAGTGTTCTTCCCATTAACCTGTGAGAGCCACTATCCAATAAATTAAGCTTTATAGGGAATAAATAGTGGAGCTCTTATAGTGGTAGAACTGCCAACCACTGTGACCACAGACATGGGGCTGTGTAATTTGTGTGGCTGTTCCATGAAGACTTCAGTGTGTGAGTCAGTTCAATAATATGTAGAAACCCCATTAACACATAAACATATTTACCCTAAAAAAAAAAAAGACCTACATAGCTTTGAGCTTCTTTTTAGTTCTGGCGTTTTTCTGACTATTTGTTTCAATCACAAAGTTTCAATCACGAAAATTTCCCAATGTTCAATGCAATTTTTGTGACAACGTTCCTTAATTTCCAATTTCTCCGATTTCTGTCATTAGAATATGAAAAAATATGTATTTCATTAAATGGGTAGTGTAGGGCTGCAACAGAATTTGTTTTGTTTGTTTGAGCACAGGGACACCCTGAAAATCTACATGTTTATTGAACCTGCTTTGGCATCAGGCAAAAAAAAATAAAAATTTTTTTTAAATGTAACAGCATATATTTGTGTATTTTTGCTAGTTGTTAGCCTGATTAGCATCACTTCATAATGTGAAGTGAGCGTCAATAAACATGGAAGCAACATATAAAAAGAAGGAAGCAGGTGGGTGTTTGATATTAGATGGGACCTTAGATTGGACCAACTTTTTTTTGATCGTTTGTTGAAGAAATTCACAAAAATACTCTGCTCTCATGGATATCAAACAATTGCAAACAAAACAAAGGTTTATCAAAAAATATCTTTGTTAAATATAGGTGTGCGACAATTATTTACACCCTTTTAGTCAATACTTTATGCTACCTCCCTTTGCCAAGGAAACATCTGTAATGCCTGATGATTTTCCTATAATGCCTGATGAGTTTGGAGAATACATGGCAAGGGATCTGAGATCATTCTTCCATACAGAATCTCTCCAGATCCTTCAAATTTTGAGGTCCACACTGGTGGACTCTCCTCTTCAGTTCATCTGACAGGTTTTCTATTGGGTTCAAGTCAGGGGACTGGGATGACCATGGCAGGAACTTGATTTTGTGGTCTGTAAACCATTTTTGATTTTGATGTATGTTTTGGATCATTGTCCTGCTGGAAGATCCAACCATGGCTCATTTTAAGCTTTCTGGCAGAGGCCGTCAGGTTTTCATTTAATATCTGTTGATATTTGAAAGAGAAGGGGCATGGCGGCTGAAAGGTTAGCCTGTTTGCCTCACACCTCCAGGTTGAGGGTTTGATTCCCATTGCAGCCCTGTGTGTGCGGAGTTTACATGTTCTCCCTGCGTCAGGGGTTTCCTCCAGGCAATCCGGTCTCCTCCCACAGTCCAAAGACATGCATTGTAGGCTGATTGGCATGTCCAAAAGTGTGTGTGTGATTGGCACCATCCAGGGTGTCCTCCACCTTGTACCCCACACTCCCTGGGATAGGCTCCAGGTTTGCCGAGACCCAGAAAGGATAAGCTTTGCAGAAAATGGATGGATGGATGGATATTTGATAGAGTCCATGATGCCATCTATCCTAGCAAAATGTCCAGGTCCTCTATCAGAAGAACAGCCCCAAAAAATTAAAGAACCACCACTGTATTTAACCGTGGGCATATGGTACTTTTCCATATGGCTACCTTTCTGTGTGCACCAAAACCACATCTTGCGTTTATTGCCAAAAAGGTCGATTTTGGTTTCATCTTACCATAGAACCCGATCCCATGTGAAATTCCAGTAGTGCCTGGCAAACTGAAAACGCTTGAGTTTGTTTTTGGATGAAAGTAGAGGCTTTTTTCTTGAAACCCTTCCAAACAACTTGTGGTGATGTAGGTGACTTTGGATTGTAGTTTTGGAGATTTTCTGCAATTCTCCAGCTGTGATCCTTGGAGATTTTTTTGCCACTCGATCAACCCTCTTCACAGTGCGCTGAGACAATATAGACACATGTCCAATTCCAGGTTGATTCATAACATTTCCAGTTGACCTGGACTTCTTAATTATTGCCGGATGGTGGAAATGGGCATTTTCAATGCTTGTGCTATTTCCTTATAGCCACTTCCCATTTTGTGAAGCTCAACAACCTTTTGCTGCACATCACAGCTATATTCCATGGTCTTACCCGTTTTTATGAATGACTAAGGGAATTCAGCCTATTTGGGAATTTGACCTAATATTTATACCCCTGTGAAACAGGAAGTCATGTTTGAACAATTTCCTGTTCCTGGTCACCCAATTGTATGTATATATGTATATATATTTAAAAAAAAAAAATCAGTAGGAATATACTTCAAATATATTTTTCTCATATGAATTTATAGGGGTGCCAATAATTGTTGCACACCTGTATTTAACAAAGATGTTTTTTTTATTTTTTTGTTTTTATAAACCTGTGTTTTGTTTGCAAATGTTTGATATCCGTAAGAGCAGAGTATTTATGTGAAATCTTTAAACAAAAGATCAAAAGAACAATAAAGACAATTTTTCACAGCCTTCTTTGCTCATATTTACCAAGGGTGCCAATATTAGTAGAGGACACTGTGTATATATTGTGTACTCAATATAAAAAGTTTTGCCTTTACATTACACCAAAAGGCTTTTAGTATTCAATATTTCCTCTCATCACTTGAGCTGTTATGCAGTCGGTTGGGAATAAATAAATTCAACATTCATTCTGAGATCTTGAAAGGCTGAGTGAATTTGTTTGGTAATATAATTAATTAAATGATGTGTTCATTGTCAGAACAGTCCTCAATAACATAAATTGAGACCCAGTGAATAATTATTGCCTGCTTCCATTTGGGGTTTTGGAAATGGGCTTGCTTTTATTCCAAGTATGTAGAAGTAGTAGCTTCTGTGGCTACAACAGCCACTTGTTTTTACCATGGAGCTGGGAAGTATATTTCAGCATGTCTTAAGAGTAGAATCGACTTTATTTCCTCTAAACATTGTTGTCTGTTAAATGTGGGATGACTTTCACCACCGACTTCAGTGTGTTGCTTATATATTATATTTTTTAGTGCCTACAAAACAAGGATTTACAGTATAATGCTTTAATATAGATGTTCTGTCCACTACATTATTTATACAAAGGCAGGAAATAAAGAGACTCATTTGAAATGGTATAAGTACTAACAACATAGACACTTTCATATAATTGAACCAACTATAGGATTTAACTGAAATCTGAAAAGCCCTGTCTTCGTTTTACATGTGGTTTAAGAGGCAGTTCCTGTTTTCTCCGAAAGGTGGCACTGTTGTGTTTCAGTATTGAACTGAGTGACATGCCGGAGCTCAAATCTCAGAATCTCAGACAAAAAATAATCTCAGACTGTTTACCTCATAATCTGCAATGCTACTGTTTTTTTTTTTTTTTTTTTTTAGGAATAGCCTACATCTTGGAAAGCGATGTCATTCTATTACTAGAAGTGTTTGATTGTGTCTCTCAGGAGTGATATAAACAAGGGGCTAAAACGTTAGGATCTTTTATTTTCATTGTCATATTTCTGGCATTAGAATACAAAAATGCATTACATTAATAGTCAGTTGATGGGCTACAACTGAAAACATGTTTTTAATGTTTGAACACACAACACAGCGACACACACGTCAGAAGAAAGTGAAAACCTCAATGTACCTTGTATTAGAGGGAAAAAAATTAAGCTATTCTTCTGACCAAATTACTTTCGTGACATTTTAGTCTACACAGTCTATTCATAATAACTCCATTTCAAACTCAAATACTTTAAAGGTTGTGCAAAAGCTATGTTATACACAAAAAAAGTATTTAGGAAATAATGTAGAATAATAATGTGAAAGAGTGAAAGGCTCGGAGCTCGGACATCAGTCAGGACCTGGTGTTTTGGAAAACTTTAGTTTCTCCTCTAGTATGTAAATGAGAGCTCAGATGGAGCGCGCCCATTGGCTGTGCACCCAAATCCATTTCCTCTTTCAGGCGTGACGTCAGAGCAGATATAAAACTCAGCAATGCTTTTCTACTCGTCTGCTGGGCGATCCTTTAAAAACTACAACGAGCCCGCAGTTCTCTTTTTTTTTCTTCAGCAAAGCAACAATTTACCAGTCACATGCACGTTAACCTCCTCAGTTTTACGCAATTGAAGAAAGAAAAAAAAAGAGAGAGAGAGAGAGAAAAAAAACGAAGCCATGAAGTGTTAAATATTTCAAATTCAGTCGCACCGACACTCGCCCGCAGAGAGACAGAGGAACAGGAGAAACGCGCGCGCTGCTCTCACGCGTCCTCCGTGAGAGGCGAAAAAAAAACCCACACACCATAGGCAATAATTTATCAAATAAATCCTCGCCGCAAAGTCGACAGTCTTTTTTTTTCACGGTTCTGAAGAATTAAATAAAGAAATCACGCTGGCTCACGCCGTCTCGAACCCGACTAGTTTGACAGCTGCTCTTCACCCCCTTTGGAGGACTGTCAACAGCAAAAGGATGGCATCAGAACTGGCAATGAGCAACTCCGACCTGCCCACCAGTCCCCTGGCCATGGAATATGTTAATGACTTCGATCTGATGAAGTTTGAAGTGAAAAAGGAGCCGGTGGAGCCCGACCGCAGCATCAGCCAGTGCAGCCGCCCAGTCGCCGGCGGATCCGTATCTTCCACCCCGATGAGCACGCCTTGCAGCTCGGTTCCTCCTTCGCCAAGCTTCTCGGCGCCCAGTCCGGGCTCGGGGAGCGAGCAGAAGGCGCACCTGGAGGACTTCTACTGGATGAGCGGCTACCAACAGCAGCTGAACCCGGAGGCGCTGGGCTTCAGCCCAGAGGATGCGGTGGAGGCACTGATCAGCAGCGGCCACCAGCTCCCCAGCTTCGACGGCTACACCCGGGGGCAGCAGTTCGGCGGCGCGGCGGGCGCAGGAGGCGCCGTGGCCGGAGAGGAGATGGGCTCGGCGGCCGCCGTGGTCTCGGCCGTGATCGCGGCGGCGGCAGCGCAGAACGGCAATCCGCACCATCACCACCACCACCATCACCACCACCACCTCGCCACGGCGCACCACGGAGCGCCCGGAGCGCCCGCCAACGGCACTGCGCCTGGGAGCCACCAGCACACGCGCCTCGACGATCGCTTCTCCGACGAGCAGCTCGTCACCATGTCCGTGCGGGAGCTCAACCGACAGCTGCGCGGCGTCAGCAAGGAAGAAGTGATCCGGCTGAAGCAGAAGCGGCGGACGCTGAAGAACCGCGGCTACGCGCAGTCCTGCCGCTTCAAGCGCGTGCAGCAGCGCCACGTGCTCGAGGGCGAGAAGACGCAGCTCATCCAGCAAGTGGAGCACCTCAAGCAGGAGATCTCCAGGCTGATGCGGGAGAGGGACGCGTACAAGGAGAAATACGAGAAGCTCATCGGCAACGGCTTCCGAGAAAACGGCTCGAGCAGCGACAACAACCCTTCTTCTCCGGAGTTTTTCATGTGAGTTTTTTTTTTTTTTGTGCACTTCATAGAGAAGCGATTTCATCCGGTGACACACGTGTTAAAAAGTTTTTTCACGCAATTAATTATTATTTTGTTGTTGTTGTTGTTGTTGTTGTTGTTGTTGGAAATATGAGGTGTTGTAGCAAGTCACAAATGGCACGTGACAACACTGAGGTTATTATGATTATTTTTTTCTTTTTGTTTACCTAGCCTATTTTTCTCCAGTAATTATTGAACACATTAATCAGTTTCAGGCTTTCTTAGGTTTCACTACGTTTCGGTTCATGTGTCGTTAATACTGCTTTAGACCCGTGACACTCTGCACACACTATACTTTAATATACACTGATATTTTCACTAGCTTGTGTGGTTTTCTCTCTATATGCGGTTAGGACATGGACCTTGCGCATGCACGAAACTTTCACAGCATCATAACCACATGTACTTTTCAGTAATTATAACCGTGTTATAAACGCCTTAACATACAACCTGGTGTTGTGTAGCAAGTAAGACGTGTGCTATTTTTTGTGTCTGCCCCAACTGCCCCTTTCTGAACTCTATCTTGTAAAAAAAAAAGTGTCTTTAATTATGCAACTTTTTGTCGTGCATTGTTATAATAGGCTATAGAGGGTTTCCGCTTCCACATGCTGGTCATGTTGGTCGACGGCGTTTCCCACTTTGCTGCCTTTTTAATGAACTCTCTCTCTCTCTCTCTTTTTTTTTTTTTTTTTGGATTGCTTCGGCGGTACATTTCATCCTCCATCGTGTGGTGTGTCCATTTTTTTGGGACTTGCAGCAAAAAAGTGAGCTCCATCCTCCGCACATGAACCTCTTCCCTGTCTCCATTGAGTGTTGTGATTTGATCAGACCCTCTGGAAAATGCTCAGAATGGATTTATTTTTTAATTTTGATTTTTTTCGCAGAACATCCATGTATGGCGAATGTGGCATGAATGAAGAAGTATTGCTGAGATCATATCTATGCTACATTCGGCGCAGTTATTTTACAAAGTGACTGAAATCATTTTTATTGAATGTGTGATTATTATTATATATTTTTTTCATCCAGTGTGTTCAAAATGCCATGCCACAGGTTGTGACAAGCAGTTATATGCTAAATTAGCACTTGCTTGATTGGGTACATATTTTACATTTCTACAAGTTCAGTGCACTAAACTGGATCACTAATCTTAATCATAATCCTAATCCTAATTTAAACTTTCTTTAAATCCGTGTCTGCAAAGAGAGGGATGTTATCCCCACAATAAAGTTTCTTTTTCAGCATTTTGCTTAAGTAGCCCTTCCAAAAAAATAAATAAATATAATTTACTAATAGATTTGCAGCAACCTCAAACTTTTATTTATGCTAAATCCCAGATTAAAAAAAAAACTTAATGAAATGATTAATACCAATTTATAAAACATCAACAGACTTTTAAACATGTAGTCAGTGTTCTACTGTTAACTGTATGGCAGGGACTGACTGTAGCCTTTAAACCTCAACATCGACAATAAATTTATAACTATGAAAACGGCTGTTTTGTTCTCTTTTCTTCTTTTCTTCACCATTTCCATTTTCTGACAGTTTTCTCGCCATTTTATCGGCTTTGCTCTAAAAATCCTGTTCCTGCGCCGAGAAGAGCATGGGCAAGCTTTTCACCAACACACGTTCTAGCTGAAACAACTCCAATCCAACGATTCAAATGTTTCCTATATCCGACTGAGGTTTTAATGATTTATTTATTTATTTATTTTCACTCGGGTAGATTTTCGGGAAGCTAAGCGACTCTGTGGTCCAGACAGATTGGTGCACTTGTTGCCGCACCGCACGTAGATTAGTTTAGGTTTTGTTTTGTTTTAAGAATTAATTCTTCATTTCAATATAACAGCATACTATAAAGCATTCTATACAATAATCATGGGAACATAACTATAATATCATGAAACATTTATTTATTAGTTATTATTATTTGTAGTAGTAGCTAGTATTATTAGTATTGATATTATTGAGCTTTTTATGTTTTTGGTTTCCTTGCGTCTTCCGTTAACGCTTTATAAATCAGTGCATTTCTTTTGTAATGATGTAATGATGTATTTCAGGGATTTTTAAAAAATCATTATTAAAGAGGCCTACATAGCATACTGTTATTGCGCCGGAGGCGTCTGAATACACCTGGGTATCTAATATCTTTCTAAAAAAACAACAAAAAAAACCCCAGTTGGTCGGGATGATCTTTTGGACTGAATCGTGATTATTTGATCTTTCTAACAGTGGTCTAACCCAGCTGAGCGCTTTGATGCATATATATTTTTTTCTCCTTCTCTTCTTTAGCGACTGACCTTCGCTCTCCGCGGTTAATCATTCATTTACAAAGTCGCTCCTAATAGTCGCTCGAGCTGCGCAAAACTTGCTGTACATCGCCCCTTAAATTCAGAACAGATATTTTACTTATATTTTTTTTTCCTCCGAAATAAATTTTCGTGTTCGTGTTGGCTTATAAAATAAACAGATATAAACAGATAACGTGGGAACATTTTCATAATGAGTCACTATAGAGCCTGCTGAGGAGGAGAAAGAGCGCGAGACATTTATCAAGATTTATGACCTCATCACATGAAACATTTAACTATTAAAAGCACAAGACCTAAACTCTTAGGAATAAGATTTTCAGTGTACTTGATTTTCAGGAAAATAATGATAAACCACTAGACTACTTTAAAAATATCTACATATTTTACTTGATTTTGCTGCATATTATGGCATTGCATACACACACACACACACACACACACACACACACACACACACACACACACACACACATATATATATATATATATATATATATATATATATATATATATATATATATATATATATATATATATATATAATTTTTTTCTTTTTTTCTTTTTTCTTTTTTCTTTACACTTTACACTCAATTAGCAATATTATCTGTCTAACAGTAAATATAATACATTTGCTTTTGTATAGGAGTAGGCCCAAGATAGATTTGTGTTTAGTTGTGAAACTAAGGGGTGCAGTATTAGAAAATCCTTGATCTTGAGTGGAGCAGGGCATTGCAGTGCGGATCACCTTGAAGAAAAAGCTGACATATCTCTTATTGGTTTAATATGTCCGTTGTTTTGATGTATTGATCATAGTACAACATAAAAGTATCCTTCAGCAGCCGGACACATGCACCCAAAGTCTCCGCCTTTGTCTGTCTCTGTCTTTTGGTGTCTGAATTTCTTTAATAAAGATACGTACAGACGTCTGCACAGTAAATCTAGTGAACAGGATTAAGTGTGGTCCGAGAGGTTTTCAGCACACTGAAGTTCAGCTCTCAGCTGGGTGCCAGCAGCCTGGAGGCCGTGGGCACGACTCTGCCCTGTGGAACATGCAGTCATTTCCTGTGTGATTAATAGGAAAGAAAAGACCTTGTTTTCGCTCCTTTAAAATGATGAATTATTGGCCAGCTTCCACTGTAGGCCAGTGTGCTGTAATTTATTGCTTTTCTTCCTGATTAGGCCAATATGTAGTGCTGTTTAATTACAGGAGAGTTGTATCCTAAAGCTGTGGCATGCACATCCTCCTGCTGCTGGAGCTTTTGTGTTTTGAATCAATACTACAACAGTGAGTGTCTGCTTGCTGACTTGTGATGTCATTTCCACGTCTGATGACATCACTCTAATTTGCATTTAATTATACGGATTAGGAATGCATTGGGTATTAGCATATTAGCAGATAAAAAACACTTTATTCAAGTGGGATTTCATGGCATTTTTGATTTCATGGCTTTTTCATGACTTTTCTATGGGATAGATTACCTTTGCCTCTTTTGAATATTTTCTTGATGGACCTAGGTGGTAATTATCCATTTTAATGTGATCTGTTTAACAGACTGGTCAACGATGCAAACAAAATCTTGTACACATATAAGTAAACATAGACCATCATTTTATGCGGATATGAAACATCAGATTTAAAGCGAACACAAATTGTCCTGCTCATTAAAACACAGAATGAAGTTTAAATAGTTCCTTATTTTATATTCATAATATTTTCCCAATGTTTCAGCTCTATAACTAGTGGTGTAAATACATACACATATTCTCTCTCTCCCCTCTCTCTCTCTCTCTCTCTCTCTCTCTCTCTCACACACACACACACACACACACACACACACACACTTATAGTAGTTGTAAATTGCATACTCTTGAGACTGTATTCTGCTTAATTCAATCACAAGCAGAATATTGACACCATATGTGTCCTGTTCATTGGCCACGGGCAGCTGTGATTAGTTTAATACTGATAATACAGTTGTCTTCTGTCACTATATTGGTCTCTTACATCAAAGGCCAACAATGAGAAATCACACTTCCACTCATGCATATTGGCATCTGAATCATCTACATGTATTAAGGTAAAGGATATTATCTGTAATCATATCAGTGAGTGCCGGTGTTGGAATCAATGCGCTCTCTCTGTCTCTCTCTCTCTGTCTCTCTCTTTCTCTCTCCGTCTGTCTGTCTATCTACCTATCTATCTCGAGTTAAGTCATTGGTTAAAATTAATTGTAGATGAATAATGTCATATATAAAATAAGATCATGGAGATTTAGTAAATATATTCTCTGCCATGTGGAATGTTAATAACAATATGATAAACACCATGCTTTCATTTATTTACGTACCTCTATTCATGACCTTCCAGCTTTTTTTTTTTTTTTTTTACCAATGAATCAAGTATCACAATTTTAGACAATTCCCCCTCCTCATAATCATGTGCAATTAAACCTAAATGATTTCATTGAATTTTTTTCCATGTATGTTCCGTTCTACTGAGTTCTATTGATGCTGTGAAGCGGGTGCACAGAGGAGGATTAAAAGAAAAAAAATAATAAATAAATAACGCTGGAAAGCTAGAAAACAATCTCAGTAGCCAGCAGTCCTGGCTCATCTGCATCTCTGCCACTAAACATTTCCATTTAAAGTGATTTAACAGAGGAGAGTTTATTGCTGCTGCGTGTCCATCATTCACCGACATGCCTGCTTCTCTCCTCGACCCGGCTCACGTGCTGAGTTATAGGGCATTTATTTGAAAAGCTAATAATTTAAGCTTTTTTCCCCCTCCTGCCCCAGCATAGGGTCGGTCTGCTGCAGTATATTTTAAAGATGTCATGTTTATATCCTGAAAATGTGTTTCAGCCAGGACTATGACTGCTTAAAGGAGTGAAGTATGTAAGAGAACTCATGTGTGTGTGTGTGTGTGTGTGTGAGTGTGTGTGTGTGTGTGGGGTGGTGGGTGGCAGAAATATAGCAAACTATGAATACTGACCTACTGATTCAAAATAATTTGTAGTTGAATTCATTAATAATGAATTATATTCATATTGTATCTTTTTGTGTTTGTAGTTGTATTTAAATAGTACAAGGACGTGTGCAGGTGGAAAATGATAGACTTGGTGCAGCTATGAGATTCAAAATGAGGGCTAAATTAAAATCAAATGATAAAAAGTGCCATGTGCATGCCTAAAGGCGTATGTATGTGTGTGTGTGTATTCATGTGTCACATTTATAACTGTAAGATGTGGCCTTGTGCCCATTCCGTGTTATACCTGCATCTCATTGCGACCGGCAAGGTGATTTACTGGCAACATATCTTAGCTGCAGTCATACTCTCTTTCTCTTTCTATCCCTCTATCCATCCTTCTCTTTCGTTCTCCTGCATCTTCTCCTTAGCCAGCCAAAGAGACATTGATCTCCCAGCCGTGCAAGGTGACCCCACAGTACAACACTTCCCCAAGTCTTTCCTTTCTTCTCCCCTCCTCTCTGTCTGTCTCGTCTTTCTACTCTCTGAGAGCGAGGGAAGGGTCTCGACCCTCTGAGTGATGTCACGTCCGGCAGGGGCAGAGCGGAGCAGTTAGAGGAATATTTAATCCTGGGATGTCTAAAAAGCTTTCTCCTATCGATAACTTCCTCCTCAACAGCACTCAGGCACCAGCCTGGAGTATTCACACATTCGGTGGTTTACATGTGGTCATTGGCCAACAGTTCCAGCTATTTTTGAAAGCAAGCTTAGTAACCTTAAGCAGCCATGACACGTCAATCCATACGAGACCGTGGCGACAAACTTTTAGCGACAGCTGCCGGGTCAGGGCAAACAAGCACACCACACCACAGAAATAACTGCAAAAACTAATCATCCTAATCTCACTAGGTTTGTTTTCAGCTATAACGATGCTGTTTTTCTATGATTAATGAAATGTAAACATCTAACATGTTGTTCAAATTGAATCTGAAAGCAGCTTATAGTAATGCTTTAGCATAACAAAAACAGACCTTGATACAATTCTCGTAGTAGAGGAGTGGATTTAAAATGATCACAAGGAGAGCCAAATTGTAATAGGCTAGAGTTTAGATATTTGAATCTTAATTTCAGTATTCCATAATCAGGATTTTATATATTGCACACATTTGTATGTTGTACTTTTTTTTTTTTTATAAAAAAATATATCAAATTATTACCTGATGAATGCCTCTTGTTTAGTACTGCTCTTCAAGTTGAATTTTTCTTGTTTTTGTAGGTCGTCAAGAAAATTTCTGCACCTGTGATATGAAGTGTGAGTCCTAATCTTCACCCCTGCAGTCTGAGGTAAGATTGCAAAGCCTAGCTAATATTTCCCTTTGTATATGTTTATATTACAAACTCATAATGGTTATTTGATTTCTTTGAGTTGCTATAAGTCGTCATCTGGTCATTTCACCAATAGCAATTATTGGCTCTAATTTTCTTTGGAATCTGTATTTTTAACGTCAATATATTTTCCTGAATGAGCTCTCGGTGTTTCAGAAACCTTTACAAAGATCTTAAATAAATATGCAGTCAATCACCCCAGCCAGAAATATTCATATTTAAAAATTTTTTTTAAAGAAAGACATTTTTAAAACCCAGCACTCGAATATTTAAACCATCTGAAACACTTTAATGTTTTATACTACAGATTTTTTGGCATAACGTTTTACTTAAGTCATAAATAAAAAAAATAAAAAGGAATAATAAAATACTTTGGAAAATGATGTTTAGACATGTTTGACAAGTTTGCTCTTAAATAAGAGCACCCCGACTGTAGAATTGCTCTTGATTAACAGATTCATTGCCCAGCAAATCACTTTGATTGACGTTGTGTGTTAAACATTTGCTGTGATAAATGTTTGGAGTTAACTATTTTCTAGCATGGTGGGGCGGTTTGCATTGTATTTTAAATGACAGACAGGTTGTTCTGACTAATTAAAAATAGTTTGACCGGCACTTCGGGACACTCAGGGTGCCTCAGGCCCCAGTCCAAATGTGGATTAGGGACTAATTTCATAATAGAGTTTTTCATAATAGATTGACGTGAGAACCATGAATGGTCTAGTCCAGTTTGTGTAGGCTTCTATGTCTCCCACGCAGAGAAACTGAAACAGCCATCGACCTT
Organism: Ameiurus melas; assembly: GCA_012411365.1. Taxonomy (NCBI): domain Eukaryota; kingdom Metazoa; phylum Chordata; class Actinopteri; order Siluriformes; family Ictaluridae; genus Ameiurus; species Ameiurus melas. Next base: position 18,253,023 of record CM022764.1, on the reverse strand, counting down.
CTTTTTGCTCTCAGGATTGAACATTATTTAAAGGTTATGTGGACAAAACAGGGCGTCTGAAGCAGTTTGTGTGCATGTGTTGTTTACAGCCCAGTATTACGACACAGTAATGTTATGCTCACTTTATCACTTCAGTGTTTCAAATGCCTGAAGTAGATACACACATTACAAAACATCCTGTGTGTCTTTGTTCAAGCAAGCTTACATGTCTGTGAGAGAGACTGCCATTGTGTAAGAATGACAGAAACTCTGTGTGTGTGTGTGTGTGTGTGTGTGTGTTTGCTGTGCTCATATTCTGAGCATGTGACAAGAGGATGAATATGATAGGACAGTATTGGGCAGGCTCCTGCATAGTGCAGCACTTTTCTCTACTGTAACTCTGGGACACGATGCTGAGGTCACCCACAGAGGAGAGGATGAATATCATTCTGCGTCTCTCCCTCTCTCTCTCGCGCTCTCTCTCTCTCTTTCTTTTGCACTCAGAAAATAGGGAACACAGTCAATCCTGCTCTTTCCTTCCTGTGGAGTAGCACCTGCTGTGCATCTGAATTTGTGTGTGTGTGTGTGTGTGTGTGTGTTAAAGCTGTGAACCGTAACCAAAGACAAGCACGAACACGACTATCTTTAGCGGCAGGCTCCTGAAGACACTCTCTCCTCGTACAGATACAAATATAACTCACTAACATATATCATGGCCTTATCCACTACAACCTGCAGCCCAGTTCAGCCCAGCATGTTGACACACACACATGCACGCACACACACACACATGCACACACGCACACACACACACACACACACACGCACACACACACACACACACACACACACACACACACACACACACAGGCACATTGTGAGTACTTGCTCAATTAATGTCACAGTGTGCTCACATTCTGTAATAAGCTTGAGAGCCCTTCCACATGGCTAAGCCAAAGACAGGAAAAACACCAACTGCACAGAGCAGGAGTTTCACAAACAATCACGTTGGAAAATCAAGCAAATTTAATTCTCACTAAATTCAAATGGGAACTTATTGCCATTTTCCTAATAAATTATTGTTTTTTTTTTTTACATTTATATTTTTTATATTAGAATGAGTTATTTCAGGGACATATTTTACAGATTATTAACACCCTCAACATCTCAGTTTATTATTCAATTATTCTGTATAAAGCACATTTTTCAATGATTACTATGATTAGTAACGACAGTGAAACTAATAGGAAAACTGGGTAGTTTTATTAGAGAGTGAGAAATATCTGGACCTGCAGATTTATACTGGGTTAAATATATTGCCTTTATTCATAAATGCTTTATCAAACCAGTGTGATATACTGTAATATAGAGATCAACACAGCTTATACCTAATTCTGTGTCCAGGGGAGCGATGTCCACCATTCATATGATGGTCAAATATAGAGAGTGAAATGCTCTTAAGACACAGTGTATATGCATAATATACATGTCAGCAGAAACAAATAATAGGAAATAAAAGACAATGAACTAAGGAAGTGTAAAGAATCGCGGCTTGCTAATTTGTCCATGTACATTTACAGTGAAGAAAATAGAAGTAAAAATAGACTTGCTTATTGGCTAGTAAGACACATAATCACTGAAACACCTTCATCCAGAAATCTGTCCTGAGCTCAGATACAAGGATCAAATAATGTGTGTTATAGCACTATGTAGGAAAACGTTAATAGAAATATAATACAGTATATACAAACAAAATCTATGAATGAAAGAAAAAAAGCACAAAAATATTTTATGCACACACACACACACAAATATGTATATATATATATATATATATATATATATATATATATATATATATATATATATGTGTGTGTGTGTGTGTGTGTGTGTGCGTGTGTTAATGAGGCTGAGGAACATTCATCCAGCAGTCTGTCCCAATCTCAGAAACTGTGTTTTCTCATGGAAGAGAGGGGTAACTAAGATGTACAGGGATGTATTGCTTGTGTTTAGTGACCTGCACCCTGGCGCTCTCTCTCACTCGGCTCCGAGTCCCTGTGTAGAGTCACAATAAGTAGCCTTGCGCCCTCTGGTCAGTTCATCTGTGTCTAACCCAGCCGAGGATGAATGTGTCTGAGATGAGAGCACCATCCATATTGCTCTTGCTGCCATCCCTCCATCCCTCCCTCTTTTGCTCTCCCTGACACTCTCACTTTTATTCTAGCACTAGCAAAACCCAAAGCTGGAAATTTAATGGCACATATTTCCCAGGCAAGGCTGGAGGAACAGGGTGCCTCTTCCCCCCTTGTTAGCTTGATAAATAACTTCTCTGGCCAGAAAGTGCTGAATTTTAGGTTTCTATGTCTATTTTCTGCAGGCTGACATTAATTTTGCGTGCTCTGCAGGAACTAACTAACAGAAATAAATAAATAAGGCAATGAGAGGACTGAGGCGCGTGCTGCTGGCCCATTATGTGGTTCCTGTACACACTCTCATGCATGCCCCATTTGTTGGCAGATGGGCAGCTTTTTTTTTTTTAACCTATTTGGTTTGTGAGAGTTTGTATTGCCATTTATTGCTTTTTATTTGTTGTAATAAGGTTAATTTAGAAAAATCCTGCATTTACACGAACTCATATACAAGCTCACACATGGCCACATAACAAAACGGAAATATACACTCAAATATAAAATAGACATGGACACACACAGCCATCAACAAACATGCAGTTTGTCCTTTATTGTATACAGTGCACATTCCAGACCCCCCCTTTATTTCTCTCTCTCTCACACACACACACACACACACACACACACACACACACACACACACATACACACGCACAACATTGTCTACATCTTCCTAATAAATAATTACCGATAACACATAGTACACATTTAAACTGTTACTGTCTTCAGTTATTAATAATCAAATATTCTGTAACATGCTATGCATTTTAAATCAGCGTTCTCTCTGAGGACGGTCACAAACATATAAAACACTCACACACTGGTCCTATGCGTGGTCATGGACTGTACTGCTTTTAATTCAGTTGAGATGTTACTGTAGTTTGGCAATATAGGGGCCAATGTAGTTTGCCCCAGACCCCCACCACCACCACAAGAGTCTAGCACTAACTAAGAGTCTAGCACTTTTGCATACAAATGAAATAGGAGAAAGGGCATGACCTCACGTTTCTCATTCATTTTTGTCTCATTTCATGAGAAAATATAGTTTTGAAATGTAATCAAAATATACTGTTCGAAATGGAATCAAATAAGCAATGGAAAATCATTACCCAAGGATAATCAAACATGAGTCTTTATATTCAGCTTTGAATTTCATAACTGTCATCTACTTAGAATGAATAATCTAACAAATAAATTAAGTGACCTTGCTTTAACAATCAGTTTGGGCAAAAGTGAGATTTACACAATTCCTTCCTTACTCCAAAAGTAGTCAGTCCATCTAGGCATACTTAGTAGTCATCGAAAGTTTGCTTCTTAATCTTTAATACCTGAGCTAATCTAGCTAACATGTAAGAGAAGCTTATAGATACAGGTTTACATGTTTTAATTTACTTTACTTATATGTAAAATAAGATAGTAGAATATATTTGTATTAAAATCGAATTGGAACAGTATTATCCTCTGAATGTCCATTTCTATCTTTGGGCTTTTACCAAGATCTGCACAGAGTGATACCACACTATTTGTTTGCTTTTGTGTTCAAGATGGCTGCCTCTGCTGTTTTTAGATGTGATGTACTTTTGTACATTGTAATAGAGAACGTGCAGTTATACAGTGTGGTACAGTGTTAGATGCCACATAAGCAATTCTACTGGAGATTAATTGGTGCAGTTTGAGGCGTGTGTGTGGTCATTTCAGCAGGCGTTAAACTGATAGATATGTTTCCCTTACTTTGAAATAACATTAGCCCTGTAGCTTCAGTGTAGGAATAAATAAGCAAATTTCAGATAGCAAGCATGCTCTGACTGGCTATAGTCAAGGGTAAGAGAAAATATATATATATATATATATATATATATATATATATATATATATATATATATATATATATATATATATATATAATATATTTAGATAATGTGTGTGTGTGTTTTAGGGATTGTTTAGCAATTTTTTTAGTATCTGTAAATAATTTTGTGTAATTTATATATTATTTTTTTCTGTTTTTGTATATATATATGGATATATATATAAAAATACATATAAATGACACAAAAAAATTATTTACAGATACTTAAAAATAAATTCACTAAAATTGTGCTAATGTTTTAAATTTGCCCTCAGCTAACATCATTTACTCGAGATAATGTCAACAAACCATAAACTTCAGTATTAATAAACAATAGGCAAAATTAACAAAATAACATATTTAACACATTTTTAGTAATACTCCTGACAAATTTTTATCCAGCCTGTTACTAAAAACTAGTTTACTTAACTTACAAAAAATTTAATTGCTGCATGTCCTAAATGTTTGTTTTTGTACTGAATTCTGGTGTCTATGGATAAACATTACAACTTTCTCTTTAGTCTGATTTCTGAATTTTGTCAGTTATCAACTACAAACATGTTCATTAAGGTGTTGGATCATATTGGTCATTATGGGCTTAATTTTACTCATTCATAGTATGAACATTGGTTGATGCACATGTTGATTATTTGAATTAATTGTTTGTTTGTTTTTTTTTTGTTTTTTATCAATCAATACAATGAAATGGCAATTGCTTAGTTAAGATTACATATGGTGCATTATTGCTGAAGTACATAGTTTGTTCGTGTTTAATAGCATGTTAAATAATTCCAGGTAAGGGAGCCGTAATGTGAAGTGTTACATCAAAGTGACTACTTCCCATGAACTTGTTAACCAATATTTGGACTAAAAAGACATTATATACAGTAGGCATAGTGATTTTGTACTATATATTGTTTATATCCTGTTATTGTTCTCAGACTATTACTGTTCACCATACTGTCAGTGTTAATGGAGCAAGCAAACACTGACAAAAGTAAGGAAACTTCCTTGACATTTCTGGAATGTTCCACACTGTTCATCAAATAATTAAAAGAAAAAAAAATCCACAAGCTCCTGGAAACACAGAGATCTTTAAGCCTGAAAGAACCCTCTAGTCCATCTGATCAGTTTATGCATTTGTCAAAGGACACAAATCAGTTTATGCATTTGTCAAAGGACAATTACGTGCATATTTGCAATTTACCGAAGAGTAACGGAATATATTTCTGTTCCTTTCAGTGCTGATTTTTGGACGGTTTCCCCCCCACAATACCTGTATCACGTTCCGCTAAAAAAGCAACGTTTGCATTGGATTAGAGCACGGTTACTCAGCAATAGCGATTCATCTTAAATGCCTGATTAAATTTTCATGAGAGAAAGGAGAAAAGAGTGATAAGGGGAGCAGCGGGGCTTGTGAACATTTTTAAAAGCATTTTAAAAGCATTTTAAAGCATTTCACAGGTCTTTAAAAAAAGCTTGATGCACTCAGAATGCCTCCATGTAGTAACACAACTTTACTAGTGTAAAGAAAGTGTCATTGGTAGACGTCGAGAGCTCTCATATATCAGTATGATTCAGGTAATTAAGCAATCGCCCTGAATGTTATCCACTGGGAAAAGCATCTGAAAGGTGATTCTAGAGCATATATCTCTCAGACCACTGCTAAACACACTATAATATCCTGGTCTATAGAAAACGCACTTGAGTCGTCTACTAAATAAATGTAAAATTAAAAAAATAATAATTAGGTCACTTTGATCACAAGGTAGCAAGCAAATTACTTGAAGGAAAATCAAGTGAGTCAAATGAGTGAAGGAGCTTGGGTGAAGGATGAAAAATGATCTTGTTATGGCAGGGAGAAAAATGCTCTACTGGATATTGGGAAACACTGCTATAAAACATTCAAGTGAAGTTATTTAAATGGATCTCGCAGCGTCAAGAGAGTGTGTGAGCAATCAGGATCATACATAGCTCTTAAACTGTAATTTCCTGAAGGTGAAGGTAGCTGAAGCGTTCTGCCTCTAGCATGCAGCGTCTAGATTTCTTATCTAAGTGGGTCATCATCATTAGACATTAGATGCTGGACATGCAGCACAACAAAACAAGCTGCTTGAACGTGAAAAGCAGCTCAAAACTTCTGCAAGCTTTTATGTCATGCAACAGAAAACACACCATGAGAGAGAGATAGAGAGAGAAAGAGAGATTGAGAGAGAGAGAGAGAGAGAGCACTATTCCACACTGAAGGAGCCATCAAGTGCTGTTGCAGAAGCTCATCTCTGCATCAGAAGCAGTGTCATCAGAAGCAGTGATTTTCAATAGAAAGCACTTCCCTTCAAGCTGCCTCTGATATCTGTGTCCTTGATCAGGCACAGTACAGGGGAGGAGAGAAGGAAGGGAAGGAACAGATTTCTCTTTTCTTTGTAAGGAGCTCTGAAGTTGTGATAAAAAGCTGGTACAACAGCGGTGTGAGCTGAGGAGTTTGGTGTGGAACCGAACCACAGCACGCACAGGCACACACACACACACACACACACACACACACACACACACACACACACACACAGTGGGGTAGGTGGGTGTGTGGGGGGTGAGCGCTTCTTGCTATCGATGTGTCAGTAGTAATCAATAGAGGCCAGCGAAGGCTTTTCTCTTATCACACTATTGGATTGTGTGTCTCTGTCCTGCTGCTGGTGTATCTGGCAGTCCAGTTCTTCTCCATTATACACACGGAGGAAGCACAGTTCTGTTCATTACTAATGCCTCTATACTTGAGAGCAGGTGATATATTATAAAAGATATACGAAGATACAAATCATGATTTGCTAATTTTTACGAGGTAGTAGATTGAAAACTGTATTTGAATGCATGTGCTTGTGTGTGTACAGCAGTAGAAATGAGTGGTGGGATGTTCGAAGAGCAGAAGGAGCTGTGTTCCCCTGGGCCCACTCAGTTGCTCATCCTGCACAATCTCATAACCCCCCCACTCCCGTTGTGCTCCAGCCTCTCAATGCAACGAGAACTGAGTGATACTACAGTGTGTTTCTTTGTATCCTATCCTCTCTTCCTGTAAGTCCCTCACGCTCCTTTTTTCTCTCTCTCTGTAGCCACGTTGTGTCTTCAGTGATGAAGGACACAGACGCTTGACCTCACGCAGACAAGCCCTTGTGACATGCATTGACCTTTTAACCGCGGGGAAATTCAATAGTGAAGAGACAGTTGACATAACCTGGCAACCCCGGCAGCCTGACAGTCTCAAACGATAGCAGACAGGACAGAGAGAGAGAGAGGATGAAGGCATCGATGGAGAAAGCATGCTTGTTTTTGCTTTTCAGAGGTGTGAGAAATGAATTTTGAGTGCAAGTGGACATACAGTTTTGAGACAAGGTGACTTGGCAGAGGGCGAAAGGGAAAGAAAGAGACATAGACGGAGGGGGAGGAGAACGAATGTGGGGGTGGGTGAGCGACACACACAACCAATGGCTCTGCAGCAATTACAGTAATTTCAGATTAATACGAGAGTTCCTGTATATGCTTATCTGCAGAGCGGGAGCACTTTCACATCAATCGAAACAGTGTTTTAAAGCAGCGTTCGTTCCTGCCCCAGCCATTCATAATCAGGCCTGCCAAGTGCACACTGCCTTTCTCCAGCGCACTGCAACAGTAATTATTCAGCTTTGCAGAGACAAACGGGATTCATGCACGCGTGTAAAGCTGTATTCGACTCTTTGCTGAATCTTCAGCGGGAAGGACTCGTAACCTCATGAGCTACCCACTTGAAAATGTCAAACATCGGAAGGAAGAGCATTTAACTGCTTTTGACTTTCTGTTCACACTCACTCACACACACACACACACACACACACACACACACACACACACACACACAGCTTTTCCATCAAGCTCATCACTTTCTGTAGAACACACAGAGAAGAGCTGGTAAACCAGGCCAAGTTTACCACACGGTCTGTGACCTGTATTCTCTGAGTCACCACAATAGTGAGGAGCGGTTATTATGAGAGGTTACTGCATTGGTCTGGTCTGAACAAGAACTATATATAACAATATATTATATAACAGTGCTTTTTAATTTTTGTCCTATTGGGTATTTATATTTCAGGTGTAAACAGTGTTTCATTTTTAAATATGTAATTTGCATAATTAAAAATTATTTTACAGAATTTGCTTTTATGTTCAAGTATATATATATATATATATATATATATATATATATATATATATATATATATATATATATATAACTTTATTTATATTTGAAATATACTTTACATTTAATAATAACATTTCACATACCTACATACTGTATAATAATTAATTATATTTAATTTCAATCATGTTTTTTTCTCTGTCCGTTGGCATTTCACATAAAGGAAGTCGTTGAGAACACAAAGATCTTGTGTGTGTGTGTGTGTGTGTGTGTGTGTGTGTGTGTGTGTGTGTGTCAACACCAAGCATATCAAAGGCAGTTGGTGGTGAACCAGTGTTTGTGTGTATGTGGGAGTGTGTGTGTGTGTGTGTGTGTGTGTGTGTGTTTATCCCGATTCCCCCGGTAGGATACTTAGATCTTCTGATGTAGTCTCCGCTCACACGTCGTGTTTAGTGCCAGAATTTTCCAGGGATAAAAGAGGCTTTTTAATGAGTCAACATTCCGGTTCCCACATGCATCCGCATTTCCCTGCCTCTTTCTGTATTACACGGATTTCTCTCATTATGTTTCTTTAAGGTGATTTAGAGAGAGAGTGAGAGAGAGAGAGAGAGCACAAGAGAGAGGAGTATATATGCATGGCCACAGAGGAATAGTTGTGTGTTTTAGCTTCAGAGAGGCAGGTGTGTTCTCCTCAGTGAGACTAAATTGAAGCCGACTGCTCCGTTTGTTAGATCAGTCTCTTTGATAATCTCCACAGTGAGGCCTCAGATAGGCCTGTATTAGATTACACGTTCCACAGAAAACTCTTCTCCCCTGCTGCGACTCTTGGGAATGAGAATGTACGAAAATAAAACAGATGAAGTTGAGAAGCTCTTTGTAAAGACGATTGCCTTCAATTATAGCAGCTATTTATACATATAAAAAATATGGTTTGTATTATTTTAGCGTTTAATATTTAATGTCATAAATGCCATAAATGTAAGGCTAATTTCTGCCTTCTCTAATGCACACTTATTGTTAGTCTTTGTTTTCATAAAGTGAAATGAGATTAGAATGTAGTGACTGTCATTTTCTTGTACTGAACAGTAGCAGTTATTTGCTCGGGGTTGTCTTTTGGATAAAAGCTCTGAAAATACATTTATCACACTGTAAGCTTTTCCCAAACTGGCAAGTGTGTGTGTAACACTTACATAGTGATCACTGGTCATTCAAGGGTAACTCTCGTGGTTAGACAGATATTTGCAGAAGAAGTAAGTGTATGTATGTGTGCGTGTGTGCGTGTGTGTGTATGTGTGTGTGTGTGTGTGTGTGTGTATTACATAAACAGGACATGGTGCCACTGTCCTCTCTTTTTCATACTCCTCTCCATTTCTGCTGCTTACGTTACTGCTGTGGTCAAGGCTGACACATAGTGCCAGAGATATCCAATATATTTTGACCTAAAAATGTTAGAGAATTAAAGAGAATGATCGTTTTGTAGAGAAAGAAGGAAGTGAAGGAGAGTAATGAGATAGAGTCAGTTTGTGTGTGTGTGTGTGTGTGTGTGTGTGGACAGAGAAAAGTGGTTCACCACACTGATTTGGCACACAGCATGAACCTGCTGTGCTTGCTGAGTAAATAGAGTGTTCCTCTCTCTGCTCTCTCAGCCCGTCTCTTGGCTTCTCACATGCTCACTTGCACATGGTCTTCTTTACACCTATAAATATAGCCATGAAATAATCAAACAAAAACACACATGATGGAGCAGAAAACACTCTTCTCTTTCTCTCTCTCTCTCTCTCTCTCTCTCTCTCTCTCTCTCTGTGCTGTTTCATCTCTATAATTATGTGCACACTTTGTTGTATTTGTACACATGTTTAATGGTGTGAATTTAATGGCAGAGAAACAGTGACAGAGTTGTGTGTGCCGCCTCGCTGACGTACAGGCATTGCATTAAACAGTGAGAATGCATTTGTATTAAATGCATAATAAATATATTAAATGATGGGAGATTAAAAGAAAACTACAGCAGCACTCGGTAATGTTTGTAAGATTTAAAATGTGAAACCTTTATAAAAACGATGCCAGGAGTAAGTGCAGAGGAAATTAAAACAGCTGAATTTCTCAGGTTTACAATTGTTTAATAAAATGTACCAACTAAAGTGTGTTAGATTTAAATACTGCATTCTTATGGTCTGACGTGGTTTTCATACTGATCTTTATTTAGTTTTTCATTCATGACTGGGCATAACAAAAGTGTGTTAATACAGAACACTACAGACGTTTCGGCTCTTGAAAAGGACCAGGTGACATTTTCCTGTCTAACAGATTGGATTTGGATGAGTCAGTGCCCAATGTAGCCTCAGATTCAGTTTCTTGGCTGACAGGAGCAGAACTCGATGTGGTCTTCTGCTGTTGTATCCCATCCTCCTCAAGGTCTGATGTGTTGTGCGTTCTGAGATGCTTTTCAGCTCACCACAATTGTAAAGTGTGGTTACTTGTAGTATTCCTGTCAGCTCGACCAGTCTGGCCATTCTCCTCTGATCTATCTCATCACCAATGCATTTCCGCCCACAGAACTGATGTTAGCTGTGTTTTGTTTTTTATTTTTCACACCTTACTTATAAAACAGAACCTGTTCTGCATTATAATCCCATCAGAACAGCACTTTCTGAAATACTCAAACCAGTCTGTCTGGCACCAACAAGCATGCTAGAGTCAAACCCTGCATCCCATCTGTACTAAAGAGTATCCGAGATGAGAATTAGTGTGTCACAGATCGTAGCATGTTGAAATGAGTATCCCAAAGGTACCCAGAAGGTCTGGTTGTTTCCAATAGATTTTCGAATGTGTGGATCTGTGGGCACTTTTTCAGCTAATATTGCCCACAACTCCTTGCGCGATCACGACAGGAGGGGTTTTGTCACGGTTTGCATCAAGGATGCATTTTGGAGAGGTGTAAATTAAATGTGGAAAAATAAATCAAGGGAATGATTAATTTCATTATATCGCATAAATTATATAAGGAATAATGAATGAAGAAAAGTAATGCTACGAGGAGTGTGTTTACGGTGAAAGTGTGTGTAACTAGGCAACGATGTTCTCTACCATTACCTGATGTGTTAGCATGTCCCAGTACTTGCATACTCTTTTACTACACACTCAAAAGTATGTATTTTTTCTTCAAAAAAAAGAGTACATACTTTTAGTACATAGTATAAGTATGCCAATTGGAACACAGGGAAAGTCACTGAGATCCTTTTTTTTTCATTCTGATGTTTGATGTTGTGAACATGACCTGTACCTGCTCTTGACCTGTACCTGCATGATTTGATACATTGCGCTGCTACTACGTGATTGGCTGATTAGATAATCGCATGATTGTGCAGGTCTACATGTGTTCATCATAAAGGTGGATTGTTCGTGTATATTTCTCCTTCTGTTCTTTCATTCATTTCTCTTCAGTAACCACTTTTATCCCATTCAAGGTCACTGTGGATTCAGAGCTAACACTGTGCGTGACGAGGGAATACACGCTGAATTGGATACCAGTCCATCACATACACATTCACACCGAGGGGCAATTTAACATAGCCATTCCACCTATTGGCATGCTTTTGGGAGGTAGCAGGAAACCAGGTTCTGGAGGAAACCCACACAGACACAAGGAGAACATGCAAAAGATAGTAACCCTACCTCAGGATGGAACTGAGGACCCTGGAGCTGTAATGTGACAACACTACTCACTCTTTTATCACAGCACAAATATCTTCTGTAGAACCACACACTCTCAGCCCTTTTGCGGTTTTGAAGATTAGCAGGAAAGGAGTGTGTAACGAGTACGTAAACGGCCATGAGTGACTAGTCAGTGTGTCTTTTTCACAAGCAAAAGATCACTTGATCGCTTTAAAAAATCTCCCTCACACTTTGTGACCCACTAGACATTTTTTCTGAATATCTGCTCATGTTGATAGTGTATAACTCGGGCTTGGAGCAGAACACACAGTGATACTTTAAATATAGCCCACTTGCAAACACACACTGGAATTAATCAGTGGATTCACTTTTTTTTCCATCAGCCTCTAATTTTACCCATGGGGTAAAATAAAACCATAGCTTTGATTTGTGTGCATGTGTATTTATTTCTCATTTCTCAATCTGGGCCCTAGCGTAGCAGCCACGTTGGACGTTCTTTCAGCAGAACTAGGGGCGGTAAAAGCCCCTGGCACACTCGCAGTCTCTCAGCCAGCCCTCGTGTTGTTGCAGTCCCCTTACAATAACCCCCAGCCAAACACACGGCCCCACAAATTAGCAGCCTTAACTGCAGACGGTGCACATTTACAGCCTCTACTGGGATGGGCTTTGATAAATGAAAATAAATACTTTTCATCAGCCAGTAGAGAAGCGTGGAGTGGGGGGCGGGGATGGGTGTTGCGTTGTGGTGTGGTGTGTTCTGGCATTCCAGCTCGTTTTTTCTCCCCGGAATATGCAGCAAAATGCTATTTTCCAGCTATCGATATATTTTGGCCACAGCGAAATATGAAAAACGAGGGATATTGACATGAGGCAGGTGGTAGCTTTGCATGTTTATGAAGGTGTGTTTTGGGGGGGGGGGGCACGATACTGTGTGAGTGTTAGATTAAATTATGTTTGGAGGAGTGTATAAGCTCGAATAAATTTCACAGCCAGTGGATCAGTGGAGATATCTCCTCCTGGAGCAGCTCTGTGCTCACCTCTCTCTGCTATGTCTCTGTGGGGAATACACTCCTACGACCTTAGCACTCGATGAGCCCTTTTTCACTCGAAAACACACAACACAGTCCAATCTTATGCCTTAGCTGGAGTGTGTGCTGTATACTGATACTGAATATGTGAGTGAATGTGCTTTATACTGTACTTTCACACCTACTCTGATGGTGTGTGTGTTAGGGGTCTGGTCACGGCTGTAGGGACATGTGGACTAGTCAGGGTGGTGGGTGTCTGCAAATGTGTTTATAAGATGTAGATGAAGCCAATTCTATAGTAAATCAGTCCCTCTAGGATTTCGCCATTTTGCGATCGCAGAAATGAACGCAAAATCCAGTGAACTCCGCAATATTTGCGATTTTTCAAAATGACTGCAGATTTGCTTCATGTGACGTCATGACACCACGCCTTCATTCGAAGCCCGCTTCAATTCATCTGGTCAAACATGAGTGCAGCTAAAAGTTCTCCTTTACCAACAAACATCACCACCAAAGACCGTGCAACGGTTTTGTGTGATTGCAGTTTCGTTTTTCCATTAAAAGAAGCTCATACACTCTGCAAATTGCATCGCAACAATAATAAAAAACTAAAAACAAATTGTATGGCCTGATAAACTGCACAAGACTATGAACTTTTTTTTCTTAATAGACCATTTATACCTTGACATCACTTTGCATGAATTGTAAACGTGTTGCACAAGACTCCTATTATACAGGGTGTCCCAAAAATGTCCATACACAGGAGACTATGTGTTCCAGCACCACGTCGGTTGTGTCCTCGTCAGTGGATGTTGGTGGACGTCCACTTCTTCTCGGTCAGTCTGCATCACTTCCAGTCTTTTTGAATTTGTTAATAAGTTTGGTAGAAGTGTCGTGTGTGATGTGTTTCCCATGTTTCCTGTTAAAGTCCATCGCACTCTTGCGACAGCTTCCTGATCCGGCCATGAGAATGATTTCAATACGCTCTTTGTTAATCAAAGGCGTTCTTAAAGACTATCTGAAAAAACATATATATATATATATATATATATATATATGGCAGAACAACCTCCCAGGTGCTGCTGTAGACGTTACATCCTCTATTCATCATTAAGCTAGAAGAAGCTTCTGCGTCATGCCGCACGCTCAGTTTCAGAATCGAAGATATCTGCCGAGCCGCCAGCTCGTCCACACCAGTGCTTTTTAACAATTACATGATACACAGATTTATTCTTTTATACATTTATCGCACTGATTTATTTATTTTCGTCATTAAGAGTGTAGCCTAAAAAAGCAGTGAAGCTGGAAATGTAATTTGTAGTGTGGCTGATAATTGAAGTGCGGGTTTGATGCGTTCTCTGCTGCACAAATTAAACAGCCTAAAAATAGCGATGTCCTCAAATAGTTTTTCAGTTTTAGCTTTAACTATGCAAAAGACATTTAATCTACTAGTCAACTAGTTTTTTAAATCACTGTTAAACTAGTAAAAATGAGAAGTCTTACATCCCCTCGTGTGTGTGTGCTTGTG
>CM022764.1:18106107-18233607 GCA_012411365.1 Ameiurus melas | reverse complement strand
GTTCTCATGTAGTGTTTTTATATAGTGTTCTCATGTAGTGTTTTTATATAGTGTTCTCATGTAGTGTTCTTCATGTAGTGTTTTTATATAGTGTTCTCATATAGTGTTTTTATATAGTGTTCTCATGTAGTGTTTTTATATAGTGTTCTCATATAGTGTTTTTATATAGTGTTCTCATGTAGTGTTTTTATATAGTGTTCTCATGTAGTGTTTTTATGTAGTGTTCTTCATGTAGTGTTTTATATAGTGTTCTCATGTAGTGTTTTTATATAGTGTTCTTCATGTAGTGTTTTTATATAGTGTTCTTCATGTAGTGTTTTTATATAGTGTTCTCATATAGTGTTTTTATATAGTGTTCTCATGTAGTGTTTTTATATAGTGTTCTCATGTAGTGTTTTTATGTAGTGTTCTTCATGTAGTGTTTTATATAGTGTTCTCATGTAGTGTTTTTATATAGTGTTCTTCATGTAGTGTTTTTATATAGTGTTCTTCATGTAGTGTTTTTATATAGTGTTCTTCATGTAGTGTTTTTATATAGTGTTCTCATGTAGTGTTTTTATATAGTGTTCTCATGTAGTGTTTTTATATAGTGTTCATCATGTAGTGTTTTTATATAGTGTTCTTCATGTAGTGTTTTTATATAGTGTTCTCATGTAGTGTTTTTATATAGTGTTCTCATATAGTGTTTTTATATAGTGTTCTCATGTAGTGTTTTTATATAGTGTTCTCATGTAGTGTTTTTATGTAGTGTTCTTCATGTAGTGTTTTATATAGTGTTCTCATGTAGTGTTTTTATATAGTGTTCTTCATGTAGTGTTTTTATATAGTGTTCTTCATGTAGTGTTTTTATATAGTGTTCTTCATGTAGTGTTTTTATATAGTGTTCTTCACGTAGTGTTGTTTATATAGTGTTCATCATGTAGTGTTCTTCATTTAGTGTTGTTTATATATTGTTCTTCATGTAGTGTTGTTTATATATTGTTCATCATGTAGTGTTCATCATGTAGTGTTCTTCATGTAGTGTTGTTTATATATTGTTCATCATGTAGTGTTCTTCATGTAGTGTTGTTTATATAGTGTTCATCATGTAGTGTTCTTCATGTAGTGTTGTTTATATAATGTTCATCATGTAGTGTTCATCATGTAGTGTTCATCATGTAGTATTCTTCATGTAGTGTTTTTATGTAGTGTTCATCATGTAGTGTTCTTCACGTAGTGTTCTCATGTAGTGTTGTTTATATATTGTTCATCATGTAGTGTTCATCATGTAGTGTTCTTCATGTAGTGATGTTTATATAGTGTTCTTCACGTAGTTTTGTTTATATTTTGTTCATCATGTAGTATTCTTCATGTAGTGTTTTTATATAGTGTTCTTCAAGTAGTGTTCTTCACATGGTGTTGTTTATATAGTGTTCATCATGTAGTGTTCTTCACGTAGTGTTGTTTATATAGTGTTCATCATGTAGTGTTCATCATGTAGTGTTCTTCATGTAGTGTTGTTTATATATTGTTCATCATGTAGTGTTCATCATGTAGTGTTCATCATGTAGTATTCTTCATGTAGTGTTTTTATGTAGTGTTCATCATGTAGTGTTCTTCACATAGTGTTGTTTATATAGTGTTCATCATGTAGTGTTCTTCATGTAGTGTTGTTTATATATTGTTCACCATGTAGTGTTCATCATGTAGTGTTCTTCATGTAGTGTTGTTTATATATTGTTCATCATGTAGTGTTCATCATGTAGTGTTCTTCATGTAGTGTTGTTTATATAACCCATTCATATTGAATGATTGATGTTTTGTCAGTGCATTGTTTGTAACTCACTAAATTTCAAGTGGACGTCCAAATTGTGAGAAACTGTGAGATGTAAATTCATAATTGCAAGAAATAAAGTAAAAATTGTGTGATATGAACTCAAAATTGTGAGAAATAAGGTCAGAATTGTGAGATTTAAACTCGTCTGTCTGAGGGGGAAAAATCTGAATTGTGAGAAATAACGTTTTTTTTTCTCCATGGTGGAAATGGGCTTCCAAGTTCACATTATGATATGAACATAGCACTTTTTACTTCAATCATTTACTTAAGGTTTGTTTGACTTACACGTGTACATCCGAGACAGTTTCATAACACGTGAGTACGTCATTGAACAGTGCAAGGTGACCGTTCTAATCGTCTTTCATCAACCACTGAATGTGTAAACAGTGTGATTATTAATAATCAATTCGTTTGCAACACACAACATATACTGCACATATAACTTTGTGAAAAGTTGCTAGTCAAAGTCACAGGGAAAGTGGAGCAAACGAGACGTGTCAATGCTTTCTCTGATGAATATGCAAATTTGATCAATGCATATGCAAATCATAATTGATCTACTTGGTTCGCATCCAATACGGATAATATTCCATGAATATATTCATCGTCTGTATGAGGACAGACGAACCTGTGGCATTGGCAGCTTTTAATCGCAAGTTTGAGACAAAAGGCTGAGTTGAGTGGTAATACTGCCGGCTGCCTAAGGGCCTCACTCAGCCTTGTCTGGCCCTCAGAGGTGTCCCCCAAGACTGCCTGAGCAGAAAAGCTAATTGGGCTCTCCATTAATGCCAGCAGAATACACACACACACACACACACACGCACACACATACACACGTACGTACACAGACAGAACAGAGAGAACTCTCCAACGTCAGCACTTCAGTCTCCCCTATCACGCCTCAAGTTTCAGCGGCTTCAGCAGACAGTTTAACTTTTAGACTTGTACACTAGAACGTGTCATGTTGGTTCATGTTGCTGATATTAGATTAATTAAAAAAAAACAAAAAAAAACAAAACAAATTAGCCCGTAATTGTCAACAATTTTGAGAGATAGATAATCGAAATTAGAATGTCCAACCTTTAGGCAACATATTAGCACATGAATAAAACACTAATTAGCAAAACAAACTAAAAACTCTTCATTAGAAAATCAATGTAACTTACACAATGCATACTAACATCACATCACACCACTATAAAAAGGAGAACAACCTCTAATCATCTCCGTTCCACTGCTCCACCTCCTGATGGACTTATTACAGAAACGATATCATCAGTGTTTCCCTACATGAGTCGTCACACACCGTGACACGCCGCAGACAAATCCCAGTTCTGATTTAGGGAGTTCTTGCAAATAGTATGACACTCATTACACCTGGTAACGGCAGATGAAATGTTAATTTAATTCAAGGCTGTAATTAGACAGAGGGAGTCGATCCGGCGAAGGAGACCGCGAGCCGCTTTGAGTAGGCTCCCTGGCTGGTTTGTTAATCTGTTAGCGCTGATTTTTTTCTCATTTATTCATTCTTTTTGTTCTCTCTGGGGCTCCTGACAATAACGTTAACTTACAGGAAAACCTTGCTCTGTTATGAGAAATCAGATGAATTTTGCATCTTCGTGATTATCAGCCCGTTTGTACGTCTGTGCGTGGGCACGTGTGTGTGTGTGTGTGTGTGTGTCGGCATGCGAGGCTGCGCTATGTTTATATGAATGAGTGTAATATGTAGATGATCGAGCAGGTCTAAGTTTCATCAGCGGGTGAGCAGAGGGAGCAGATTAGAGTGTGTCTCTGTGGTTCAGCCCCAGTCAAATCACACTGCATTATCACCTGGCCCTGGAACTAATATAAAAGTGAAACAATTTCCAGCAACCCATCTCATTACAAAGCACAGGCCCTCTGGAGAATAAAGATGCGACTAGGGGGCTCGGTATCAGTATGCAGATATCCTGTTTGTTTGTGTGTGTGTGTGTGTGTCTGTGTGTGTGTAACACTGTGTGTGCTTGGAGTGTATAAATGTGTCTCCCATTATTTAAGGGAAAGCGCAGCATGCCTGTATGTGTGTGTCCTATTATTCAAGAAAAGATATTGTGAACACCTCACGTTCTTCCTTTTTGTGGCCCTACATGGAATTTTATATGCCTGTCAAATATGTTTGCATGTGCACACACACACACACACACACACACACACACACACACATGAAATAAAGAACTTTATATCCATCATATACAGCATAAATAATAGTTCAGTGAATTGTACTCCTTATGTGTTAGGTGGAACTCTCAGCAGCGTGCAGTATTCTTAGCCCGAGTCAAATGCCTTTTGTACTACATCACACTCTCTGCAGATGTGCACTCGGCGCATATACACCATACCCATACAGTTCACTTGACAAACCCTGAAGATCCAGCGCACCCAGTGTTTGGTTGTAAGATAAATTTGCAGCTGTATTTGTTCGACCCAAAACAATACACAGTGTTTTTTGTTTTTGTTTTTTTTTTTGCTCTGCCTGCGTGAACATCTATTTTGCGCTGTAAACTTCGTCCCTGAAGAATAAAAAGTTCTGCAGCATTTTATGTTTTTTGTATAAGTGTAGAAGCTTGAGTGGGATGCGGGGTGTGTTATTTATGACAGACCTTATTAGATGTTATTCTCAGCGTGTGTATATCTACACCACAGAGGAGCAATGCAGCAGCCTTGAACTCTCTCATGAAAGCGCCCTGTCATCTACTTACCCACGTGCCCCACTGAGGCTTCCGGTCCAACACTGACCTTTCCCATCAGATAGCCAACACTCTCTCCTTCTCTCACTTTCTCTCTCTCCAACATTAAAAATTCATAAATTCATTGGGGAGAGAGAGAGAGAGAGAGAGAGAGAGAGAGAGAGAGAGCCTTTCTTGTGCTCCATCCCCATACCTCTCTTCTCACATTCTGTCCTTCTCATTTCCTCTTTTCTATCACTAACAAAAGCAAGTCTCTCTCTCTCTCTCTCTCTCTCTCTCTCTCTCTCTCTCTCTCTTGCTCTCTCTCTACCTGTGTGTATGTATAAGACTATGATATGCATTCTCTTAAAGGAATACTCCAGCATTTTTCAACCTAATCTATATCACATGTGTTGTGTAGAAATGATTACCATGGCCTGATTAGCATGTTTGTCTCGCATCTACGGGGTTGGGGGTTTGAATCCCGCCTTCACCCTGTGTGTGGAGTTGTAGGCATGGTACTCCAGTTTCCTCCCCCAGTCCAAAGACATGCACTGTAGAATGAGTGGCATCTCTAAATTGGCCTTAGTGTGTGAATGTGTGTGCGATTGTGCCCTGCGATGAGTTGGCACCCTGCCCAGAGTGTACCCCGCCTTGTTCCCAGAGTTCCCTGGGATAGGCTCCAGGCTCCCTGTGACCCTGTGTAGGATAAGCGGTAAGGAAAATGATGGCTGGATGGATATATTCTTATAGAACGATTTCAGGAATTCTTCACTCAAAGGTTTTGTAATTTAAGATCTAAATCTATTCATTCCTTCTGAGATTTATTTGGACAAAGAAGAATCTGCGGTTTACTTTTTCACGTACACGACAGAGCCGTTGATTTGGTTCGATCATGTATAGATGCCATAAAAGCTTCAGGAAAGCATCAGTTATTTGAAATACTTTTTGCTGTACGGCTCTTGCAGCAGAAAGCCTATTAAAATCATATAAGAACAGTTTTCTGTCATGTCTGTTTTATCCTAAGATCATTACTGTTAGTGTGTAACGGTTGAAGTTTGAAACATTTAATGACTGAGCTCAACAACTTCCCTTAGACTTCCGTTACAGTATGTTTTGAGTAAACAGTTGTTGTTTTTTAAAAGTGTTGAACTTGTAGTCTGTGGTAATCACAAATCCAGACGTGACACACAGAGATTATGTTGGAAAACACTTGACTATTCCTTTAACATCTGTGTGACTCTAGTGAAGCTTTCTCTGTCTTTCTCTCTCTCTCTCTCTCTCTAACTTTCTTCTCTCAGACAAGAAATAAGCCACTGTTTACGGGGGATTAGAGGAACTGACATTCATGCCGTGCTGTAATATCGAGACAGAAAGAGTTCATTAAAGACACTCATGTCCATGTCACTGTGAGGAAGAGCAGCCGCACATCTTCTCCTCTGCAGCCTTCAGTGTCTCCACATACATCACACACATCATCTCATACAGCTGACACCGACACACTTCAACTAGCATTTAGCTGCTTGCGTGTTCACTTCATAATCAGAAAATGTAGTCTGCAGTGTCTGAATTTAAGTTGTGTGTGTGTGTGTGTGTGTGTGTGTACACATGTGAGTGTTCGTATTATGGACATAAGTGATGACGGAGGCCAAAAAACCCATCGCAGTGTGACTTCCTGACGCTAGTCAGAAGACCACAGCTCATGCAGCTGTTGGAAACATCTGTGGCTGAGAGTGAACCTTTTTCTGTCCTGCCTCTCTCACTCACTCAATCTGGCCAAAACAGCTGGGCTCCTTTAGCACCGAGCTCCGATTTCTATAAGGCATTTTTCATAATTAAACCTGTGGGAATGCGCAGTGCTCCGGAGCCATCACGGAGTTTGGGGAGGATGATGCTGTCCCGCTGTGCTCTGTACTGTAGGTACAGCTAAACGCTACTTCCATACACACACTAATCACTTTTACTTGCTCTGTTTGTTTTATTTACGCATGCGCCACTATGTTGGGTAGACCCAACTTTTCTTACTGAATGCGTACAGCAACATTAATGACAAAACGACTGTTTTCAGTAAGTCTGTATTTGAAGACCAGTTGTTTTCTACCTTTGGTTTTCATACAACAGATCAAAAATGGACTCGAATGTTCTCACCTAAACAGAAAGGCACCATTTCAGTGCTGGTTGTGTGTATTTACAAAATAGGAAATAAAGTATAGGGAGTTTTAAAACATCCTCCGTTTGGTTTGGGAATTTTGTTGACTGTTAGTGAAATTTGTGTTCCCGCTTTATATTCAGCCAGAGGTGTGGAGGAGCTTTTGCCGTGTTTGCCCGTCATCTTGCCATTTTTTATCGGTGTTTTTTTTATTCGGTTTGTAAAGCCGAGGCAGCTTTAGATGGCAGACTGTGAACGAAGTGGGGGTCTTAAGGAATGATACGGAGCTGAAAGAATGGAAAAGACGGATGGGGAGGAAGAGTGAGTTATCTGTCTTACTCTCCCTGCTCTCCCAAATCACACTCCTCTTTTTTTTACCTCTCTCTCTCTCTTTTTCTCTCTCTCTATCTATCTCTCTCTCTCTCAAGACAAAGAGACACAAGCTGGGACATGTATCACGCAGCGCTTGGGAAACCACCAATAAAGCCTGCTGCATTGTCTAATATATCTGCTGGCAGGGCTGGATATAATGTATATTGTTGGTGCAGTATGGGAGCGGCGTGGCTTGTTGTAGTTTGATTGTGGAAGCTTTACATAAGGGTATTAGGCTCTAATGCAGTCGTATCTCAAGCTCACAGGAAACTGGGCCTTGCTTCATCTTATGCATTTGTTATTTCCAAAGAGGATTGTGCGTCACCACAGCAAGACAAATAGCCCAGTAATATTCGACATTGTGTGTGCATGTCTGTATGTGTATATATATATAATACACACACACACACACACATACCGTACATGTGAATATGGAATATGTGTGTGTATATTTTGGGGTTTCTGAAGGTAGTGTACGTGTATGTGTTGGAGGGGTAGTATGTAATTATGAAGGTATTGGCTTTGGCTTCTTGATGCCTCTCTCTAATTAGCCTGAGTTGAGGGAGAATAATTTATTGAGAGAGGAATCCTTTTGTTAGGATAAGGCCCTGCTAGCCTCTAGAGAATTTCACATGGTTGTGTGTGTGTGGTGGTGGGGGGGGGCAGGTGGATGAGTGCGTATATGAGCTTGTGTATGCATACAATATTTGCCTACATTCCCTATTGTACCTTCCCCTGTGCACATGTGTGTGTGTGCATGTATAAAGGTGTGAGCATGCACAGGGCAGGAACTAGACGTGTGTACCACTCGGACCAAAATAATGTACAGCGTAATGAGTAATGTGTATGTTCTTTTCTGCATCCATGTCTCCATGTCGGCGTTGGTTCTGTGTGTGTGTCTAAAGGTAATAAATGTAGCCAATATCACACACTCTGAGCTCCACTCAGCAAACTCAGACATTCAGAAAGAAAGTCCGGTCTTGTCCCATTTCTTTTTGACAGCCTTGACGGACAGCCGCCTGCAACATCCACGTTTCAGCTTTTTTTTTCTTTCCCAAATAAAGGAAAAATGAAGCGCAAAATCCCATAGCCTTAAATCGACCTGATAAGACCACTCAGGGGTGTTCGCTGAACAAAATCAATATTACAATCCATAATCCTTTTTTTCTCAGGATGTTACAGAACATCAATCATTGTCCTGCTTTTCCACAGTCCCTACAGTCTGGTGTACACTCCAGCGCAACAAGAAAGGGGATGTTTTAAAGGTGTAGCACTGATAAGTTCCATTAGATATAGACATCCAAAACTCAGCTTTGTCTTGTTCACGCACACGCACACACAAACACACACACACACACACACACACACACACACACACACACACACACACACTGTGATCTAAACTGTGTATAGGTGCTGCATATGGATGTTCATCCAGGCAGACCACAACCATGAGGTTAGTCAGTCTCACTCTCTCTCTCTCTCTCTCTCTCTCTCTCTCTCGCCCTTTCTCTCTGAGTGATGACATAGGCAGAAGAGAGGGAACTGCCCTGCCTGATCGTTCATCTTCATAGCTTCAATATTCAATCAGTGAGCTAATTGCAGAGTGAAGAGAGGGGCAAAAAATCATGACTGGTCTAATACTCTTTTGGGAATATACTATGTGCACACGCAGAGAGAGCAAGTGTCTGGAAAAGCAGAAGAAAATCCCCCCCATAACAAATATCATGCCAATACGTAAAAGATGAAACTCCTCCATCGAACGTGATGTGTTTCATAATTTCAACACAGGCCACGCGCCTTGCTTTTTAAACACTCAATAAGTTTAGAGATTGAAAACACATTACTTGTGTAAAAGAGCCTTTCTATTGGGGGGCACACAAAAAGAGAGTTTTTTTATTCCTGGGCGAGGAGAGAAGTATGTCAGGATGCTAAAGTGCAAAAGAAGTGTGAGTTACTGTGTGTGTGTGTGTGTGTGTGTGTGTGTGTGTGTGTGTGTGTGTGTGTAGTGTAAATTCTGTGTGTAAATCAGGACTACAGAGTATACCACTCTGCTCCTTCTCTCTCACTAAAGCACGCTGCACCAGCACCTCACTGCGAAAACCTGAGTTATTTGTGGATTGTGAGCCCATGAGCTTTCACTCACATTCAGCCACTATTTCAATGGCTTCCTGAATGTACAAACATCAATCGTTACCCCCCCCCCCTCACCACCACCCCTCAGTGGAAAGCAAGCCTTCCTGAAACACATACCTTTCAAAAATAAAAAGAGTGGTTTGTTTTAAAATGGGTAAATTCTGTGAGAATATGCATGTACATTAAAGCTTTGGCCACCATTGATCAAGAGTCCTTCAGTGTGTGTCCTTTAATCCCTTAATATAAGGACACACACACACACACACACACTGGCGCAGATATCTGAAGGGAGCAGTCCTGTGTGCAGCCTGCGGAGGTGCTGTCATTGATTCATGCCTACAGAGAGAGGGGATTGATTTAAATGTGATTTCCTATTTCCTATCTCCTAATTGAAATAAACTGTAAAGCTTGCTGCTATCAATAGGCTTTACTGTAAATAGGCATTGGCCAGGAGGGGATCGAGTATCCCGGAGACAGCAGTAAACATGCATGTCTTAGCTATGCTGCTATAGTTTTCTTCTGCTCTCACGCTCTCTTTCACGCACACACACACACACACACACACACACACACACACACACACACACACACACACACACACACACACACACACACACACACACACACACACATCTTTCTATCCATGTGAGGACTTTCCATTAGCATAATTATTAATGCATCTACTTAATGCTATATTACACTTACATCTAGCCCTAACCTTAACTTCAGTAACCAGGAGGGAACCTTTTTTCACTTTTATTTGTTTGTTTATTAATTTATTTTAAATAAAAGCCGTCATTTAGTCTAATTGAAAAAAGGACATCTTCCTTCTTTTTGGGGACCAGTCAAAATGTCCCTACATGTCCAAAACTGTCAGATATCCCTATCCTCATAGGGACATTTGGCACCCGTCCAGATACAATGATCATAAATGAATTATTATGCATTATGATTGATTATAAATCCATTGTTATCAAAAGAATAAAGGACAGATAATTGGTGTGTAAAATATTATTCCTATTTTCATTTGAATTTGAATTTGAAACTAATATGTAAATAGCCTAGCAAAACTGAACAAAGTTTATCATGTCAGTCGGAGACGATTAAATCAAATCATATCATAATGTAGCAGATTCAGAATCAGTGGTATCTGCTACAGTCTGATTCAAAATCGTCACTTTATAAATCCAAATCGTATCGTGATGTGTGGAAGTCTGAAGTTTACACCTCTAATACACACACACACACACACTACATATCTTATCCTCCATCTGTTTGACTCTGTGTCAGTATATCTATGGCGTACACGCAAAGTCCAGCTCTCAGTGTTTTATCAGTGTTTATGTGTTTCATCCTAAATCAGATCAATAACACTCTATGACCCTTGTTTTTATGGATTTGCTATTATCCTCTTTTATTATTCCTTATTTACATAGACACTGTGTACTATCTTGTGCTGGCTTCTGAAGTTTTTGAGAAAGACACTAATTATGGCATTTGTTTTGGTGAGCGTGTGACCGGCGTGACAGAGACTGAGTCACGCCTGCTGCATTTGCCTGCTATAAATAGGGACCACAGAAGGCCCTCCTGTCGCGCATGTTCTGCAATGCAGAGAAGCACAGTGGGAATTCTGGGAGAATGAGTCTAAAGCTGCTAGGATGCGGTCACAGGGCATGACAGTGTCATTCGCAAATCAGGTGATGTCACAGAGGGCTTTAAAATACCTGAGGAACAGGAAACAGTATGACGAACGATTCATTCAGCTACATAAACCTGACCGATAAAAATAGCTAGCGGAACTGTGCGTGAGCTGTCGAATTAATGATCGAAAAAGAAAGCACTTTTCTTTTAATAAGTATTTATCTTGTACTATTTGATGTTCAAAAAGTTTGATCAACTAAATGGCGCCTTGTAGGTTGCTAAAAGGAGCCTTGTCTATATTCCTGTGCACATTACTGTGCATAGTGCATCACAGCACCAATGTCCTTCAGCTCTCTTCTACTCTTCCTTCACCATCGAATCCCCCCCATCTCTCTTTCTCTCTCTCTCTCGCTCTCTCTCTCTCGCTCTCTCTCTCACTCAATCTCTCTCTCGCTCTCTCTCGCTCTCGCTCTCTCTCTCTCTCTCTCTCTCAGTGGGTTATGTCCTCTCTGGTCCTTGCCCCCAGGTGGGCTGTCTCCTTCAGCAGATGATGTGATTAGGGCTGCAGTGGCCTGGCCACCTTTTCACCCACATATACATTTGTGTCACTCTCTCCATGTCCCAGTCTTTATTTCATTATGACTGGGCATCCAGCCACAAGGGGACTTCATATGAGAAGGCCATACGTCTCTTTCAGCAGATGTCCTAACAGCTCTGTGATCATCCAGAAATCAGTTTCATTATCTCTGTCATGCCCTGTTTCTGACTGTCAGCATGCAATTTTTATGGGAGTATAATAAAGACAGACAAACTGTTTTTTTTATCCAACATTAAATTGGATATAATTTGTGAATGAAGCAGTTTATTACAGTATCTCTTCCATGCATCCCACTTACATAAGATTTCCTCTGCCCCCCCCTTTCCTTTTTTTTTTTGTTCTCAATCTCCAGCTGTTTTTGTCTTCCTTTGTCTGCCTTTGGTTATCCATCATGTCTGAACACAGAGCAGGTGGTGTTGTAAACTTTCACGGCATTTTTTTCCTAAGGTGATAGACCGTAGCTCTTCCTCTTGACTACCACACACACACACCATCAGGCAGTACTCGATGTCAGAAGCAGCTGTTAAAGAACAGAGTGTGTGAATGAGATCTAACCCTTTCCTCTCCTGTAAAAAAATATTCTCTCTGTCTCCTTTAGATGGGTGGGAAACGTGAGTAGAGAAATAAAGGACAGTCCCAGAAATCAATATGCACGACTGGACGGCCGGTCATTTGTATTCTACATGTGCTGCAAGGGGGAAGACGCAGCGACAGGAGTTAGAAAAGCAAAGGTTAATTTCATACATCGACTATCATTTGCATATTTTTTTCCTGCAAGTGTGGTGTGCCGTTTTGCTTCATATGTGAAGTACTGTGCAAAAGTCTAGGCACCCTGTATTTTTTTTTTAGTCCAAACTTTGCTAAAGATTTTTTTTCTTTTATGACTTCTACATTATCAAGTCAGTACAAAAAACATTTCAGATTCCCAAACATTAGTTTTCCAGCACAAAATAAAACGTTACAGAAAAATGTTTGTATGTCAGTAAAGAAAGCAGCATATTATGTAAGAAACACTTTTCAGACAAAAACATAATGAAGGCTACTGAATTTTGCTGCAAAAATAAGAAGCAAGTGCGACAGTCAAAGTCTCCAGAAGAACCGTGACTGGTTCTGCAAGATGCTCAATAAAACTTACAGCTCATTTCTTTATAAAACTGCACACATTGTACCAGAAACTACTATTTTTATTTTAAAGAAAGGGTCGTCACACAAAATATTTTGTTTCATTTACTGCTGTTTTAAACATTTAATTTCATTATTTTTGAAGGCATCTTTGCTTAAGAGTATTTCTTTGCATGTGCAAGACTTTTGCACAGTACTGTATATATTGATATGAGTGATGCCAGTGATGGGACACCTTTGGCTTTATCTGGCATCTATAAACGGTTTTAGCCTAATAAATGGACACCTTTGGCTTTATCTGGCTTATATAAACGGTTTTAGCCTAATAAATCTATAAATGTGCAAACAGATACACATTATAGTCAGAATTAGCACAGGAAAATCTGAGTAATACTATATTTGCATTGTACCCTTATTTTATAATAAGGATTATTTTCCCTTTCAGTCACTTTCCTTTTAGCAAAACTGCTAGCGTGTGGTACTACGTATATAAAAAAAAAAGTTTGGCAGGCCACATAATGACGACTCTTTAATGGGTATAATGTGTCATCGGTGAATGCTAGCACAGCGCAAAGTGATAAACATCAGTAACTGAATCCCCACAGGGGCGGAAAAGTTCCAGCCCGAGACGCCATTGTTCTGCATCCTCAACAAACCTATGCAATGCTTCCTCAAGGAAACAATCAAATACTCTGCTGTCCCTGGCACCGGCTCTCTATTGACTGTGACTGGGCTGCTTTAGGCATTCAAATACATCCAATATGAAAAAGAAAAGGGTGTGTTTTTATGATACCATTGTAGCATCTGGTTTTTCACGTGTCCCCATGTCCTACATTAACTAGCAGAAGTAGTTTGAATGCAAACT
The DNA here is from genome assembly GCA_012411365.1 of Ameiurus melas. NCBI lineage: Eukaryota > Metazoa > Chordata > Actinopteri > Siluriformes > Ictaluridae > Ameiurus > Ameiurus melas. The sequence goes on along the minus strand of CM022764.1, from coordinate 18,220,203 downwards.
GTAGAAGATTACTGTGGAGAATGGAAGTTTCTTTTTTATTTTATTTGAATAATCCATTTGAGATGCGTCTGTGTCCCTTTCACAACAATTGTGTCTTATCAGAAAAATGCACAGGAAGGAAATACATCTGCTGTTGCTTATTTCTACAACCTATCTCTATTTCTGTTATGGATTCACCGCTCCACTCTTCTCTATATTGTTGGAAAAAAAAAAAAAACAAGCACCTAGTGTCAGACTTATTTGCCATTTTTCACAGGTTTTCACTGACCATGAATTTGATTGATTTAATAGACGTGAAACTCTCTTTTTTCTGGCCATTACACACATTTCAGATCACTATCAGATTTTATAGCAGCCTGTAGATCTATTCAGTTTGACACACTGATAGAGCTTTGTCCAACAACCATCCAAAGATGGACATATATTTGCTGTTTCTGCATTAACAAAATCAATGACAAGCACACCAAACTGCAAACACGGCAATATCTCTGCACCATGTCCAGAGAGTACTGAAAAGATTTCCTATCTTTAGAACACCAGGTGGAAACAGGAAGTGAGGCAATATTTTGGTAAAGCATATGACGCCAAACTTATATGTCACTAGCACCGATGGTAACTTAGATATTTCCTGTTATTTTACTACAAGGAGGTGCCACAGCAAACACGAAACAAGAAGTGATGTAATATATCGAGCAGCTGCTCGTGACTATAGGTTTTGGTAAGACAGGATGACATTAATAATGACACAAGCTCAAACAAGCGTCGATAGGCTATCCTGCTTAACTTATGCTATAGGCTATTATTTAGTGAATTTTTAGAATAATCCTGTAATAGACAGTTGAGAGTTGACAACATACAGTCATCTAGCACACAGTCTAGTGGCCTTATGTGAGCGGTTTAAGACATACCTTTGTTTATTAACCAGCAAAATTTCCAGCTCAACTACACCTTAAAAACCACACACAATTCATTTAGACAGTAGGCCTCAAAATGTTGTGTATAAAAATTGTAGGCCTTTTGGTGTCGGAAATATGTCCCAAATTGTCCCACACAAACTTACTACATGTCCCACATTTGGTCTGTTTGAATCTGGTCACCCTAAATACAAGGTCTGGGCAACTAGCCCAATCTGGCAACCATGTCATAACTGTTCCTCCTCCACTGAAAAGCATGGGGCAGAGTGTATCCTTGCCCCAGTGGACACTTGTTGCAGTAACTATTTTTGACCACTAGGTGCAGAAATAATTGTTTGGAAGATAAGTGGGGCAGTGAGGTTCCTGCGTCACAACTGCTCTAGAAAAGAGGGCAAATCAGTGGAACAATCGATTATATATTTTTTAATAATAATAAAAAAAGTTTGTCCCTCAAAAGAGATAATTAGTCTAAATGTATGGAGATGTGAATAAGGACTTTAGGAAGATTAGCATTTGTTAAACAGCTCATATAAATGGTGAGGGTTTCCCCCACCTACTCCTATGTAGAAGCTGCCACTGTATAAGCCAGGTTTGATATTGTTACAAATTCTTGTACCTGCCTTACACACTGATTATGTCAATATGTATGTATCTATATAACAAGAAATAATGTGCAATGTAACACACACATTTTTTTCTTTTATCTAGCGCATCCCATGGTCCACACTTTAAATCACAGTAAACCTGAAATTATGCTGCAGCTACACATTACATTATGTTGAGTTACTTTCGAGCTCTTGTGTTGGTGAATTTGAGTTGAAGAATATATTACATGTAAGTTTAAACTTGAAATATGTCATCTTTGAAAGTCTTTTCAACCAGTTACTTTCCCTGTGCAGAATATTCCTGTTATTGTCCCCAGAAGAGTCGAGACTTGACCTAGGTGTATAAATCTGTACACTGTAGTAGACTGTGTACTGTATTGCTGTGCTCCACTTTTTGTTTTTGGCATCTACACCTTCAGACACTCTGAGAAGTGTCTGTCTGTGTGAGTGTGTTGCTGGGTTTGAAATACATCTGAATGTGATGTTTGGTGATACTTACAAGGATTATGCTATAACATAGCAGACAGTGTTTTTCTGTTTGCTCTGTTCTACTGCTTTGCTTGCTGGTCTGGTGTTCCTGTTAGATTTTGGATAACCACAAACTTTTAAAGCTTTTTTTTCTTCTTTCTGACATTTTCACCCGTTGTCGCTGGACTCAGAGCTGATCAGTGCATTTTCAGCCACTAGAGTAGTGTTCTGATCACTCCTAGCTTGTGTTTCAGTGGATGGTGGGAGTTGTACATAGCAAAACTAATCAGGCTTCCGTTAATGTTAATGTCTGAATTAACTGAATTAATCTCCTTTCTGAATTCTGAATAAACCAAGAAGGCCAATTTGTGGTTTTCTGTGTCCTTCTGTGTGAGCTTGACCCACAGTAATTGGCCAGAGTTGATATACTGTGACGATTTTTTTTAACCCTCTGGAAGATCTCTCTCTTCTTCCATGTACTGTACAGGTTGAATATAATGAGATGAACAGATTATCCAATTATACAGCTGTGTTTCTGACTATAAAATATATCTGTGTCATGACACTAGAGCGACAACCAACAATTATTTTCATGATCAATTAATTGGACGGTTATTATTGTTGTTATTATTATTATTATTATTATTATTATTATTATTATTATTATTATTATTATTATTATTATTATTTTGAATAATCGAATAATGAGATGGAGAAAAAAAAACTTTCACTAACCTTTTTTTTGTTTATTTAAAATAAAATCCACAAACTGAGTGTTAAAAATATAAGCTTCAGACTAAAACTTTACATCTCTTACTTTTTTCCTACTATTTAAAAAAATGTATTCTTGGCATTTTCTCAACTGATTTCACCTGTCTGAGATGCTTTTTAAACAGTATTAAAGAAGTTCACACCTACGCTTGACATTTATTGGCTGCTTTCCGGAATATTTCGCTCCAAGTCATCCATTTAAAAATACATTATTTGTAAATAAAATGTTGATTTTCTAATGAAAGAAATGAGTATGTTGGCACGATTATATTTTTGTCTACAACAGCGATTTCAAACATTTAATCACACACCTTCAGATCAAAAGGTTTTTAAGATCATGAGAAACATTTCAGTCAAGTGTCCACAAACTTTTGACCAGTGATGTGTATATATAAACCATCTGATTCCATCCGATGTGTCGTAACAATAAAGATACAAAGGTCTTGGGAGAGCTCTTTGCTTTTACACATCAAGAGATGTTTCGTGTGTGAACATATATATATATATATATATATACACACACACACACACACAATATGAATAGCCCGGTTTTCGACACTGCACATTTACACAACAACAACAACAACAACAACAAAATTCTAATCCATTTGATAATGCAGAAATCATATGCTGGTGTACGAACTACAAAAAATAAAATCTAAATATGAATATGACTAGACTTTTCTTGTTGCATATAGATTATGTCAGTGTTTCCTAAAACTGTAACAATATTTCACAAACCTGTACTCTAACCTATTTAAACATTTTGCGGGTTTGTGTGAAAGCCTACTCTGGTTTATTAATAATAACGCTTTGGAAATATTATAATGCACATGTAATTTAATAGGTATGGTGCGGATAGACTTTTTGCTTGCTAGTACATAAAAAACATTTACTATCAAACAAATATATTTTACACAACGTATATTATTATTGAATTCTATTAACGTTTAGCACTATGTAATAAAACATTTTAAATTGTACAGAAACAGGTGATGTAATTGCAGTAATTGTTTTCATTAGCTATAATGTAAGTGTATGTTAGTTACAGATAATTGTAATTTAAAGACCATAACACGTTCATAAATATGAGTTTTGTGCAAGATCAGGTTGGCATGTTGTTTTATTTAACTATTATTTACCTATAAGCCACAAGGTAGACACAATTTAAAAAATATATTATTATGTGAACTGTCATGTAAACTGAAACAAACCAGAGAACAAATTTAACAAAGAAAAAAAACCCATACTAATAAAGAGGTGCTGTGCAGGTCACTGTTTCCTGCTGACTAGCAGGAAAGGCTTTTTAAAACCACACTGATTCCTCACAACTAAAGAGGCGCCTTTTTTTCTAAGCAGATGTTTGTCTCTGTTTAGTTTTTTGTTCGGATTTGATGGAGCCACAGACACACCACCTTCTTCTTCCATCTCCTATCTGTTTTCCAGTGTGGTGGCTGAGCGTAACACAGTCAAAGCGCACTGAAAGCAATTCAAGCGCCGTACAGTAATGTGCAGCAGCTTAAACTTGCGGCAGCTAACTGGTTTAATCGATCATTTACTGTTAGCTAGCTAATATTACGTGGTTGTGTTTCTTAACCCCCACTTGTGCCAGCTGTTTCACTCAGTGAGTCAGGGCTACAATTTCTGTTTTAAAAGAAAAGATTCTAGCCAATCGCATCCAACAAATGGGAAGCACCCAAAGAATAGAAATAAGACTACGGCTTAAGAGCCGTCCACTTTTCTTCTGCAAACACACCTTACTCAGTAGTTTTGTGACAAGTGACATTTTGATGCTTTTGTAGATTTTGCTAACAGTAGAAAGGGAATCTCGAAATCTAGCAGTTGAGAAATTTGCTCCAGTGTGTCATTTCTACTTGCTTTCAGAGTACAGAAGTGTTCTGATCAGAACAGTTTGCCATAAAGGTCACCACTAATAGTGATTTTTGCACAGGAAGAATGATTCAAAGTGTGGAAACAATCACAAAACATTGCGTGCTGCTAAGTGTCCTTCTGATAGCTTTAATTTTCCTCTCTGGCCATCAGCACTACATGAACTGAGGTCCAGCCCTGTAGTTCTTGCCATACAGACAAGCCTGTGAACTCATGGAGAGAGTACATCAGCAGGCTCAGTATATATGACACAAAGGTCAGCAAAGGTCAGTGATACCACGAGTCACCAAACTACATAAGATTGAGCGAGTAAAATGATCAAAGTATGTTTGGTTACAATAGTTTTGCTAATATAATTGTTATTGTCAACAATAAGGTTGACGCTGTCGCCAAAATCAAGGACAGGATCGGTGGTTTCGTGAAATTGACTACTGTTCTCTTTTTCACGTAAATGTAGGTTAAGGCTTTGTGTTTGTAGCCTGCGCCTGTGGCCGAGACGCACCGTCTGGTGGCTGTCATATAGTTTCAGGTTAAGATCGAGAAAGCCTGTGTCGGCAGTTTGCTTCCTTTTTCCTTGTGGTAGAGACGATATGAGGCACGTCTCTTAAATGGAACATTAAATCGTGCCATTTGCTTGCCGTATTTTTCTCCATCGCACCTCTGACCGCACACTGACTTTCTCCTTCTTGCGTACACAGTGAAGAACCAATCAGAAACGCATTAAGCATTGCTAATTTAATTTTATACACACACTCGCACATGAACACACACACACACACAAATACAAATATCAAGATTATCCTCTATGCTTTACAAATTCTAAATTAATTTAGTTATGAGTTTAGTTATGAAATATTCACGGTGAGGTTTTAATTAAACGATTGTGTTTTGGAATTTATTCCTGAGACACAAAAACCAAATGTGTAAAATATCTCAAAAATCTAAACTGTACTGGATTAACTGAAACACCTTCTGTTTTCTCTTTAGTATTCTCTGTAGTATTCTCACATCTCACCTGTCTGTACTGTGATATTTTGTTAGCTGTTAAATGCCAGGTCTTTAAATGTAGTAATGTCTCTCTCTCTCTCTCTCCAGTTCATTATTATCCTTTTTGTCTGTCTCCGTCTCTCTAATGTGTGTCAAGTACCTGCTCTAATTGCTCTGATTTTAAGTCAGAGAGGCTGCAGTGTTTTTTGTTCAGCTGGTCTCTCTCACTCTGTGTGTGTGTGTGTGTGTGTGTGTGTGTGTGATTTGGAACTTACTGAATGTGTGCACTGGGATTGCGCAATCCTCTGAAACCTCAGCCACAGAGAGAGAGAGAGAGAGAGAGTGTGTGTGTGTGTGTGTGTGTGTGTGTGTGTGTGTGTGTGTGTGTGTGTGTGTGTGTTTAAAATCACCCAGGTTGCACAAATGGAAAGATGTTTTTCTGAAACATGCCCAGTGTTCCAAGTTGCACTTTCATGCTCTATGTGTGTATTTGTGTGTGTATCTGTGTGTGTGTGTGTGTGTGTGTGTGTGTGTGTGTGTGTGTGAGAGAGAGAGAGAGAGAGAGAGAGAGAGAGTGAGAGTCTATTATGTGTATCTTTCCATGTACATTTCAGTAATGCAGGACAGGAGTTAAGATAATAAGAGTGTTGCAGGAGCGAGTGAAATGATCATGGTCTGTGTGAGGGGGAAAGAGGCAGACGTTTGATTATTCTAAAATGACAGGATTTGAACTGAGCTCAGATTATTATAGAGAAGAAGAAAGAGCGAGAAGATCGGTTAAAAGGCACAGATCATGAGATTTTAGGCGATTGTGTATGTCGAGGTACAAAAAACACCCAGTCTCGAATGCACACATGCACACATGCACCCAGTCTCGAAATACTATAGACGAGGCATTTCTGTTGACTTGTGTGTAGTAATGTACCTAAATAATTAAATACATAATAATAATAATAATAATAATAATAATAATAATAATAATAATATTTGTATCCAATAGAAAATTGTTTCACTCTTTTAATTCTTTTTTATTTAATCATTTTTCATATTTATCATTTATTGCTATGATGGGAGCATTTGGCCTCCACAAAGCGATATACACTTGGCCACAAAACAAGTGAGTTTGACACTTTCTGACTTATGGAATATCATAAATGAGTAATTATGAACAGAATAGCATAAGACAGAAGGATGTCGAGACTAAACCAGCTAAAAGGAAGAGAGGAGGTGAGATGAGAGTGATGAGTGAGTGACAGCAGCTTACAGGTGCTCTGTGAGTGTCGCTCTGTTTGTGTATATTATTTAAGAGAAGTCATCGGAGAGATCATGTACCGCTTAATATTTTATCATCTCTCTCTCAGTGATCTGACAGCAATCCTAGTGTGCCCAGCAAACTGCACTTACCCATCCACCCCCACCTTTCTCTCTCTCTCTCTCTCTCTCTCTCTCTCTCTCTGTCTCTCTCTCTCGGGTGTCGGCACTCGGTCCGTGTTTCCGCTGGCTGGATAGCGTTACTGGCTGTTTCCTCATATTAGCAGAGCTATCAGGTCGAGCCATCGATCCCTACTGAGAGCGCACTGAGGAGAAGCCCTTCACTACTGCTGCTGTCTTCTTCAGTCAGGGTGGGGGTGGGGGGGTGGAGGCAGCCCAGAGAGCTGCACTCTGTGTGTGTGTGTGTGTGTTTCAGAGACTCTCTTTACTTATCTGTCACATTCTGTGTGTGTGACGTGTAAATAAGAACGTGTGCTCATACAGAACAGACAGTAACAGCTTTCGTCATCTACTTCATTAGTTCACTGAGGACATGGCAGTGTAAATACATAGCACACACACATACACACAGCAGTGTTAGTGACCTTGCCTATATAGTTATAAAACGCGCCATGCATCATATTTACTAAACTCACTAGTGTATAATCGACTGGTTCTAAACACAAACTCTTATAAAAGATATTCTTTCAAAACCGTATTATGAATGTTAGTGAACATTATTATTGAATTGAGTTTATTTGAACAAAGGAGTTGTAAATATTGGATATGTTTTTAGGTACATAAAAACGAAAAAAACTCAACTCTTGACTGACTAGGACAGGCCTGTAGGTACACACACACACACACACACACACATACACACAGAGAGAGAAAGAAATAACCAGCACTATGTATCATTCCACTCTTATAACATAGTTAGCAATTAACTCTAGAATTTTCATGGGATATTAATCCATCCATATTTGGACGTGCTGTTATAACGTGTTTAATCCATATGCCTGTGTGTGTTTGGTTTCGGTCTGTAGCACCTGTCACCATCAGTGGATGCAAGCAACAATATAAAAAAAATAAAAATCTGACCTCATTGACATCTATACTGTTCTCAAGAACAACAAACGTTTACAGTTACTAAGTGTGTGCTGATACCTTTGAGGGACTCAGTTCATTTCAATAACAAGCTCTTTTCCATGTCAGGATTCTTCCTGTAAATTTGCTGTTGCTGTTGTTGTTGTTGTTGTTATTGTTGAAGTTGCAGACAGATCCGGGAAAATAAGAACACAAAGAGCTCGGGTGTAGATATCAGAGTATTGCAGTGACGGTTTGAAAAGTTCGGATGCGTGAAACTAAAATATCTTAATGACACACACACACACACACACACACACACACACACACACACACACACACACACACACACACACACAGTATTGGAGCTTTAGATATCTTAGCAGAGCTGACGTCTCGGAGTAGCTGCTGCATCCATTCTTTAGATAAAGTGCCCCGCTCTCGCTGTTCTCCCCGCCGCTCTTCTCCCAGAACATTCTGCCAGCTTTTGTCGTCGTTATCACCTCATACGTTTGTGTTTGGCGTGCAGCAATGCTCTGGGACATTTAAAGGGAGTAAATGGAAGTTAATTACACACGTGTATAATTTGTTTATCACAAACGCAGACTGTTAGAAGGAGACTAATTTATCTGGGAAATTAGACCTTAATTATATCAATAAGAGCATTAATTATCTCCCCTGCACGGCTGTGTGCTATAGCACGCTGCTACCTCTGTCTGTATAGGAATTGTACAGTAAACAATAATGGTCCATAAATTAATATGCTTAGCAGCTATAAATAGTCATTGTTTATAGTAGAAGCATGCACATGAAAGGGCTAGTGTATGTAATTGCTATGTGTAGTTAATCCTATACAATAGCTATTGCTGTCCATCTGTCAGCGTGGTGAATGTGCTATATTTCACAGCCTGGTGTGCAGACGGAGCTCCAGTGCAGTGTTAGGGGACACCAGTGGCTGCCTGAGGTACTGCACAGCTTGTGTGTCTGACCAGGTGTGTGTGTGTGTGTGTGTGTGTGTGTCTCTCTCTCTCTCTCTCTCTCTCTCTCTCTCTTTTAGCTTAATATCAAATGATTCATCATATCAGTCAAGCCCTGAAAGATTGTTTTCCTGTACGAAACTTCGGTAGCATCCCATGTTCACCTGTAAGTGAAGTGTCCCACCTCAGCATCATGGCTGACCCCAGCCCCGCATGTGCGCACTAATGAATAGCTACACAAGAGGAAGTTAATGGCTATGTCATAAAGCCACAGGCTGAGTGTGATTGATGTCTGTTCATTAAAAGCCAGTGTTGAGATACTATCTGTGCAATCTGTCATTCACCGCTCAGATTAACTTCACCTCCTGCCTCTCACTGACAGGAAAGGATTCTTTTTTTTTTTTTTTTAAATAAATCTTTACAAATACTGAAAAAGTGGGCACAGTGGCTTAGTGGTTAGTACGTTTGCCTCGCACCTCCGGGGTTGGGGGTTCGAATCCTGCCTCAACCGTTTGTGCATGGGGTGTGCATGTTCTCCCTGTGCTTCGGGGGTTTCCTTCGGGTACTCTGGTTTCCTCCCCAGTCTAAAGACACGCGTTGAAGGCTGATTGACATCTCTGAATTGTCTGTAGTGTGTGTGAATGTGTGTGCGATTGTGCCCTGCGATGAGTTGGTCCCCCGCTTTGTTCCCCTAGTTCCCTGGGATATGCTCCAGGTTCCCCGTGACCCTGTGTAGGATAAGCGGTATAGAAAATGGATGGATGGCAATACTGAAAAGGCTATTTTACACTGTGGCTGTCATCTCTGTCCTGCTCTGCAGTTATACAAAGCATAGCTTTAGAGAAAAGTTAACCAAGCAGGTCTTACTTAAAAATGTATTTTATGAATGTAATGAACAATTGAACCATTGTTGGAATATTGGGCATGTTTGATAAATATGTACTGTACATTTTTTTCTATTTATTGGAGCCATTAGAGACAATGTTTTTATTATTTTTTTTATTATATTTTTCTACCCACTGAACTGTTATAACACATTTTAAATTGTAGGTTTAAAACTTTTATTTTTTCCCCCCATATGAACAGCACATTACTGGATTATATTAAAACTCCAGTCCAATTTTTATACTTGCCTTTAAATTATTAAGCTTTAGATTAGGAAATATCGTTTCAATAACAATAAATGAAGCCGAGAGAACCACAATGAAAGGAAGAGCTAATGTAGTGGATTACTACATGGATAATTGTATAATTGTATTTTTTATTTTTCTTTTGAGCCTTTCATTTGCACAGAAAAGCAGTGGTTCCAGTACGTACTAGTCTGTTTGATTAGCTGTAGTCAGAAGTCCTTCATCAGAGCTTAACTGCGTGTGTGTGAGTGTGAATGTATGTGTCTCTGTGTGTGCGTGTGTGTGTGTGTGTGTGTGTGCATGTGTGGGTGTGATCTCACTGTAATCAGTTAAGCCAGCTGACAGAGCGGTGCACATTATTGTGTTATCTATATCAGACGCAGGGCTGTGTCCGTGTCTTTGCATGATGATGGACCTGAGTAACGGTGACTGGAGTTAATGGCTTTTTAAATGTCATGGAATGTCACAGAATGATAAAATGGGAATCAGTTATCCCAGGTTAGAGTGCTCATCTCTTTGCGAGAGGAAGGCTTGTTTACGTGTTCAGTCATTCTCTTGTTCTCCTCTTTTCACTTTCTGTTCCATCACCCCACCCTCTGCCCAAACACACCCAGAAATGTGACAGGAGTTCGTGTGTATGCTTTGTGATGCAGAGTGTTATAGAGTGACGTTCTGTGAGTGAGTTGTGCGAGTGAGTGTGTGACAGGTGAAAGACTCCACAAGGTGTAATAAAGTAAAATGTCTGTTCTCGGCACTTCTTTTCTTGTCTTGTCTCGTATATGGTTTATATATAAAGCACCGGTGTCTGTGTCTGTCTCTCTCTGAGGCGGTGTTAGCTGTAACTCTGCTCTGTTCGAGCTCATCATTAGGGCTGTGACTGCAGATCACGCACAGCTTTAACCCAGTGCTCTGAAGGTCTACACATGTCCCCAATGGCCTGCTGCTTTCTGAAGGAAATGAGGAGTGGTATGGGTCAGTGCGCTGAGCCACGATATCTACTGTAAGATCAGGGTTTTTTTTTTTGTCCTGCTGAAAGTGATTATGTGAAGGAGATGAGCTGATCAGAGAAGTGCAGAGTTAATCACAGCACAAAGCTGTGTTCCTGTATACTGTCCCTGCCACGGTGCTGGTTACTGATCATGCTTACTTTGTCTTGAAATTTATTTCTTGAGACATAAGTACAAAACGGAGACACTGGCTATTTCTGGAGTGTAGGCTTATATCAATAATAACTAAAATACAATATAACAGTTTTGTTAGTGAGCTTCACTCACAAAGCAAATCCTAAAATCACAGACTTTGTGATGAAGCCTTCACTAATGAAAAGAATTCATTCTGAAGGACATTATAGTGCTATGTTTAGGTCTATTTATTATGCTAGAATCTTAGGGGATTTGTTGACAGGAGTGCGACATTGAGTCACCGAAGGTTTCTGGAGTGTACTGTAGGCGTATCTACATCTACTGTCCCCAAAGTCTCCATACACAGGGCGATTTTACCAAACTTTTTAATAAATTCAAAAAGGACTGGAAGTGTTGCGAACCGTGAAGTGGACGTCCACGAACATCCACTGACGAAGGCACAACCGATGTGGTGCTGGCAAACATAGTCCTCTATGTATGGACACTTTTGGGACAAACTGTATAATGGATATAAAGTGCACGGTGTGCTCTGTGCATTTTGTTTTTCTCTGTTTTCTCATATACTTATTATATGATTCATTTAGGATATTAGGATTGTTGGACAGTATTGGATACATGTTTTTGTTGTTGTTGTTTTAATTGAACTCTAATTGAACTCCCAGATCTTGCTTATTATTAGAGATAGTTGTTTCCCCCTTCTCCTTATCACGTTTGAAGTATGTCTGTCTATAGTCCAGGTCCAGGTTCATGATTTTTATTCGATTCTGTCCTATTCCATGCCTCAGCACACCGCTTACTTTAGTGCATCCTCTCTGTGTATTCAGGCCGTTAGCCAGCGCTGGTCTGCAGTCCTGTCCCCTCACAGTGCTCGTGTGCTTTGGCCTGTAAACTCAGCATTGTAAACAGGAGTGCTGGGACTGCGCTGCTACATCACACATATTAGTCCTCATTTATAGAGCCTCCTTATGCAGATGAGTTTCTCTCTCACCCCCATGCTCTAACCTGCCAGACTGACTGCATTCTAATAGGCCCCCTACACACACACACACACACACACACACACACACACACACACACACACTGCATTCTAATAGGCCTTACGACAATTAAAAGCACCAGGGGCCGGTCGGGGTCACGGGCACACCACCGCCTCTGACTCGCATTATGCAGGGTCGTCAAGCACACACTAATTACGGAAGATGATTTAATTAATGGCGCAGTGATACCCGCCACTTGCAATTATGCATCATGATATGCATGTATTTTTCAGCATGAAACCACACCTCCTTTGTTACCACCTTTCTCTAAAGGAAGCACACTTTAAATACAAATAAATACATCAATGAACTCATCATATCTACCTTATAGCCTACTTAGTGTATTTTGCAGCTGTATTTCAAACATCTGTTTCTGGATTGTTTTTAAGTCTGTGATGACCTACAGACAGTCTCACTAGTTCATTAACTGACTCAGCCCGGTTGTCATATATTTTTTGCCTAACAATTCCCCAGTTAACCCCAAGACAGATTGACCCCTGCACTCAAGATCTGACACCCTGTCACTCTGAGCCACTGTTGTTTGCTTTCCTGCTTCCATTAATGCTTTAATTTATGTAGTTAATCAGCGGAAAATTGAGACAAGGCAGGATCGTGTTACTCAGTCAGTGTAGAAACCGGGCTGAAATCTGTCTGCTGCACTGCCTCAGTCTCTCAGCTGTCCCCACTGTCTGTGTACCAGTCTGGCTGTGTGTTCACGGGAGATCACGAAACACGAGTGACGTCGGGGAAAAATTGCGCAAACCTCAGAACTGCTCCCAAAATGCGGTGGCTTTAGTTTGAAAGACTATAGCTCCCCTCACCACTGTAGTGGTCTGCTAATGGCCTCCATTCTTATTTGTATGACTCTATTCAGAAAGAGACCCAGAGCAAAAAGACATGCAAACACACACGTGCATCTCCAGGGACAATAAACCAACTGACTGAAGTGAGGTGGAGGGGGATGGGGGATGGGGGTGAGAAGTGATCAAATGTAAAGGATGTATGCTAAATTGGTGCACTGCCTCATGCACTCTGAGGAATTAGACTTCCAAACGATGATCTGAATCACTTACAGAGCACACTCAGTCTGCATAGGCAAACACACACACACACACACACACACACACACACACACACACACACGCACACAACATGCCTTGGTCTATGCACAAACACACAGCCACAAACAAGACCCAACCTTCCATTACAAAGAGTCTTACAAATATTCAGAAGCAAACAGATTCATTTGCTTACTGCTCTTATCTCAGACTAGGTTCATAACATCTGCAGTGGGCCAAATCAGTTCCGCAGCACATCACAAAAAAGGTGTGCACCCTCTAAAAATATTTCACCTTTAAAATTCACCCAGGTTATTAATCAGCTTCTGGTTTCTTTCAGACCGCATGCTGTAATTTGTCATTTGCTCACAACCAAACATATACACAAGCGCTTGTATACACACACACACACACACACACACATTGAGGTGTGCAGATATGCTGCAGTGTACAGAAGGTCTTTCAGTGACAGAGAACCGCAGTGTGAGTGTATGTGCACTGATAAACGTGAGCTCACACTCGTCACTTACTAAAGAATAGAGCTCTTCTGACCTGCCCTTTAAAACAGCCTCGAGTTTGAGGAATTTTACGTTACAAGTTTTTTTTTTTTTATAAAGAAAAGAAAAAAGAAGAAAAAAAAAGGCACGAATGTTCATTCATCAGAAGAACATTTCTCAGCATGCTTTCACACGGTCAAATTCTTCAAAATTCATATGATGCTATACAGTATAGCTATAGAGTCAGAGGTCCTAAAGGTTAAGGTTAAGGGAGGGGTTTGTGCTGGTACCTTATCTTCATTCGTATGAACTCTAACACCATTGTCCTCTCGAGTTGAAATAGGTCTACTTAAGAATTTTACAGAATATCACGCTCCGTTTGATCCATCACCAGCCCACTGGATGTATTCAGTCCTCAACAACAAAACCCACAGACAGAGCAAAGGCAACAACTCTTTTTCAAAATATTTTATTATCATTATTATTTTTTAATTCTGATGGGCAGAGATGGGGTCACTAGACTCCCTCTGAGCCGACAGCACCGACAGTCCGGAGCACACTGACCTCGCCGCTTCACTCACTCAGCTCCAATCAATCCGCTGAAATCAAACCCATCAGGTCACCTTTATGATTCTGCGAGAGATGAAACTGAAACTACTGCTATTAAATGCTTGCATGCGCTATATTTAGTGCGGCCATACATTAACACATCTGCAAAAAAATGCAGAGTTTTCACACTACAGAATTTTTTGCTGAAGTGCCATTAGACAGAAGTCGATATCAATGTTAGAGTGCATGCCAAGTCATTAAAAAAAGAGAGAGCGGGAGAGAGAGAGAGAGAGAGAGAAAACCTCTCCCCTGTCACACAGCTTTGAATTCACTCGATTCAAGTCAAGGACAAAAACTCAGAAGTCAGAACTCAGAAGTGTGTATTAGTAGCGTTACTATCTGGGCCTGTCTGTGTAAAACCTATGGTGTCGTAGACTATTTTTATTCATTTTATGAAACAAAGACACTACCGACTACACCCTTTTATGTGTCAGGGGGAAAAAGGACATTTGTTCAAAACATTACACTGTTTTCTTGCTTGAACAGGACATTTTGTCAAGCAGACAGATTGCAAGGATGTATGTAGCTACTGCATTAGAGAAATGTATTTACAAAAAAGAAAAAAGTAAAGAGGGAAGCAAAAATGGCCTCGGTTAAAAGGCAGTAAGGATGAGTAAGAGGCCCAAACTGCTGTTTTTCCAGAGCTGTGAATAAGGACTGGGGAAGTGCGATGGAAAGGAAAGATGGTCCCGATCGCACTTTACTGCTTGTACAGGAAGAACAGTCTTATATATCTTTTGTGTTCGGGACACATCGATCCATGCGTGCAGTCCAGAGAATTACACACGCTCTCACATGCACACACACACACACACGCACATGCACATATATCTTGTTTACCAAAGAAAGTTAATGCAGCTCAGCATAAGACCATGGTATCCCGCCAATATTCATTTCAGATAGCGCATAAGCAATTTCATCCCATAAATTAAAAAAAAAAACAGACATCTGAGTAATGATGATGACTATTCTATAACATCATAACTCTGGTATTGTCGTGCTGTCAGTTTTTCATAAGCCAGATTAAAATATAGTTGTGTTGATGGGAAGTAATTTATTAAAAAGTGCCATTAGGCTTATTTACAACCTGATCCTGGTTCCCTGCCAGTAATACCATTAACTGCAGTGTTGAAACTCATTATGTTATAAAATACACAATAGTAATTGTAAAACAACAAAGGTGCATTGTGTGTGTGTGTGTGTGCGTGTGTGTGTTGTTGAGAATGAGATGCCCGTGTTTGTTGGGCCTCTCAGGCTGCCGTAGGGCCACAGTATGTGTTCCCACTGCAGAGCATATGGCCAAGGACAAGCCAAGTGTGATCTCACCCAGTCCTGTGTATAGAGCGCTGAGACTCGCTTCAGCAGCACCACTGGCCTCGTAAACTGACCACATTATCCTGACTCATACTGTGCCCAAAAACACTGGATAATCATCACAATTAAACCTCAGAGTCACATTTATTCCAGTGAGACGAGTGATTCGTGCTGTAGGAAATGATTAACTGTTCTCTCTTCCCTGCAACGTACAATCTGGTCAACCCCCTGAACACTTTTCTGACCCCTCAGCTTTAATCGCCATGATCATGGTTGCCATGCTCTGCCAAAATGTCATCATAGTGTAAACAGGCACGAGCAGAAAACGAGTCTACAGATTGACATCAGTTCGCAGTGTGTTTAACGTGATCTTTAAAAACTAATGCCAAATATTGGTGTAGAGATTAGCCAGAGTTATATTTGCTCAGGGATTATATGGAATTAGATTATCTCATGTGAGAGAGAACTCCTGCGCTGGTTTATCACAGCGGTTAATGATGTTCCCTTTTATTCTACACTATTGTAGTGAAGAAAGGAGTGCCGGATTTGATTTGATTCCGTTACACATATTCCAGAGGAGCTTGTTTAAATGTGCTGTATTGTCCTGTTCACGCATGGTATGAACAGGTATTTGCTTTTGATCACATCTGTGTGAAAAATCAACAAGCAAACAGTCACGAGCGACCAGTTTAAGCCCTGTACAAGGTGAGAGCTACAGCGAGACACAGAGCACACGGGTTCCCCCGCAGCTGCAGCTCCACAGGCTTGCTCTCACTGGTGTCAGACAGTTGGAGATACGGTGTGTGTTCGTTAGGGAAATCTCAGCATAGCTTTTCCGCTAGCTCTATGACAGGTGTACCGCAAGCTGATCAGATGCTTGAGTAACATGCACACATGTCCCTGTGGGTATGGGAGCCAAGATGTAAGGCTCCCTCCTTGGGATTCAGCCCCTTAAATGACACATTCAGTCATGCTGTAGGAGAACGAGTGAGGATAGACATGTGAGAGTGAGTATGCGAGCGTGGGTTAGATAGAGGCCCTTAGTGAGTTGAGCTGCAGCTGGAAGGCACCATTAGGAGGAACTGGGAGGCATTTGAATAAATCGAGTCATTAGGTAGCCGTTTGTGAGAGAGCCGTCACCACCTGACAATCCAGCAGTGCCAGCTCTCTCTCTCTCTCTCTCTCTCTCTCTCTCTCTCTCTCTTACACACACACACACACACACACACAGCCACTCTTACATGCCCTCCTGTGGTTCTGCAGGGCGTCACAAACCTGTTTCCTAACATACAGGCCTTCTGGTGAGCCAGACTCACACTGTCACTCCTATCAGTTTCACTGCCTTTCATTTTTCACTTTTTTATTTGCTGCATATGGCCAAGAAAAATGTTCAACATATGGGGACTATTGTTGCTGTACACATAACTCGACTGTTAATGACAGTGCATGATGTGTTTGTGTTAACCTTATGACGAAGACTACGTCTCTTTGACTACATGCCTGGAGCCTTGTGTTCTTAAGAAACAATTTGAGAAAAGACCAAGTTACCACGGAAGTGGATAAATACTGTTTAGAGCACATGTATTAACTTATAAAAATGCTGATATTCACAACTTGCAACCAAATTATTATGCATAATAATTACAGTGGTGTCCACTGATCACACAGCCCATAAATGAAATATGTTATTTAATGAATTATGTATCAAAGCTCTGTGTGTGTGTGTGTGTGTGTGTGTGTGTTGTGAGTGAGAGAGAGAGAGAGAGAGAGAGAGGAAAAATGGACAGTTCAGTAAGATGTGAACCACAGGTGGATATGCATGATTCATCGAGCGATGAAAGGCTAAACAAGCTGCATACGAGCGAATCTATAGGATGCTGTTTGATTTACCGTACACGGCATGTGGTTTAAACAGGCCTTGAGAGTCAATATGCAGAAAAGCCTTTCTTTCTTAAACAAATAAAAACAATAATGCAGGAAGTTTCTGTTTTCTAGAAGCTACAATATTTCTACATAAACATAAATATGTATACATGTATATATGCGAAGCAGCTCTCCACAACATGGAGCGATTCGGAGATGTTATTTTGTTGTTTTCTATTCCAAGCCCTAAATCGTTGTCGTCAGTCAAACTAATTCTATAGTTTGTTGCGTGCTGGCGCTGTTTGGATTGTTTTCTTTGGTTAAGGGATGCCACCGAGGGGGTTTAACACTTCAAAGCACGCTACGCTGAACATGGTGTATGCCTGAGGTCTCAACTACACAAACACATGCAGTGTTTAAGGGGTGAAACACACTCACACACATCATTAAGTAATATAATAAAGCAGCAGGGAGGTGGAGGGGGAGGGGGGTCTAGGACTGAGAGATTGCTCCATTGTAAAGAAAAGAATAGTTCAATATTATGCTATAAATGAATTTTCTATTAACTCCTTTGCACAGTTGTATAAACCGGTGAATTTTTCTTTAATCCCTGCATTTAATTACAGAGCATATAATCAAGAGAGCTCAGGATGTAAAGCAGCGGAGAGAGAACACGCAGGAGAAAGATCACACTGTACGTCAGGGGTACATCTGCATCTGCCCTACACATCTGGCATTCTGCAGTAGTCTTATACTTGCTTTTAACCATACAAGATGGTTGCAACACATACGCAGAAATCACTCATTGTGTTGTATGAGTACATCCTCATAAACTACCAGCATGAGTTCACAAAATACTGCATAAGCCTTGTGGGCAGTATGCCGCGATGTGAAGTGAAGTGAACAATAGACGATAGTGAACAAGACGCAAGCAGAGTTTACTGACATTTCTATCATTTCTTCACTGTAACAAATTTACATCCCAGATCTGATAGTGTGTAATAATTAACGTTACCTGTCGGCAAGGAAACAGTGACCTAGTGCCCCCTAGTGGATACCACTTTAACTCCTCCAGGTGCACAGAAAGTACGCAGACGACTACATAAATAATGCTGCTTGTGTAATGACAGTGTGAACACACACCAGCTGTGTGAACACCAGTTTTAGTGTTCTCACTGCGCAGTACATTTAGTAAATTCTTAGGTTGTGTACTGTCCATATCCGAACAACTCCTAATGTTTCACCTATCTGTTTCTCACAGCCACATCTTCTAAAGAAATGAAGTAAATTAGGCTGAGCTGTGTTAGATGTAGATGAAGGAGACTCCAGGATGAGGGTTGGGAAGCATGAGGCTTCTTAAATGGACCTCAGCATTTTTGTAAATGAAAACTTTGGAGAAACCATTTGATACTAATTTAATTGTAAGCTATTTTTTTTAAAGAAAGGTATGTATTGATACATGTGTACATGCGATACACGTGAACTAACATCACTCAATTTCATTTGTCTTAGAAACACACTACAACCATAAGCCTTTTTAAAATTCTCTTTAAGACGATGAATTAAACATTCAGTCCCGTGTGGCCAAGCTTTTGACTGGTGTTCTTTTGGTGTCTGAGAGAAAGAGGAGCAGACCATGAACAGTGGAAGACAGAGAGTAGGAGAGACTGAGGAAAGAGCAGCAGAGAGATCTATTCTCGCTGGCAGCCTTAACAAGCTGGATTAAATTGCTAGTCGTTTATGTGCCCGTGACAAATCTATTTATATAATACTTTTGATAGCTATAGATTGGTGCAGTGGTGCAACTTAAAAGGTGGAGAAAAATGAACTTTCGAAGCTAACATGGCGGCTGGAGGTGGCTGTTAACCTGCACTCTAATGAGCTGCCTGTGACAGTGGGAGGTAAACACACACACTCAGACTGAGAGAGAGAGCTGCTCACTTAACACATCTAACACACCACTACATCATGGACAGACTTTCCTGTGAGGATGAGCTGTTATGATGTCTTCCATTGTAAAACAGGAACTTACACATATATATATATATATATATATATATATATATATATATATATATATATATATATATATATATATATATATATATATATACACACAGTGTTTGAATCAGTGTTTCTGAAATTTTGTGTGTGTGTGTGACCTTGGAGTGGCGGCGCTGGTTAAACAGTGTGTCGGCGAGGCCGCTGGAGCGTGTCTGTGCCGATTATGAATGTTTCATTACTGCCACCTCAGCCTTTAGCTCTGAGCCTTCCTCTAAAGTGCACTGACAAATCCTCTTTCTTCCTTCTCCTGCTTTTTTTTTTTACTTCCACTACCTCTCCATCATTCTCTCTCTCTCCTCCACTCACTCTCTCTCTAATTTTTTTATCCACATTTTTTGCAGCCACCTCCAGCCCATCCTTTCTTCCTCTTCTCTCATTAATTTGTACTCCTCCTTTCTTCCGCTCCCTCACTCTCTCGTTGTGATGAATCTCCAGACAGAAGGGAATAATTGTACTTGAGCCCAAGTGCTCATTTTTTTTCATGTTTTGAAAGCTGTGGCAGGTATGAGTTCTCTCCTCTCTTTTCCCAGTCACTGCGCAGCTTCCTCACAAAGGGAAAATGACATAAATCAAAGTGCCCAAGGTCAGTTTGGCTAAAGAGATCTTGGCCCTTTTCTGCTGCAATAGAGATGAATAGAGATACAAGACTGAGAGGTAAATTATATGTCTTAATTGCTTAACCTTTTGATCTTTGGTTCAAAACATTCACAAAAATACTCTGCTCTCATGGATATTAAACAATTGCAAACACAACACAGATTTATAAAAAATCTTTGTTAAATATAGGTGTGCAACAATTATTGGCACCCTTTTAGTCAATACTTTGTGCTACCTTCCTTTGCCAAGATATCTCTGAGTCTTCTCCTATAATGTCTGATCAGGTTGGAGAATACATGGCAAGGGATCTGAGACCATTCTTCCATACAGAATCTCTACAGATCCTTCAAATTTCGAGGTCCATGCTGGTGGACTCTCCTCGTCAGTTCACCCCACGGGTTTTCTATGGGTTTAAAGTCAGGGGACTGGGCTGGCCATGGCAGGACCTTGATTTTGTGGTCAGTAAACCATTTCTGTGTTGATTTTGATGTATGTTTTGGATCATTGTCCTGCTGGAAGATCCACCCATGACCTATTTTAAGCTTTCTGGCAGAGGCAGTTGATATTTGATAGAGTCCATGATGCCATGTATATTAACAAAATGTCCAGGTCCTCTGGCAGAAGAACAGCCCCAAAACATTAAAGAGCCTCCACCATATTTAACTATGAGCATGAGTTACTTTTCCATATGGCCCACTCTCTGTGTGTCCGCTAAAACCACCTCTGGTGTTTATTGCCAAAAAGCTCTATTTAGGTTTCAACTGACCATAGAACCCGATCCCATTTGAAGTTCCAGTAGTTTCTGGCAAACTGAAGACGCTTGAGTTTTATTTGTATGAGAGTAGAGGCTTTTTCTTGAAACCCTTCCAAACTTGTGGTGGTGTAGGTGACTTCAGATTGTAGTTTTGGAGAAGTTTTGACCCCAAGAACTAACTTCTGCAATTCTTCAGTTGTGATCTTTGGAGATTTCTTGGCATCTCAAACCATCCTCTTCACAGTGCGATGAGACAATATAGACACACGTCCAATTCCATGTTGATTCATAACATTTCCAGATGACTGGAACTTCTTCATTATTGCGCTGATGGTGGAAATGGGCATTTTCAATGATTGTGCTATTTCCTTATAGCCACTTCCCATTTTGTGAAGCTCAACAACAGCACAGATGCACATCACAGCTATATTCCTTGGTCTTACCCATTGTTATGAATGACTAAGGGAATTTGGCCTATATGTTACCTTATATTTATACCCCTGTGAAACAGGAAGTCATGTTCGAACAATTTCCTGTTCCTAGTCACCCAGGTGTACTAAAAAATTAAAATATCAATGGGAATATACTTCAAATATATTTTTCTCCTATGAATTCATAGGGGTGCCAATAATTGTTGCACACCTATATTTAACAACGATTTTTTTTTTTGATAAAACCTGTGTTGTGTTTGCAATTGTTTGATATCCATGAGAGCAGAGTATTTTTGTGATTACTTTTAAAAAATGATGGAAAGGTTTGATGAAGGGCACAGTATATATACTTACTTATGTAATGTAAAACTCATTTGAGAGAGCCATACATTTGCATTGTTTAAACTTTTTAATGTGGCAATTTTAAAAGCTGTTATTAGAGAGAGAGAGAGAGAGAGAGAGAGAGAGAGAGAGAGAGAGAGAGAGCGAGAGAGAGAGAGAGAGAGAGAGACACACACACTCACCAGCTACTTTATTAGGAACACGTGTACATCCATGCAGTTATATAATCAGCCAATCATGTGGTGGCATGCAGATACAGATAAAGAGCTTCAGTTTACACAGAATGGGTAAAAAAAAAAAAAACAGAGGGTCTGTAGGCTGAAACAGCTTGTTGATGAGAGATCGGAGGAGAATGATCAGACTGGTTGAGCTGACAGGAAATCTATAGTAACTCAAATAATCACTCTTTACAACTGTGGTGAGCGGAAAAGCATTTCACAACACACAACGCATAAAAACTTGAGGTGGATGAGCTACAACAACAGAGGATCACATCGGATTCCACTCCTGTCAGCCAATAGCAAGAACCTGAGGATATAATGGGCACAGAGTCTGAGCCCATGATAGCCTCAGATTCCTGTGGGACCTGATGTGGGCTTCTGCTGTTGTAGCCCATCCACCTCAAGGTTCCATGTTTTGTGCATCCTGAGATGCTTTTCTGCTCACCACAGTTATAAAGAGTGATTATATGAGTTACTCTATCCTTCCTGGCAGCACAAAACAATCTGGCCATTTTCCTTTGATCTCTCTCATCAACAAAGTGTTTCCATCCACAGAACTGTTGCTCACAGGATGTTTGTTTGTTTGTTTTTCACGCCATTCTGTGTAAACTCTAGATATGTGTGAATTTCCCAGGAGATCAGCACTTTATGAAATACTCAAACCAACCTATCCGGTACCAACATGTGATCTTTGTGATAAAAGTCACAAAGATCACACTTTTTCTGATGTTTGATATGAACATGAAGCTCTTGCCCTGTATCTGCATGCATTTTTGCTTTGTGCTGCTGCCACATGATTGGCTGACTGGATAACAGCATGCATATGCAGGTATTCCTAATAAAGTGGACGACGAGTGTACATTTACGCCATTTGGCAGATAGTCTTATACATTTATCTCATTTATACAGCTGAGCAGTTCAGGGTCAAGGGCCTTGCTCAGGAGTCCAGCAGTGGCAGCTTTATGCAGTGCTGGGATTTGAACTCAAGACCTTCTGGTCCGCATCTACATATAGAAACATGATGGGCTCTTATATTTTATTTGGCAATAATAACTGTCACATGATCAATAATAATTCAGATTTTCAAGATTTAAAAACCAAAAGAATTTCAGCTTCCCTGTTTCTTAAAAGAATGTGGCAAAATTGATGCATTAAATGCACCTTATTTTTTATTCTAAAATTATTTCATTATATAAGCTAAAATAAAAGTCAAAACAAATAAAACCCTTTGCTGAACAATGCAGTATTTTCTGCACAGTGAGGTTAAACTATGATTGCTTAATACTAGGTAACGCAATCATCAAAACAGAAACATCAAATACACACCTGCATGCATACTGTACACACGTATAAGCTATACCATACCAGAAACAAAAGGTTAAACAGAGAAATACACATTAAAGAAAGATAAAGACTTAAGTGTCTCATAGGGAACAGGGTGTTTCAAAACACTGCCACATTCCATAATCAGCGAATCTAAAGGTCTGTGAGGAAGAATTCATCAGGAAATGAATATAGGCTTTTTATAAACAAATTTGAAGGCAAGCACTGTGGGACAATGACTTGTACAGATTTCTTTTGTGAGCAAAATTGAGATTTTTTTTTCTCATTAACAAACTGTCAATATGCACACTGACCCTAAATATCTATCAGCTAAGAGCCGCTCCAGTCCACTCCAGTCAGCTACTGGATTTCATAGAACTAACATCGACTTTATAACAGCACCTAATAAATATTGACCTACATTTTAATCACATGCTAATCTTCAGAGCTGGAGAGATGGCAGTTTATGGTTGGCAGTTGGATGATAAATTCTCCTACTCTCATGCATCTATGGAGTGTATCCTCAGAGAGTGATAGGATTGATTGGAATCATTAAAAATATCTACAGACTTTGGCATTTCACAGGCCAGTAAGCCAATGAAACTTTGAGAATGAGCCGTAATTATTTTCCTACAGCCAATATTCATTTCAAAGTTATAATACACTAAATATACTCCTGGTAAGGATTATTGACCAGCTATATTGTATGCTTCAAGGAGCTGAACATATTAACAAAGCGCAGTGTAAGGAAGTTCACAATTCCAATCGTCACGTTTTATTTCTCTGTAGCGTTATAAACGCTGTTATGAATCGGTGCACAAGCATAATGTTTGTATAGCGATTAAGATACTGTAAAACTGAAAAGACCTGATTGTAACTAATGCTTGGTTTTGTGTCTGGCTGAAATCACTGTGTAGCTACAAATAAGTGGCTGTAGTTGGTGGTCTCAAAGCTTCCAATTGTGCTATTATAGCCATGCTGCCGAGCAGCAGAAGTGTTTTCAGAAAGCCACACCAGTACAGCAACTGAGTGTTGTTTAAAGCCATGGGGTATTGTAGAAACCGATGAGTTCGACCAGCCTTTTCAAAACTAATTACGAAATTTCTTTAAAATAAATAAATAAATAAATCAAACTAAACACCAGCAGCAATATTGAGCCAATAAGGTGGAATTAAAAGCTCATTCCTGTGCTGTAATTGCTCCATGAAGTGTAGATATTAAGCACCTGGTCTACAGTATGGCTGTACAGCTTGCACATCCTCGACACAGATGTGTGGCAGAGAAACCAAGAGACAGACTGTTGATGAGGTTGGAGAGAATCCACACAGGTCAGGGAGCAGCTTGTTATTTACTGACAATCTGTAATAAGCACTAATGATAGCTTTGGTACATGACTTGTCATAATTCCCTGCCCTCTCTCTCTCTCGCTCGTTCACCCCCCACACACACACACAGTCTCCTCTCTATTTAAACAAGTAGAGAATGAGAGAGTGATCCAGATTGAGAGTGTCACTCTAAATGGGGGGAAATTCAGTACGCGCAGAGCGTGTGTTCAGAGAGAGGATTTTGGTTACACAGAAAGCTGTGCAAACAGGAACTGATACAGTCTTATCGAGGTGTCAGGGCAGAGCTTGTTACCTCAGAACAACCCCTCTGTCCTCTTCTCCACTCTATACCCTGTAGGGCAAGATCAGATTAACACTTAAAGCATCACATATGGGGTAACAAGCATTAAATAGAGAAATAAACACGTTACAGTTGATCAGTGGCTTGATATTATATACTAAACCCCAACAAATTGAATGTGTTTAGTGCCACATGTAGCTGCTGTAGATCATAATCCCACCTCAGTTACTAACTAATGTCGGAAGCGATACCGTTGGGTGCTGAAGATGCTGCGGGACCATATGAAGCCTTTGTATGTGTGTTTTTGTATGAGAGTGACTGTCTTTACTGCACAGAAGTTCAAGGTTGGGATTTGAAAAATGGCCTCCTGCACGCCACTGAAAGAAAATGTATTGATTAACTATCAAATGATTCCGATACGGCGATCAATACGGCTTTGTGGGGAAGACCTCAGAGGACCGGCAGTTTCCTTTGAAAAAAGGAGAAAAACATACCCTCATGAATCCTTCAGTGCCTCGCACACAAAAGAAATCTTTATCCTTCCTGTAAGGCATCAGTGGATGCAGTTCTTCTGCACTAACCTGAGATCAGAGTGGAGCTGCTTTAAAGAGATGACTGGGGGTGGGGTTGCTCACAAGTCAGTGGACAGGGCAGTGTACTCACTGCATACATCTACTTCCGTTGTGGATGGTGTGTGTGGGGTTGGGTGGAGCGATCCTCTGTACTGTGTGTACTGTAAGCCTCCCTGCTCTGGCCTCTGAATAGCTCTCTGTCTTGGACCCTGACTCTGCTGACATTGACCATCCTCATGGTCACCGATGTCTGGTTACCAATGCCAATCAATCCCAGACAGACCCTAGACTCGGATTACGCTCACCAAATATATTGACATGCACATTGAGCCAATTCTGAAAGAGAGAAAAGTCTAGTGACTGTCATTTACTATAACACTCAAGCTCTGTATCATGTATCAAACCCACTGTCATATTACTTTCTTATCAAACAGACATTTTATGCCATATCTGTTTGATCTAATGCTGCAGCTCTGAATAGAGGACAAGGGATTATTTGTTATACCAGTGACTGTGCCTACAGGTGTGTGGTTGAAATGAGAGTTTATGGTAGGCGGGACAAGCTGGATGGTGCTCTCAATCTTCTAAACTCACAGGATGGCCAGCAGGAAAAGATGGGGTTTTACCGAGCATTGAAAAAACGGCTAACATTATCATATGTATAAAAATATTTTTTTTTGTCCTAAGGTGCCATCTAATACACAGTTCTAACAGGTTACTTTCCCAAGTAGGTCAAGTGATTTTAGCCATGGTTCAAGGTAGATCTACAGCAGTGGTAACCAACCCTATTCCTGGAGATCTGCCTTCCTGTAGGTTTCAGATCCAGACAAAATCTGACACACCTGTTTTAGTTGATCAAGAACTTCTTAAGGCAATGATTACATGGGCAGGTGGGCACCATTATGGTTGGAGCTAGTCTTCAGGAAGGTAGATCTCCAGGAACAGGTTTGGTGACCACTGGTCTACAGGGACCATGTCAAAAACTGCATCCTACAAGATGTTCAGAGATGGCTAGATACATGTCCCAGCTTGGGTCTCTTTGTCGAGAGATAGAGAGAGAGAGCGAGCGAGAGCGAGAGAAAGAAAGAAGTGAACAGTACATTATGGGAGATTTCCTTTCTATGTTCAGGCCATTTGCAAACAATATAGTGTGACACCTGGCTGGCCCAGAAACTCCACATCTGTGCTCCCACGTTATCTGCTCTTATCCAGTATCATGTCTAGCCTGTAGGCTCCAACACATACACTCGCTCTCTCCCTCTTCCACTCATGCTTTAATACCACTTCAGGTTTACACGCTTCACATCATTAGCTAACCTGCCTCAATATCAGACAAAAACAAGCAATGTCTCATCTCCCGCCCCACCTACTTTCTCTCATGCGCCCATTTATTACACAGTGACATTTTTACTGCATCTCTGGGTTCTATCCTCCACCATTCAGGAAGGAGCTGGAGAGAAACAGAAAAGGAGAGAGAGAGAGAGAGCACAGCGGAGGAAGGATCCAATCAGAATTGGATTAATATAAAGAGCAAGTTATTTCGTTCGGAAGATTGTTTTTTTGCGGCTACCTGGTGGAAAGGATTGAGACACGTTTCTCAGAACATCCTGGCCATGGGAGGCTGATGTTAGAACTGTGCTGGGGTGTGTACTGTCTCCGTGTTGCATCACAGTTTCCTTGCACAGTACTGTGTGTGTGTGAGAGAGAAGAGATAGGCCACCTGCACTCAGGACCCATGCAACCTAAGTTGCACCTAAGAGCACCACCAAGACAGTGTGTGAAAGAATGTGTGGGTGAGTAAGTGTGTGAGAGAAACATGCTCTATCTAACCGGATGATACACAGGATATATTTGCTGCTTTGAAGGGTTTTTCCAGGGTCTCTAGCGCATGTCTTGTCCTCTTAGGGTCTGAGTCTGGACCTGTCTGTATGCACTGTTGATTCCACTGGCTGCCCAAGCACAAAAACCCACATCAGCTCTGCCGTATGATTGGTTTCTTCATGTGTCGATTACTCTGCTGGAGCGAATAATGTGTGTGACAGGCGGTTTGTTTATGGAGTTGTTCCGGGTCATGGTCAAAGCGCTGCTAAACACACAGGCACTCACAGTCCCACACAGCACAGCTCATTGAGCTACAACTGACCAATCCACATAGTGCACACACAGTGTTGATGGACACTACACCACAATGCCTGGCTTTTTATCTCCTCGGAAGTAAACATGTCTAAGTGTGCCATGATCTGTAACTGCATTTGGATTTAAACCTGAAATGGGCATGGCCTAATCAAGAACATTTGTTTGTCGTTTATTTAAAAAAAATTTTTTTAAGAAGTTAGAAATGCCGGCACGGTCTATGAATTCTGGCTCTGGCAGTTGCTCATAGTCGAACCCATTCGAATTTATAACCGAGATGTGTGCGTGACTGTTTTTGATCAAACTCACGTTTATGGTGTTTGTACCTGCTTCAGATATTTCCTAAAGAATTTAGTTCTATTTCCCAATATATAAACACACCTAGTACCCTGAGTACCCTGACCTGAAACCTTGACTAGGTACTTACCAACGACTGTTGCACATTAATGTTAATGAAAATGGTCTTTGTCCTGCAACATAAACAAATTCTAAATAAGAATGTTTCTAGATCACTGGTCACCATCCTGCTTCCTTGAGGTTTCATCTTCCTGCAGGTTTCATCTCCAACTAAAATCTAACACACCTGTTTTAGTTGATCTTCAGGAAGGTAGATCTCCAGTAACAGGGTTGGTGACCATGGCGCGAGGGCATATCTATTACACTTCCTAGACTTATCTGCTTTCGTATCCATTTGAACACATTATCTGCTCAATTTGATTAGAGTATTTTGCATATGCATGTTTGCTTGCATCCGTAGTTCTAATCAAGGCTTTTCTGCACATTTCACACTAAATGTTTGATGATCTGGGCTAAGTTTAATTAACTGCTCTTTGAATTATCAGAGTTATTAGGAAGTGACCCCCAATATAATCAGTGACTACGTATGGTAATATAGACACCTGGTACAAGTGCTAGATCTCAGACACAGGCCTAGGCACAAGTAATAAATACTCTTTGTAGTGGTTTGGGTGATTGGCAAACTCGTTATATGTAGATGACCACATTGCAATATGAATACTGATGGAACCGTTGATACTGTACAATTAAACGTATTGGGTTAGTGTACTGTGAGCGGTCCTGTATTAATGATCCCAGTTATGTAAGATTTGTGTAAGCTGACTCTCGGCTCTAAAATATCATATGTATGAAATTCAAATCAACTGCTATCACTCAGACATTTCCTATAAAGTCTTTGAGAGTGTGGGCTGATCAAATAAATCGTCAACAACAAAAATGTGTCTGAATCGAACTGTAATTAATCTTTATTTGTTTCTCTCCTACCCCCCCCTCACCCCCTCCACCACCCCCATCCAGGTCCCACAACACTGGAATGCTTCTAGCTCAGACTGACCCATGGCACCAAGACTGCCCCAAAGCACAACAGTCAACCTGCAAAGAAAGGCAAAGAACAGGGAGAAAAGGAGGAAAGTGGAGAGGAAAAAATAAGAGATCTGGTGCCATTCTTCAGTCTTTGCCACCTTCTCTTCTTCTGCTGAATTTTCTTTCTTCTTGAGTTGGTTGTCAGCAAATGAAGACCAGCTTTTACAGGGAAAAATGCTTTCGAAAACATTCACAAAACTAAAAGGACAAGGAAAAAAAAGGAGTTCAAGAGGAACGTTCCACCTGAAATTTCTTAAGACTGCAAGACTCTTCCCTTCAGCCAGCACTGGCGCTCCTGTTGTCCTCAATGATGCTGCTTCATTGTAATTAGCATTAACATAGAATTTTGTAAACGTTCACTGTAGACTGGATCTGGAGTCTTCGGGCAGATGGGGGTCAGAAATTAGAATAATATCCAGAAACATATGCTAATTAGAACAGCACTCAATGTATATTATGTACAGCATATCTATACAGACCAGTTCTTTTCAGTGGTTGCGTATGTAAATAGACAGCATACATAATGCTTCCTCTACATCGTCTCTGCACCTTTAGTACAGCATTTACTCGTTCACGTTGATTTGTACAGATGGATGGGCAATAATGACAATTTTGAAATCCTGATATTTTAGATGATTTTTTTTTTGTGTTGAGTGCGCTATGAGAATCCACTTTAATACATTTTATTCTCCACCACCCCTAGCTAGAAAACTTGGTGTTCGTTGTGGATTAGAGAACAGTGTACAGTGTTCTAGTGGTAGCTCTAATCACCTTACAGAAGAAAGATGAGAAACCCATGTGGCCTGGGACTTACAAAAGAGAAACAGTACAAATCACTCACTCTCTCTCTCTCTCTCTCTGCTTCCATCTGTCGGTCTAGCAGACTGAATTCTCACTCTCTGATAACTGCCTGCCTACTATAAAATTCCCTTTCCTCTTTTTTTGCTCTTTATTATCTCAGCCCTCCTCATGCATGGTGATGAAGCAATCAGTTGCGGTGATGGTTGAGCAGGTAAGCCATGCTGGGCTGAGGGATTATAGCATGGTGGAGGTCGTGCGGTCACAGAGCCTGAGGGCCGCCGGATCGCTCCTGCACCAGTCTCTCACTGAGCTCCCACAGGCTGAGGGCACTGGACGGGTCCTGAGCCTGCGCTGACGGCACACAGCGGAAACAGTTGTTGAAGTACATCCCACCCAGGCCTTCCAGCTCAGGAGCCACTGCACAGTACACCGTAGTGGCTGCACCCTGTTGCTGCAAAAAGAAAACACAACAAAAAAAAAACACACACACAAAAAAAAACAGAAATCATGATGTCAAAACAAACAGAGCATGGGCAAGGACATTTTCAAAGGGTGATATAAAAGACACATTGGTTTGATCATGTACAATTCCTACAGAAGCTTCTAGAGTGATTAACGGCAAAGACGAAGATTCGAGGCCTGTCAAAAAGATCCTGAGGGAAGTTCGTTTAGACAGGCGGCAAGCCACAGCCTCAGTAACCGACTGACAACGGAAGGATAAAGAGGCTGTGAGTGTGTACATACAGACTTTCTAACTCCACTGTACACAGGATCAATGGCGTAAAGACACTGCATGCTGTCATGTAAAAATGACTGACACATTCATAGTCCTGAAACTGAGCCAATGCAAGTTTTTTTTTTTTTAAAGACAGAGTGGATATAAATGATGATGGAATGCGATTGTCATGTACTGATAAAACACTGCACGCTGCGTCTTTTCTTATGTATTTCAGGGAGGAAATGCTGGAATTAAGGGAAATTTGGCTGGCTTTATAATCTCTCTGCAGAAGAAACATGAAACTCGGTATATGTGTATGTGTACGATACATAGGAGGCTTCGCTCTTTGGTTATCGCCTTGTATAAAGAACAGATGCAGGCTACAAAAACTGTCCGTTCATCTGATGTCAAAAGAATTTCACCGCATTCAAATGAAAACTGCTTCTCACTGCTGTAAACACACACACACACACACACACACACACACACACACACATACACACACACACGCAGACTCAACTACAGCTAGATGAACAGAGTGAAGTCCCTTTGGTAGGAGTAGTTTCATGGCCATGTTACGAAGGTCAAACAATATGTGTGTGTGTGTGTGTGTGTGTGTGTGTTGCCTTTCTTATTACCACTGCTTGCTCTCAGTCAGTCATTTTGATTAGCATGTGTTAGGATTGCTCCATTGTAACATTTATACCAAAACAAAACAACCAGCTTGTCCGGTAGTCCGTCCCCACCAGAGGCACAGCTTTTCTTCCACATGACTTAGTACCATAGGTTTAGACTTTTTTTTTTTTTTTTTTGGAGGTGACGGAAAGATGGAGGAGGAGAAGAAAAACATGTCAGATAGAATTAGAGCACAGTCGTGTTTCATGCCCCTCCTCGTGGTAGAAAGCTGCCGCTGTTGCTTCACATGAAACTCTGCAGGAGACTTGAAATGGGCCTGTTCTTTATCTTCCAATAGCACCGGTGTTGTGTGCCTCTCAAAAGCCAAGACCAATGTTTAGGAGCAATCGGCTGGCAAGCATTGAGAGAAACTTGTACTACTGGCTCCCGGCACACACACACACACACACACACACACACAGCACAAAGACTCAGCCTTGTTTAAGCAGACGAATCCACAGCTGTAGCCCAAGCTGGTATAGTCTGTAACAGCATGCTGGTTAGGCGCGCACACACACACACACACACACACACACACACACACACACACACATTATGGGAAGAAAGCCAAGGCTGTAGCCAGAAATTCTGAGAGGAATTTTATTTCCCTCCTCTTGAGCTAAATGCCTGTGTGTGTGTGTGTGTGTGTGTGTTCGTGTGTGCGGTGTGTGCGCGTATGTGTACCTGAATGCCTTTTGAAGTACGCAGATGTCGCACATTCCTTTGGTTAGCGAGTCAATAAACATGACATCAAAAGGATGCATCTTTCTGAGTCTTACCTGCTTTTGGAACGATAAGTTAATACACATTTGAAGACGGAAATATAAAAGGATATAAAATGTCACTCAATCTTTCCAGTCCATGCAGCCACGCTGTTCAGTATGCAGACTCGGACCAGACGGTATTTACTCATCGGGTAATTACATTTCTAGGGTGATATGCCGAAAGCTCTAAAACTCTTTCAACTTAAGTTTTAAACGTAGACAAAAAAAAAAAAAAAAAGAAAGGAAGAAAGCACTGTGGCGTTGAAAGTTTGTAAAGTTGGCCTCATTTTGGAGCAATTCATTTAAACCGAAACAAAAAACAGGAGACGGAAAGACAGAGCACACAAAATGCAGCTAAAAGCAACTAACCTGGGGAGCGGGGGTGTGTGTGAAACATCTGACACGCTTGTCATCTTGCCTAGCTGTCTTTATTACACCTGTACGTGTAGCCAACTCCAGCTTCATACGGCCAAATATTTACACATCATGTAGACAAGGCCACTTCATCAATCTCTTTACTGCATGTGCAACCACCCTGGAAATCTTGTTTTTGGATTAAGCAAAGAGGGTGCAGGTAATAAGAGTCCATCATCCTGTTCCACAAGGCCATTCGTCAGCCTGTAGAGCTCAGGCACAGAGAGGTTAGAGGAAGTTAATAAATTACCTTTCTGACTCTCACCCTCTCCTCCTTACCCCACCTATCTCCTCTATGGTAAGGGGTCTGGCAGTGACTTCCTGTATCCAAGCCTGAGTTAGTGGCTCTACGTTTCTGCAACAAATGAACACATCTTCACTACTAACTCTTAAAAATAAAGGTTCTTCAATGGTTCTTTACAGTACCATAGGTTCTGCAAAGAACCTTCTTGAGACTTTTTACATTGTATAGGATTCTTCAGTTGAGCTATATTGTTCTTTGGAGAAGTTCTTTATGATTCATTATAAGCTCTTCAGAGCAGTGTATTGGTTCTTCAAGCTATCATCCCTTCACAGGTTAAAGTGAACCCTATAAGGTTCTTTGTGGGACTGGAAAAGGTTCTCCAGGCATCACTCTTTGGTTCCTTAAAGAACCTTAGAGAACTTATGATAACATGGGTCCTTGTGGCACTGCTGTGAAGAACCATTTCTGGCTTCTTTAAAGCACCAGTAAATAGATGGTTCTCTAAAGAACTTAAAAGTAAAAGGTTCTTTGTGGAAACGGGTTCTCCTATGGTATAAATCCATTTTTGGTTCTAATTGAAACCTTTATTTTTAAGAGTGTAACTCCTAAACTCCTAACTAAAACTCATGCCGATGAGTAAAACGATACAGAGACAACCCGATCCCTCGAACACTTGGAGGCTTATTACATATAAAGATGGAGCGGTTTAAAGTATACAGAACAGTCTCTGGACCTGACTGAGCTCTTCTTGTGCCCTTGTTTTCACCTCTGCTTGATTGCAACTAGTGCACATACAGTACGCCATTACAGTAGAGTGTAATGTGTTCTGCATTGAAGCGAGGTAAAGACTAGCATGACTGAGATTATTCACAGCTAATGGGGTTTCAGTGCTACATCCAGTTCCGTGCTGCCAAACAAAGGCATTGGAATGAACAGGAAGTTGTACTAAAGCGCTTTAACCCTTCCTCAAAGCGGAACTTAACCAAGAAAAATTGAAAAGCTGGACGGTTAATTCACAACAAATCTAGAGTCACACTGCGGCTCTGGTGCAGCGCAACAGAACAGCTTACGTGAGTCTATTGTGGCGATCTCTGGCTGAATTACAGCTCCGTGCACATGTCTACAGGCGACTACAGTGCTCTTATGGAGCGCTGTACCTTGTTTACACTTGCGCTGTACTGTATTCCTCTCAGAAGTCTCTCTACTAAATGAATTCTACCATTGATCCGCAGAGAACCTGCATCCGAACGCTCTCAGTTTTAGCATCGGAGGCGCAAAAGGTCTGTGAGAAACTCTGTGTGTGAGCGAGAAGGTGAAACGACACTGTCAGGCAGAACAAGAGGGATGCAATCTTACTGCTGTTATGCTCAACCCCTTACCACTTGACCTTGGTGACCCGTTTGGGCCGATAAGCTTTATGAGATATCGCATTAAGATGCAAAACCACCCACCGCTGCCATTTATCACACGCTGCCCTGTTTAGCAAAGAGCAGGACAGAGAGAAGGGAAAGCCACAGAGAAGGGGAGAGAGAGGAGTAAACAAGAGCTTGGTGTATATTTGTGTAAAAGTGTACATTTTCTTGTTTATCCGTGTAAGCCCATGACGGGCATTTAAAATCATGAATAGTGTTTATTTTATTTGGTTTTATTAGGGTAGCATACATTTTGCAGCAATACTGATAGCAAACCAAAGCAAATGAAACTAAGATCAGTTCTAAACAAGCTCAACTCTAAGACAGAAACATATACATTAACAAGACAGACCTCGGTTTGAAATTCACATTTAAGCTTTAAGCTCTCGCAATAAAGCTGTCTGCGGACTTTCCTGAGGAATCCAGTCAAGTCTTCCAGTACGGTTTATTATTTCACTTTTTTTTTCCTTTGGGATTCAATCAAAATCTCATGCAAACTATCCAAACGAGCAGCTTTAATTTCGCAATAAACATTAAGTGTGTAATTCTGTTTTTTAAAATGTTTAGAATTAGTTCTAAATACTTTGGCATTGTTAATGTTTTGGTTTCGTTGTAAATGCTTTAAGTACTTAAGATTGATCTGGCACGTCACCTCCAAGTCCCTGAATGCACATACTGAACTATCAGGCTGTATGTACTGTACTATAATGTAAGTTTAATAATCGTCTCCATGACATGCTGGGAGTCTTGTGCTGGGTGACGGTTTGTAGTTGAGACACACGTAGATCCCTTTTGTAAACCCGTGTCCCCCCGATAGGCCTCTAGTGCTATGTGCCACAGACCCTTTACAGCATTTTTCCTAGATTTATACTCCAACATTTCGTAACCAGTGTAGAATGAGTATCTACGGTATGTAGCAGCGCTGCTAATGAACTCTTATCTGTTAATGACTTTTGTTTTCTCACGTGACATGAAACCCCCCCTAGTCATCTTCCAAAAAATGTAAAGATGTCCGCCATCTCTGTAAATAAGTGTAGATACCAAACAGCTATGCATGCTGATATTCTAGCAATTATTTCAGGTACTTTTATAATCAAAGTCTCATGTGGCATGTTCTAAAAAAACGAAAAAAACAAAACAAAGAAAGAATAAAAAAAATAGAAACAATTATTAGCGCATAAAAAAAATGTGAAAAATTGTGACATTTTTAAGTACTGTAAGTGGTTGTTTCCTTTGCCTGTCATCCCCATTGTGTTTTTGTTTCTTGTAAAACTTGTCTTTACATTTGTAAAGGTTAGGGTTGAGGCAAATAGTCAGGACAAAAACGGAGAAGCAGTGAAGGACCACATCTGAACTTTTTGAACTCGGTGCCAAGCAACAAGACAAATGTAGGTAGAAAAAGAGGCTTAAAATAAGCGAATTCTTAAAAATATGGCAATATTTGTTGTGTTTCCTCAGTTTATGAAAAACATCTGCAACGTGCATTAATAACAACAGAGGCAGATATGTTCCTTTATAGCCCAAGTGCCAGAGCCAAAATAATGACCAGTGAGCTATAATTCTGTTTCCTTTATTTTATAAGGAGCACTTAATATTTTCAATACGGTTACTTAAACATATTTATAGTAAACTTTTAAAGTTTACTTGCAACACATTGCACCACGCGGTCACGTGACGGTCGGCTTCGTACAAACCCAAAAGTGTTATGATTTGCCTCAGCCCTGTGTGTTGAAATGTACATTCTTATTCAAATGAAATATTCTATGAAGGGGAAGATGTATCCTATGAACGGAGACGGTTTTTTAGGAATGTTTATTTTTCATTCATGATGATCATGATAGTTGGAGGTGTCTGATTTTTAATCTGTGCTAAAGATATTTTAAATTTAATAAATAATCATTGTAACAAGATCTTCTCTGACTGCTTGGTTGTTTTTTTGTTTTTGTTTTTTCCTGTAATGGTATGTATTTAACCCATTTTAGAACGGTACACTGTAATCCAGAAAGATCCTGACACACACGTTCTGTGGTCACCGTGCGATTTCACACACTTCTAAGATCTTCTCTTCGCACAGCACTGATGCATTTTTAACAGCGGTACTAAGCTGAGTAAATGATGCCCACAATAGTGCCAACTGCTTGGCAGTGCATCACCTCCGGCCAGGCATACCTCCCTCTAGAGTCACCTCCTTTATCTGCTGTGTCATCACTTCCCCCCGGATCCAAAGCGCTGTGTAAACCTGACACAATAGACCTCCGGCACCCGGTAAGCTTCCTGACATCACCAGAGTCAATCTCAGGGGCCTTCAAATAGGGCTCAACAACAATAACCTTTTGAGTTACTTTCCCGAACATGCATTACACCTACTGTAGTCATAGACTTCATGTGATTTATTCAAGAGAAAAATCACAGCTGGCTCTCTCTCTGTGTGTGTGTGTGTGTGTGTGTGTGTGTGTGTGTGTGTGTTTAATCGCTGAAACACCTCTAACAACATTACAGATTTCCAACCTTTTGCTAACATCTAAGCAGCAACAGTCAGTGGTATAGTCTAGTGTACAGTGGAATGTGGTGCAGGCTTTTGACTCCTGGAGGCATAAAAGAGTTCAACAGCACATTCAATGATTCAAAAACAAAAACCTTTCACTTAGTCCTAACTCCATTACCATACAGCACAAAGGAGCCAGAACTTTAGAGCATTTACAGAGTTCCTCCTTTCGCTTTATTGTTTACCTTTGCAGTCAGTGTGGCTGCTCTCAGTGAACTGACAGCACATCTGAGCATGCTCCAGTCAGCTGTGAGGAGGATTCTGGGTAAAGGGTAAACACCCCTGTCACTTTTTCTCTCTGCCTAATCAACCATCAGTGAAAGGATTTATTCACACACACACACATACACACACACACACACACACACACAGCTCAGACCGCTAAATAGACAAGTGCTGGTCCTTTTTAGGGGCCGTGAGTTAGAGTGACTAAGACTAAAGCAGTTGCTCTTCACAGGAGATGATCACAACTATATTAATATACTCATCGTGATTAAGCAAATATGCAGCTCAGCCTGCCATTACTGGTCTTTTTTTTTTCCAGTTTCATTTTCATTGAACATTTCTGCTAAACATTTCTACTGAATATTTCTGCTGAACGTTTCTACTGAACATTGCTGCCCTTACTGGTCTAACTATCCCGTGACAGATCTGACCAGGAGACCTGCCCTATTGCCAAGCACACCATTAGCCAGTAATTTCTGAGAATTAAAGAGGCACATGAACAATTCCTCATCTTTCATTCCAATCCAAGTCAAACTATACGGCCAAAAGTATGTGTTTGCCTGATCATTGCCTTCCCCCGACTTGTCCCACAATGTCTGAGGCACATGATCGTCTATAAAGTATTTGGATGAGGACCAACAAGCACATGAGAGTACCATGGTCAGGCGTCCACATACTTTTGGCCATACAGTGTATCTACTTCTGTTACTAATAGGAAGAAGAAAGGTTGGGTGACCAGTGGTTTATCATTTGAAGATGGCTTAAAGTAAAACGTACTCTCCAGTCCAGGATCTAGTCCACATATGAATGCTGTGTAAACTGAGAAATGGAAGTGTGTGCTTCTGCTCTGTCCTCTGTCCATTTTTCTCTCTATGCAACAGACAAACGGAAGAGGGGATGATCAATGTGTGTAAAAGCATAGCACTAAATGAACCTTCATGATTACACTCTTGTATTGTTCAGTCAGAGCCATAAGGTAGCAGGACCTTGCCCCACAACATGCATTAAATCCTATTAAAATCGCCTTCATTATGGCACAGGCCTGTGTGTAATGGAAAACGAAAAGGCTCTCCTTCTCCCCTGAGTCTAATACTACTGATGCTGGAGTGTGTGCACATGGCCCATTCCCACTTACTCAAGACTGAGTAATAATGTTCATGTTCGAAAGGTGGACCGCACAAAACACTCTGCACAGGAAGCCACCAGCCCAAAGCTCTAGCTAGGATCGGGAAGAATGATGATAAAACAAATACACAAACTACTACTACTACCACTGATAATTATATATATATATATATATATATATATATATATATATATATATATATATATATATATATATATATATATAAGGGGGGTACGGTGGTTCACGTTTGCCTCGCACCTCTGGGATTGGTGGTTTGATTCCTGCCTCTACCCTGTGTGTGAGGAGTTTGAATGTTCTCCCCGTGCTTCGGGGGTTTCCTGTGGGTACGCCGGTTTCCTCCCTAGTCCAAAGACATGCACAGTAGGCTGATTGGTATCTCTAAATTCTCTGTAGTGTGTGAATGGGGGGGTGTGTGTGCAATTGCGCCCTGTGATGGGTTGGCACCCCGTTCAAGGCGTGCCTTGATTTCCCTGGGATATGCTCCAGGTTTCCCTGCGATCATGTGTAGGATAAGCGGCACAGAAAATGGATGGATAATAATAATAATAATAATAATAATAATAATAATAATAATAAGTCTGCATATTTTTGATTCTGGCAGAAGTTTTATGCTGGATTCCCTTCTTAGCGCATCCCTCTCCATTTTCCGTGTTTGGGACTGGCACTCGAGAGCGCATTCGTTTGTGCAGCCCTCCAGAGTCTGGGGTCGGTTCCCTGACCAGGAATCGAATCTGGGGCCGCGTCAGTGGGTGTGTCTCAGTATATATTAGATTATATACAACTGCAAAAGTACGAGGCCAACACATCACAACAATCAGGACAAAGAGCGCACAACGTAGGGTACTGAGAAAGGAAAGAAGTAAGAATTAAACATATCTAGAGAAACCCTGCCTGCAGAGGTTAATTACTATTGTTTTGTTCTGTTCTGTTTCAAGGAGAAGAGGGTGGGAAGGGAAGAGCGGTGTTGCTTGATGCCAGCACTCTGTCCTAAAATTAACAAAGAGACAAAAAAGTGTAGCAGCTTGAATAGAAAAGGACACAACCTGACCGCCACGGTGGATGTGGGAATAAACAATGTTCAAGTGACAATCATTTATCAGTCAAAAGACCCATCCCCCCACACACACACACACTCTCTCTTTCTGCATGATAAGATCAAGTGTGTGTCAGTTGCCAAGTGGCTCCTGTCACACTTCAGGTTGGGATGGAAATAGAGGAGGTGGGGGTATGATTGTGTGAAGAATCAATGGGGAGGGGTTAATGTGTGTGTGTGTGTGTGTGTGTGTGTGTGAAAGAGAAGGGGGTGCTAGGACATGAAGCACCCATGGGGAAAACGACCCAACTAAGAAGGACTTGTGCAGTCACTGTGAAACTATCTCATTTTTATCTTCTGAAAGGACTTCCGAGGTGATCCGAAGAACGTAATTATTTTCACCTAATAAAAGCAACATATGCTAAGACAATAAAAGCCCTTATTGGACATCTATTCATTAAAAGGTGGTTGTAAAAAGAGGAGAATTCGTGCATGGGGATGAGATTTAAAAAGGCTTTTCTGAACATGAAAATCGGCTTAGAGCTCTTTTTAACGCAGCTCTAGCACCCCATGTTCTAATATAAAAGAGCTTGAATAAAACATGAGAGGGGTGTGGGTTTATTGGGCGTACGCTCTTCCGTGCTCAAAGATCTTTGAAGGAGGAAAAAAATTGCAGCTATTTAACCTTATTCATTTCTGCTCACAGTAATGAGAGTGGCCTGCTAGAATAAAAGGGGTCTCGGAGAAAAGGAGCCGGCTCCGGTGTTCACTGCGTGGTTTTGGCCTCAATAAAAGCCAATCCTTAGAATATTGTAACCCTATGAGAAAGAGAGTGACGCAAGGCCCTTACAGCGCGGAGAAGCGGATTTAACATCGTGTGACCTTGAAGGAAGAGCCAGGTGAGATAAGCATAGTGCTATTCAGCGACGCACACATACAATACACCTGTACAGATATTTCCAAGCGCTGGAGTACTGGCTTTGGACTTGACCAGGCTCTGATGGCTTTATAATGGGGTTATGGTGAGTTAATACAGTAGCTCAGAGTGCTATTCTAGCTAAAGTCAACCGATCCCAAACCTGTGCTGTTGGGTTAATCAGCCTATCCCTGTACACACTGCTGGAATAATAAGGCCAAAGACAGGTGAGAGCTTCTTTACAGTACCTGCCACTCTAATTGGTCTCAAAAGGCTCCTATACTGGGAGACCACAATCGCTGTCTTGAAAAATTCCTTCAGTCACACACACTCCAAAATCTCTCATTAGTGGGGCTCACGGGGTGTCTCCTATAATAAAGCCATTATCACTCTAATGACTCCAAACCGAGAGCAAAAAGTCTGTCAAAGGGTGCACACACACACACACACACACACACACACGTACACACACAGACACGTACACACACTGACACGTGCACAAGTCACTCGACTGCTCTAGGAAATGAAGTTTTGTGAAACTGAACAGCAGACTACTAAAAAGTTAAACTGACATCTTGATCACTTTTTTCTATCATGTAATAACTGTACTATGATTTTTTTTTTTAAGTGCACCAACAAATGCTTGCACCCAGCACTAAATTCAATCTAATCCTTCCATCTATTTTCTATACCGATTATCCTACATAGTGTTGTGGGGGAGCCTGGAGCCTATCCCAGGGGAACTCAGGGCACAAGGCGGGGAACACCCTGGACGGGGCAGAATCACGCGCACACACACGATAATTCGGAAATGTCAATCAACCTATAACGCATGTCTTTGGACTGGCGGAGGAAACCGGAGTACCTGGAGGAAGAGGGTTCCCCCCGA
The DNA here is from genome assembly GCA_012411365.1 of Ameiurus melas. Taxonomy (NCBI): domain Eukaryota; kingdom Metazoa; phylum Chordata; class Actinopteri; order Siluriformes; family Ictaluridae; genus Ameiurus; species Ameiurus melas. Next base: position 18,179,378 of record CM022764.1, on the reverse strand, counting down.
AGCACAGAGAGAACAAGCAAACTCCACACACAGGGCGGAGGTGTGATTCGAACCCCCAACCCTGGAGGTGTGAGGCAAACGTTCTCCCCGAAGTCTAATACAGTAACAGAAATTCACTGTGCACCGAATTGAAATATCTCACATTAATTAGAATTGATTAAAGTGTTGAAAAGTAAACTTGTATCACTGTAAAATTCCCATTCTAGCGACAGTCCCACTGACACTATTACTACAGTAGTGTTATCGACATCATCAGCGGACACGGCACACGATACATATTTAATGAATATATCTGCTGAGTTTAAACACCAAACGCTCGTCAGATGAAGATGAAAAGGAAGAAGGGAAGCCAAGTTAACCAGATGCACCTTTAACAGGACATGTACAAATCATGGTGAGCTAGCTAGCCAGCAAGCTGACGGGCTTTCAGAGTCGCTTCTTCGGCAAAAATAAACCTATTATGTGGGCATATCGTGTCTGAAATGCAACTTACTCACGATCAATATTTTATTCATGAAACTGTGGTGATAAAAGGAATACTCGCACATTGGCCAACGTGCTGTTATACTGAACATCAGCACGCGGCCCGGTCACAGCCGTGCCGATGTTCAGTACATCACAGTCTTGCTCGTAATATATTGCTTAAAGGTATAACATTTTCAAATATTTAAAGCTCATAATACAGTATGAACACGGGCCATAAGAGTGTGTGCGACTGCTGTAAGAGAACTAAAGAATACGATATCTTTGCCTAATTAATCAATTCAAAAAATCACTTTTACTTTGTCCTGGTCAAGGTTGCGATGGATCTGGAGCCTATCACAGGAACAGACACCAGTCCATCACGTCCACACACATGCACGTCAAAGGGCAATTTATCTACAGACAATCCACTTCCTGACATGTTTGTGGTAAATAAGAGGAAACCAGAGAACCTGAAGGAAACCTGCAAAGGAACATGCAAAACTCTGCAGCTCAGGATTGTACCTGCGGTGATAAAATACTGTATGCGTTATCAATACTTTAATGTTTCAATGATAGATTCTGTAAGACGTACAATAAAAGTCTGACTGATTTGATTATTTAGCACATTACAGTTTGTCCCAAAAGTCTCCATACATAGAGGACTATGTGTTCCAGCACCACGTCGGTTGTGTCCTCGTCAGTGGATGTTGGTGGACGTCCACTTCTTCTCGGTCAGTCTGCATCACTTCCAGTCTTTTTGAATTTGTTAATAAGTTTGGAAGAAGTGTCATGTGTGATGTGTTTCCCATGATTCCTGTTAAAGTCCATCGCACTCTTGCGACAGATTCCTGATCCGGCCATGAGAATGATTTCAATACGCTCTTTGTTAATCAAAGGCGTTCTTAAAGACTATCTGAAAAAACCCCCCCATATATATAATGTAAACTAAGTAAGAAAACTTTTTGAAGACCAGTGTTAATTTCCCCTGTGTATGGAGTCTTTTGGGACCTCCTGTATTAGAATAAATACCAGTGCATTATTTAAAATCAAGACACTACGCAGTAAAACTTCGCAGGTTCTTGATTACTGTTCATTTCCTTTTGGCTTTGTGCTCACTTGCTTTCTCTCGCCACTGCAACTCGCCCAATCCACACACACACACCCACACACACGCAACCCCCCAAGCCTCTGTAATGCTTAAGGTCGTTGGCAAGACTCGATCTTAAATAATAAAAAAAAAAGGTATCACTGCACCATTAAGCGCAAATAGTAATGATATTAATTTGCCAAGACTGTGTCATTTTCACAGGAGAGCAACTAGCAGAAAACATTATGAAAATGTCTGAGAGGACTGGTAATTGAGTTGATTAGTGTGACCTTGCTAGGGAAGGTAATAATGGAACGAGTGAACGAAGCGTGGGGGGCTGAGTTATGACCCCTTGCACATTTGCTCCCTCTCTCTGGGGTTCGCTATTTGTTGCATGGTGAGGAGCGGTAGCGGTGCGCACCCTGCTCTGACAGAGTGATCCTGCGTGACTAGCCGAGCTTGTCGTGCTGCTTAGCGCTTTTATCCCTGAGAGTAATGAGGGGGCTGGCAGCGAGTCCGGGCAGTCCGTAAAGAGCAGAGACCAGCCTGTCGTGGGATTAACCAATTCTAGAGGAAATAGCTTTGCATTTAGAGTAGACAGCATACACTGGCTAGAGTGGGTGAAAGGGAACCAAGGGCAAAAAGCCCAGAGGCTAAATTTGATATAGAATTTACTCTCAACCTTTTGTTTATTATTCATATTAAAACACAGCCACACAGAGAGACAAAGAGTGAATTAAACGTATATTACTTGTCCCAGCACACAAATGTCTCTCTTTCTACCTTTACACACACACGGCACTATGTTGGGTGTTATTTTGTGTGCTTCCTGGTGTAACCGTTCAGTCTGAGGTTTGGCAAAGAGTGCTCCTCTCCTCTAATACAGGTTTTATTAGATAATGAAATAAATGTGGAGATGTCCGGCCTCCTCAACTTCCATCCCATAAACAAGAACCTGCTGAGAGCTGGAACATTTCCGCTGAGACCCGAGAGGTGTACATCAGTGCATGACGTGTACATAAGTAGCTATGTTTTTTGTTTGGTTGTTTGTTTTTTGTATTTTTGTCTAGGGTTAGTAAAGTATTGATGTTGTTTTTTAAATTACAGCTCAAGCACAGAAGTAAAGCAACGGAATACAAACGGATGAACTAACCGAACGGACTGAGATCAGTCTAAAGATTGGTGAGCACCTAATCAGAATTAGACTGAAAGAGATAGGGGGAGGGCGAGGAACATAAACTACAATGACCACATGGATCAACGCCTGAACTCAATGAGCCAGGAGCTCGTTCACCTCTCAGACAGAGAGACAGGGAAGATCCGCACACTTTCCTGGCTTCAATTATGGACTGCGGTTTACTGGTCATTTGAGCATCACAGGAATGAATCCCATGCATGAAGCCAATCAGAGCTCAGTATTCAACACAACAATGTCTCGGTTTTCAGTTCAAACTGAACCAAACTGAAAAGGACAAAAGCACAATCTATTTTGACACAGTCAAAGTACATATATGCGTGCACACACATACATAAACGTCTGTCTCCGCTAGAGACAGGGGCCAGACACTGCTTTGTCCTTATCTGTTCCTGCTGGCCTGCTGACCCCTGAGCCGACAAGTCTGGCCTCCTCACACACTTACACGCACGCCCTCACACACTCCTGCCGTGCGCCATGCATTACTGCTGACACTCCACATTTAATTATGCTGCTGTCAGCCAGTGCCCCTCTTCTCAAATTCATTTTAATAAACTTACTTTCTCTCTCTCTCTCTCTCTCTCGTCTTTTCACCCTCTCCCTGTCTCAAGGTTACTGCTAAGGGAGTCACCTTCAGTGCCAACCCCTAGGGTGCTCGCTCTCTCCCCCCCTCCTTCTTTAACTCCTCCCTCAACCACACATTCACAAACAAACACAAATGCATGCATATATCCATATACATGTCACCTTACACACACCCACACACACACACACACACACACACAGGTAAACTGGGCCACAAAGGAATGAAGCATTCTAATCTCATTTGTATAGAAAAGTCAAGCCTATAATCAGTGAAAAACAAAGAAACAAACACACAAAAACCCCCGAGTAGGTGTAACAGAAGTATGAGAATGTTCTATCCCTCTGTCTATGTGTGTGTGTATCTCAGTCCCTCCCACTCAGCCTGCAGAGAGCCAGAAGAAGAGACAGTGGAGGTGTGCGTGTGGCATTGAAGTGAAAGTGATTGTGAATTGGGTGGATGAACTTAATTAGTTACAGCCGTCAGCAGCCGCAGCCTGAAGTCACAGCTCATTAAGATCAGGTGTGTGGATTAATTAATTAAGAGAGTCATTCGTTATACGCCGCCCTCGCTGCCCCGGACTACCAGAACTACAGTATATAAACCCTCGTGTGTTCACGAGACAGGTTTAGTCTCATAAACATGAGGTTATTTAGTGTAAATCAACATCTATTAAAGGCACAAAAGATCAATATTGATGAAGGTCAATATTTCATGTGGCAACCCTCAGGTCTCAGGTACATGTGCAGTTTTTTAAGGAAATTGAAAAATCTGGAGAGTTCTTCTGGAGACTCTGATTGTTGCACTTTTGTACAGTACTGAATATTTATTAAGAGGTGAAGTATTAAAACACCGGGATGATGAAAACACCATTTCATCTTGCATGAGTGTCTTGGAGTAGTACAATAGTGTAGTGTAGTGGAGCAAATCAAAGCAAAGTATCAAACGCAACAGAATCTTATAACCGTGAGTGACAACACTGAGATCTACTGGTTTGTGCAGGTGTTTCTGATAAAATCTCTTCCTCCGCTACACGAACGCTCACACTCGAGTGTTTGAGGTGTTTGAACGCAGCACTGACACATTAAGCACAAATGTTTCTGAAGAGATCACATCGCAGTGTGCCTTCCAACTTCAACACGCGTGAGCCGCAGGGTCGAGCAGAATTCTCTGAAAAGGTTTCTGATGTTCAAAAAATGTATTGAGTAATGTATTTCGTTATAAGACATGAAGTAACTTATTCAGAATTCATACTCAAAACAAATGTGCTTGTATTCTCACTCTACTATTTTACTATAGACCCTGTTCCCCTGTTTTATTGAGCAGCAGTTTGCTTTTTGCTATACTTCGGCATGGTGAATATGGAAATGACTCTTTACATGTACCTCATGTGCATTTACCTCACAGTTAGAAATGAATGGAAAGCTGTTCAAATGAACTTTCTTTTTACTGTACTTTTCCATTTTTTTTGGTACTTGAAACTGTTATAGCCAAATTCAAATCAGATACTCTAACCGTATTCAGCTTGTATCAAAAGTATGGGAAATGAAGTATTACACAGATGGCACAGTACATGCTTATTCCAGATTACATTATCTAAAGCTTAAGAACATGCTTCTTAAAATCATACGTCTACGAATTTATTAGTAAGTAAGTTAATTTTATTTATATAGCACATTTAAACACAGCAAAGCTGACCAAAGTGCTGAACAGAGTAAGAAAAAGTTAATAGAAGTATTAACATTGGTAGGAGTAACTTCACCAAAACCAGTGAACCTTAAAGAGACATTAAAGCTAAAGTTCTGTCAAGCCAGGTGTACTTCCATCAAAATATATAAAACAATTAAATTAGTAAATTATCGTTAACTTTTTGAGCGGCCCACTTGGATTGTAGGCTTATATCACAATAACTAATGATTTACCTACATTAGGAAACATTATTACTCTCTACTTATTTAGCAATTAGCCAATTTAACTAGAACGTCGGCAGCTTTTACATCTAATGCAAGAACGACGTACGCTGTACACTTCAATAATCCCTACATTTAACCTTACCATCTAATACATAGTCCCTTCTGAAACTATTGGAACGGCAAGGCCAATTAATTTGTTTGCGCTATACACCAAAGACGTCTGGGTGTGAGATGGGAGTTTTCAGCTTTTGTTTTCTGGTATGTACATCGAGATAAACAACATAAAACATACAAAAGCTTATATCAGACCACCCACTTCTTAGGTGAACAAAAGTAAAAACAAAAGAAAAGTAAACATGAATCTTGAAGATATTTAAAGTAAACAACACTTAATATTTGGTTGTATATCTGTTGCTTGCAATAACTGCATCAAGCCTGTTCCAAATTATTGCACTGGCTATGCCCAATGTTTGTGCAATACTAATGCTGATTGACTTTCCCTCTTTTCTCAGCTTCAAAATGGCTTGCTTTTCTCACAGCTCTCTGATCTTCATGTTGGCTTATCCCTTTTGACAACAAATGCAGTCTTCACAGGTGAAATTGAAGGCTAAAACCAAAAGTAGATGTTCAGAGCTATTCATTGTTTATCAACCAATCTCCCAAGAAACAAGAAACGCCCATCAGTCACATGTTCCAATATTTTTTGCTCGCCTACAAATTGGGTGCTCTGGTACAAAATGTGCTAAATTCCATGTTGTTTAACACATATACACATATATACCAGGAAGTAAAAGATCTCTCTTCTCATATCCATCTCTTGATCTCAAACCCAAATTAATTCAGTCTGGAGCAAAAAAGATTTGGCCTTGCTGTTCTAGTAGTTTCAGAGGGGACTGTAGAAAACACTAGACAGTATTATTATATTAGAAGTGCTAAATACTATTGCTTCCTTGAAAGCAGCTGTTCAGATTTCTTCAGTTCACCAGGTTTGGAATGGTATGGTGGGCCTGTGAGAAAAGCATGTGGTTTGCTTTGAAAGGTTTTGCAAAGTGCCACATATAACTGAGATTAGTCTATTAGCACCGTGACCTTTCTATGCCTTTATAGCCACCATTAGATAGAACAGCCCTCACCTTAATACCGAGATTAAGCACAGGAGAGAAAATGTATTCCTTCATTAAAAACACTTTGCATTATTAATACTGAGGAATGTATTCAGAGAGCAACCTTTCCGATTGTACCCAATTCTTGTTCTTATTAACACAGTGAAATGAAAGCAAAGGGACAGGAGCTACAGAGGGAACTGGCATACGTACAGTGAGCGTCTCACAATAAGAAGTGTGTGTGAGGAAGCAGGTCTTCATACCTCACAGTAAGAACGGTGTGTGAGGAAACGTGTTTTTGTCTGTGCTTGTAAATTAAATAAAATCTTAAACCTGAAAAATATTAATCATGTGCAATTTTTTTAAATGTTCCAGTTCTTTGTAAATTAAGAATCCCGAATGTAAAGAATTTGACTTCCTCTTTTGTCATCTCAAGTCTTTCCCTAAAATGTTTCAGTGCTGTTGCAGGTCATGCAATCTGACATGGACTTCCAGACTTTAGCCCACCTTAATATGAATAGTTTGATTGGTTTAGCCCAGGCCCTCCAGCAGGCCCTCGTCATCCAGACAAGATCCAGACAGCCAGTCCCAGAGGAACTCTCTACGCTTTCATCAGCTCATATCAAAGCACATCATCTGCCCTTTCACGGCAGCATTAATAACAATCACTGCTGGCCTAATGATCAGGTAGTTTGTACTCTTTTAAAACGACAAATGGAGTATAAGTGCACTGTCAGTCTAACAGAAACAAATCAGATACGACCCTGAAATTCAATGGGCCCTCATCTGACATGACTCGTGTGTAGAGGCATGAAGTGTGAAGAGTTTGTTCAGGAGTTTCATCAGCTTCTTTAGAGGTTATTAGTAATGGATTGGGATGGGAAAAAAAAGTTCCTGAGCTCTGATCAGCATAATAAAGGATGAGAGCTCTAAGAACAGACTAAAGGAGAAAGCCAAGGTGAGGTTTGTTGGTTAATCTGTGGAAGAACTTGGAACTCGGCTGATTTGCTACTATGGGTTCTAAATATGGCAAAAATACTGTATCACAATTTGTCCAAGATATTATTTTGATGATAATGCTTAGCTTTGATAAGGATTTACTAATAAACTCGCAGTGAACAGTACAGTCTAGTCTTAATCATTAGTCATTTGTATGCCTAAAATACCTCAGGAAGGAAGCTATTGAAGCAAAACTATTTATGACAATTGACCGTGCTGTGACCTTGGCCCTGATCAATTCTAAAATCGAATCAGTTCATCTGCTGGTTACAATGAAATTATAAATTCCATATAAATCCTACAAACATTCAATCCCGGACAGATGGGAGAGGAATCTGAAAACTAGGTGGCGGATGAATAATATCTGGTAATAATAGACTTTAAATGTCCTGGCAGATAATGTCAACAACTTATCCAATGCCAAATGACTAAGATCCTGTTAGTGTTTCTGACTAAAAGTAGAGGTAGGAAATATGATGTGATGTCACAGCTGCGATACGTTATAATGTCTTTTCTGAGCGTACCACTGATATCATCACTGACTACATCAACATTCAAATATTTATTTTAAACCAGTGGATTCCTTGTTAAATACATTGTTGTTGTTTTGTAAATGTTAAAGAAAAGATTTTTTGTTTTGTTTTTACAAGGTTTTTTTTTTTTTAATTAAATGTCTCGACTGCTTCTGGGCTTCTGATCTAGTCAAAGGCTATGGGGCAACATTACAAACAGCACAATCTCACAATAACACACATAATTCACTGAATGCCTTCTGTGTGTAAATTGGAGTCTTTGGACAGAACGGGACATAAATAGGATTTTTCAGTACGTTCATTCCTCTTTAGAGTTGAGTGGAGACCAGGAAAAGCCCATTAGTGTGTGCCTTAACCCTGTTCTCTATGTCCCCTCAGGCTCAGAGTGACCTCTCCTCTCGCCATCCCTCACCACACCTCACCACATTACCATTCATGGCCCAAGGTAAGGCAGGTCAACCTCGGCCTTATTACAGTGCACAAATGTAAATCTGAGGAACTAATAACTCAGACACTTCAGAGAAGGGGATGGAAGTGGGGTCTGGAGAAGCCCTTTCAGGACTGAAAGAGCCCAGGAGAGAGGATAAGTGGAGAGTATACAGTATATATTGCACATAAGGAATGGTGTTGAACCAGTGTCTTTGGTCCTGATTTCATTAGTGTTTTTATGGGCCTCAACCATCACCTCATCAGGGTAGAAAAAAGAAGCAGGGAGATTTGTTTGCTGTCTCACTCTCAGTCCTAGTCTTCATTCACCTCCCCCTAAACAAACTCATTAAAACTGCCTCGGCTTGATGGTAAACCTCCCACCTCCAGCTGCCCTTTCCCTCCAATTAACGACAGTAATCACTGTCAAAGCTCCGCCTTTACCTCACAATTACACCCTCACCTCTGCCGCCTACTCTCCATCACACAGAGCGCCTGCACGTAGACGCGCACACACGCGCACACACACACACACACACACAAACAATCAGGAGAGACAGAAAGATAGATTCTGTGTAATTAGATTTGAATATGTTGTGTGAATAGTGCAGGGGGACCAAGCATTGCTCTCACACTCAACTTTCTGAAACATTATGGCATAAAACCAGAAAGGTGAGGATCACAACATATCAGCTGCTGCTTCTGCTTTAACAATGCGCTCCGAAGTGAGGGTGTGGGTGTGTGTGTGTGTGTGTGTGTGTGTCTTATGAACAATACTAAAAAGGCACAGTATTTGTCAGAAAAGATTTTTCTCAGTGTTATACAGCAATGGTCAGAAGCAACACACACACACACACACACACACACACACACTCACACACATACGTCCAAGAAAAACCACCATGCTATCATTAAGTCTCAAAGCACAACTGATATATCCTCAGCACTCAGCACATATTTACACTATGGGTCTTTCCCACAGCACTGTTAGCTACACAAGACAGGTTCCAACAAGACCTAATGGTACTGAGAGGTGGGGCTTGGAGCAGTGCTTGTTGCTGATTGGTCACATATATTGTACATATATATATATACATATTACATTTAGCTAGTAAATATACATACATACAAATATACTGCTCAAAAAATAAAGGGAACACTTAAACAGCACACATGTATATATATATATATATATATATATATATATATATATATATATATATATATATATATATATATATATACAGAGAGAGAGAGAGAGAGAGAGATAGATAGTACATACACAGAGTCACACAATGATACACAATATATAGTCACAAAAAGATACACATACATACACCAAAAAATATAAAGACAAATGTGTATGAATATAAAATTGTTGCTCCAAAAACCCCAAGAAATGTTCATTTGAGCACTTCTTCCATGCTGACCTTCAAATCTCTCCTGAACATCATCAATTAAATCCAAGATTTATTTTATAATTACCGAAATTTTCGGACTGAGCGCACCTGAATATAAGCCGTGCCCATTAACTTTAAAAATAAAAACAATTTTGTACATATATAGGCCGCACTTGTCTATAAGCCGCAGGTGTCCATGTTGTAACTGTCACGATTCGTGACGTAAACGAAGCAGGACGGATGCAAGTGCAGTTAAGACGAGACCTTTTATTGAAACAGAGGAGAGCAGACTCAAGAGAAACAACACAAAACATGACCAACTCCATGAACTAAGCTAATTAAACCAACTAACCTAAACATTAACTATAACATGAAACGTGACAATGACTATGAACATGGAACAAAAACTCTATCTATACTCTATAAACCACTTCTACATCTATATTCTAAACTAAGTCTATACAACTCTAAGCTATACTATCCGCTACTAGGCTATAAACTATGCTACAAGCTACTAGGTTATAAGCTATGCTACAAGCTACTAGGTTATAAGCTATGCTACAAGCTACTAGGCTATAGGTTAAGCTATAAGCTATGCTATAAGCTAACTAGCCTTGACATGAACTCAGACATGGACTATGGCTATGAAACATGAACAAGAACTAAGACACATGGCATGAACAAAGACTAACTATATTCACTATCTAATTTGAATTCTATATTTAATTACCCGCGTTGTGTGTGTCATTGCTCCCGGTGTATATATACACACCAGCCTTATGAACTGCTAACAGCTGCGGGCAATACCAAAACACACGTGACTCAACAACACATGACAAAACGGGGCGGAGACATGACGTCACCAATATGCATTTCTTCGTGTGTTTTCCCTGATGAGGGGGTGTGCATGAAGTACAAAATGACTGATCTGAAGAATATAGTGTGAGCGCGTTAGATTTAATTCGAACAGTTTCATTGGTCCACTGTGACCTGTTGGGTAATTTCATTTGGCTGATGTGACGAGGCTAAATGTTTTGGCGGCATGAAACTTGTTAGCCCGTAAAAATCCATAAATTAGCCGCATCATTGTTTAAGCCGCAGTGTTCAAAGCGTGTGACAAAAGTTGCGGCTTATAGTCTGGAAATTACGGTAACTATACAACACTAGATGTTGGGTCTAGTTTAACTTTGGTTGATGGTTTCTTATATATTACCCAGAAATTCACTCAGCTACCCGTCGTTATTGGTGTCAGTGCGATTGATCCCTTGCTCCATCTCTACCTAAAGAGAACAATGCAGCAGCGCTTTAGTCCTTTAGTCTGCACAGAACAAAACAGGTTCCAAAGCTTCATGCTAAAAGCACCGTCCTTGATCAACACCATCTAAACTAAGCTGAATAACTGTGTCGTATAGCTGCACTGCATTCTGGATGTGGGAGTCCAGCGCTGGTTGTGTCCCCCTACACCTTCAATGGATTTCTCATTAATATGAATGTGAATAGGGGCAGGGCACGTTGCTTAGTGGTTAGCACATTTGCCTCACACCTCTGGGGTTGGGGGTTCGAATCCATGTTCCAATCCCGTCCAATCCAACGTTCTCTCCATGTTTCCTCCAAGTACTCCGGTATCCTCCCCCCAAAACACGCGTTGACTGGCATCTCCAAATTGTTCATATCATGACACTCGCCCGATGCTAAATGGCACTAGAGAGTTTGTCGGGGACATTAAACCTCATCACGCTTTTCAAAAAACTTTTCAGGTACACTCAGGGCTCTACAGTGCGACAATTTCACTCGCGTTTGCGACTGTGAATAAATATTTCTTCGCACCGGTGCGAGTGACCTGTACGGAGTTGTATAATACAATCGGAATAAAAACTACAGGAAGTCCAAAATGCATCTACACCGAGCAACAGTTACTTTCACACTGCTTTTCATCTCCTCAGTCAACCGAACAAGTGTGTAATTACTGCAGAGAAGCCATTATGATGACAAGAGTAACAATGACCATCATCTGCTTCTGTCAACTCTCCGATCTCACAAACCGCCATCTTTTATTGATCCCGCACTATGTTCCTAAATTCTGTCATAATTGACAAGCTCAAGTTTTCTCATGCCTACTTGTATGTGTTATATTGTAGCACATTAACGCTACCATCTCTTAAAAAAACAAACAAACAAAAAAAAGACACTAAACTACAACTGTGCCCTAAACTTTTGTAATCTCCTAAAACAAATTGTCTCTCCTCCTGTAAACACTGTTATCGCCTTTTCTGCAGACGCCTGAACTGTTTTCATTTAGTTGCATATTGTTATATTTGATGCATATTTTCATTTGGTTGATGGCATTTTTACTTATCCTATATTTTGTTTAAAAAAACCCATTTATTTATATTTTGCTTCTACGAGATGATGCACTTTAAAGATCAGTCTAATTTGATGCAAAGATTTCTACATTAGCAGGAATGTAGCACAACATGAAGGCGAAAGCAGCGGTCTGTTTATTTAAATGTGAAGGTACGATAAAAATATGTTGTCCCTAAAATCAATGAATAATCGTGATAAATAATCAAGATCTCAATATTGATCAAAATAATCGGGATGATCGTTTTGGCCATAATCGTACAGCCCTAAATCTAGGTGGCAAGCATATTTACGTGTGACAAAATAATAATCACAATCAAATATGACATAATGAATCTACCTTTTACGTACAAGCTTTCTACAGAAAAGAATTATATAAACCAAATATTACACATTAAAAATATTGTAGACCATTTATAAACTATCTATAAACCATTCATTATACATACACAAACTCACACCTATTTGAGAGCGTAACATAACCGCGATTGTGGGCCCGGTTATCTATATGCACGTGAAGCATTAGACATGTTAATGTTGCCTGCATTTATTATCCAGTTTGCATGCCTTTGACAGGCGTGCTTGCCTGCCCATGATTACATTACCCCGCTGGGCTGTGGAAGGTCGCGCCAAACGCAGCAGAAAACATCATATTTTTTAAAAGGCGCGTTCTGCCGAGTCCACCCGGGCCCACTGTTTACAGAAGCGCTTAATGGATGCCATGTAGCTCAGGGCAGGGCTGGGAGTACACGCAGCACCAGAACACACAAATAATCACGCTCCATGGCCACACGAGTCATGAATCCCCCCCCCCCCTCCCTCCCTGTTCATTTGTTTATAGTTTCTTGATGGATTAACTTTAGATATTTGTTGTTTGTCAGAAATTGCTAAGGCATGTTTAACGGCGGTAATAAAATGGCCCTTGCACTTAACGCAATTGATGTAGCGCGAGAGTAGTGCGCTCGGTGAGCCGATTCACTGGCGAGTTCACTCGCCTTAGCCCTATTAAAGTGTTACTCGCTGCAAGGGTGGAAGTGTAGATACACAAAAGGAAAAAACTAAGACGGAGCAGATACACAGGCGAAAACGTACAGTACTATGATGCTCTACTGCAAAGCAAACTCGATTAGAGAATTTGACTAGACGAATGAGCACGCGCATGACCTCCTGACCTCTCCATCTCACACTCTTATATAGAAGGGTGAGAGTAAGACTTGAGATTGTAGCTGTGTGAATTTTGTGTTCCAGCCTGCTGCTCCGGTAGTGTGTGTGTGTGTGTGTGTGGATAATGAGGTGTGACAGAGCACACAGAGAGACTAATGGCCTGTGAAGTCATTAGAGCCCTTCTCTCTCACTTTCTTCTGCCTTTCGCTCTCTGTCTCGCTCTCTCTCTCTCTCTCTCTCACACACACACACACACACACACACACGCGCGTGAGCACACGTACGCAAACACATGCAATTCTTTTTCCACAGTTTTTGGGATAGGTCTCAATTGAAAGAATGCTTTCAACCCTAATCTCTATCTAGCACATTTGTAAGAGAAGTGTAATTACCACTGTTAGAAATATTTCCCTGTATAAAAACGACAGGAAATGTATTTACTCAAAACACACACTTGCAGTGGAAGTCGAAACCGAAAAGATTCTGCTCCTTCCTCAGTTGAAAGTCATGTCTCTGGTCATTACCCAAAAGCGACAGATGCGCTGGTTAAAGATTAGGTTAAAGACCTCTGGAATATTCCTTTAAGCTCCGAGTGCAACAGAGCAGGGGTTCTGCTTGTATTCTGTAAAGCATGTTCATGTCTGATTGATTTGCTACTCTAGCATGGCTTAAATCTAAGGATATGTTACGGGACACGGACTCCCAAATTCATTCAGACTATCAGTGACTTTACAGTCCTCTTATTCAGCGTCCTGCACATATCCATCACTGTCCTGCACTCACACGCTCTCTCTCGGTCTCGCTCTCTCAGTTCCTCTCGCTCTCTCGCTCTGTCTGGGTTGTGAGTGATACACAGAGAGAGGAGGGGCTGAGTGAGGAATGACCCTGTGCCATGCCATCCATCCATCAGCCCTCCTTCTCTCCACAAGAGAGATGGATGAAAGCAAAGAAAGGAAGAGAAAGGGAGAGAACGCGAGAGAGCGACGGAGATACAGAGAGAGACACAGAGTGTGTGTGTGTGTGTGTGTGTGTGTGTGTGTTAATCCAACATCTGTTTTTTTTAATAACTGTAAGGTCAATGACAAAGCTTCAATCAACAGGTTGAACACTCGTGATTTATATCAGCCAAAAAATGAAACGATCAACACATCAACCCACACGATCTTCCCCTAAAAGCTCCTCTCCCAGGCCAGGTGTGAGACATGCTTAAAGCAAAATCCTCCGTGGTTAAAGAGGTGGAAATGTAAGAGTACCCATGATGGGCCGATCAGGCGGCGCTGTGCGTTATCCTATTACTCCGGGCTGTAAAACTCAGCTATTGCAATGTCACGAAGATAAGAGATGAGAGAGGAGAAGAGGTAGAGCTCCAGTCAGCACACTGCCAGCCCCTCTCCCTCCCTCACTCCTGCTCCATAATGAATAAATGACATATTATGCACATTATCTGCAATTATATATATATTTATAAATTCAAAAAAAACTTTTAGATAAGAGGAAAAAAGTCCATATTGGCTTCCTTCATCTCCCTCTGCATAATCTCTCCCTCTTCCTCTCATTTGCTCTTGACTGTCTGTGGGTTTGAGGTTAATTTGATTCATTTCTGAGCTGATGAAGTGCAGATACACACAGGACCCGCGGACTGGTGGAGATGAGGAACACGTCTAGTCTCTTCCCCTTACACTTACCCAGGTACATAGTGCATTCACTGCCTTTCATTCAATTCAGTGAGTCCCTGCTCCACTCCGTCCACATTCCTGTCCTACTGTACAGTGTGTCTCATATGAAAACAGAGAGAGAGAGAGAGAGAGAGAGATATGGGGGGGGGGGGCGAGAGGGAGAAAGAGAGAGAGAGGGAGAGAGAGGGGGGAGAGGGAGAAAAAGAGAGGGAGCGAGAGGGAGAAAGAGAGATAGAGAGAGATGGAGCGAGATAGTGAGAGAGAGAGAGAGAGAGAGAGAGAGAGAGGAGACACTCCAAAATGGCTTAATTATTATAATCACACAGCTCATAGCTCTTGCCAATATCAACACACACCCTCCAGCAGTTCTCTCATACACACACGTACACACACGTACGTACACACACACCCACACGTACACACAAACACACGTCCACACGTACACACACGTACGTACACACACACCCACACATACGTACACACACACACACAAACACGTGCACACACGTACGTACACACACACAAACACGTGCACACACATGTACACACATACACACATGTACGTACACACACACACGTACCGATACACACGCACGTACGTACACACACACACACACAAAAACGTGCACACACATGTACACACATACACACATGTATGTACACACACACACACACAAACACGTGCACACACATGCATGCACACATACATGTACGCACACACGCATGCAAACATGCACAAGCACACATGCACAAACATACACAAACGTACAAACACACACACACAAGCACAGATACATGCACACACTGTACAAATCCTTCTGAGGATTCAAATAATTATTAAAATGGCTCATTCTAACCCCGAGCTCAGTAACCTGCAGGAAAGCTTTAGGCTCATTAAATAAAAAAATAAAAAAAAGAATAAACAAAAGCCGCAATTTTTGTTCAAAAACCCCGCAGTTTTCTGATACCGCATTGGAGAATTACAGCCCTGGCTCGTCCACATCGCAAAATAAAGCCCTTCTGTACACACACCGTCTCTCATACACGTCCTGCACATCTGTACACACACCGTCTCTCATACACGTCCTGCACGTCTGTACACACACCGTCTCTCATACACGTCCTGCACGTCTGTACACACACCGTCTCTCATACACGTCCTGCACGTCTGTACACACACCGTCTCTCATACACGTCCTGCACGTCTGTACACACACCGTCTCTCATACACGTCCTGCACGTCTGTACACACACCGTCTCTCATACACGTCCTGCACGTCTGTACACACACCGTCTCTCATACACGTCCTGCACGTCTGTACACACACCGTCTCTCACCACGTCCTGCACGTCTGTACACACACCGTCTCTCAAATACGTCCTGCACGTCTGTACACACACCGTCTCAACACAAGTCCTGCACACTCTGTACACACACTGTCTCTCACACACGTCCTGCACGTCTGTACACACGTCTCTCATACACGTCCTGCACATCTGTACACACTGTCTCTCGTACACACCTACACATACCGTCCTGCACGATGTACACACTGTCTCTCATACACGTCCTGCACATCTGTACACACACTGTCTCTCATACACGTCCTGCACATCTGTAAACACACTGTCTCTCATACACGTTCTGCACGTCTGTACACACAGTCTCTCATACACGTCCCGCACATCTGTACACACACCGTCTCTCATACACGTCCTGCACATCTGTACACACTGTCTGTCATACACGTCCTGCACATCTGTACATACACGTCCTGCACATCTGTACACACACTGTCTCTCATAAACGTCCTGCACATCTGTACACACAGTCTCTCATACACGTCCTGCACGTCTGTACACACACCGTCTCTCATACACGTCCTGCACGTCTGTACACACACCGTCTCTCATACACGTCCTGCACGTCTGTACACACACCGTCTCTCATACACGTCCTGCACGTCTGTACACACACCGTCTCTCATACACGTCCTGCACGTCTGTACACACACCGTCTCTCATACACGTCCTGCACGTCTGTACACACACCGTCTCTCATACACGTCCTGCACGTCTGTACACACACCGTCTCTCATACACGTCCTGCACGTCTGTACACACACCGTCTCTCATACACGTCCTGCACGTCTGTACACACACCGTCTCTCATACACGTCCTGCACATCTGTACACACACTGTCTCTCATACACGTCCTGCACGTCTGTACACACAGTCTCTCATACACGTCCTGCACATCTGTACACACTGTCTCTCGTACACACCTACACATACACGTCCTGCACATCTGTACACACTGTCTCTCATACACGTCCTGCACATCTGTACACACACTGTCTCTCATACACGTCCTGCACATCTGTACACACACTGTCTCTCATACACGTTCTGCACGTCTGTACACACAGTCTCTCATACACGTCCCGCACATCTGTACACACACCGTCTCTCATACACGTCCTGCACATCTGTACACACTGTCTGTCATACACGTCCTGCACATCTGTACATACACGTCCTGCACATCTGTACACACACTGTCTCTCATAAACGTCCTGCACATCTGTACACACAGTCTGTCATACACGTCCTGCACATCTGTACACACACCGTCTCTCATACACGTTCTGCACGTCTGTACACACAGTCTCTCATACACGTCCTGCACATCTGTAAACACACTGTCTCTCATACACGTTCTGCACGTCTGTACACACAGTCTCTCATACACGTCCCGCACATCTGTACACACACCGTCTCTCATACACGTCCTGCACATCTGTACACACACAGTCTCTCATACACGTCCTGCACATCTGTACACACACCGTCTCTCATACACGTCCTGCACATCTGTAAACACTGTCTCTCATACACGTTCTGCACGTCTGTACACACAGTCTCTCATACACGTCCTGCACGTCTGTACACACAGTCTCTCATACACGTCCCGCACATCTGTACACACACCGTCTCTCATACACGTCCTGCACATCTGTACACACTGTCTGTCATACACGTCCTGCACATCTGTACACACACCGTCTCTCATACACGTCCTGCACATCTGTACACACACTGTCTCTCATAAACGTCCTGCACATCTGTACACACAGTCTCTCATACACGTCCTGCACATCTGTACACACTGTCTCTCGTACACACCTACACATACACGTCCTGCACATCTGTACACACAGTCTCTCATACACGTCCTGCACATCTGTACACACACTCTCGTACACACCTACACATACACGTCCTGCACACATCTGTACACACTGTCTCTCATACACGTCCCGCACATCTGTACACACACCGTCTCTCATACACGTTCTGCACGTCTGTACACACAGTCTCTCATACACGTCCCGCACATCTGTACACACACCGTCTCTCATACACGTCCTGCACATCTGTACACACGGTCTCTCATACACGTCCTGCACATCTGTACACACACTGTCTCTCATAAACGTCCTGCACATCTGTACACAGTCTCTCATACACGTCCTGCACATCTGTACACACTGTCTCTCGTACACACCTACACATACACGTCCTGCACATCTGTACACACTGTCTCTCATACACGTCCTGCACATCTGTACACACACTGTCTCTCATACATGTCCTGCACATCTGTACACACACTGTCTCTCATACACGTTCTGCACGTCTGTACACACAGTCTCTCATACACGTCCTGCACATCTGTACACACACCGTCTCTCATACACGTCCTGCACATCTGTACACACACCGTCTCTCATACACGTCCTGCACATCTGTACACACTGTCTCTCATACACGTCCTGCACATCTGTACACACACCGTCTCTCATGCACGTCCTGCACATCTGTACACACTGTCTCTCATACACGTCCTGCACATCTGTACACACACCGTCTCTAATACACGTCCTGCACATCTGTACACACTGTCTCTCGTACACACCTACACATACACGTCCTGCACATCTGTACACACACTGTCTCTTGTACACACCTACACATATACTTCCTGCACATCTGTACACACGGTCTCTCGTACACACCTACACATTTACGTCCTGCACATCTGTACACACACTGTCTCTTGTACACACCTACACGTCCTGCACATCTGTACACACTGTCTCTCGTACACACCTACACATATACTTCCTGCACATCCGCACACACAAGGAATAAGCGCTGAGGCAGTAGAGGCAAACATGCTAAGCAGTTGTTTTTGATAATCCAGCATTGATATGGTGATGTGATGGAGTGTGTACGTGTGTGTGTGTGTGTGTGTGTGTGTGAGAGAGAGAGAGAGAGAGAGAGAGAGTGAGAGAGACATGTTCAGAGAGACAGCCTCTATGTCTTAATCTGAGAATGCCTCAACGTTCCTGACTCTGAGCCTCAGTGTCACTTTTAATAAACGACTAGCACCAAACGCCTCCAGCTGCTCCATCTTCAGTCTCTCATCACCATAGACTGTTTGTCTATCAGGCACATTACACACTGCTGCTCCTACTACCCAGACGACACCACACACACACACACACACACACACAAACACACACAAACACACCTGCTGATGTCTCAATCCCTAAATGTTTTGAGTGTATAATGGTAATGTATTTTGTCTGAAGAGGAAGAAGCTCTGCACTTACAGAACTTAGCTGAGGAGATTTTACCTCACCAAGTCTCTCACACTCGACACGCTCAGCTGATGCTGTATTATAGTTTAGCGTATGCATGTAGGAGCAAGCCTCTGACGTGCTACTGAGACAGTAGAGTGTGCTTGTAGTTAGTCTGTAATGGAGAGCGAGCCATTACGTTCTCAGATTTATCAGAATACAAATGCACAGATTTGTACTCTGATAAATGAAGTGTTTAAATGGTCCAAAGGTTTTACGGCTCCGTCGAGCACATCAGCCTGATGCAGTATACTGCAGACTGGATTTATGAAAAGTGGAGACTGTATTATAGTATTATATATACACTCACCATGTAACCACTTTACTAGGAACATCAGTACACTAATTGCTAGTGTACTGATGTTCATGCAATAATCCAACCAGCCAATCGTGTGATAGCAGCGCAATGCATACAATCATACACATACAGGTGAAGAGCTACAGTGGTCACAGGCTCACAGGTCTGGTCTTTTTCCAGTTTTCAGCTGTTCAGTTTTGCTGAGTCAGTGTTCACTGTAGCCTCAGATTCTTACTCTTGGTTGACAGGATTGGAACCTGATGTGGCCTTCTGCTGTTGAAACCGATCGTCCTCAAAGTTTGATGTGTTGTGCGAATTAACCGTGGCCTTCTTGACAGCTCGAACCTCCTCTGATCTCGCTTATAAGGATAATGAGTCTTTATTGGCCACCTATATATTACAGCACAGTGAAATTCTTTCCTTCACATGCCAGGAAGTTGGGGTCAGCAGGGTTACCATGGAACAAGCAAGGGTTAAGGGCCTTGCTCAAGGCCCAATGCTGGGGCTTGAACCCCCGACCTTCCGATCAGTAACCCAGAGCCTTAACCGCTAAGCCTCATCAGCAAGGTGTTTCCGCCAGCAGAGCTGCCTCTCGCCGGATGGTTTTTGTTTTTTGCACCATTCTGTGTAAACTCTAGAGACTGTTGTCTGTCAAAATCCCAGGAGATCAGCAATTTCTGAAATACTCAAACCGGCCTTTTGGGCACCAGCAATCATCCCAAAGTTAAATCCCATTTTTCTCCCCTTCTGATGTTTAATGTAAAGATTAACCCTTTACTGCATGGTGTTGCCATATCTCAACAATTCATTCATCTCAAACTTTTTCCACAGGTAATAATCCAGAACTACTCATTTCCTATGTAACTGGAAACTCTAAAGCTCTTGACCTGTATCTGCATGATTTTATGCGCTGGGCTGCGGTCACACGATTGGTTGATCAGATTGCCTAACTGCATGATCGTGCATGTATAAAAGTGTTCCTAATAAAGTGGTTGTTCAATGTAGTACAACGTAAGATACATCCGTAAAACAAATACGTTTGGTTTTGTGTTATAATTTTCACGTTCTCAAATTGTTGTATTTAGCGTTTACCAATCTGAACGAGTGAAGCAGATACAGCTGATACGAAACAGACATGAACAGTTACTGTGTTACTGTGAGTACTAAAGCACAGACACCTGAACATACCCACTGTTCTCTGGAAAGTGCATCATGATGTTAATATGTGTAGCGGGATCAGCCCAGGGGGGGCGAAGGCGTAGCACAAACACACGGGAGGCAGGTTGTAGTGCGAGAAGTGAGGGAAAACCCAGGATTTATTTGTCCTTAAATCCGTAGTGGTGAGTGTGTGTGTGTGTGTTTGGGTGCGTGTGCGCGTGTGGGGTGAAATGAGGGAAACCCGGCGGGGGCGGGGCTGGCGTAGCTGCGTCCTCCGGGGCGTGTCGGAATTCCCGGAAGAGCTGGGAAGGAGCGGTTTCCCTGTGCCGGTTCGGCCTCACCACTGTCCTCGTCCTCGCCGTGCCTCGTCCGGGGCGGAGCCCTCTGTGCGCGGAGAGAGGGAGAGAGAGAGCGAGAGAGAGAGAGAGAGAGAGCGAGAACACCGTTAGGTAAGCCCGTGTTTGCGCGGATTCAGTGGTAATTACCTCGGACATTAGCTGCCTACATAGCCGAGTTGATCCTCCTCGTTCGTGGGCGGAAGGGTGTCCTTTTATCCCCTCCTTCTGGAGCTGGATTGGTGAACCTCCTGCTCCCGGTTCGCCAATCCGCCGCCGGCGTGGCGGGGGTTGGCTCCACCCTGCAGTGACGGCCCTTCCGGTTGGCGTTGGGACCGGCGCGAGGCTGCCCGCCTCGTGCCGGGGCGGCAGTCGGGGAAGGAGCGAACCTCCTAGTTTGCGCGGCGGGTGTTGGTCCGCCGCGACAGTACCCCCCCCTCAGCTCCGAGCCTACTGCCGCTGGGAGGTGGGCCCAGAGCGTGTCTCGTCGTGAGAGCCCATCTGCATTCCCATGCAGGGCCCCCGCCCGGTGCTGCACCTGGAAGGAGAAATCCTGCAGGGCGAGAAACCACCGCGTGACCCGGGCGTTCGTGTCCTTGGCCTTGGCCATCCATTGCAGGGGCGCGTGGTCTGTGACCAGGACAAAGTGTCGGCCTGCCAGGTAATACCTCAACTCTTCAATGGCCCACTTGATCGCCAAGGCTTCCCGCTCTACCGCTGCGTACCTCTTTTCCGCGGGGGCCAGTTTCCGGCTGATGTAGAGGACCGGGTGCTCTTCTCCGTCGAAGGTTTGGGAGAGGACCGCGCCCAACCCTGTTTCAGATGCGTCGGTGTGTACCGTGAAGGGGAGCGAAAAATCCGGGTTCCGCAACACCGGGGCACTGGTGAGGGGCCCGTTCAGGGCCTGGAAGGCTCTCTCCTCGGTTGACCACTTCACCCGGTCCGGCTGGCCCTTTTGGTGAGATCTGAAAGAGGGGCAGCTATCGCCGAAGTTGGGACGCAATCTCCGATAGTACCCCGCCAACCCCAAGAAGGCACGTACCTGTTTCTTCGATGAGGGGCGAGGTAGTCCTACGGCTTCGATCTTCCTCGTCTGCGGCTTCAGCAACCCCCGCCCAATCACGGTACCCCAGGTACTGTGCCTCGGTTAATCCCAGGTGGCATTTCTTGGGGTTGGCTGTCAGTCCAGCTTTCCCGGAGCCCCCTCAGGACCTCCCCAGATGGAACAGGTGGTCCGACCAGGTGGAGAGGTGGACGACGACATCGTCCAAGTAGGCGGCCGAAGGCTGCGGTGTGGTCGTAGGGACGATGTCCATCAGCCGTTGGAAGGTGGCTGGTGCCCCGTGTAGGCCAAAAAGGAGGACCCGGTATTGCCAGTGGCCGGTGGAGGTACTAAAGGCCGTCTTGGGCCTAGCGTCGGGCGCTAGGGCAACTTGCCAATACCCCTTGGTAAGGTCCAGGGTGGATATAAGCGGGCCCTCCCAGTCGCTCCACCAGGTCGTCCACTGGGGAGGGGTAGCTATCGAAGTCCGATACCTGGTTCAGTCTCCGGAAGTCGTTACACAGGCGCATGCTTCCGTCGGTTTCGTTTTAGCAACGATGGGACTGGACCAGGGGCTGGATGACTCCTCGACGATCCCATCCCTTAGCATTCGCTCCACCTCCTCCTCGATGGCCTTCCGCCGGGCCTCAGGGACCCGGTAGGGTCTCTGTCTAACTACCACGCCGGGGGTGTCTTGATCGTTGGTGAACCACCTGGGTCATCCCGCGGGGAGGAGGAGAACACGTCTGTGAATTGGTCCACCAACTCGTTGAGTTCCTGTCTCTGCGCGGGGGTGGTGCTTTCCCCAAAGTCGACCAAGGCACGCTTGTCAGGATCTGTGTCCCGGCCCGCGTGCACGAAACCCTCGGGACTGGTTCCACCCATCTCTTCAGCAGGTTGATGTGGTATAACTTCCCGTCCGTACGCTTACCGGGTTGTTGCAGGCGGTGGTACGGCTCCCCGTCGCTCAAGGACCGTATACGGGGCCCCTGCCACCGGGCCAGGAACTTGCAGGCGCTGCTAGGCACTAGAAGCAGGACCTGATCGCCTGGATGGAACTCTCGGGGCTGTGCCGGGCGGTTATACACCCGCTGCTGTTCTTCCTGCGCGCCGCGCCACATATGTTCCTGCACTATTGGCGCCACGCGGTCAATTCTATCTTGCATCTCCTGCACGTACTAATGATCGAGCGGTACGGGACGGCTGTTCCTCCCAGGCTTCGCCGGCGGTCCAGCAGTCCTCTTGGCCGCGCCCAAACAGGAGCTCAAACGGGGTGAAGCCTGTGGACGCCTGGGGGCACTCCCGGACGGGCGAAGAGTACATAGGGGAGGAGGGGTCCCAGTTCCTCCCTCGTCGTCTACCACCCGCCCGTAGCACCCGTGGCGTCTGATTGAAGCGCCCCCCAAGTCCGTCGGTCTGCGGGTGGTAGACAGACGTCTTCAGATGTTTCACCTGCAACAACCGGCACAGATCCGTCATTAATTTTTGACAGGGGGGCGCGCGCGTGACCTTGGTCGGTCAGGATGTCCTTGGGAATGCCCACCCGGCTGAAAAGGAGGCATTAAGCTCCCTGGCGATGTTGGGGGAAGTGGCGCTTGCGTGGCGGCACCGCCCCGGGTACCGGGTGGCGCCGATAGTCCACAACAACGAGGATGTACTCGTGGCCCCGCGCTGACTTGGGAAGGGGCCTACCAGGTCCATACCAATCCGCTCGAATGGGACGCCTATGATGGGTAGCGGAATGAGGGGTGCTGGCGGGGGCTTCCTGGGCGCGGTGCGCTGGCACTGAGGGCATTGCTGGCAGAACCCCGGACCTCGGCATCCATCCCGGGCATACGAACCGGTCTCTCAGTTTCTCCAGCGTGTTGCGTGCCCCCTAGGTGACCGCCGAGGGGTGGGCATGGGCCAGATGCATTACCAGGTTAGTCCTCGTCCGTGGTACCACCAGGAGGTCCGTCGGTTCCTCTCTGCGACAGACTCGTTGGTAGAGAAGGCCCCCTTTCACGAGGAAGTACAAGGTGGGGAGCCTCAGGTCGGGGGTTCTGGGTGACCCCTCTATCCGCCGCGCTTGTGCCCAACAGTGTTTCAGGCGGGCGGGTCCCTCCTTCTGCTCCCGGCCGAACTTCCCTTCCCGGTTCACCTGTTGGAACACAGAGGACACTGGATTAGTCAATCGGGAGGACTCACCTCGGTTTCGGCGTCCGCGTCCGGGCGTGGGGGCAGACTGCCCGGCGTTGGGTCCTCTGGGTCCGCGGGCGACGGCGTCTTCGCCGCGGCCGCCGGGCCGTGGGAAGCCCGGCCAGTCTCTCCCAGGAGCAGTGGCACGGAAGAGTGGGGATCACGCCCACATGGAGGGGCCAGGTCCCGGCTGTACTCGGATCCGCACCTCGGCTGCCGGGACTTCCCGGGTCTCCCCCTATGGATGCAGGTAACGGCGAGGGACTCCCTCCGGTTGTAGTGCCTTGGGAGGACTGTCGGTCGGGCGACGTGCACTGTGCTCCCGGTGTCCAGTAGGGCGGTGACGGGTCTTCCTTCTACCCACACCCTCTGGGTGGGGGCCTCGGGAGGCTGTTGGAGGTGGGAGCGCGCACCCAGCTAGCCATGGTTTCTGGATCGGGCCGACGGGGCTCTATCTCCGGTTCCGTGGGCATGGGCTCGTTCAGCGGGGGTCTCCCCGGCTGGGTGACCTCCGGCGGGTCCTCCATGGTCCAGGGGCCCGGATGGTCAGGCCGGGGCCCTGAGGTCCCGAGGGTGGGCAGAGGGCTGATGGCCCCCTGGCTAAACCCGGCGTGGTCATAGTACGCTCCAGTGCCGACATGAGCGCCCTGGGTGATTCTGGCGCCTGTGCCTTCCCTGTCGTTTCTGGGCGGGTAGCCCCTCTAGGAACCGGGTCCATCGCCACCTTCTCTATCACCTCCGTGGCTGTATACTGGTCCGGTCGGAGCCACCGCTTAGTGAGTCGGATCAGAGCGTTTAGTTGCCCACGGGGGCGCCCCGGCTGGTAGACCCAGTTGTGGAACTCTACTGCCGCCGCCCGCGGGTGCGGCCACACCACGCCAGGACCCCCTCTTTCATCGTTGGGTAATCGGGGCGTCTTCTGGTTCGAGCCTGTAATAGGCGGTGCGTGCCCCCCCGTGGAGTAACCCGCCAATGGCCCGGGCCAGTCATCTCGATCCCACCCCTCTCGACGGGCAATATTTTCGAAGGTTTCGAAATAAGCCACGAGGTCCTCGTCGGGGAGAGGGGTGGTAATAGGTGGCGGAGCTCGCATCTGGGGTCCGGGAGGGGTGTGGCAGCGGGGTCAGGGTCTTAAGGTCCACCAGCGTTTGGGTGGCCACCTGGAGGCTTTCGGCAGTTGCTGCGTAACGGTCTGTTGCTGGTGCGGCCCCAGCAGGTGTTTTAACGTTGCGTGCCATGAGTTGTGTGTGGGTTTTTTTTTTTTTTTTTTTTTTTAGGGGTGGGCCTGTGCTACTGCTCCGCATCCTCCACCAGTGTAGCGGGATCAGCCCAGGGGGGCAAGGCGTAGCACAAACACACGGGAGGCAGGTTGTGGCGAGAAGTGAGGGAAACCCAGGATTTATTTGTCCTTAATCCGTAGTGGTGAGTGTGTGTGTGTTTGGGGTGCGTGGCGGCGGTGGAAATGAGGGAAACCGGCGCGGGGCGGGGCTGGCGTAGCTGCGTCCTCCGGGCGTGTCGGAATTCCCGGAAGAGCTGGGAAGGAGCGGTTTTCCTGTGCCGGTTTCCGGCCTCACCACTGTCCTTGTCTGTCGTCGCGTCCTCGTCCGGGGCGGAGCCCTCTGTGAGCGGAGAGAGGGAGAGAGAGAGCGAGAGAGAGAGAGAGAGAGCGCAACGGTTAGGTAAGCCCGTGTTTGCGCGATTCAGTGGTAATTACCTCGGACATTAGCTGCCTACATAGCCGAGTTGATCCTCCTTGCTCGTGGGCGGAAGGGTGTCCTTTTATCCCCTCCTTCTGGAGCTGGATTGGTGAACCTCCTGCTCCGGTTCGCCAATCCCGCGCCGGGCGTGGCGGGGTTGGCTCCACCCTGCAGTGACGGCCCTTCCGGTTGGCGTTGGGACCGGCGCGAGGCTGCCCGCCTCGTGCCGGGGCGGCAGTCGGGGAAGGAGCGAACCTCCTAGTTTGCGCGGCGGGTGTTGGTCCGCCGCGACATATGATATCATCATACCGCCCTAGTGGAAACAAGCATCTAAAGCAATAAGCAGAATCTGAGGAACTGGAGGTGTGTCCTTCTGCCACTACCCAGTTTTCCCACCAGCTCCATTTCTTTGGTCTGCGTTAAAACAGAGTTTTCATTATGCTCTTGGGAGATACACCACTTAAAAGGCACACTATTATCATTTCTCACACGCCAAACAGCCTGCACATTTTATGCTGACATAACTGCCTGAGTCTGTCATGCAGGAAAGTGGAAGGCCGGCCATTCTGAAGCAATGGGAGGGAAAAAGGACGCGCTTCTCCAACCTCTCTCAATATTAAAAAAGGTCAAATAAATAGCCACTTAAAGTTACTGTCAAAAAAGATCCCATTCACTCAAATTAGGCTGCAGTAATTTAGCAGATATCTAATGTTAGTTGAAATGTTTCGGATACATGACCGTGTGTAGGTGTATTACAGAAGAGTGTGTAGGTGATATATAAACTGATGGTGATGGTACGGGGCCTCTCGGCACATTTTTAAAAACATGTTGGATGACAGACTGGGCCCAAGTTGAGCCTAATAAATGAGCTAATATTAGTTTTCAAAGCACGGTATACATCTAATCAGTCAAATGGCCCTAACCAATCACACGGGGATCTTAAATGTGTACCTGTTTAAAACAATCTTCTCATCCTGCGTGCCACTACATAAACATCTATCACAGTGACAGGGGTGCAGACGTAGCCCCCCAGTATCATTCCAGTGGGGCCTCGGTGCTCTGTCAGACGAGTCGTTGTCTTTAATTATGCCTGCAGATAAAGGCGGACATGGTCAGGCCGCGGAAGATTAACTGGAGGCCTAGTTGATCACATTTGCCTAATTTCTGGCATAAATCTTCAGCCCTGCACCTTCACAGCGAGATCATTATCCTGAAATTGACATGCTATCCCTGTCCCCCTTCCCTTGTGTTGGAAATATGAACGCAAAGGCACTCGGTGAAAGGCTTAACAAATAAAACACACGTCTCATGACGGGCAAGTATAAAATGAGTGTTTATGACTCCCTACAGCAGTGATACTCCTTCTGTATCATAGAGGACAGGTGGAAAACTTAACTTGGACCGAACGCCGTGAAACACACTCGCGTTAAAAGCCGCACGTGTTGTTTTCTGTTAGGCTTTCGCGATAGACTTAAAAAAAAAATCGGAAAGATTAAAGATTTGTCACCAAGAATTACGCAGATGTGCAAATAACGTCAAAGTGTTGCTTGCAAGCCTTGCATGAAATGAAATGGAAAAGCAATTAGCTGGAATTTGCATTATGAACTAATTGGATCTATGTTTAAAACAGCAGCGAGCCGCTGCAGAGTTCAACATTTTAGAATGCAATCTGATTTACTTTCTTATTTAGTGCTCCGGCATTAGCGGATCATGTCATTTGCATAAGTTGGATGTTTAATTTGCAAGCGCTGCAAACGTTAAGGGGAAACGCAGACACAGGAATCTGTCTAGAGAACGAGACAAAACACAGCAGAAAACAAACGCCCGTGAAAACTAGATGTTAAAGGTGAAGCAAACATGTCTGTCTGCATGGAACATCATGTCTGGTTAGTATAAAAAGATACCCATGCACTGCGTTTGTTAAGTAAGACACGTTAAACTCACTCGCCGTCTTCAGTTCCGAACCGTCTCGGGCTTTGGCGGTCGTCCTGACATTGACCGTGCTGTGTTGTGAGTGGGTTCATTACAAAAATTGCTTGATATATTACAACACACACAATCTCTGTGTTCAACATAAACTCCACTTTGGTTTGACAGCTCTCACTTATACATTGTGATGAAGTTGTTGTGCCCTTTCAACCTTCAGCAGTTCCTGTTTTCTGTACCCATATATCACACGGCCTCCATTCCCCACCCCCCCACGCATCACTGAGTGCCACGAAGCCGAAGGCCAAAACATCGCTGTCCCTGTTAGTTCTGCAGCCAGACACACAGCACAGAGACGCCTCAAAGAGAGCAGTCACACACGGGAAGCGTACATGACGCTGTGAACGCAATAACTGTATGAGCTGCAGTGAGAATACGAACTGAGAGTCAGAAACAGCCTCGCTGCTCTGGATTTCAATTAGCCGGAGAATCGTCCAGATAGAGGATTACAAATGGGAATACTACACATGGGTTAATAAAACAATGAACGCCATAAAACAACAAATCCAAACAGAGCATGCAAATGCTGGGTTGGAGCAATCTGGCCCAGAGTGCATAATTTAGCAGAAAAGGTGCCAGAGAGGGAGAGGAAGGCCATGATTATGTGTACAAAACAAGAGAGACAAAACACTAGAGACAAGCATAATAACCAAACATGAGCTCTCACACCCTAATGATAGCACCAGGGAGGAGGAACAGTTGCTGCTGAACCAAGCAGAAAATTGCTGGTCATTTGTAAACAGGTAACGATGTGGACCAGGTGTGTGAGCATATGTAGCTGAGAGGAGGGGTTTCGTATCTCTGTGTGTGAGTGAGTGCGTGTGTGTGTGTGTGTGTGTGTGTGTGTGTGTGTGGGTGTGTACACAGGCCTGTCCAGCATGGTCCACTGTTGTGCTCATTAATGATGCCAGTGCCCAGTGTTTCGAGTTAGATGACTTCATTTGCTAGCGTACATGTGTTGGAAAAGGAAGACAACTGCATGCACATTCATTCATTCTATCTCTCCTCTCTTTCTCTCACTGTCTCTCTCTCGCTCTCTCTATCAGTGTCTCTCTCTCTCGCTCCCTCTATCACGGTCTCTCTCTCTCTCTTTCTCTATCACTGTCTCTCTCTCTCTCTCTCTCTCTCCATACACACTTGACTTACTATCCTTGTGAGGACCCTCCACTGCTGAAATTACTAATGCTGCTACGGTAATTAATGTTGTCTACACATACCTCACACCTTTACATTGACCTTACAAAACAAAAATAAATCTTTAGACTCTGTAAAAAAAAACTAATCTGCAGGTCTTGTCAAAAAAAGGCAATTTAAAAAAGCAGATAAAAAAAAAGCTGATTATTATCGTTTTTTAAAAAAAAAGAATATTATTAGTTCACAATTAGTTTGCATTTCCATTAAATATTCTTTAGCTTGTTTGTTTGTTTTTCAGAGAAATACTGTTATTAAGACGTTTTTCCTCACAGGGATCAGCCTCAAGTCAAACCTGTCACATATTCCTATTATTATGTGAATAATTGTCGATTATGTCGAACAGACTATGGTTATGTCGAACAGGCAGCTACTGCTGTCAAGCAGCTACTCAAGAGAAACTTCAAAAGTCCTAGTTTATTTTCAGTTAGTTTTCTTCTCAGCGTGGCTAATAGTTGTTGAATGTGTTATTAAGTAGAGGAATAAATTTTTTCCAACAAGCATCACTAAATTGACTGAAACATTTGGATTGAGTTCTTGTCAAAAAAATTGCGTGATTGGGTCACTTTTGCTGATTTGTTAACATATACAAAGTGGAAGAACATCTTACCTGTGTGTTGAAGAACAAACACAGCACAAAGGTCCAGCAACATGGGAAAAAAAAGACAAAGAAAGAGTGAAATTAGATTATTTAGTTCTTTTCCAAACCAAACAAAGAAATCATGTGTGCCTTAGAGCTGTATGTGTATCATTCTAATCACTCATGCATGAGTCACTGACATGAACACATTTAGATGGACTTTAGTGTGTTGGCAAAAATGTGAAAGTCGCCAGACGTCTCTTTGTCCCACACAAAGGCAGAGGAAAAGAAAAAAAATAAAGAGCACAACCAGTGGTTGTCCTTGTAGTATATTCCTCAGAGGCCACGTTCACATCTGTCTAATTTATCTTCTCGTTTTCTTTTTCCCACCCTCTCTCCCTTCCTCACAACATATATGGTCGTCTAGGCTGCATCGGAAATATTCAAAAGCTCTGTTTATGTATTAAAGCTCGATTTATTCTTATACGCTCATGTAGTAAAAGGACATCCTAAAGAAACCAAACTTAAATATTTCACTACAGGAAAACACCTTCACCCTTAGAACAGAGGAGAGGAAGACCACCCTGCATATCACACTCCTCTCTTGTGTTAAGAACAGCTCTGGGGTCATCCCTCTATCTCTCGTTGGGGTCAGAGACGTGTCCCGTTGTTGGGGGGTGGACGGGTCACGGATGGTGCTGGGAGAGGAAGGGGGGGATGGAGGCATCTGTGTTGAGCCGGGATGCAACTGATGGGGCTACGGCACTCTGGTCCACAGAGAGAGGAACAGACCCTTACCTCCTGATCACCCATTTATCACTGCCGCCAGCTCTGCTGAACCATAATTACTCTTCCCCCTATCCCACTCCCACTGTCACATCCACCAGCACGGAGGAGAGAGGGAGAGACCGGGAAGGAGGGAGTGAGGGATGGAGGGAGGAAGGGGTGGGAAGTGATGAAGAGAGAGATGGAGAGAGGTCTACTGTTGTACTAGGATGTAAACAAAGCAGAGAGTCAGTAAGACAGAAGGAAAACAAGGGCAAAGTGAGAATGCTATAAAGTAAAGGCAAAGTGTTTTTGCGAGTAGTCAGAAAATACTTACTAGGAAGGAGAATGAACAAACGTGGGCAGAAATGAGAGACATAAATAAAGGAGTAGAGGGGGAAAAAACAGAGTAGAAGCAAGACACATGGGAGGAACAACACAATAAGGACAGGGAAATAAAAGAAAAAGAGTGTATAAGACAAGAAATGTGCTAGTACTACTAGAGTACATGTTCCAGGAGATGAAAGATAAGAAAAGGAAGGAGGCAGTACAGATCCCCCGCCTCACAAAATTGTACTCTGTCTAATGCATGTTCCTATCTGCGTCAGCTGCTGGGAACAGAACGAGGAGAGAGCTCCAGACTGTTATTACACACCGGCCTCTGAGCAGATTCATTACGTTCATCGGGTTACTAGATTAAAACAGCGTTGGTATACATAAAGTCTTTCCATCACATCTCCAGAAACGTACACTACACTTTTACAAGTCCATCTACCTGTGTGCCAAAGATAAACTGCTTTTAAAGCTGCAGATCAGAAGAATTCAATTGAAATATGGATCTGGTTACATACGATTTCTTACAAGGGTCCGGATAAGGAGCGAACAAGAAAGACTGGCCACAACAGTTATCTTTTAATGCGAAATCATTACTTATTAGTTAATGGCTATAAATGAGACCATATAAATTGGTTATTATTTGCTTTTCTACTGTCACTTCACTTAATCAAAATAGATCACACGTGTATTTTAATACAGAGAGAATGAACACACACTTGTTTGGCCAATCATTTTGAAACATCCTGTTTTTGTGTATATCTCATTGAAGCAAAAAAAATTTATCCAACTCCTATCAGCAATGTGAATTGAACTAATTGCTCCCATAAAGCTAAAATCTGGTGGTGCCACCTTTAGCAGCAGTAAATGCAACCAGACACTTCCTATGGAAGATGTGATCAATCTTTCACTTACTTCTAGGACTAGAACTTACTCTTATGCTTTGGATCATTATCTTGCTGCATAATCCAGTTGCGCTTGAGTTTCTATTTACAGACTGAAGTCCGGACGTTCTCCTTTAGGATTTTCTGGTAGAGGGAAGAATTCAAGTTGCCCAGACCCTGAAGTAGCAAAGCATCCCCACGCCATCACACTGCCACCACAACCATGCTTGACTGTAGGTATGATGTTCTTTTTGTGGAATTCAGTGTTTGGCCAGATGTAACTGGACCCCTGTCTTCCAAACTGTTCCACTTTTGACTCGTCAATCCACCGAACATTCCCCCAAACGTTTTGAGGTGTGTTTTGGCAAAATTCATATGAGCCTTTATGTTCTTCTGGGTTAGTAGTGGTTTTCACCTCACCACACCTCCATGGATGCCATTTTAACCCAGTGTCTTTCTGATATTGATGAAGTCATGAATGGTGACGTTTATTGATGCAAGAGAGGCCTGTAGGTTCTTTGATGTTGTCCTGGGCTCTTTTGTGACTTGCTGGATGAGTAGTTCCTGTGCTCTTGGAGGAATTTTGGAAGGATTTTCTTGGATGGTTCACTATTGTGCCGAGTTTTTCCATTTGGAGATATAGGCTCTCCTTGTGGTTCTTTAGAGTCCCAGAGCCTTTAAAATAGCTTTGTAACCCTTTCCAGACTGATGTATTTCAATCAACTTCTTCCTCATCATTTCTGGAATTTCTTTCAAGTTTGGCCCATCTTGTTACTGGGAAGGACCTTTGAACCAACTTCATGTTGTTGAAAAAGTTCTATTTAAGTGCTGATTTGGTTGAACAGGGTTTGCAGTAATCAGGTCTGGTTGTGTTCCAGCTGAACCCCATTATGAGTGCAGTTTCATAGATTTGGGGAATTAGTAACTACAGGGGCAAATATATTTTCACACAGGCCCAGTTGGTATTGGATAACTTTTCTGCCTCAAAAATGTATTTTGTGTTTACTCCAGGTTTGTTTTATCTTAGATCTTGTTTTCATTTCTGAAAAAATGTAGTATGAGACATATACACAAAACAGAAGAAATACTTTTTCACAGCACTGTGTGTACATATTTTATTTATATATATATATATATATATATATATATATATATATATATATATATATATATATATATATATATATCTCCATGCTATATTAGTTTTAGGACAGTCAACTATGTCCAACTATGTCTAGCGGGTACAGCTCAAAATCTAGAATATAACAGGGAGGTCCTCTCTCTTAGACACACACGCCTACACTCCTGGTAGAAGTTACTCTGGTCCTAATAACACCTGTTCAGCCAGCCCTTATAGAGAGATGTCATTTTCACTTAATCCTTCTCACTTCAAAAATCACAAGAAAAGTACAAGAAAAAAGATGATGCTTTTATTATCGATGTGCCGGTACGGGAGAAAAGACATACACCATAATTGAAGGGTACTGGCCTAAGAAAACTTCTGCAAGGACAACACACATGCTCACATACACAACACACACACACTTTGTCTCTCTATCTCATTAGGCTGTTCTCCACTCTGTGGGGCGGCAGTGGGTCGGTAGGCAGGGTGGCACTGAGCCGGTTTTCCTCAGGCAGTCACTCCCTGTGCCATCCACATACACACATACACACACACACACACACGGCTCCACTACCTCCACCTTCAAACTTCTGCAGCCAGCCAATAGCGTTCTTTCAAGGGAAGAAGGTCACCCTGACAGCCCCAACCTCTGCCTCATCACAGCCACACACATGCAGTCAGACACAATCCAGGCCTTGCCATATCCTGAGCATTCGCAAAGAGCTGCAATAATGGTTAAAGGAAAGGGTTTCACTCTACCAGGATATTTCAAGAAGAGTAGAAGTAGCAAGCTAGACAAGTGTACACAGACAAGAACAAGCCCTGTTACGGGGAGAGAGGACAAGCAGGAAGAGTGCATGAAAACGAGGAAGACAATGAGGTAGTAACAAATGCTCCATTGTAAGTGGCTGGGCTTTGATTTATGTAAGGCATGGCTGGCAGGGGGAAGATAATGCCGTTTGAAATGGTTCATTTCAGAAATCTATTCTAAAGCCCTCCGTTTCCCACCTCTCACCTGCTACTGACTCCCACTCCCCCCTGCACGCACACGCGCACACACACAGATCCATAGCAAGCAATGATTGTTATATGCAAAAGGTAGAGAGAAGGTACGGAAGGAGAAAAAACAAGTGAGACAGTGTGAGAGCGCAACATCAAACAAGGGAACTTGTATAAACAAAAAGCAGAGGAATAATCAACAAACACTCAATTCCCCACCGTCCTCTGGTGCGCACACACAGCCCACAGCCTCCCAGCTCAGAGGCTCCATTAATAACACAGTGAGCCCTGCAACCCAGGCCATTAAAGCTGCCCAGACGGAGCGAGGGAGCACACGAGGAGGAGGAGGAGGAGGGGGGGGGGGACAAGTAAAACATGAGTTCATCACAGAAATAATTCCAATATCCATTATGGACCTAAAATGCGGGTGGGTCTTTGCACGGGGGAAGGTGCTGAAATTAGTTTACTCCGTTGAGAGTTGAGGTAATGGCAGCCAATGAGATTCCCATGCACAACGCAGTCACTCTATGAAATAATAATGTGTGGAAAAACAAACCACGTAATAATTTCCCTGTTTTCTACTTAGAGACGATGCATCTCTGTTGAGTGGAGTCAACTAACCAAGACTGTTACAAGCTTGAGAACAGCAGCTAGGGCACCACCCTAATAGGAATTTTATCCTCCAAAGAGAAACACATAAACATGGTGACACGATCAAATGTTTCAGTGTCAGGAATACAGTGCTGTTACATTTAATGGCATATGGCAGATGCCATTATCCAGAGCGACTTACATTTCTCTCATTTTTATAAAACTGAGCAGTTGAGGGTTAAGGGCCCTGCTCAAGGTCCCAGCAGTGGCAGCTTGGCAGTGCTGGGATTTGAGCTACCGTTGCCCTCAGCTTAGGTATTGTAATTTTACAAAACCATTTATCCCTTATCTTTTGAAAAACAGTACAGTGCATGGTCTTAGAAGTATAGGCTTCCTGTTTGGGCCAAGTATCATCAATGTACTACTCAAACTATTTACTCGGTTTTGCTTTCCCATGCCTTTCTCAGGCTTCCTCAGAGACCCTTACCAAAGATGAGCTTTACAGCCTACTGCCAAAAAAGAGGCTCTTAATTTTAGGATCATATGAACTATCTTCCCTGTAATTAGTTTTTTTTGTTTTTTTTTAAAGACTTGCTAAAATAATAGTGAAAGTACCACAAAGTAATAATGCATCTGCAACACTACTGATGAAATAACCTTATTACCAGTGTAGTGCAAATCTTTCAGTTCAGTCACATTTATTTTTACTGTTGGATTATCTCCGAACACAGCATGTATTCAGCTGATTCGTATATATAGAGATTTAGGTAGGTATCAAAAGATCTCAGATGAGACCAGCTGATCAGGGATTAGATGCGTACTTCACATACTGCTCTTAATTACTGCGTTCTGGCTGCCGCTTCAGCGTTAAGACTTGTGTAATGCTAAGCTGTTTTCGTGTATAAAGTTAAGTTCAGCACATGCTTGAAGGCAGAATGTCTGCCTCTGTTAGAACAGAAGAGCCAGTCATGGTCCTTCCTGCTGCTTAGATCCAGCCTGTGAGGACCAGCAGACACTAGGTCTACAGCCACACAGATTAGTGTGTGTGTCTCTCTAAGACAGAAAGAGAGGGCACACTAAAGACAGCGTGCAGTTAGTTTATGTGTTGCTGGAGTGGTGGGGTCAGGACACAGACCTAGTCACCTGGGATGAAATGATGAACAACAGCACAAGTCTGGCTCTCCTGAGAGAAGTTCTCACTTGAACAGTACGGAGGCAATGATGATGGGAATCCCTGCACTGTCTGCAGCTTGAGAATGTTTTTACTGTAAGCACCCCTTCTGCAAGGTCATATACCAACCAGTCAACCATGACTGTAGAGTACAGTATTCAAGTGTGCTGCACATGCACATGCATTTGGGCTGTCAGACACACTAAGGCAAGGGTGTCCAATATTATCCACAAAGGGCAAAGGACCGGTGAGGGTGCAGGTTTTCACGCCAACCAAGCAGAAGCCATGCCTTAGTCTATTGAAAGCCAAGATCAACTGATTAAACCGGTAGAATCAGGACACACACCGGCCCTTTGTCGATAAGATTGGACACCCCTGCACTAAGGCATGGTCTCTCACGTCAATGTGAACCTCTGATCCGATTCCCAGTCTCAAGTGAGATTCTGGAACATTTCTGCTGAAGGTTCAAGTAACTTCAATTAAGGAACACTGGATTTAGATCGAGATGCATACTGAGCAAGTT
This sequence comes from Ameiurus melas, assembly GCA_012411365.1. Taxonomy (NCBI): domain Eukaryota; kingdom Metazoa; phylum Chordata; class Actinopteri; order Siluriformes; family Ictaluridae; genus Ameiurus; species Ameiurus melas. The sequence continues at coordinate 18,142,912 of CM022764.1, read as the reverse complement.
TATCTCTGGTGGGCGTTTAGCAAACTCTACTGTTGTCACTTGTGGGTGCTTACTTTGATCACTTCTGCTGTTGTAGCTCATCCACCTCCATTTGAGAGATGTTGTGCATTCTGAAATGCTTTTCTGCTCACCACGGTTGTAAAGATGTTATTTGAGTTAAAGTAGAATTCCTGTCAGCTCAAAACATTCGTAGCCATTCTCCTCTGACTTTTCTGGCCACTCACTGGATGTTCCTTTGTTATTTGCACCATTCTGTGCAAGCTCTAGATCAGGGCTGTCCAATCTTATATGGACAGGGCCGGTGCAGGGACAGGTCTCAATTCTAACCAAGCAGAAGCCACAAGCGAGTCGACTGAAACACAAGATCAACTGATTAAACGGGTGGAATCAGATGTGGCTCCTGCTTGACTGGAATGAAAACCTGCACCCACACCGGAATAAGATTGGACAGCCCTGCACTGGATATTGTTTATGTGAAAAATCCCAGGAGACCAGCAGTTGAGGACTGGTTGAGGTCCTTGTTCAAGGGCTCAACAGTGGTAGCTTGGCAGTGCCAGGGCCTGAACTCATGATCTTCTGATCAGTAGACCAGAGCCTTAACCACTGAGCCATCACTGGAAGAAACGTGCCATAGGAATCAGTCTCTGGAATCATCCGAGCCAATCGTTTGGAATTGTTGCTTTACAAAATCATACATAGACTGCATAGAATTGAGTAAATCTCACCAACACTGAAATTAATCAGACAATATGAAGAAATGCCAGAATAGCACTGTGTGAGTCTGGATAGTGGAATTTTGTAGTAATACCTTGAATGCAAAGTACAGGAAGGTGAACTCTTCTTGCCCAGGGCTTTTCACCACAGCATTGCTGCAAACCACCTGCCTCTTCATAGAGAGCAAGCCATCACACCCATCAGGGCAGAGTGATATTTCAGTCTCTCGTAGGTACAGCGTTGCACTGAGGCTGCACCTGAGTCTTCCCTGTTCTGTTCTTCAGAGCTGAGTAGGCACAGGAGAGACTATCCCAGGCCTAATTACCGCTGCTTAATTAGTGTGGGGGCGAAAGCTCGATGGGGCACCTGCAGTCTTACTTCATATGCTGACAGGGAGGAACAAGTGTTAATGATCTGTATTTATGATAATACTCCCAAAGTGTGTGTGCGTATGTGTGTGGGGGTTAACACCTGAGAAAGCTTCCCTAACCACTCCAGATGAACAGAAGGGGAGGAACAGTACTAAGGATAATTACATAAGTGCTGCAATAAGACAAGTACAATGAGAGAACACGCACGATTTGGAACACTATGAAATGGGTAGTGAATGGGCACTGGAAGAACGTGATCTTCCTTTTTATTCCCTCAAAAAGGAAACACAAATATATAAAACATCATCCTGATGACAGAGGGGTGCTGAGCAGGGCTATCTTCCTTCACCTCACTGCTGTTGTTTCGTGAAATTACCAGCAGAGTCTTCTGGTGAGAAAAAAATGATTTTTTTTTTCTTCGCTTTTCCTCTTGTTCCGGAAAATTAATGTCTGTGTGCAGAATATAATCCATCAAAAGCTGAAAGCTGAGGACATTCAAAAAATGATAGCAGGAAAGATTAAGTCTCTCCTTATGAAAGTACACACACACATACACACACACCGAGACACACAAATATTCATATAGACATAAAAGCTTTAAGGTGCTATGCGGTCAACAGGAACACAGAGTCCCGCTCTTGGTCTTGATTTTAACAAAGTAAAGACAAGGTATTGTTAGATTTAAACACACCCTATGATGTTCCGTTGATTCTAATAAAATTCCAGCCCTCTCAGGTTACACCAGTTGGTCCTCAGGTAAGCAGAAAGACTAAACTTCATATCAATTCAGAAAAAAACTACAGAATCTAAAGAATCTATAAGCAAATCAAGATGTTACTGTACCTGGTCTGTACATATACACTCTTTCATAGCAGAACCTTTATCAAAACTGAATCTTAAAAAGGTGGGCACTGACCTTCATACCGAGAGAGGGATTCCTTTAAACTATGCGGTGAAGAAATTTTATATGCGTGATGATATTAATGAATTTAAAATAAAACTGTAGTCAGTGCATATCTGTCCCCTTTGGAAGGTCCGTCTCCAGGGGAATCAGTAAGTGATCACCCAAGGCCACTGTAATCACAAATAACTGATCGATACCAAATCAGGTACTGCTGCACCATCAGTGCAAGGTCTTCACACATTAATGCCGTGCATTAATTATTGACACGAGATTTAATTTGACAGGCAAACATACACCTATACACCGATCATCCTTTTAATAATCCATACAAGCAGCATGAGGCTTAATCATATTGCTATTGATTAATATACAGCAACTAAGAGCAGTCAGGCATACCTTATGACCCATAAACATATCAGTAAAGCATGAGGTTCAGAGAGGAACAGGAAAGATGACCTAACAGTGCTGAACATCAGTGCAGAATGGCAAGCTCGATAAGCATACCCATTCAAAGATAGTGTATCTGGGGGAGCATATGCTTGAAGGTGAGAAAAGATAAATGAATCAAAATGAAATAAGGAAGTGAGCGATGTTAAGAAAAGGGTCAAACCCTGTCATATACTCCTTCTGCTCCATCAAGCACTTCTTCCATCAGTGTACTGATCTAATGTAGGAAAGAGGGACAAATCTCTAAACGTATGTCCTTCAGTGAAAGCAGGCAGAGATAGAAAGAGAGAAAAAAAAAAAAAAAAAAAGAGCTCCGGGGCTGGAGATCATCTTTAACACTTAGCAGTGACTGGATCAGAAATAGTTTGCCACCCGCTGCTAGCGGTTATAAGTGGAAGCCATCAGTCTGCAAGCATGAGAGAGAGAGTGAGCCATCACAGCACCTTGATTTATGAAAATAATGAAATATGTACAGCTGACAGCTAGAAGGATCACCGTAGAGGTTTTATTCTAATTCACTTGTCCTCTTTGCAAATCACAGATCACCTGTGTCATGTCAATGTGCTTGTTTTCACTTATTTATTTATTTTTTCAGGTGCACAAAAGTCTACTAATAAAGAGTCCAGGCCACAGCCAGCAGCCATGGAACAAAACACTAACACAGTTTACTCAAAATGATTTTTAAGCAGACAATATATGTATATTGTTTTGGGTGGTTGCTTCAATATCGCAGTTTAATATCACAGTTCATGCCTCCCAGCGAGACTGCAAGTACTGCACGCAGTGTTAAAGCTAAGATCTTCACAGCCTTTTAATAAATGCTTGTACTGTAACATCACCAGAGCCCTCCCTTCGAATGCGCTCTATTATCTGGAGAAACTCTCTTTAACGAATCAGATTATGAAAACCTCATATTAAAAGCCTCTCACGTAACAAAGAACTCAAAGGCCCCATCCAGCTCTTTCACCTCCTGTCTGAGGTTTCAATGAAAGCCACAATATCATTGAGCAGAGGCCCACCTCGCTAGCCGCTAAGGCAAAGGGTTGCCACTGTAATCTAATAGATATTGTATTGCTTACAGCAGTACATGCATAGGGAGTGGTGCTCTTTTCAATGGGCCCTAAATGGGAGATGAATAGAGTCAGGCATTCTGAAGGACGCCTAAACTTAATTTGAGTGAGTTAAAAGGTTGGAGATGGTATTGAACGGCTTGGACGGAGCCTGGGCGTTAGCAGGGCCGTTTCACTGCCATTACAATGGGCTCTTTTCCTGTTAAAGGCCTCCTTGCCAGGCCCATCTCATTTTCTTTAAAAGCCCATGCACCACCTTAAAGCATTATTAAAACAGTGTGAGAGAGCGAGAGGTTAGCCCGGAGAGCCCGGGACACAGTGACGCATGGACAGTCACTTATGGTACACTGCAATACAGTGCAGTTCTAGGCAATCCATGGAGGGTATGGATAATGAGAATGATGATGGAGGCAATAGCTTTGAATCAATGTGGCTCTTAAACAGAACGCATTGTTTTGGGATATATTGCATTCTCCTGTCAGTCCCTTTAAGGCCCTTCAGAGTAGAGCACTCCCTGCAGTATCACTGCATTCTTTGGTCTCTAAAGCTGCCATGTTGGACCAGTGCGTGCACACAGTAATGTAAATTCATACGGAAGGGGGGTTCCAAGGTGCGGAAAGGGTGCCAAGCCATCGCAAGGCACAATCACATATACACTCACACGCTACGGACGATGTGGAAATTGTGGCCAATCATCCTCATGTGGGAGGAAAGTGGAGTACCCGGAGGAAACCCCCCTGAAGCACATGGAGAACATGCAAACACCGTGCACACAGGGTGGAGGAAGGAATCGAACCCCCAACCCCATAGGTACAAGGCAAACGAGCTAAGCACTAAGCCACCATGCCGCCCACAAATCCTTTCTACTTTCCCAGAAACACTTATCTAACTAACATGAAAAATACAGAATCAAGCGGGATGTAATGACATCATCCAACTGCATTTCAGCATTTTTGTGTTCTCACAGTTTACAGTAAAACACAAGAGAGGACATGTGGCTGAATGAAGCTTACAAAAGATTAAGTCCTAAGTAGCAGGGAGTAGATTTTAATTCGCCAGAACAGCTCACACTCTGTGCAAATCAAATGAAGAAGAAGAAGAAGGAGGAGGGATCTTAACGGATCCCTTTCCTTCCTACCAGCTCGGTCAGTGGCATCTGAATCAGTCCTTCCCCTCTCTCTGATTCTCTTTGATAAAGGAAGAAACGGCACTAAACTCTGCATGCTAACTCTAACACTTTCATGTATTATTTAGTGATGGCTTTTTATCACTGAAGTGCTTGGACTAACTTTTGTGGACCAGACCAGGATGAATAAAATGGTATAATGTCTTTTTGAACACGGTATGAGTTCATGTTTGTGTAGCTTCAGACGCCGTGTTTGCTCAGTAGTATTGATACAGTAAGAGACCTGTAACAGAATCAAATTTTTCATTTTCCAAGAAGCAGAAAAAAGAAAGCTTGTTTGTTTCTTCTGTACTTAAATAATGTGAGTCAGTGGTGTTACACAAATACACCGCTGCAGCTCTGCAGATTGGCTCTTACAGCAGAATGCCGCTTGTTTTTAGATGTCAGCACCTGAGAATCCTACAGTGGACAGGCAGAGAGAGAGAGTCATAATGAGATCATAGTCATAATGAGATTTATCAAGCGCGGCCACTTTGTATGCAGCGCAGCCTCAGACGCAGGTTCTTGGAAAATCCGCACTTTTTTTTTATAGATTGCGTAATGGATAGTATAAAAACGATTTCATTGTAGAATAAATCATATGTCAAAAATGCAACCTATATGAGATTATCATGTGATTCGGAATATGAAAAATTTGCATGCCGTTTGCTCCGCTTCCTCAAATCTGCAGATAAACGTAGAACTTAATGGCGTACATGATAATTTATTAGTAGGTTTAAAATATTCATAAATATAGAATTAATCATTTATAACACATCTTTAAATTAACGGGCGTCCTTGAAATTCTACTTACAATGAATGAGTCCCCTGTGGCAATTTTCTATGTGCTACTAACAAAATTCAGCTCCAAATACTTCGTGCATATTTGAGTGAAAATCACATGATGTCTTTAACAAGAAGACTGAGCTCGTTGGGTCTTCAAACACCAAAAAAGCACATTCCAGTCTGCTAAACTAAAGGCGAAGCGGTAAAGGCCAGAGACGGTTAGAGGTTTGCTGTTACTGTGAGTTGACCTATTTCTTGACCTCATCTGAGGGTGTTTTGTCACTTGGCATGTTAGGAGCGTTTGTTTCGGAACCTGGTCTTTTTCCTTCCTTGGTTCAGTCTGTTTAGACATACATGAACATGGCAATCTGCACCAAAATGGTAAATGGTAAATGCACTTATATAGCACTTTTACCCACAGCGCTTTACACTGTGACTCATTCACCCATTCACACACACACGCCAATTGTAGCAGAGCTGCCATGCAAAGCGCTAACTTCCCATCAGGAGCAACTTGTGGTTCAGTGTCTTGCCCAAGGACACTTTGGCCTGTGGAATCATGTGGGTCGGGAATCGAACCGCTAACCCTACGATTAGTGGACAACCCACTCTACCAACTGAACCACAACCGCCCATCAGTCAAAACAATCAGTCCGATTGAAAATGGACTCTGGAGTGGTCTGCATGTGGTGAGAAGGCAGTCCGACCCAATGGACTCACAAACCAACATGTATAGCAATGCATGATGGGAAAAACGTGTTATGTAAAAAAAAAAAAAAATGCATGTTTGTTTTGCCAGTGGCTCGTAACATGACTCATGGCTTAACTCACTGATATTTAGTCTGACAAACATATTTCTGAACAACTTTCAAAAACACTGAGGTTTGCAAGGTGTTTAGAGAGCATCACAAGGAAATGGGCTTTAATCGCTACGGGGAACATTAAAATGAGATCAATTATAAAAACTACAGCTAAAAAGAAAAACACAGCTGAGCTGCTGTGTATCCATCTGGACGGAGGCCCGCTATGAGCAGAACCCCGGAACATAAACAGGCACGCTCTGACCAATGAGAGGACAGTTTACTCACATGCGACTTGCTTAAATACATTTTGGTACACTTTAAAATGTTGCCTTATGAAAGCGTACCGAGCCACAGAGAAAATACATCGTTGTAATAATTTAAGTCTCCGTTTTGGAAGAAAGCACAGATCTACAGGACTGAAAACCCCCTGAGACTACAGTGATAACTTCAGCCCCTCCAGGGTTCAACCAAACACACTAACGGTTAATAAAACAACAAAAAGACGAGAATAGGCTGATATTTTCATCACCAAAATGTAATAGCTAAATTGTAGCTTTGTCCAAATCTAAAGCCATTACAGCGGGGGAAAGTCACAAACTACATGTACTCTTGTTCCACCTATCCATCCTCAACCGCTTATCCGTAATCGGGTCGCGGGGGTAGCAGCTCTGGAACTCTTGTTCCAATATTTAATATACAAAGTAGAAAGTAATGAGGTAGTTAACCCCAGAAGACAATTAAAAGACAGTATGTGCAAGCTTCAAATCATTTTTTGAGATTATTTTGAGATCCAATCAAAATAAAGCGGTTTCCTGTCGCAAGTCTACACTTCAGGCACCGAAGGTCTGAGATAGTAGAAACAGATGAGTATCTTTGGCCCAATTTATCAGGCATCTTTAGTTTTAAACGCTTCAAAGGAAGCGATAACGATCTGCAAATTATGCGAAGCAAAACCGGCAGAGATACCGGGTTATAGATATTTCCCAGCTCAACAGCCAACCTGCAGAAACATGTACAGGTAAGCCATTAGCTAGCTGACTGAACTAGACTAGCTAGGCAGAACTTTTTGATGTTTTACAGTATGAAAGCTCTGTATTAAACTTGATGAACGTCCGTGTTCGTCAGCTACTACCACAGTACAGATTGTGGGGAAAAACGGTGAAGATTTTTGTTTGTACATTCCACACAACTGATCATACATAACACGTTTGCTGTGAAGGCAGTGTTGTGTTCTGCATTGGGTTTGCCCTAACCCTTAAGGGAACAATGAACAATGTTGAAACCGCGCTACACTCTGCTCCATCGTTCTCATGTTTGCCCGGTGTGCCAAAACGTTAATGCCTACTGGAATGTTCTTGCCCTCTTACGAATGTAATCCCTTGTGCTTTCCTGTAAGAAACACGAGTTATCAGAGACAACAGCTGTTAGTGTGCGCTTTCGTGCTGGCAGGACGTTTCTGGCAGGAAGTAAGATTTTGGCACTACGAGCCAATCTTAAAGAAAGTCAGAGAACGACGTCTGTATGCACTTATCAAACAGTCTCATCAATGGATTACCTCTATTTACCATGGACCTGGACTCTGAAATGAATCGTGACCTCAGAAAAGTTGATTTCCAGCAAGCAGGAGCTCTCTCCCCATAGCAGAAAGACTTGAAGGTGGACAGTTAATACTCAACAATAATGGCTTCCATTTTAAGAGGAGGAACTTGGAAGGAAACTCAGAAAGAGCAAAGAAGGGGAACGGAAGAAAGGGGCTTGATACACTCTAGGAAAATTAGCACAACAAAGCAATTAAATAATACACACATATACTCACTGACCACTTTATTAGGAACACACCTGGTTGTAAAAAGTGATTATTTGAGTTATCATAGCCTTCCATATTTATTTTTTTTTTTTGCACCATTCGGTGTAAACGCTAAAGAGTGTCGTGTGTGAAAATCCCAGGATATCAGTCGTTTCTGAAATAATTAAACCAACAACTATGCCATGGTCAAAGTCACTTTTCATTATGCTCAAGGTATCCAGAACAATGCATTGTGTTGGTGCCACATGATTGGATGATGAGATAATTGCATGAATTATAGAACAGATTATAGAACATACAAAAATAGCTTCTTTTTTTAATGACAGACAGATAGATAGATAGACAGACAGACAGACAGACAGACAGATAGATAGATGGAGACAGACAGACAGACAGACAGACAGACAGACAGACAGACAGACAGACAGACAGACAGATAGATAGATAGATAGATAGATAGATAGATAGATAGATAGATAGATAGATAGATAGATAGATAGATAGATAGATAGATAGATAGCTGGAGACACAGACAGACAGACAGACAGACAGACAGACAGAATGACAAATTCACAACCTGTATAGCTGTATGCGACTTTTTTCTGTGACACTGTGAGGGGACGTGTCAAGTGAGAGACCGAAGAACAAACATGCAAGGCAATGGCTTACACGCTGAACAATATAGACCTTCAAACCTACTGTTCACAATAACAGCTCCTTGAATCTACACCAAAAGTCATTACTCAGAGTCAAAGTTCAGAAGTTCAGTTGCTGTGATCTGAGATCCCTCACAGCACTGCTGAGGGCAAAGAATAAGCAGACCTGTGATTTAGCTCCTGGGGAACATGCCTAGGAGCACTGCATGGCACAGATGATTTAAGCAGTGCTTAAAAACAGGACATCCAAAGAGCCCTTGAGGCATGCGTACATACAGATCGAGACGGATGGACGGATAGAGGTAGGGCTGGACAGACAGACAGATAGATAGATGGCTGGAGACACAGACAGACAGACAGACAGACAGACAGACAGACAGATGGCTGGAGACACAGACAGACAGACAGACAGACAGACAGATAGATAGAGACACAGACAGACAGACGGACAGACAGACAGACAGATAGATAGATAGATAGATAGATAGATAGATAGATAGATAGATAGATAGATAGATAGATAGATAGATAGATAGATAGATAGAGAGACAGACAGACAGATAGATAGATAGATAGATAGATAGATAGATAGATAGATAGATAGATAGATAGATAGATAGATAGATAGATAGATAGATAGATAGATAGATAGATAGATAGATAGATAGATAGAGACACAGACAGACAGACAGACAGACAGATAGATAGATAGATAGATAGATAGATAGATAGATAGATAGATAGATAGATATAGATAGATAGATAGATAGATAGATAGATAGATAGATACACAGACAGACATTCATTCTAAACTCTGGGACATCTGACTTAGGCATGTGTATGTCAGGATTTTGCATGTATGATCCACACGTTACACTCTATAGCTATAGTTATTTGGAGTAACGTGCGCTGTGTATAAGGTATTTAGAAGAATTTGTGGCCATCCACTTCTTATATGCATGTTATCCTACGACAGTGAATCTTGACACACAATATTGCAATACAGTTTAACAGACCACTTCTGTGACTGTGAAGCTCAGGAAGCAGCTCCCATTATAAACTGAAATCATACAAGCTATTGTTCCATAACCTGTGCAGTGCATTTAAATACTAGGTCCTGTTATATCCTCTGCAATTCCTATTCAAGTGTTTTTCCTGCTCGGACACACATGACTCAACTAATCAGCTAACTAAAAGAGCTTCCGGAGTTGAAGTGTGTGTGTTGGAAGCAGGGAAAACATGAACATGTGCAGGACAGGGGATACCCATTAAGAACCCTAATTTGGAGTTCAATCCATGAACAACATAAATTTTGTGTCAAGTGACCGCAATATATCATGTACGTAACTTCACATATTCCTGTAGCCCATGACTACACCAGACAAGCATAAATGCATGTAGACACAAAATCCAATTTAGCTCCATAGTTGTTATTTAACTTCAGTCAAAATTGGGAACTAGAGTCCCATTGGAGCAGGACTCAGTCTGCCCCATGGTCCTTCTATGAAAACCTTTGGTGGAGGAGAAATAGTGGTAGGCCCGGACTGGCCATCGGGAGCACCAGGAGAATTCCCGGTGGCCTGACAACTGATTTAGCCGACTGCCCTGCTGTTTTTTGTATTTTTACAAAAAAGTTTAGAGTCTGTGTTCACAAATTACAGTGAGGTTAAACAGATTTCATTTTCCATCAGTGTGGAGACAGATCTGTTCATAGCATTGGATCTGGTAAAGACGTGACAGGTACATGAAAAATGGCCAAAAAAAAGTGTCTTTATTTACCTCTCTTCTGCATTTAATGTACTTTTGTGAGTGAAAAGTAGAGATTTACTGGCAGCTTTGCACTTCTGGTGTTTGTTAAATGCTTGGCATACCCATGTAAGCTGATATAAATTAGGACTGCTTCACTACCTCTAGGTTTCTTCTTTATGTTTTTATGGGATGACCATACTGTGTGTAATAAATTGAACTTAGGAAAGAAAAAGTAGGGTTGTCATTAGTTTAAAAATTTGTTGTGGGTGTAAGGGGTGGCCTGGACGAGTGTGAGACTCTTGGCTTGAAATTATGTCCCAGGCCAGCCCTGATTAGTGGACAGGACAGCTAATGACAGGGTTGTCACGGCTGCCATATTTTCACAAAATTGGGCCGGTTTAAACATACTCCCCGTCCACCAACATCTTGTAGGAAATAACTGTAATGAAATCTAATACATTTCCACGAAGACAAATTGTAAGCACGTACAGTATGTCTATGTTGCGCAGAGCATTTGTACTGTAAGATATACTGCAAAGATTAGGAAAGGGAAAGAGGAATTACGGTGGGTGTCTGACATTAGAAATGTGTGCGCACCACAATGCACTTGTTTCCAATGCAAAAGCTGAGAAAAAGAAGAAAAATGTGTCGCCCTTTACAATGGGTTTTGGAAATTGCTGAAACTCTGGTTAATGATATTAGCTCAAGATGATAGGGAGCATAGCTGCTGTATCAAACACAAGTGGTACATCTGAAACCATTCAAACCAAGATGCTAGATTGTCTGCTGCATGCTAGTACTGGTTCACAAACATTCTCAGAGCTACATGTGGTAGCTAGCAGCAAGAAGACCTTCAGTTACTAAAAATCATGTTTTCACCTTACCCTACTATGCTAGTTAATGGTATGTAATATCATTTTGGCTCATTCAGCTTCATATTTATTGGGGCAGTGGTGGCTTAGCAGTTAAAGCTCTGGGTTTCTGATCAGGAGTTCAAACCCCAGCACTGCCAAGCTTCCACTATTGGGCCCTTGAGCAAGGCCCTTGACCCTCTCTGCTCCAGGGGCGCTGTATTATGGCTGACCCTGCGCTCTGACCCCAGCTTCCTGACATGCTGGGGTATGTGAAGAAAATAATTTCCTATGTATATGTGATCAAAGACTCATTATCATCATCATCATTATCATTACTTAGCATTAGTTTCATATACTCTCCTGTAATATGCATGGCCTGTACTTGCATGTAATCTCCCCTGATGGGCTCCTCTACTTTATGAAACAGCCTCTCAGCACGTGCCTCTCCTGTATTCAGACCTAACTTAGAAAGTTCAGTGAGGTTCTCAGCTTTTGAGATGAACTCGAATGAGTTGTCACATCTGATCGGTCTAGAGTTTTTGGATGTATACAACCTACACTGTCTCAAATAAACCGTACGTCATTACATTGCAACCATACAAAACAAGACTGGAGCAGTGGTGTAACCTGGCCTGGGCATGTGGGGCTATAGCCCAAAAAGATTTTTTTCTTTATCCCCGAATAATATTCTACTTGGGGCAGTTTTTCACTACATAACTGAACGTCAGTAAAGGAAGAAGACAACAGTGTTGTATTTTATCTTCAGTGAATGGAGGCGAGACCAATCAGACAGGCTTTACATGTAAATACGTGTAAATACTCATGCGTTATTGGTGGACTGGTCTCAATTGTGAAAAACGCTAGCTCACACAGTCAGTCAGTTAGATGAAAAAATGGATATACGCAGATTGTTTTTTAAATCAATAAAGCGGTTGAAACTGGTCTAAATTTCTGTCCAATTAAAAAAATAATGAAGCAATTAGGAATCACATGCAAGAAAAAATGCATCTAAACAGTCTAGTTAGAAGCACGTTTTTAAAAGTTTTATTGATGGAGAAAATCTGGGTTCAGCCCCAGGTGAGTAACAGTCCAGTTAAAGCCCCTGGATTGGAGTTAAACAGACCCAATAGTAACCAGCTAATGTTAGCTAGTTAGCTAAAAGCCAGGCTGAAGTACACAGTTCGGCTCAAACACTTATCAGGTACCTACTAATAACATACGTATCAGAAATTACCAGACACATGCGTTTTCTTCGCCACTCTGTCTTTTAGCTAGAATTTGAAACTCAGGACACTCTCTTTACGTTGTTAAACTCTGAGTTTATCAGCCCTCGGTCCATTAATAAATGTAAACAATAGCCGCAAACGTCTTTAAACTAATGTCCTTCATCTTACCTTGATTCAAATGTCCTTATATGGTAATCTACATATGAAGTATTTAGAACAATGTGTAAAAAAAAAAAATCATCTGTCAAGAATGTAGATGTGTTGCGGATTGGCTCTACGCACATTCTCTCCAAGAGAGTGAAGGAGAGAGAGAGAAAGAGAGAGAGACAGAGAAAGCGAGAGAACATTTCTCTTCAACTGTCAATCTGTCAAAGCACATGAAGACTGCATTTATCATATCAGTGCAGTGTGAAGGATTTTCATCTGAAAGACAGCAACAGTCTACATCTTATTCATCTGTAATACTTATGTCTTTAGTTCCCGGTCATTTTATTTATTCTGGGAAAAAATCTGAAAATGTACACCGAGGTCTTTCTTAAATGTTCATCTCTTAACCAGTCGCAATTTACTCCAGGACCTCCAGTTCGAACCTATATAGTCCAGTTATGAATAAAGTGAAGGAAGCTGTTAGGCAAGTGTGAATATTTGTATGTTATGTGGTAGCGAGGTGAATACTCTCTCTCATAGTTAGACAGAAAGTAGATGTATGTGCTTCTGTAGAAGGATAGAATGGGGCTAGCGCAGGAACGTACTGTATGCGAGTGTGTGCAGGTGTGAGATGAAGCACTAAGGCTGGGGTCTGAGCTGACCAGGCAGGTTAACTGTGCAGGGAAGACATGCCTGGCACCAGCGAGTTGCACTAATACACTTGGCAGCCAACTCTGGGTCAAAGCTTAATACTCTGTGGGGTAGAAGGACACTGAGTAATCTGTATTCAGTCTTGACTTTGTCCACATCTGATACGCAACATTAGCCGCTAACTCACTCTACAGACTAGTGTCCTTCAGTTTATATTACTTTATGTTAATAGAAAAAAATTACATACAACATCATTTGTCATTGTTAGTTGGGGCTGTAGACGGCTGATTTATATGCATGTGTTTACGGTAGAGGGGGCGGAGGTAAGGCGGGGCAAGTGGGGTGAGGTGTCTTTTCAGAATTTATTGATCTTTGATCCAGCCCCCACTTTCCACCACCTCTCCTGCCCGGGGTCTCTTGATTAAATCACCAACAGGCTTTGGAACTCGGTTACACTAGTGGGAACTAAAGCGTACACTAATATTTAGAGTACACACTCAACTCAAAAGCCAAGGATAAGTTTTCACACCATTCATTCAGTTCAATTCCATTTTATTTGTATATCGCTTTTAACAATGGACATTGTCTCAAAGCAGTTTTACAGAAACATATAAACACAGGAAAGTGTGTGAATTTATCCCTATTGTGCAAGCCGGTGGCGACGGTGGCGAGAAAAAACTCCCTAAGATGATACGAGGAAGAAACCTTGAGAGGAACCAGACTCAGAAGGGAACCCGTCCTCATCTGGGTAACACCGCACAGTGTGAAAGTAAAAGAAAGTCCATTATGGTTTTAACATGAAGTGTGTTTTGTTGAACTAGTCCACTGTTCACTAAAGGAGACCTGAGTGCAAAACTGCATGTAGTAATTGCGGTCTCAAGGCCATAGCAGCGACCGTAGTCCCAGCAAGCACAGTGAGAATGTCCATGTGGAATTGAGGTCCAAAACATTAGGGTCCTTTTGATTAATGCAACAATTGCACAGACTCATGAAGACCGCACACTTACATATCCTATTCTCAAAGCCACTTCTAAGACAATTTAAAGTATGATTTGTACCAGAAGTCATCTTTACCTATGAATCCTATGTCCTGCGTCTAGTCTCCTGCTGCCTGAAAGCCTCTCTGACATACTGTACAGCCTTTCTGATCATCCATCCAGCTCACACAGTATACACATACCTAAATCCGATGACACACACCTCCACTCCTGCCACAGTGCTGGCTCTGAGACAGACAGACAGGTTAGTCAGACAGTCAAAATAAGTGATCGATACCGTCTTTGTGCCGGTTCGTCTATGCAGAGAGACTACAGGAGCTGTCTGGTGCCATCTCACACTAAAAAGTTTCTTCTTAAAACACACAGACACAACACACCCATGAGTTAATGAGTTGAGGGTCTTAATACCGTTCCATCACTGAGGTTTTCTTCTAATTTTGGATTCATTTCATGAGCGAATTTGTTCATCTTGGCTATCGCGTACATCGAGCAGACATGACTAAAGTGTAAAACAACAGTCGATAATCTGAACAGAAAGTTATTATTCAAGAGTCTTCTGTTAATTAATTGTCTCTAAATGCTCCTATATTAATTACAAAAGGCTTTGCACACCACTGTGCTGAAATAACATTCCTAATGAGAGCTCATCCGTGCTAATTGGATCGTGCTTATTGTGTCATTATTTTCCCACTCTCTGTAGTTTTAACCTTTCATTTCAAACCAATTACATAAATATTACGGTCTACATTTAATGTGCCTTGTACAGTTAAAACAGTAAGATGTTTAATTACCAGGTTCAAATATTTCGATAGTCTCATCTGGTCTTAAAATATCCCCAAGATAACAAAGACATTTTCCTTTTTCTTTTTTGTTGGGGACGACATGACTCCAAAAACAAACAAACAAACACACACACACACACACCAGTTATCTATCATAAAGCAGCTGTGCATACAGAGCACCTGTTAGTCCAGTCCAGAGAGCATCCACTTGAATCAACCCTCTCCATGCTTCTATAAACACTGGCGTAGTAGTGTATATCCAAATGTTCTTCTCTCAGCACTCAAAAATGCAAGATTTATAGCTCTGACTATGGACATATGGATTGATATTTGTAAAACTAATGGAGTGCTTAATCGCTTTGGTATTTCTATTGGTTTAGGGAATTAATGCCTGCCTCTAACAATCACATGTACAAAGTGTATAATCATATCAAGTCCATCATAATAGAGTAGAGCAAATTATACTACAAACAAAGAGAGAGAGAGAGAGAGAGAGAGAGAGACAGAGAGAGAGAGAGAGAGAGAGAGAGAGAGGTTAGATTAGTCTTACAGGTTATAGTAAAACAGTCTGCAGCCTTCAAATGGTGTGACTTGTGAGGTCAAGGCTAAACCGTCGAGCCCTGACCCTACTCCCCTTTCCAGTGAACAGCGGTCTGACATTTTCAGGTCACTCAGTGAAAAACAGCATGGTCTCTGTTGTCTGCTAATTATTTAGTTAAGGTAACCTACAGTCAGATACGATGACATCGTGTCTCTCTCTCTCTTTCACCCACACACACCCACCCACACACATACAGATCTCCCAGTGGGGGTGAAGGGTGAAGGACAGTTACGGTGGTAGGAGAGGAGAGGGGATCTAGTTAATAATTCAGTGTGGGGAGCCGGCTGCGGCCTGGGGAGAGAGGGCAAGGAGAGCTTGTCAAAGAGTCAATCAAAAAGACCCTGAGCACACTGAGGTAAGGTCCAGCCACCCAGGTCACGAGCTGCTTGTCCACCAAAAAGCCCCCACATACACTGCCTTTCAGCAGGGGTTCAAGAGAAAGGTAGAGAAAAAGAGAGATTTTATATATACATGCAAAAGAAAAAATAAACACCTACGTGCTTTGGGGGTTTGACTACAATTGCACAAGCAATCACAATCACACCCTCCCTTTCCCTGTCTCTGCCACCACAATTTAGCCATATTAGAATCAGTTCTCCCAGAGGGCATTTTGCATGAAGCTGTGAGAACAAGCAGTGGGCTAAAAGGCTCTGCTCCTGATGATGGACGCTTTATTGAGCAGCAAATGCCTTGGTTATACACAAAACAATTCGAAGGGGAAAAAAATACTTCAGATAAACAACGACACTATAGTAGTGACAGAGTGACCTCGGTCAACCGAGGTCTGAATATCTCCCTAACTCAACTCCTAATCTAGCAGGGCCAAAGTAAGAAGCTAAGCCCATAGCATAAAACTAGACTATTGTTTTGACAATGCTTCTTTGGAAATTCAAGTCCAGTGTTTAATATTTCACATGACTACTGAAATACACTACTGAAAAACTTGCTACTGCTTCATGGAAGTAGTGCAATTCTATTGGAGCAATGATTCTTAGACGTTCATGGATTTTCATTGACTGGAATGTCACATCTATGTGCAAAAGCACTATATATGCATTACAATATCCTTGTCACTGACCCATCACCATGCTCACAACATCCTCACTCACTGTGCTCTTTCTAAAAAGTTCCACTCCAAATACATACAAACTTCTTCCTTAAGCCTAACTCCTCATTTTCTACCATCTACATCCTTGGTTGCCAAATACTTTGCCACCTTCTGTGAATCTAAAGCTAGTTGTTAAACCCCATTCCCAGACATCTCCTTCAGACCTTTCCCCCCCCACTCATCTCTGCACTCACAATATCAATAGATTCAGCCCATTACGATCAGAGAACTAAAGACCTGTCTCCCTTGTCTCCAGTTTTCATTGAGCGCACTGTCTTCCACTGAACAACTTCTTTCCTTCTTTCCGATACCAACCAGTCTGGCTGCTGACAAGGCTTTGGTTCTTACATTGCTGGATCTATCTGCATCTTTTATTTATTCCATTTTCTCCCAATTTGGTCACTTCTTAATTCATATCCCTTGTTTAACTCTCCCCTATCGCATGACAGCTACCAACTGGGGAGAGTGCTTTCCTTGAGATAGCATCTCTCCAATCAACAAGGGAGAGAATAGTGGCATCCTTCCCACCCATAAAGTAATTTTGCTCTCTTGGACTCATGGCCTTGAACAGATATGGCACTGTCAGGATTCAAACTCATGCTCTCCCAATAATAGGTCGAAAACCTTTCCGTTACACCGCTCAGGAGCGGCATCTGTCATCTACATGAACATAAACATCAGATTCACCTGACCTCCCTCTCCAATCCTGGCATAGCAGGAACTGTGCATTAAAGTCCTACATCCCAAAAAGATGTCATAATCCCAATATCACTGTCAAGCTTGGATCATTGGCCACCACGTTACCCCAGACATCCTTCATGGTGATATCTCGATATTGCAGGTTTCTTTGGTGTAAAACAGAACTTGGAATCAGAACATCAGAACATGGAATATGTGACACAATTCCTCATGCATTTTATGGGACACAACTCCTCATGCTCATCACAGGACATATCCAGCACATCTGACTGGTGCGTTGATCCAAAGCGACTTACACTTGAGCAGTTGAGGGTTTGCTCAAGGGCCCAACAGTGACAGCTTAGTGTTGCTGAGATCTGAGCTCATGACATTCTGATCAGTAGTCCAGCAGCTCAATGACTGCTACAATAGCCCAATGTCACAACTCCACTTATGCCACTTTCTGTTGCTCAGCCGGTAGATGATTCTTAACCCTGTGGCAGTACCCCCGTCCCCACCCCTTTAACTCCCTGTAAAGTATGTGCATCAAGATAAAGTCTAAGTCTGCCCTCAAACAGCTAGATGCCTGGATTATACACTGCCTCAGGTCACTGTAGATAAAAGCATCTGCAGAATGAATAACTGTAATGTGAATTTAATATCATATCACAGATGATTAATATCATGTATTATAATTTCTAGCTCTTTCACACAATCACACAACTAGGTCCCTTGTAGTCTCCCACGTTTACTGGTAATCCAATAAATACTTTCATCTAGAAACAGTGAGTTTTATCTAGAAACAGTGAGTTTCAGTGTTAAACAGCTCCGGACTATGAATACGCTTAATCTATTAGAACGGTATGACTAGAGTAACTCCATTAGAACAGTGGGAGTATAGGCAGTCTATTAGAGCGCCAGCACAAAGACGGTGTCAGTGATGAATGGTTCGAATGCAGTGAGGGAGATAGAGAGGGAACTGTGTGCT
Source organism: Ameiurus melas (assembly GCA_012411365.1). Classification (NCBI taxonomy): domain Eukaryota; kingdom Metazoa; phylum Chordata; class Actinopteri; order Siluriformes; family Ictaluridae; genus Ameiurus; species Ameiurus melas. Next base: position 18,124,407 of record CM022764.1, on the reverse strand, counting down.
TATCGAGCCTGTTGGGCCCTGGATTTACAGACACCCCATGACCTGGATCCAGTTTGAGTCTAATGACCTTCAGCCCTCTCTTAGACACGCACACACACAACACACACACACACACACACACACACACACACACACACACACACACACACACACACACACACACTAAGAGGCAGTCTGATTCCTACATTGGAGATAATGGTGTTTTTTTCCAGGTGAGTGAGTTGCCATTTCTTGTTGAGAGGAATTAAGATGTTAGGCTAAATGAAGAGAGCAACACTGTTAACTGCTTCTTCTCCCCCTACCCACCACCGTACCCCACCCCCCAACACACACACGGACCATCCAACCGGAACAATAATTGGCAAACCCACACATATCACCGATCGATATGGTTAGAGAGCAGGAGTGTAACGATGTACCAGTATGATGGTATAGCATGGTAAAGAAATGTAAAATATGATTATATGATTGTTGTTATTAAATTGGTCAAACACTTGTTAATTGTTAAAAGTTTACATGCGATATCTATATTTATTTACTCACCACATTTAGCACATTAAAAACTATTGAACTCCATGCCTTTCTTCAGATTAGTTCTCAATCAACTATCAGGTAAATCAAATTCTAATGAAAAAAAAAAGAATTTAAAAAAGATTTTAAAAAGAAAATCTATGAAGTGTAATGAAAGAACGAATACCTCCACAGTAGAAGCTATTAAAGTAAACAGTAATGATAATATTTTCATTTCCCTGTTTAGGCAGAGCCCCCCCAGCCCCCACCCCAAATCCTTGCTGAAATCAGTCTGTGCAGCGCTTTGGAGCAGAGCGAAGCGTGTCGTATAGAACATGTCAGGCTCTGAAATGAAGCCGTTTGAGTGCATACTCTTTTTCCCGCTGGCTGCACAGCTCGCTCTGGCTCAGCGCAGACACTCAATAGGCACAAAATGAACGGCCTTGTTTTTCAGCAGCCAGAGCCGCAGGCTTGAGCATCCCCCGTATCGGCACAATAACACAAACATGTCATTATCAGCGCTAAAGATATGATTAAAAGAGCGCTCAGGCTCCATACAGCCCAGTGCTACGAAAAAGATCCTCACTCCCAGTGGCACTTTAACATGGGGCTTGGGGAGTCCATCTCTCAGCCACTCAATGAACACAAGTCCAGCCATCAAAAAGAGTCGGAGGTACAGCGAGAAGGAGAGAGAGAAAGAGAGAGAGAGAGAGAGAGAGAGAGAGAGAGAGAGAGAGAGAGAGAGAGAGAGAGAAGGAATAAAACCGAATGAAACAAGCAATGGAGAGGCACTGTGGGGAGAGCTGGTTGTTGAGAGAGGTAATAAAGCACTCATTCCAGGTCTCTCCCTCCATCCACCCCCACTTGGGACTCAGGGCTGGAGAGCAATAAGAGAGAGGGATAAAAAGAAAGAAAATGAAAGTCTTTTTCTGAAAGAGTGGGCGAACAGAACGTGTACACACAGATGCTTTCTCACACACAGATACATTTGGCTCCCCAGTCCCGAAATGAGATAGCAGCCTCCTCTTGAGGCATGGCTAGATAGAGTGGAGGTGTGCACAGAGAAATGAAGGCAAACTAAAGAAAGCCATCATATCACTTCCTCTAACCCACGAAGGAACCCTGTGGACCTGTGAGGTAAAGCCGTTTAAACCCCCAGCCCTCCCATACTCCCTTTTCCATCTATCCCAGCTTCCATCACATTCCCAAATTCCCATTGCCCCTCTCGACTTCTTGGAAGACTGCTCCCCATTTGCCTCTCTCCTCCTCGTCTTTATTAAAAACAAACAATCCAGGGCAGCCAATTCACTTCCGCTCAACTGCAAAAAAGTCCTGGATGTTGAAATGCAGTGTGGAAATGTGTTCATGTTTCATTGTAAATTTATGAAGTCTCTGAGCATACCACCTCTCTCTGGGGGGTGGGGGGGTGGGTAAATAAAAGGAGCAGGCAGTCTAGATTAATATCATTTCACAGTGCTCCAATTGCACTAACACTTTAGAGTACAAAAAAGCAGGGGGGGTGTAGGATTCTGCTGCCTTTGATTCTCTGGGACTTGTTCGGGAGAGGACTGTGATGTCGTGTAAAGAGTGTAAACGCATACTGAGTATCTCTTTATTAATTTATGTGGAGGAAAGGCAGCTATCGTGTCTTATTAGAGCAGCTTGGGACATGGTAGGAGAGAGGTGAATAGAGATCGAGCACTGTCTTTGACTTCTTCTCGACAGGTTTGTTCTAATACATGGCAGGGGCAACTGTGCAGACTCATATGGATCTTTACCAAAACTCTGCTTTGAATCCTAGATGTTGGTCTATTTTCAAATTTGGACTGAAAATGTAAAATGAGAAATCTATAATAAGAAACTCCAACCATACGTTTAAACTAGCACGTGATAGGCAAGTGTTCATTTTCTTTTCATTCTATGCAAATTACATATGGTCCGCTAAGTAACAAATCCAAACGATTGGCTTAAAATGATTCCACAGACCGATCCTATGGTGCGTGTGGTCCAAGCCACTTTATTTTCCCACCTAAACTTAATTCCCAATTTACTTTTTAACATGCAAAAATGGAAGAAAAAAAGTTTGAACCGTGGTTTCATCGGATCTTGTCATATTCGACCTCTAATGAAACATTTAGAGAAGTGTTTCTCAAATCCAGTCCGCAAGACCTCCTCCCAGAATGTTTTAAAACATTCTGGGAGGGGGGCTTGAGGACTGGATTTGAGAAACACTGATTTAGAGAAACATTAAGAAGAAGAAAAAAGCTTGGAGGAAGTAGCAGAGATTGTTGGTGCCTCTGGCGAGTGCGTGTAGCTAACAGATTTAGCTGCTATATAGTCACTACTATTTCTTATCAGAAATCTGTTCCGCCACACCCACTAGTGACGACAGTTAGTGGTTACTACACACCCACAAGAGACGAACCACAAGCCACACAAACGAGTTGTCCATCCATTTCCCATAACACAGGGTTGCAGGGAGCCTGGAGCCTATCCCAGGGAATTCACGGCACAAGGCGGGGGACACCATGAGCGGGGTGCCAACCCATTGCAGGGCACAATCGCATACACATTCAGACACTATGGTCAATTTGGAAATCATCCTACAATGCATGTCTTTGTACTAGGTTAGGAAACTGGAGTGTCCAGAGGAAACCCCCGAAGCACAGGGAGAACATGCAAACTCTGCGCACACAACCTGAAGGTGGGATTCGAAACCCCAACCCTGAGGCAAACGTACTAACCACCAAGCCACCGTGCCGCCCTGTGTGAAAAGATCGAATTCATCACAAAAATTTATAGGAACTTAAGATTCTTAATTGCTATAGATTTCTTATACTTTAGCACACAGCATCTGGGTTAGTCTGAGGAAGCACTTCAGCCTACTGGTTCAGTTAACTCTCCCACAGAAGTAATGCAGTCAGTGCCCCTGCACTGCTCCAGTGTGCGGAGCTGTTAATTAAATCTATTCTAGGTCACAAGATAAATAGCTGTGACTCTAAAGTGTTAGCCCCACACCAGCAAAGAAAAAATAATAGTGCTTTTCACTGGATTTGATGGATTTAAATGAAAAGCGTCATTAATAAAGTCAAGCGGTTGAGGGTAAAAGTACACTATTAATAACAGTGCTTTATGACTGCAAGGAATATTGTACATAATAACACAGGTCTATGACTACAAAGGGGAGGGGTTTGGGGAAAGGCAAAGCAATCCAACAGGAGTGTACTGGAGCATGATGTACAACACCTGTATGCTGCTTTATTACGCTTAAACTGTCTGAACACACAGACAGGAGGGGACATCACCTAGTCATTAACAGTTTTACAATTACAGACGAGTGATGTTACCTACAGACTAGTCGGCTTGGTTTAATATAGGCTTAGCGGTAAACAATACTGGCTTCCAAAAGAATTGCTCTTTTTGAAATTATATCTAAAAGAAGTCGTGCTTTAAAGCGTTCAGATAAAGCTGGAACACTAACTCTAAGGATCAGTGAGAGAATGAGCGAGAAATGGCCAGAGAGAAGGCAGCCTGATACATTTTAATAGAAAAACAGTATATCAATTTAAACAGCTCCAGTGTCACCCCATCACCCTGCCTAAACCTGCCGGCATGCCACCCAGCCAATCAAAGCTCTCCTCCAATTCATTTAAATAAGAGAGGACTTGGCCGGGGGGAGAGTAAATGATGAGGCGACATGTTACGCTGATTTATATCTGGAGGCAATAAAAGAAGCATTTCTGTTCCTGCCTGTTTAATATGCGAATATGCAGGGCTTCTCTGTCCTGACAGCCCGTCATTAATAAAACCCTTGTAAGTGAGCAAAGATAGCAATATTTCATCTTTATGAAAATACATGATGATAGTTTTACACTGTATAATTTTGAAACTGGTGCCAATGTGCCCTCACAGGCCCAGTAAGAGTGTGATCCCACAGCCATAAGTCAGACAGAGGGACTGGCCCTGGCGTCTTCGCCTGCAGAAAGTACTAGCCTGCCAACTCATGAGATAGACCTGCTCAAATTTGGACACTTACTCATCTACTGGCTCCCTGCATTAGGATGTAAACAGGGAACACTGGAATTAAGCACCATAAATCCTGGTAGTGTCGGGTCCGAGTCCACCTTGGTCAAGTTCGAGTCGAGACCAAGTCCTTAACCAATTGAGTCCGAGTCCAAAAGGGGCAGAGTTGGACTCAAGTCCGAGTCCTTAATGGTCCGGCCGAGTCCAGAAAGTAATTAATTTGAAAAAAGATTTGAAATTGCAATTGTGAACGCAACACTGAGCTGTTAAATTAATATTTTAACCTTCACAAACCAATGGCAATATAAATGTAACAAAAAATACATCTATTACATCTTGCCATTGCCATTAAATATTTTTATTTCGTGTCATCAGCACCTCAAAAAAAGTGATATAGAGTTATATGTAGAACTTTTATTATAAGTGTATGAAAATACAAATGAACCTGTTTTGTTATTGTATCACACTATATTGTGTCCTCCAGTTCGAGGTGATATTTCAGTGATTTGATGAGTCTCTCCCACAGTTATATAGTCTGAGAGAGAGAGGACAGAGTAGAGTTACATTTAGCAGCAGGTCATAACAACAAGCTTCATGCTTTATTAATGCTTTTAATCTGTCTATGAATGACAACAAACTCATTTCTGAACTCAGCTCTGTTCTTGTAACTTTTTTCATTTTAATTCGATAAAGGAAAAAAAAATCCCTATCAGCGGTGTTTATGATATTTACTACATTAAGAAGTACATTTCACATTTTTACATGAAATTCAAGACTGGAATCACCAGATGCTGATGTTTAGGGGTGGGAGATATGACTACAATGTTATATCACCATAACGATATGTTTTCTCAGGTAGGTCTATCAATATTCAAGTAAGAAATACTACAGAAATTAAATAAAGCAATTAAATGTAAAATAAAATCGACTTCACTGTATGACATGTACAGTGATTCTTATTAAAGTTACTGAAGTGATTCAGTCAAGTGAGTGAGTGAGTGATTTTCTCTTTGTCTTTTGTTGTTTGATTCACATTAATGACACAGACAGCAGCAGGTTTATTAGAGTGCTGTCACTTTAAGACCTAATGCACAGATTCTATATACTGTATTGGCACACCTCCAATATTTTCCCCAACTGTTTACATTCACGTAAGACATAACAGACTGTGTTTGTATGAATACTCGGCCAGACCTGCATTTTGACATGATATGTGTGTGTTTATTGGACCGGCCAAGCATAAGCCGCTAAAGAGAACTCAATTTGCTGAAATGCTGGATGCCCAGCTGATGTGCTGAAAACAATGTCGGCTTTATAGATAATTGGAGTAGTTTTGAGGGCAAGGCTGGCCTGTTAGGGCGGGACGGTAACCATCCCACTTGGAAAGGTGCTGCTCTCATTTCTTGCAGCATAGCACATAGTCTCAGAACAGGACTAGTTCATCTGTGACAATTCAGAGCCAAGGCCAAGGAGCAGACAAGCAGGCTAAACTGACTGGCTGCTAGCTTCACTGAGTCGTCACCTAGGTTCCACAATATCAAGACTGTTTCTGTCCCCCGAGCTAAGCAAAAATTTTGAAACTCTTTTGAAATTCTTTATACTAGTTTAACATTTGTAGTCACAAAAAATATGTCTACCGAGTCAATTCCGCTGATTATTATTTACACACCCCCAGGGCCATGTTCTGAATTCCGTGGTGAATTTGCAGAACATTCATGTCAGCTACTACACCGAGTATTATCAACAACCTCCCAGAGATATCAATTATAACTGGATCACCGTCTGATCTCAAAGAACTTGATCAGGCGACTGAATGCTTAGAGTCAACGCTGCACTAAACGCTAGATAAGGTAGCTCCACTTAAAAGAAAAAAAATTAGGGAGAAAAAGCTAGCACCCTGGTATAACGATCACACACGCACCTTAAAACAGACCACTCGACAATTAGAACGTAAATGGCGCCAAACCAAATTGGCAACATTTCAAACAGCATGGAAGGAGAGCCTGCTGAACTATAGAAAATCTCTTAGTGCTGCTAGATCAGTCTCTCTCTCCACCCTAACTGAAGATAACAAAAATAATCCTAGATTTCTATTCAACATAGTATCAAAATTAACTAGGAGTTAATCCACCACAGAAACGTACACAGCACATACATTATATAGTAGCGACGATTTCATGAATTGTTTCACTGGCAAAACTGAAAATTAACTGACTATTAATTTAAAACCAGACAGTCTTAAAACTAACCATGTAGATTACTTAGCACTGGCTATGTACCTAAATCATTTAAACTATCGGTTATTAAATCCTTGAATAAAAAACCTGACCTCGACCCCTGTCAATTGTCCTATACTAACTATACTATACTATAGACCAATATCAAATCTCCCCTTTATCTCCCAGATCTTAAAAAAGGTTGTTGCACAGCTGCTATGGGAATAACATTCATGAAATATATCAGTCAGGATTTAGACCTCATCATAGCACAAGCACTGGTTAAAGTAGTAAATAACCTACTACTGGCCTCTGATAAGGGTTGTGTCTCCTTACTCGTGTTGCCTGACCTTAGTGCAGCTTTTGATACCATAGATCATACTATTCTCCTTGATAGACTAGAAAATGTTGTTGGCATTAATGTAAATGGTGACTTCTCCACGCATACCGAGGTTAAATTTGGTGTTCCACAAGGTTCTGTTTTAGGCCCACTGCTTTTTGCTTTATATATGCTACCTCTAGGTGAAATTATTCATAAACATGGACAGCAGCTTAATAAAGTTGAGGAATATGTAAAGGGCATTAGACGATGGATGCTTATTAACTTCCTTCTACTTCATCCTGACAAGACATTAGTTCTTCTACTAGGATCACATGCAGCTAGAAGTAAGCTTCCAGATCATATAGTAACTCTGGATGGCCTTTCTGTTTCATCATGTGCAGCAGTAAAAGACCTTGGTGTGAATATTGACCCCAGTCTTTTATTTGACGCTCAAGTAGATAAAATTACTAGGATAGCCTTCTTTCATCTCAGAAATATAGCCAGAACCAGAAGATATGACCACATCACCCGTATCTACACATTGACTCCCAGTAAAATTTCACATTGATTATAAAATACTACTATTGACCTATAAAGCACTGAATGGTTTCGCACCACAGTCCCTTCTGGCTCACTTTTTTAGTTATGCTGTCATAGCTAGTCTTGCCGGAGTCTCTGCTTGCACTCAAGCAAAGTACATTGTCCTTAACCATCACGGGACAATTAGCATGCCTAATAATCTCTCCTGCTCTTTCCCTCTCTCTTTCTGTCGAGCTACACATGATACTCCTAAGATGCCAACGATCCTGACCCCTTCTACATCCTGATGAATCTCCATTCTGATGCCCTACTTCTGGTTGGAGTTCTCATTAATTGGAAGTCACATGCCGCTGCTGAGGCCCCACATAGTGCAGCCTAAAGATCACTTAGATTGCTCAGGAGGGTACCGCATAAAAACCATGAGATGGCTTTGGACCTCAATTCCTATGAACAGTTATGCTATGATGCTATTGTAGGACTATAATTGCTGTGGTAGCCTTAGCACAGCAATTCCCACAAACAGATTTGCACTCAACTCAAAGTTCACCAAAACAAACTACATGTAAAAACTGTAATGAATTTTCCTGGTTGCACAACTGCACTATTTGATCATGTAGTATTAGCACATTTATAGAAGGGTTTTATTTATAATCACACTATCCGGTGTCACCCAGATTGTGGATGGTTTCCCTTTTGAGTCTGGACTCCAAAAATCTTTAAAATCTATATCCTGAATTTATACATTTCTGTAGAGTTGCTTTTGGATAATGTCCACTGTTAAAAGCACTAAACAAATAAAACTGACTTGAATTGAATTCGGTACTCGCACGATGAGGCGACTTTCTTTGCGCACGTTTCAAATGTGTGAGCGCAGAAAGCCATCTGGTCAGGCAGGGAGACATTCATTCATTTCTTGTTATCTTAATTTTATGTTGGTATTTATTTATTTTTTTATCTTTCTTTTCATGTTGCACATGACACGGACTCGACTGTACGAGTTTGGTCATAATTGGACTCGAGTCCGAGTCCAGGATCGAGTACCCCAACTGCAATTGCACTAAATGTTTAAAATAGTCAATGCGTGCTAGAGCTTTTGAATTTGTAGCATTACACAGGCTCAGGCTGAAAAGCCCCGAGCGTTCTTTAATCTTACCAACAAGTTTTTTTCCTTTTATATTATGACAGCTCTGAGAACGCTTGCAATGGCTTTTAGTCTGATGTCAAGGAGATGTGCCATTTGAGAGTGGGTCCCAAGTCTACCATTATAATCTGTAACTGCGCCCAGTCTCTGCGTGTGGGAGGACACCCCCTTAGGATAATCAGTATTGTCAGATGCAAACTTGGCCTCTGTAACAAAATATATTTAAACACTGACAAAATAAGGAAGGCTTAGCCAAAAACAAAGCCTTCCTTTTTTCTTACAGTGGAATACCCCAATTTACGAAGCTCATCGTATCCAAGTCCAGACAGGGGTGGGGGGATGCAATCAAAATCTCACACTATTTAAATACAAAATTGGGACATCAAAGCAAGACTGATTCAGAAATAATTATTAGGCAGATGGAAGACAAGCAGAAAAAGAATGATAAAATGTTAATTAGTCTCTTGGCTAGTTGGGTCAGAGTAATGAAAAAGCCACTTTTGGTTAGGGGTGTGAATGTGTCCTACACATTTCCAATGGAGCTGTCCATCCTCAAGCGCTCCATTATCCTATCAGCAAAAGAACTACCAATAAAATTCAGCTTTATTGTGTTTAGATTAGTGAAAGAATGGAAGCTCTTGGTAAAAAGAATTAGTACAAATCAAAGTTTGTCACTTAAAAGATTCTAAAACGGTTTGCATTTATAGTATCATTAATGTGCAGTTATAATGTGTGGAACTGGTCAATGATTAGTGGCCAAGTTCTATTTTCTCTATCACACACACACATACACACACACACACATACACACACACATACACCAAGGAATATCAGCAAGTACAGAATTTTGGTCTTTGTTGCAGAAGCAGGTTTTGGAACTGAGATAGGCGAAGAGCCTCTTCACATGCAATGATGCTTAAAGATTGAATTTAATCAGACCCAAGAAATAACACACCACTCATCACTTCAGAGCAAAATAAATAAGGCTTATTATGAGGATAATAATAGCTTAGCTGCAGGGGAGAAGCTGCCATTCTACCTGATGGAAACAACCTTCACATGGAGCATGAGTAATCAGTAAACATAAAGAGAGGAATTTCTTATACACACACAATCATGTCCTGCTTTAAGGCAGACAAGAAACATGTTGGCCTCATATTAAAACACGTTTATCTATTAGAGACATGACACCCCCTGGACGTTTGGGACAAAGGTGCAGCTCTCAATAAGGTGAGTCTGGAAAAGCACTGGTTCTAGTAAGGGTTCAACTTGTAAAGGTCATAATATTTCTTATCTATTTACAACCCCAATTCCAAAACATGTGGGACGCTGTGTAACATGTAAATAAAAACAGAATGCAATGACTTGCAAATCTCAAAGTCATATGTTGTTCATAACAGAACACAGAAAACATATCAAATGTTTCAACTGAGTAAATGTACCATTTTAAGGGGGGGGAAGAAAGACTCCGCTTCTTTAAGATACTCTTTTTATACCCAGTCATGTTACTGACCTGTTGCCAGTTGACCTGCAGCTGTTTCTTTATGGTAGCACTTACTTTTCCAGCCTTTTCTTGCCCCGTCCCAACTTTTTTGAGATGTGTTGCAGGCATCAAATTCAACAATCTTATTTTTTTCCTTAAAATGGTACACTTCCTCAGTTTAAACACTTCATATGTTTTCTATGCTCTATTGTGAATAACATATTGGTGTCACGCAACACAAATTGCAAAACATTCTCCCAGTTTTATTCTGGTGTTTTACTACTTCTCTTACCATACTTAGCAGAGAATTAGTCGCCGGTCTTTAAGATATGAGGCTGGTCGTGCTCTGGAAACGACTCACACAGAGCTAATAAATGGATGGCAGCATTTTCATTGGCAGCTCTCAGTGAGGTGTAATGAAGAGAGAGAGTGGTCTGATGAATTCACTGGGCCATGGGGAAACGTCAGTTCATTCATTTGGAAAAGCTCCACCTTGCCCTCTGCTATTGAGCCATGGCTTCCACTTCATACAGACGGTGGCCTTTATGCTATCTGCATACTCATCACTGGACACTTCAGCAACAAGGATTCATTACCTATATATTAGCACAGCTGCCATTTTACATGGTAAATATTGAAGAGATTTTTTTTTAAACAAATCATATTCATCTCAACAAGCAGTCTGTTGAATCTTTCAATGCAAATGCAAATGTACAAAATCTGAGTACCTTGCCTGCTGTGTGTGTGTGTGTGTGTGTGTGTGTGTGTGTGTGTGTGTGTGTGTGTGTGTGTGTGTGTGTGTTTAGGAGCCTGGAGCCGATGGGTATTAGGCAGATGAAGTCATACAGGAAATCAATGCACTATTGAGAGCAGAAAAATGCAACGCCTGAGGATAGGCATATGCAGCATTATAAATGAATGTGCATATAGAGACAGCTTCTAATGAGGCATTGGGGAGAAAGAAACAAAGAGCAAAAGAGGAGATGGGGAGAGAAGGAGAGACATAAAGACTTGTGTGGTTTTAGTCCCAAGCACAATTCTGATTTACTGTAAATATTCATCAAATACATCCATTCATTCATTGATCATCAGTAGCTGCTTTATCGTGGTCAGGGTCAAGGGGAATTCACAGCCCATCCTGAATGCTGAGCACAAGACTGGAATTCGGCATGAATATCACCGCAGCAATGGGTCAAAAACCATAAATGCTACAGCTAAACTATAAACGTTGGCAGGTCTGTCTCATAGTTGGTTTGGGACTATCTGGGAATCCCTGAGCAGGGCCTGGAATCTGTGTCTGGGGATAGAGAACTCTGGGGTAACCTACTAAACCTGCTGCCACTACAACCCCCACAAGGACAAGCGGAAGGAAAACGAATGAATGATGAATAGTGCATTATTGCAGCAGAAACTGGTTTGCAGCGTATATATTTAACCTGTTTCCTGCTTTGTGAATCGTCTTCATTCAATCATCAAACAAATATTTCCATTTAGTCTTACTGTAATATTTTCATTGCTTTTGAAAAAAAACAACATTTCTTCAAGAAACATTTCGAAAAGACAGTTTAGAACTACGCCTTGACTGTAAATCAGGGCTGTAATTCTTTCACTACTGGTGTCATAGACAGCAGGGCTTTGGAAACTCTATTGGAAGGCATTTCAAGAATGTGTACGCAGTGGCTCCCTTAAGCGAGTCCATAAGGGAGCAGCACCATTCTACCAATCTCTATGCTAATTGTTCACACTTGTATATGTTATTATATTCTATTCCAGGAGTGATAGAAAGATGAAGGCTTTAATTATTCATGGCTCCTTCACACTGTGGCCAGACTGACAAAAATAGACCAGATCACACAACTGTACCATCAGATCTACTTTGTTAGAAAGTGGTATTCTAACACTCTCTAAAGGACCCCTGGGAGGAGTAGGGCATAGGAACGTACATGATGGTGGATCGGCAACAATCTGAACCCGTGAGCTGATTTGAAGATGGACAGAAGCGTACTGGAATTAAAGGACAGCGTTCGGTGTAGTACAGGTGTGTGCGGAAAGAGAAACGTGCTTCTACGGCCATGTCTCAAAGACATATGATGTCATTGGGCATTCCTATCACACGTTTCAGCAAGGAGAAAGCCATTATAATCAAAACATGGTTCAAGGATACAGCTCCTATTCCCAGTAGTGAGCTACGGCGTTGACACAACGATGTCCCCCTCTATACGCAGACACAAACACATACACACCACCAGAAACATTGGGTTTAACATAATCCAGACATAATGGTTCTACCCAGTGGCTCATCTGAAAGCCTAAAGCGGGATGATGGGATGTGAATATTTTCTGCAAATTTACCTCAGAATTACCTGTGCAACAGGGAGATACTTAGCCACTTATATATTAAGTCAAAAAATACTTGCTGCTTTTTGCTAGCGCTAGCACTTTACTTTTCCATCTCTTGTTCAAGGGTATTGACATGATAGACACAGAGCGGGGTTTGCGGGGTTTGGGGGGTTGGGGGGCGGGGGTAACAAGCATAGATTTCAGCCATATAAAACAGCCTTCGAAAGTTAATTGGTTCACACTAGCTTTGAGTAAAGAATATAATGTTAGTCAGAGAGGTAAAAAGCTTATGAGATGGTCTTGCCTGTCCTTTGTTCAGTAATGGCTAAATATTTAATGTTCGAGGGGTCCTGAGATAAAAGGTAACATGTTGTCAGTATCACTGGAATAACTTCAAAGGGTGTAAATTATGCATTTCCTTTAGCAGTACAAAAAAGAAATCAAAGAAGGTAATGAAGATTAAAGTTTGGAGGAGTACATACGCAATGGTGCCGAAGGAAAAGAAAGAGCTGAAGGGTCCTGGTGTGGAAAGGTTAATCTATTTTGATTGTGCTTTATCTTATTAGACCTTCATTGTTTTAATTCAATCTGTTCCGCCATTCGTATATGGTGCAGGAGTTATTGAGATGGAGATTTACAAAGCAGGAAGGCAGGAGGCCATTAAATCACACAAGCAATTAAAAGAACAACATGACTTTGATGAGCACTCCTACTAAAGTGGGCCACGGTGAGCTGGCCGTGAAAGTCGAGCTGTTAACTGTGGTTTTAATTGAAGTTGAATTGGTGCTGGGTTTAACTGTAGCTCCACATGAGCGGCACTGAAGTCTGAGGGATAGGGAAGGAGCAGCGAAGGCTCATCATGTCTCTACCAATTCACCATAAGCTGACATATGGTCATCATTACTAACCTTTCATCCCCCATGCTCACATTCATTTCTAAATGATGGCCTCAGCAATTTACTGCTTAAAAACACAGGACAAACCAACTGATCAAAGTCTGTATTACCTTAAATATAAAAATCTTGACTGCATTCGTCTTCACCTTGTGGTATAAAGACGTAATTGTTTATATCCAATAGCATTTGCTTTAAAGTATACATCATATGGCTAAAAGTTAGTCACTCCTTTGCTGCTATAACAGCCTCTACTCTTCTGGGAAGGCTTTCCACTAGATGATGTGTGGCTGTGAGAATTTCTGCACATTCAGCCACAAGAGCATTAGTGAGGTCAGGCACTGTTGTCAGGTGAGGAGGCCTGGTGTGACGTCGGCATTCCAGTTCATCATAAAGGTGTTCAGTGGGGTTGAAGTCAGGGCTCTTTGTAGGACACTCATTTATTTACATTTATGGCATTTTGGCAGACACCTTTATCCAGAGCGACTTACATTTATCTCATTTATACAACTGAGCATATGAGGGATAAGTGCCTCGCTCAAGAGCCCAGCAGTGGCAGCTTGGCAATGCTGGGATTTGAACTCATGACCTGATCGGTAATCCAACATCTTATCCACTGAGCTACGACTGACCATTCCAACCTTCTCAAACCATGTCTTCCTGGACCTTGCTTTGTGCACAATTGTCATGCTGGAACATGTTTGGGCTTCTTAGTTCCAGTGAAGGGAAATAATACCACTCTAGCATGCAAAGACACTCTAGACCTGGGGTGTCCAATTATCCAGAAAGGGACGGTGTGGGTGCAGGTTATCATTCCAACCAAGCAGGAGCCACACCTGGTTTAACCTGTTTAATCAGTTGATCTTGGCTTTCAGTAGGGTGTGATTTCTGCTTGGTTGGAATGAAAACCTCCACCCACACTAGCCCTTTCCGGATAAGATCGGACACCCCTGCTCTAGACACTTGTGTGCTTTCAACTTTGTGTCAACAGTTTGAGGAAGGCCCGCATATGGGTGTGATGGTCAGGTGTCCACAGATCTTTGGTAAATGGTAAATGTTCTGCATTTATATAGCGCTTTTATCCAAAGCGCTTTACACTGTATCTCATTCACTCATTCACACATACACTCACACATGGTAGTAGAGATGCAATGAAAGGCGCTAAGTTGCCATCGGGAGCAACTCGGGGTTCAGTGTCTTGTTCAAGGACACTTCGGCATGTGGAGTCACATGGGAATCAAACCACTAATCCTAAGATTAATGGACAACCCGCTCTTCCACCTGAGCCACAGCCACCGCATATGGGTGTGATGGTCAGGTGTCCACAGATCTTTGGCCATATAGTATGTTTCACTGAGCATCTTTCACGAGTCCTCATTTACAATTGTAAACAGTGTTTCAGAAAGATTAACATACATCTCAGAGCAAACAAGAGAGACTTTTTACAAACAGCTATTCGATCGTTCAGTCAGCTCAAGCTCCAGGTCTTCATATGCATCCCAGCATGGCAAAAACTACACACATACCTCTAGAAGAAGCTGAGAGTTCAAACCAAGAACCTGCATGTCAGAACATAAAACTCCACTGCCAACTCTGATATATGAATATGTGAAGGTGAGAAAAAGAAAGATAGAACAAATGTGAAGGAAAGAGAAAGCGTGACTTGCAGATTATGAGTGTGTGCGCTCGTGCACCGGAGGTCTCCAGTGTGACGTTAGGTACTATGATCCTGTAGTGTCTATCAGTGCTCCATAAAGAAAGTCACCACCATTAGCATGGTGTCAAGTGGCCCTAATAGTCCGATTTCATTAGAGTCAATGACGGTGAGAGGAGCCATTTGGAAAAGTCAGACAGCCAGCGCAGCGCCATCCTGCTGCAAATTACAGACTGGAGCTACTCCGTCAATGGAGCCACACACAGGACACAGTGAGAAGATGGGCCATTTGACCTAGCATGAAATTCCCTCCCCACCTATAATCAGGAACCCACACAGCACTTTGTGGACCACTCTGTCTCATTTTGATGATGTCATTTCAAGACAGTCCTCAATGCTAGGTGAGATGTGACACACTGCAGAAGTGGTGGGGTGAAATACTATATTACCTTGCTATTTCATTACCCTTTTAGCTGAACATAAGGCTATGGATGATAGCACACTGACACATTAGTTCACAATTAAGAGAGGAAAAAGAAACGACTTCAGCTAAATACAAATATAAATCCTAGAAAATAACTGGATGGGTTATGGTGGGGGGGGGGTGTCCAAGACAATAAGGGGACAATAATGGTATATATGATAGATACATACATTTGTGTTATGATAAATAATTCACTGAAGATATTTATACATGTACTTCTTCTGTTTACCTATCTAAACTATTTCTGTCTAACAATTGACAAAGCTCTGTCTGTTGTTCATCCCATTGATCAAACGTGTTTGATCATCGATGGGCTGTGTGCAAATATGTGCGACAGAGTGCGTGTGAACGGCTTTGTGTTCTGCTCGAGTGTATCGACGGGCTGCTCTATAGACAGAAGCAGAGACAGATGCTCCTCTAATGCAATAGTTCCCCTGACATAATCAGAGAAATGAGTACGTTCAAGTAAGAAAAATGAACCATACAGAGCAACTCGGCTCTTCAACCGCACAGAGCTTCTTGGGCAGGCAGGTAGAGTAGCATCCGGTATACGCAATAAAACCTCCATGCCAATAAGGGTCAAAAATAAATAAATAAAATGACTAATGGATCAAGAATCATTTGTGAGAAAATATTACGAATAATTGTTACAGGCACACAAAAATATATTTAAGCAATTGAGGAGAAATGACATGAAAAGAGCGCAGCACGGTGTAACAGTAGGCACAGAACAGCTTTAAAGAAAGGGCTTTCTGGAGACGCACGCCCTCTCATCTCCTCATCTACCTCCGTACAGATTATTTCTATGCAAATGCGGGCAGGCAATGAATTAAATCCAAAACCGTTTGTAAATTCCACTGAATTCCAATTTTGATTCAAGTGAAAACTGCACAAGTCTGCAGCCACAGCATAAATATTCACCTTTATTTACCGTGCACCACAAAAACATACAGCTCCACGCACAAGTGTCACGAAATGACTAAAACATGCAAAGATTCATAAAAATTCAATAAGATTAATAAAATGAAATAGAACTTTTGCAAATGCACATAATATTGTACACACCAGCTTAGCAGTCCAGTCTTTATCTACTCCAAAACAAACAATGCCTTATTAAACACAGCAGATTCATAATTGGAAGATATCCGATTACACCTTACAGTACTTTAATTTGTCCTTCCTGTTTTAATCTGAAGCCTGTACACAGCATTGATTACATAATCCTTTTTTTTTTCTTTTCTCCAGAATTGACCGTTCTGTAAATGGCCCCATATTATCACTAAATGCCAGGGTAATTAGTAGCACATCTCATTCCATCATTTTCTACATTTATCTATAAGAATTGGGGAGAAAAAAGAAAAAGAAAAAGTGAAGAACAGAGAAACGGTCTCCTGCTAGGCCAGTTTTACATGAATAAACCGGGGATGTAAGACATTTATTTAAATATGCAGTGTGATTAGACACATGATTAAATCAGAGAGACGAAGTCGGATGTACGGCAGAAATGGAAATGTCCGGACCTGTTTAAATATGCATCAAACATGATCTTAAATCACCACTAACGTCAAAGCGCTTTCCATTTTATAAATAGAGGATTTTTCATGAAGTGTGTGTGTGTGTGTGTGTGTGTGTGAGAGAGAGAGAGAGAGAGAGGATTTTGACAGAGTTGATTTTGATTATTATGTTAGCGCTCTGCTTCATTACCATCACGAAACAAATCTTTCACATTATTTTCTAAAAGGTAACAAATAACCACAATTACCACCGCAACAAACCGTCATCTTCATCATGATCATGCTGCATCTCATTTAAAACAAACCTTTTGTGTTTGGTTAAGAGAGAAAAAAAAAACCATAATAAAAAAAGAAAGCGAATGAGCTCGGTGGAGGTGGCGTGTGGTTATGCCGTGCTGTGCAGGTGTGTGTGCTTTGTGAGGGAGGAGACTGCAGATGTACAGAATTAAGTGCCAACTCAAAGAAAACTACTTCCGTAAGCACTCGCAAAGTCAAATGTTGCATCATTTGTGTCTGCCACAAAAGATCTGAGCACTTTTTTTTTTTTCTCTAAAAAATGCTAAAGTGTACACATGCATGTACAATAACTGTGGCACGCTCGAGTGGGCAAGCAGGTCAAGCGCTCAGTGTGAGCACAGATTGAGAACCTGCTGCCTGGCCGTGGCACAAAAGTCACAAGGCAGAGGGATGCGCCAGATAGAGGTAACTGCTTTAACACACAAAATATACAGCGAAATGTGATGTTGCTGAATTGGTACCTTCAGATTAAAAAAATAATAATAAAAAATAAAAAAAAATAAGTCTCCATCATTTTATCATAATGTTCCAATATAAAGAAATCACAACAAGCAGACTTTTATATTAAAGGCAATCAAAATGACTGGCATTTCAAATTAATCAAAAGTGACAGACATTTTCTGGTACAATTCAAGGAGTAAGAAAAACAGCAATGCGTGCAGTGATTCTCAAGGCACAGGCACATACCTCAATGCCCTTTTTAAAATACCTAAATTAATTTTATAGACCCCAAAAATACCCCCCACACACACACACACACACACTCACACCATAAAGCATTTAACACAGTATGCTTTCTTTTTCCAAACTTCCAACAAAGAAGTGCATTGCAAGCTTTCCTGTTGAATTAATCTTTGCCATAAGAAAAAACAAAAAACAAACA
>CM022764.1:18096107-18101107 GCA_012411365.1 Ameiurus melas | reverse complement strand
CACTTTCTCACACACCACGCTAATCATGTCTCATGAACACCATGATATCATGGATATTGTTATATACTTTATATATACTTTTTATTTTAAAAGTATTAAAAAATACATTACAGGAGAATTTTGTATTTAAATATATATTTTTTTTCTTTTTTCTTTTCAATGGTAAACATTTGACTTTTTTAATGAAAATGCTATTTTTAAAAATACAAATAAAAAAATAGTAGTATTGCTACTAATAGCGCATTGCTAGGAAACGGTTAGCAAACCACTATATCGTGATTCATACTGTGCTGTGTGTCATAAAAACGTCTTTTGTAATATTTCTGTCGTATTGCCCACTCATAATGCACACTGTAGAAATATGGAGATAGGAGCGGTGTGGAGTTTAAAGGGATGACAAATCACCCCCTTAATCTAAGTGCAATCACTCTTGCGCTCTAGTATGCACTTTGTAACAAGTGTACACTTCACCGGATAGACGCTGTCTCCGGCCATGGTGTCATCACGGCAGCACAAGAGAGTGAGACAAAGTGATCAATGGCAAGAGAGTGCATTCCAGCCGGTTAAATCTCTTTCTTTATACTCCTTTCTCTGTTCCCTTGAGATGCATGGACACACTCCTCCCTAATACACTCCTCCTACACTGTTGATCTTCTTTACCATACCAATCTGAGAGGGTTTAGATGTCCCAAAGCCACATGTTTTACATGCATTACTTACTACAGACACACAGAGGTGAATAATCTTCTGATCACCAACACAAGGAAACATATGCGTCTGTGCGCACCAACATGCTCATATGCGCACGCATTCTTCCTCTCTACAATCACACGTATTTACTAGAGGCAAAGTGTTAAAGATGTTATGAAAAGACTCTTTAGAACTTTAGTGGCAAATAAATT
Source organism: Ameiurus melas (assembly GCA_012411365.1). Classification (NCBI taxonomy): domain Eukaryota; kingdom Metazoa; phylum Chordata; class Actinopteri; order Siluriformes; family Ictaluridae; genus Ameiurus; species Ameiurus melas. The sequence goes on along the minus strand of CM022764.1, from coordinate 18,100,205 downwards.
GTACAGAGGGAAACACTGATGTTCAACCAAGGTTAGTAAGTAATAAAATGTTCATACACACACACACACACACACACTAAAGAGCACTTCCTCTCTTGTGCATATGCTGTTTGAAGAATCAAATCCTCCTCATTATAGCACGTGTATGTGTCTTAGGGCAGGATATCCCACTCTCGCGGCATCATACCGACTGTGCTGCTCATGTCTTATGCATGAGGCCACGTCTGCGGACAGCTGCAGAGCGGTCCAGAGCCCTACACACTTTCATATTCTAATGCGTAGAACGGAGAAGGGGAAATTGCATTTCTAAAGCCCCTGTACTACAGGGCATTGGGCCGAATGCAGCCAAAACATAAACATGCTCGCTGGTCAAAGCCTCACTGCCACAGAGCAGAAATAGCATACATACAAAATAGTGGGCTAAATAGGACAACATGGCAGACTCTGAGAGGGATAAAAGCTTGCTGAGGACAGCAATAAAATAAAGCAAAAGGGATTTCAGACATATTTAAAGAGGCTGTGGGAGGGAAAGAAGTACGCGAGGGGATGCAAGAAACAACACAAAACAAAGAGTCTGCGTTGACCATTGTTATTTCACAAATTATACGACAGTTAGTTCCAATCGCACAATCTGATTTCCTATCTGATTTCTAACTGTGCTGTTATACACACAGTCCCCCGTGCCTGTTATAAAGGGCGCAGTGGTTAAGATGTTGGACTGCTGATTGGAAGACAGTGAGTTTAAATCCCAGCACTGTCAAGCTGCCACTGCTGGGCCCTTGAGCAAGGCCCTTTACCCACAACTGCTCTGTTGTATAACTAAGATAGAATGTAAGTCATTCTGGATAAGGGTGTCTGCCAAAACCCATAGAAGAAATGTAAACAAAAACCTCCACTCTTCTGGGAAGGCTTTCCACAAGATTTTGGAGCATGGTTGTGGGGATTTGAGCTCATTCAACCACAAGATCATCATCAAGATCAGGCGAGGAGGTCCGGGGTCCAGTCGGCGTTCCTCCTAAAGGTGCCCAGCGGGGTTGAGGTCAGGGCTCTGTGCAGACCGCTCGAGTTTTCCACTCCAGCCTTGATAAACCATGTCTTCCTGGACCTTGCTTTGTATACATGTGCACGGTCATGCTGGAACACATCTTTGGGCGTCTTAGTTCCAATGAAGAGCGATTGCAATGTTACAGCATACAGTGACATCCTAGACAATTGCGTGCTTCCAGCACAGCAAGCTATGTGGAATCATTAACCATACTTTAATAAAAAAAAAAAAAAAAAAAAAAAAAAATTTTTTTTTTTTTAATAAATAAAAAAAAAAAAAAAAATAAAAAAAAAAAAAAAAAAAAACAAAAAAAACAATAACTCATTACAATTAGTACTATTACAACCTATGTTTTATAGTGAATGCCTATATCCTGAATGAGCTACACAAAACTACACTACTCCACATAGATGCTTGAAACAAAGTTCATTTCTTTGCTTCACTTTGCTTTCTTTTCTTGGCAACATGACTGTGATGACCCAGCCATGATGTTATTTGTAACACCATAGACTCATTTAGTGACTGTCTTCAACAGTTAAGAGTCTAAATATATGCTACATTAGTATGGCAAGGGAAGGACTTTATTCTGGTTCACGGCTTGTGTATTTTGTCAAAAACGTACAAGTTAAATGAACGTGTTTAACGAATTGCATCGAACTGCTGTCAGTATGCTTCATGGTCAGTTAAAAAGACCAAGACAACACTGAAACTGTCACAATTGGATAATAAGTATACGCGTAAAGATAAACAGTCTGCTATTTCTGACAGAAGACTAATGTATGTCAGTGCTTGGCTGTTTAAAAGGCTCATTTAAGGAGCCTGTGAACACTTCCTGAATGTTAGTAATCAACTATTTGTGTGTGTGTGTGTGTGTATACTGTATGTTCTATGGTAATATTTCAAATTGACAAAGCTGTCGGTTTAAATATGACAAGCCTGGCATGCACAGTAACGCCATCGAACTCTGAAGGGATCAGTGCTCTGGGCAACAGACAGACTAAAACCTGCGTAGCCTGAGAGCAGTACAGATCCTGAGGGAAGACTATAACTATTACAACCTGCACTGTCGAGCCAAGTTACTCAGAAAATCAGGCAGGAGGAAGAGAAGAATTAGCTGAAAACAATGTTACAAAACCAGCAAACTCTTTCATTTGCTTCATTTCAATAACACATCTGGTAACGGAGAAATGTCACGCAGTTTATTCCTATGAGCCATGGAGGGGGAAAAAATTCACAAGCAACGACCTGAGATCATAATGAATGAAAGCACCTTTTATTATTTATTATTATTTTTTTTTTTTTGCATTTTATACAAAAACATCAAATTGAATCTTCTTAATAATGCGATTGCACAAAACATGAAAATAAGCCTGAATAAATATTACAAATGGACAGATTTGTCAAATTACAAATGGACAGACAACATTTTTTTAACTAGTTTATGTATTAATGGAACTTGGTGACAGATGTAATATAAAAACGCACAGATAATGCCCCCCCAAATTATCTTTCAGATTAATACTACGTTATCATTTATACTCATGTGCATCTACACCGAAAGGAAGCTATAGAACTGCTCTAGTCTGTACTGCTGGTGAGGATACAGAGTGCATATTAGTGAAAACAAACCTTTTAGACACATCGAGATCAACTAATAAGTTCGAAATGCCCAATTGAGTGGAACACATGCATCTACATACTGTAAATACTGCCGCGCATCTTTCCCCTCCATGGTGTATTCAGTGTAACGCTGAGCAGTACTTCTCTGTTCCTGCATTTCTAAAGAGGGGAACTATATTCCGCCCACGTTACAAAGGTCCATTATTGTAGTATCATATCACAGTAGGAATAGAGTGTCAATAAAGGCAGACAGAGAGAGACTTATTCTCCTAGATAAATCCCTGCAATGGGAAATGATCCGCCTCTCCACAACACTGAGGTGAGTGCCAAAATAGAGGAGGGGGAAAAGAAAGAAAAAAAAAAACAAAAGAGAAAGATCACAGAGTCGTTTATTTAACCTCTTGCACATTCAGCGCTTAACTGCACCTTATACACAGATATATTAATATGGTATTATGCACAATAACAGTTTTATGGATTTTAAATGGCCATCATTTACCAACACTACGCAGCTATCACATGGAAGGACAATTTTATAACCCCTAAATGTAAATCTTTCTCTTTTTCTCCCATCATCTGGTAGGAGGTACAAAACATTAGAGACGTTTTATTGATGCACGAGTCTGACAGATGGATATGAATGATATCAAACAGAAAAAAATCTTTAATGACGAAAAGATTTGCAACTAAAATCAATGATCAGTCTTGCAGTAGGTTCATGTGGCGTTATGGAAATGTATTTAGTGACTCGAGAGCGGCACACATATAAATAACCTGATTATTTTCCCCTATGGGTTACTTTACAATGTTTTTTGAAGATGCAGAGGGACAGGGTAGACAATGTATGTGGGCAAAAATTAAACGCCAGCTTTTTAAAAATTTTATCATGACAATGTTTTGCTTTGTTTTACATTGTAGAAGTTCATACAGCAGAAAAAAAGTACAGAAGTGGATAGACTTTTACCTTCATTAAGAAATCCAGATTCAATTAATATGCAAATTTCAAAAAGGCCCAACCCTACATAAATCCACCCTCTTCCCGAAGTTTAACGTGTGTAATGTGTGTATATTTTATAACAACAAAACAGCTCTGATGAGATCTTCAGTTTTCTACTGAAGAACAAATGCAGTGCCATCTTTCATACTTTGACACACTCAAAATTTCCAGAAAGGCTTTGATCATGACAAAAGATGTCGTATTAACCCTCTACTGCAACATGTCTGAAATTACAACGGTTTTTCTTGCTATGAATGTGAAAAATACACTATTATTATATATGATAAAATATACTATTAAAGAAGCCTAATGGGGTTTGGGTTTGTTTTTGTTGTTTTGCTATGTAGGCCTGTTTCAATTCATGAATGCAGAAACCACAGTTCCTTTATCACATGCTGTTACCATATGGCAACAATTACGTTTGGCCATTTAATAC
>CM022764.1:18081107-18091107 GCA_012411365.1 Ameiurus melas | reverse complement strand
TTCCAAATCTCGGACTCGGGCAAACTTTAGTATCTGTGTAATTTACCCTTAATTCATTTCCAAATTCCATTCATTTCCCGTTCTACACTATTCCTTACACATGCATTTATTATTCATCATTATACACTATTCATTATTCATTTGCAAGATAACAATACGTTACCTGAGCAAGGCTTTGAAAATGCTTATATACAAGACCTGCTATTAGATGTAACACTATTCATTTCTCAGGAAATTAGTAACAGTACACTAGTACAGATATTGCAAATGCCCCATCGTACCTACACGTGGCCAGTGAGAGTATGTTGAATGTAATGGCGAACCAGTTCCAGGCCTCATCTCACACCTCTCGAGCTCTTAAAAAAGGGGCAGGGCCTCATTTTTCATGCAAACTGTAATTTAGTAAGACTGCCTATTGATTCAGCACGGCTTGTCTCCCAAACAATGCCACTTCAATCAGTGCACTTGGAGGCTGCCCAGCCCGCTGCCAATAGCCGCACGGACTGATTTAAGAGATGGATAAAAAGTAGATACGTCGAATGGTCGCTCAGTGACTAATGGGGCTCCTCTGCTCAAGCTGGGACTATGCATCATGATTTAAGCAAAAGACCTGATGAGAAGATTAGGAAGGGAGGAAGCACGAGGCCATCGGGAATTTCAATACAGGAGGAAGAGAGAGAAGAGCAGAGGAAAGAGAAGAGTAATGTTCTGAAAAGGACAGGAGTAGTTTAAAGTGAGTGACACTGTCCAGCTTAGGTTTGGGAAGTTATAGATTTTCCAGGAACTGTTCTTCTAGCTCTAGATGAGTTTGTGTGGGAATGTATGAGATTAGCAATGAGCAGGCAGACCTCGGTTGCTCCAACAATAAGAGAGTGACACTGTAGACCCTAGAGTAGCGGAAACAACCCGATTTATCCTGCTGCTAAAAACACAAATCATTAGAAGAGTCTCCAACTAATCATTATTACCAAACTGCAATAGAGAATGGAAGAGACACAATTGCTCATGTTTTAAACACAGCCATCTGTGGATGGAAGCCAGAGGAGCTAAACTGACCGTGGTCTCTGGGTGAGAGGGATGGCATACTCTTTCTCGCCTGTCAATCACAGTGACACTAACCAACTGCAAGCATCTGAGAGTCCAGGTATGTGAAAGCGGGCAGACAGCGCTTCCCTAAGGGCTAAACAAAATGAGCAGCAGGTCTCAAAAATACGTGGTTGACTGTCTTCACATTGGAGAAAACCTTCACCCTGCCCTGTTGGTAGTGGTCTTATTAACTGGCTGGTGGCTGGGATCTAGCATTGGAGAGAAAAATTAAGAAGGAAAATTTCAGCTTTCATTTCCTGGTACTTATATGTAGATGTGCTAAACAATATCTAACCTTGTAGGCAAACAAAAACTTTGGAATGTGTGACTGACAGGCCTTTCTTGGTACCCAGGTGTGTCCTGTTAGAGTGATTGTTTATAATAAATAGCTCTGAATGTCTACTCTTGGTTTTAGCCTTCAGTATTCACCTGTAAAGACTGCATTTGTTGTATATATATATATATAAAAAAAAAAGGATAAGGCAACATGAAGATCAGAGAGTTGTCTATGGGAGAAAAGCGAGTCATTTTGAGACTGGGAAAAGAGGGAAAATCAATCATAGCCACTGCACAAACATTGGGGATAGCCAATACAATAATTTGGAATGGCCTGCAAAAGAAACGACTGGTGTACGGAGCAACAGACACAGAATGGGTTGGCCAAGGAAAACAACAAACATTTGATCATATTATGAAAGCCGAAATCCTAAATACTCACCTTACATCCATCTTTTGATCTTAAACCCAAATGTCTTTGGTGTGTATCGCTTTGCTTATTTATTTGTAAGGCCCTTTTTGGATAAAAACGTCTGCCAAGTGAATAAATGTAAACGTAATGTATAGCACAAACAGAGGAATTGCCCGTGCCATTCCAATAGTTATGGAGGGGATTTTAAAACATGGATTTATTACAAAAAAAGTGTAGGATAATATGATTTGGACATCTTATCAGTGCCAGGGTACAATACAAACTTCTCAAATTTCTAATAGATTTACCCAACAACGAAATTTACAAAATACCTTTTCACTGAAGGTTTGTGTAAAACAACGGGCAATACGTGATAAGCAGATGTAGGTTTTCTGCTATTTTATATCCCAGTATAATTATATTATAATCATATACCAGCCACTGACATTGTCAGGAGGGAAAATGGATCTTGGCTTTGATTGAAAAGTCGTTTATTCCCTGTAATTTCCTCGTCTTCCCTTGTCCTTAAGCACAATAAATGAGGCTGCACTTGACGGAGCACCCAAATGAGCCCGGTCAAGTCCCTCGCTCAAGGTTAGCGCAGACACCACAGATAAGCGGAGAGGAGAGGAGAGGAGAGCCAGCCCAGTTCCCCTGTGTCTCTGTTCAGCGCGCACACACACACACACAGGTGAAGGGATGAAGGAATAGTTTAATTAAAACTGAGAACAAGGTTGTTTTAACAAGATAAAAGGGATAAGACATCACATCATCAGAGTGCTGACAGAGAGACACTTCCAGAAAGACAGAGGAAAGATGTATTTTTTTTTTCATTATTAAATATCTGCCTGAACTTCATGGGCTGCATATCTTTTACTCTTAATCTCTAGTCATACATACATTTAAAAAAATATATAAATAAATAAAAGCAACATTTATTTGTATTTCTGATTCTTATTCAGCTTCATCACAATTCTCAGACTCTTACCGTAGTAGAGGAAGACAACATGTGTTTCTTTCACTGCAGCATGGTCTGCATTGCCAAACGCTTCAACGTGCTGCGAGGAGAGCACTAACCACTCGGTGCAGTTAGGGCAGTCACTCTAATGAATCATTACAACACTCCACCAAGGACAGACAGTGACCCCTACTGTCCAAACCCTCCTCTCTGAGAGTCGGTCAATTTCCTTCACTTCTAACCCCATTAATGGGCACATCAAATCAACTTAGATCAAATGTTCAGTGGTTTTTCGGGGGGTTTTCTGCATTTCTGCTGACGACTAGTATTGAAAATGTACTACTAGGGTTCATGGAGCAGGAAATGATATGATAAACGGATGGACAAATATAGTTTCTGGAGTAAGACATGTCCTCAAATATACCAAATACAACAAAAAAAAAGATGGTGAGGATAAATCCAATTAGAAATAAACTCCACAAAAATCTCTCACGATATCACTTCACATACAGAAATCGAAATCTGCTTTTACCTTCAGTTAAAACAATTATTCTTGCCAAACTTAATTCTAGCCGTCATGTCTCTTGCCATCTACAAATGTCTGTGTGCTAGCTGTGAGTTTGAGGTGTTGTTTTGGCCACGTCTCGGAGAGCTGTTGCAGGGCATGTGTGTTTGTAGCACCATTAAAATGAAAAAGTAGCTCTTATGCCGAAGCTGCTGAAACGCCATTAGGAAATGGAGACAGATGCAGAGATGGACACTAAATCAGACAGAGACTAATCTACAGTCCACAGCGTTTGGGATGCTTTCTTTGCTTTTTCTCTCTTCCCTCTCTCTCTCTCACACACACATACACACAGCAGTTAGGTAAAAAGATGTATGAAAATGTATGAAAGATCCGAAAACGTGTAAGAATTTGGAGCAGTTTATTAAATAACTGGGTGTAAGCTACAAACACATCACAGTGAAGAGCAAAAAAAAAAAAGACGCGGTGGAGAAGGGATGAAAAGAGTAAACACAGAATATCAATTTGAAAAGTAGCACGTAAAGGTATAGAGACAAGTGTGCTGGACCATCACTAAAAAAAAGTTCTGTCCATTTCACATGTTCATGGTGTAACATAGCTTAATATAAACCAATAGACCTGAATAACCTTGTAAACCTGATCAATGCTTATTTTAAATCCCATCGATTAACAGTTGTAATTATTGATTATGTCATGCAGCTTAGACAAAGCTGATGTGTCTGGTAGCTCATGCTCAGGTGCGGGCTATGCTGCGCACACACACCCACACACATACACACACTCTTGCACAAACACAAACGTCCTTTTTCCATGTAGCTTAGTTATCCCAACTATGTTCACTTCTGGTCAGGTGACATCACTCTGGCTTTGCTCAGCCCCAAGACCTCCACTCCCAATTTCAGCCTCCCATGTGAAGACCTAGGCCTTTCATGCTCAACACTCCAGTAATATTCAATTACTGTATGCACCACATTTCCTTCCAGCTCACAATTGATTTCTTTTAAAACGCTAGGCATCCTTCACTCGTGACGCGCCGCCTTGTTCCCGTGGTTCGGAAACATCCCAGTTAAATTACAATGCCATCTGCTTTCCGCCGCCGTGCCTGCTCCGCTCCTCCTCCTCCCCAGCCCAATCCTGTCATAATGAATATGCACTATCTCTCTCTGCCATCAAGCGCCTCGCCCTCCCATTTAATCTCATCTTAATCTCTCCCCATTGTAATTTCAAATTGTTTTGTGTTTTACGGCAAATTGAGGCGAGCGGGCCACCCGCACGGAGGCCGCGCGGCGCTCCAGCAGAGAATGTTTTCATTTCCATTCACTGCTCCCTAAAAAAACAAAAAAAAACAAAAAAAAACACTTTTATTATTAACATGCTTATATAAATAAGAGAAACACACAGAGAGAATATTGCTCTGTTGCGGCGGGGGAGGTGACTAGAAGAGGAGACAGTGTGGCTAAAAGATTTCAACGTGGGGATGTAGACGGAAAGGGGTAAGGAAATGCGAACGCTACGAAAGCTAGTCAAAAAGTTCAGGCCAAGGATATGTTGACTTGCTTACTAATAAACCTTTTGCCTGATAGGAACCGTGATAGGATATCGGCTGATCCAGCGAATGTGATTACGTACAAGTAGAACAATATTCCAGTTGTTAATAGCACTATTGACTTGCATAAATAACATAAATGTTTGATTTTGATTTTAATCAGACACCTTAATCAGAATATTGTCTTATTCAGAATAAGGTCAATAATTAGATTATTAAAAAAATTGATTATTGCTGACCATGTAAACGTAGTCTCTATTGCTCAGTAGTAATAGGGGATTAGTGCGCAAAGGCAAAAGACATGAACGGGGATTGTTGGAAATGTGTAGCTGGTCTAGCTTCACAGTGCACAGGATAGGGTTTATTTAGGAGATTAATACCATATAATACACAAAAGACACAAACACGCCGACATGAGAGCGCTTGTGAAGTGGTCCAAAATGAGAAAATTTGTTTTGTATAAAAAGCCAGTTTCTATTCAATTAGGAGCTGAAGTGAATTCGATTCTTCCAGTGGCAGTGAAATAGCTGAACCATGTGGCTCAATGGTACATAAATTGATAATCATCGCAATGATTGCTGCTTCTTTGTACAGAGAGGTGCAGATGGAATTCGAAGATGAGTGCAGAAAGGAGAGAATGAGAGTGTAGGAAAGAGGGATAGAAAGCAAGACTGTGTGATTGTGAGTGTGTTCGGTGTTTATCATGCAGTCCATAGTCCTTCTGCTCTACCGTTGACAGTCTCTCTTGACAAAAGCCATCGTGCTCGGGCCACCAGTATCGAGTCCAGCTGAGGACAAATTTCAAGATGAACCAGAAATCAATTTGCCATCAAATTTTCATGCCTGTCCCACCCTCTCTGTGGCATTTTAATTACTGCCACCCTGGGCCAGGGGTGCAGGAGATATTGACACTTAGCGCTTTACAATAAACTTTATTGGCAAGCTCTGCTTGATTGCTGTACTAAGGTAGAATAACAAGGGATATGGGTGGAGGTGTCTTGGTGTGCCTGTGAGTGTGAGTGTGAGCGTGCGTGTGTGTGTGTCTGTGTAATGTGTTCACGTGGCTAGCAGACAAAGAACACACTATAAAATCATCATCTTGCATTCAGGAGCTCATGACCGTACGTGACTCTATTCAAACAGAAGCCATTAATAAAATGTGCATTAATGAAGCTGACAGCCCCAAGGACTGCTGTTTAAACCCACACTAACACGACACGTAGCCACCTATTACCATTATCCTTAACTCCTAAATGCTTCACATATGCCTTGTGCTCCCTAAACCTCATTCTTTCACATCTAAAAGTGTATAAAGGGCGGCTGACGGAAACCTGTGCATCCTCTGAATGAAGCTCGGACCCTGGGCTCATGTGACGGATGCAGGAATACGACTATTCTCCAGATGAAACTGACATGGATGAATTGAATGTGAAAGACGTGAGAGATGGATAGACAGAGTGATGTGGCAAAGAAGAGATGGATTTCCTGTCATACGTGATACATGCGCAATCATCTGTCTATTTTCGTCTCTACCGTTAATGGCTATTGGGTGCAATTAAGATCTTTACTGTTCTAAATCGCATGGATGAGACCATGGATTTGAGTCCATTATTCCTCCGCTGTGTGCAGGTGAAAAATCAGTTCATATTTTTAAACAAAGAGTGTGCGGAGTTCAGGTTTTTAAGTTCCTAACCTGTATAACCTTTATAAGACAGTAGTAAAATATTATATACCATCCCCATCAGGATAGAAATGTTTCATCGAAGGATAAAGTTGATCAGTCAGAAGAACTTTGTACTGTTTTGCAGTGACCTTTTCTACCAGCATAACAGAGCCACCTTTCCTTTTTTTTTTATTAGAATTTTTTTTTTTTTTTTGTCACCCACAAAGGTTCAGGCTCTTCTAAAGAAACGCTATAAAATAATAATGGCTTCAAAAAATAATACTTGAAACTAGTTACGTTCATGAATCAAAACTTTATTTATATATATATATATATACACATATATATATACATATATATATATATATAATATATATACACACACACACACACACACTACACTGATCAGCAAACAGTAAAGAAAAAAAAAAAAACCTAAATCATTGGCCTATGCATTTAAAACAGCACACTTTCTCCTAGCTCTACTCTTGTGCCGTTTTCTATGAATATCAGCTGTTAGGTTTTTCCAAGCTTCTTAAAGAACTTGCTACAGGTCTTCTGTCTCTGCAAGCAAAATTTCAGACAGAAACAATGTCTACTGCTCATTATTATGCCATCACATCATCCATTTTCCATAATGCTTATCCAAAACAGCGTCGCCAGGGACCCCTGCAAAATTACCAGTCAATGGAGCCTATCCCAGGGTCTCGGCACAAGGCAAGGGACACTCTGGACGGGGTGGCAACCCATCACAGGGTACATTCACACACCCGTTCACACACTACGGACAATTTGGAAATGCCAAATCATCTTACACCGCATGTCTTTAGACTTGGGGATTAAACCGGAGTACCTGGAGGAAACCCTTGAAGCACGGGGAGAACAAGCTAACTCCACGCACACAGGGCGCAGGCGGGGTTCAATCCCCCAACCCCGGAGGTCCGAGGCAAACGTGCTGACCACTAAGCCAAAAAATATTATGCAAAAGATGTTTGGAAATGTTTTCCCCACTGACAGACAAAATACAGAAGGCATAATTTAGACTCGAGTATTGATTTATAATTTGCACAGTAGTCCAGTGGGTCAGTCGAGATCTTAGACTGTCTTTACACATATACACCTTAGTTATATGCACCAAAACAAAAAAATGAATTCCTTAATAGCAATAATGCATTTTCTAAAGTTTTCTAAAGGTAACATTGAAACAATAAAATTGTACAAACACCAGAAATATCTTGCGTATCCAAACCGTCACAATCATACACATGATCCTTTCCTAGGGGGTTTCAACTATATTCAACTCTTCATTAAAATAATGAAGATGACGATTATTAATATTATTATTAATTTTATTGGCATTGTTGTTGCTGTTATTTAACTTTATATTTGTCGTACGCGGCAGAGAGCGTAAAGGGAAAAGGAAAAGGATTTCAGGCGATGCTAGAATGTGAAATTCAAGTAGAGAGAGAGAGAAAAAAAACATATGCTCCAATTAATTCCTGAACAATAGCATCTCCAGAAACCCGCAGGGCAAATTCATTCTCACTCTGACAGAATAAAAGAGTTCCCTTTACATCTCCTGCAAAATTGCCAGTCAATGTGCAAAATCAATTTGGCAAAAGAGAGACAAATAGAAACGAAAGAAGCTCAATCAAGGACGTGTTCAACTTCCGGTTGGGTTTGTGAAGCTCTCGGCTGGAGTGTAACGCTATTCCATACACCACTATACTCAGCTGGGACAGGTATTGCATTGCGCAATCTCTTTATCTATGGGATAATTATAGAACCAGTCCAGCATGTCAGTGAAGACCACAGACCGCTATATATGTTTAACTCTTTCAAATAAAACAGCACTTTTGTGTCTATAACGAATAGTAGCTCATACATTACAGTAATTATACAGGCTCTTTGAAGAAAAGCATAATTTCAGCAAAAAACACTCATCCGACTGAGTGCTACGCCTGTACATTTAGTGGAGGGGTGCAGGAGAAAACGTACTTAAATACTATAGCTGAGGCAGCAATGAACTTGATTTATAGACACATCATATGTCATGAATGAAAATAGTTAAGGATGAAGAATTGCCGCTTGGTTCCAAACCTTTTTAAAACACCTTGTACACTGTAACTTTTTTTAAATTATTTTTTATTATTAAATCTGTCCATAACAGAATATTGTTTCTTCCAAATAAACCTGGCACAAAGGGGAGAATGGGGTAATATTTTACCTTACAAGCTTGGCTTATTATTTGTAATGGAATGTATGGAGTGGGCTACAGTTGAACCATGATGCCCCCTACTGGTAAATCTTAGCACAATGAAAAGTGAAAAGTTGACAAGTGTACATTTTAGATTTACTTAAAAATCATACCCATTATTTCGAAAATCTCATGCAAAACCATTACCATATGTAGAAGACATTAAAAAATAATAATAAATAATTAAATATTAAAAAAAACGAAGAAAAAAAATCATGAAGATCGAAGAAACGGAAATATGCAACATTCTCGAATACAATATTAAAGCATTAAACTGTAATAAACATAAAGCTCACTTTCTAGCACAAGAAAAATTAACGGTTATGATTCATTATGAAATATTATTTGTGTTGTACTAATTTAATTATTCCACACTTGTATGTCTTGCCATATCTGCCAGTGTATTCCTCATTAACCTCACACACACAAGCACAGGAAGATCCCCTGGATGCAGTCTGGCATGTGTAGAGGAGGCAGAGCAAACAGGACACAGACATTCCCACTACTGCACAACTCCCTCCAACCCACAGGAGCCCTCACCTTGAGAAAGCACTGACCTCTGAACAGCTCCAGAGCTATTAAATTAGAGAGATGGAGTTTTAGAAAGGTCACTCACCTCGTCTGAGATCTGTAATAACCTCCAGTGCCAAAGGTGGGCTAATCAAAACTCACACTCTTGTATAATTCTCTCTCTCTCTCTTTCTCTCTCTCTCTCTCTCTCTCTCTCTCTCTCTTATCTTTAAATAGTTGAACTGAAACCAAACCATGCTTAATAACTATATGAAATGTAGTCCACAATGTGAATGGATCCTGCATCAAAAGAATATCTGGCCTCTTTTTTCTCTTTAATTAAACACGTTTCCTAAAAAATTTTTCCCCATAACTTCACCAGAAACACCTTTGATCTTCTCAACAAAGAAATGTCGTAAAAGCAGGAGGGGAAAATTAGCTTTGAAACCGTGTGCACAAGTGAAAACTCTTGATTAAAGGTAAACACTTCATATGGAATTATTACGCGTTTTTAAGTGAACAAAAGGACAAAAGGAAGCACAATTCCACTATGTACCACTATGTACAAAAGTATCAAATATTTCTTTCCTTTCATTTTCAGTGATTCAAACTAGTCAACAAAATATGAAGACAATATTAAAGAACGCAGTATTGTGGATAGCGAGCAAGAGATTTAGTTTTTTGCATGCAGTTGAAGGTGACAAACTCAGCAGAGAGACCTATTTAAACACATCCTCCAAATCTAAGGGCAACTGGATAATAACCA
>CM022764.1:18026107-18076107 GCA_012411365.1 Ameiurus melas | reverse complement strand
CTCGCTAGAGCTAGAGAAAATAATATAATAATATTTGCCAAATCAATAATAATTCTCTCCATTTTCCTCTCAATCTTTTCATCTCTCTCTGCCTCCGCCTTTCTCTCGTTCTCCTTCTCCACTCTCTTCATTTTCCTCCTCTCTCTCTCTCTCTCTCTAATCCGATCATGCAGGGAATAAGTGTATGCACCATGAACACATTTAATTTTCCCAGTTGGTTTTCAGCGGGCCCAGAGGTGAGCTTTAATAAGGATCAATGGCACTTTATCTAGGACAGGAACCACTTCACAGCATGCAAATTAAACACCAACACTTACAAGAAAAAAAAAGAGAAAGAAATGGATTTAATTAAAAAAATGTAGAACCACAGGCTCTGGGAATTCAATTAAAGGATTTATGCAAAGGTTGGCTAGCTTTTTGTGTTGCAGTACTGCTTGTATAATGAGCTTTTCATATTAAAAATCAATAGGTAATCTAGGGTGGAAGATCGCCTGCTTACATACAGTTTTGAAATCAATTTGAAAAATAGTCCATCATTGCAGTGTCACAGCGCTCAAGAGTTGGGAAGCCAGTCTTATTCTGAAGTGTGTGTGTGGGGGGGGGGGGAATCACACCCAGTCTGCTCTGCTGTACAGGAAAAGCTAGAAGAATGATTGGCTAAGGCTTGGGGAGGGGCACGAACACAAAGGAGTTATGGAAGTCATTTCTATAAGGTACAATGGGGTTTTCTAATAAGTATGGTACTTTCAGACATAATCACACTTGGTATGTAAATATAATGTATAATTAATTGTGACTTGGTAGCATTGTTGATGCAGAAAAGAACATTTGGACTAAATGGGAGCGTGATAGAGACAAAAAAGAAATAAAATTAGGATACATTTTGCTTTAGATTTTCAGACCTGGTGACACTTTCAAAAGAAAGTGATACAGAGAATCTGTAATGCAGAGTCTGCCTCTTTTCTTACTGAACATGTTTAAGTTATTTGCTAATTGACTAGTTAGCTGCTGAAATGATAGCCAACCATCTTAGCCTTGAATTTACAGCTAATCTTAAATTGTTTTGCTTAGCTAGCTAATATCAGCGAATGTCAGTGCTACTAACGGTGTTGTCCAGTGACCCAAGAGCACAGTGTTCATGGGCCTGGCGCCCTGAAGGTTGTGTGTGTTTGCCGTTTTGTCTTTAAACGGTAAAGTGGAATAAACGTTACTTGTTCATTATTATTATTATCACTAGCTATTATATCTGACGCTTTCCAGCACAACCTACATTCTTGTTCTTTAGACTTTCTGTGCCTCCTGAGCATCTCCTAGATAACTACCCAGATGCCTAACTACACTGTTAGCATCAGGAATGATTTTCCCTTGTCATTGCTAACGTTAAGCTAGAGTCATTCAGTTAGTATTCGGAAATTGTGAAAGTCACAATGCGCACGAAGGTTTCATTTTGCTTACAGTAATACTTACTACAATAACCGGCAGCGGATAATTACACCCTCTTAAGACATTTGGGACTTGTAGAAGATGAATCCACATGGCAGAGTGGTGACGAACACTACCGATATAAAGAAATGTGACTTAAAGCTACACTACTAAAAATGTTCTTCCCTCAACGAGACACGTTTCTACTATAGAGCTCTCAATAAAATCCTCAATAGCTATGTATTGCAGCTTTATATTATTATTATTATTAGTAGTAGTAGTAGTATTACACACTTGCATTTTGATATACTGTCTTAGATTAAAGAAGTATTATACACAATAATAACTACCTAATCACAATATAACAAATATTACAGACGTTTAACAAAAATAAAGACAAAATAAATAAGAATATAAAAAAAAAGAGGATAAAGATATTGAGAAACGACACAAAGAACACAAAGTTTTTTTTTTATTATGAATTACATTTCTGGCAGGTTTTAGGAATATGTTGGAATTCAATTTTAGTATTTTTTTGTTTTGTTAAAAATAACAGTCCTGTGTAATTTGGTTTCATAAATTTAAACGGAATATCCAAAAGAAAATAAGTTTTCAGCATCCATCAACTACTTTTATGTAAATATTCTGAAAAGGGTGCAAAAACATGTAATCAAAAGAGCCAGTGCAACACAGCACAGTGAATGGAGAGATGGAAACACAACTGCTTTGTCATCAAGTATTTGAAAAATTGGTTTCCATAGCGCTTTATCACATCTCTTTATCCATATGCCAGCGCTTCATGCTCAAGTAAGCTTAAAAATATAAAATGTAGAATTTCTACCATTTCCATTGAGGCTTCTTATGGGCAAATTTAAAATTCACATTAAAAAAAACCCAACAGATAGTATGAAAAATCCCAAGCCTAAACCCCTATTGACAGACCCTGTATATCAATATGTGTCTTAAAATGCTTTCTATTCAAAAACAAACAGTAAGCATTTTGATAAAATATAGAATATTAAGACATAACACACACAAACGATGGAGGAGGATCCTAATTATCCGATTTTATCTGTCCACCTGATGGGATGTGTGTGAAATTAAATCACGTACAACTTTATCCAAGTCCCTGAGCATTCTACTTCCATTTACACCAAATCAGTTGGGCACGCTGAGCTCATTTGATGAAGATAGCATTAGGTCCCAGATGAATGGGTTGCTGTGTGACTTTGACTGGGGGGTGGAGGGGAGGGGGGTCAAACGGTGCAACATGACAGCCACTGGTCCTGCTTGAAAGCTGCCTGCCAGCCTCTGACGGCCTCCTTATCGATTCAGACACACTCGCGGCCACATCATCTAATCCACAAAAAACCATTTACTCAATTTACCTCAGTGCAATGAGCCACACACTGAGGAGAGCTGCTGTGTGTGTGTGTGTGTGTGAGAGAGAGAGGGAGAGAGAATGCCACCGAGTGTACGTGTATATGCTTTGCTTTAATGAAATGGGAGCCTAAATCTTGGTAGGCAATAATCCAGGTAATAGGTTTGCACTGGGACATACATGTCAATAGAAGCAAATGGGACTGTTACCTCTTAGAAGTCCACAGTACATGGACTTCATAGTACCTCCTGCACACTCTCTGGTGGTGACATACATGATCTGAATTTACTACACAGGAGGAAGTCATGCAGAAATAAACCACCGCTGCCGGTTACTTAGTCTGGTCATTTTTGGAAAATGAAAGTGTTGTGTTGCCAGAAAGAGACCTCTTCCAATCACAAAGCCACAAAACATCAGGTGAGAATCAGGGTATCTGCAGGTATCAGCACTTCAAATGTAATACTTTTTAATACTATATTCAAGACATTTCCAAACAAATGTAAGACCTGCACGTCACTTCAATCATGCTTCATGATACATCAGCTATAACGGATTGTGTTCATGCATACACATCCGTTTCTGGGCTTAAGTAAACTACAGCAGGGTAAAACCTCTATACAGGTATATCTAACACCAGAGAAAATATCCTTTTTACATTATCATTTGTCCAACAGTGAAACAAAAGAAACTAAAAAAGAGAGAGAGAGAGAGAGAGAGAGAGAGAGAGAGAGATGGATGGATTACGGCAGTCAGAAGAGAAAAGGATGTCAAACTTACCATCACTCCCTCAGCAGCAGAATTAGAAACGCCCTCGCAGCAGTGTTTACGAGGTGTTTTGGTAATTTAATGCCAGGGTAATGTAACAAGTAGTATTATAAATATACATTAAATGTTGTAAAGAGGAAAATATATACATATAAAAACTTTGCTATTTTGTAATAATACTATTATACTGAATAACACTTAATAATAATAATACTTTAATACATTTAATAATTTATTTGGGGTACAAATCGTAATAGAATAATAGTAATATATTTCTGACTTAATTCACTTTTATGTGTTAGACCTTTTGGCGTTTATTTTGGCAGAAAACTGCAGTAAGACCTCCTTTTAGTTGGCAACAGTTTTTTAAAATTCACTTCCCATTACCAATCAGGTGAAATGCTGTAAACCTCCGCCCACAAAAATGTTTGAGATTATGCTAACGTAAAACCACAGTGAATCCGGCATGTGTTCTGTCTAAATGCAGGTTATAAGCGACTCTCAGCACAGACAGGGATGAAGTTGGTGTGGAGCGGCGTTTACTGTGACCCGAGCCGCTCTAAAACACAGATGACCCGCACACACACTCTGAGTGTCACACAGTCACACGCTTTACCATCTCTAACAGCAACCAGCCACAATAACACCTAAATTTGCTTTACAGTGTCGATTCAGTTCCATTTGTACGATCTTTGAAATGTAAATTTAAGACATTTTAATGCTAATTAAGGCATTATGTTTACATTAAGGAATTTAAGCCATTTAAAGCCTTTTTAAGGATCTGCAGACACTCTGGAGAATAGAGGAACGCGAGGAGAAAGCCGGCTATAGCTGTGGCAGAATTCTGAATGCTTTTCTTGAAGGGCCTAATCACCAATTATGAGTCTATTAGGGCTACTGGCAGCTCACTAGGCCCTGCTGTAGTGGAGAGACTTCTGCTCCTCTCCTCTCTGCTCCAGTAAGCACCTGTCAGCTGTGCCACATGTCACGGGCCCCATAAGCACAGAGGAACAACACCTGACCTTACTACCACTAACTGGAAGAAGACATGCAAAGCGCCACCTTCACTGCACACATCACCACAATGAAGCCAAGTCTCTTGGGGTGATAACACTTCAATTAAAAAAAAAGGAGATGTGGAGAGTCTGAAAGAGATAGACTGCGCTAATAGAAGCAGGACCCTCGTTAGTTGGACATGAACAGAAATCCATCACCACAGTCTGTACGATCTTCATCTTCTCCTCTCTGCACGACCTCTCTGTCTTACTCTACCTACAGTACACGAAGGGACAGGACACAAGGGAAAGGGCTTGAGAGACAGAGAGAGAGAGAGAGAGAGAGAGAGAGAGAGAGAGAGAGAGAGAGGAAGAGATTTAAGCTCCCATAAGGAAGAAGTGAGACTCTCAGCAGCCTGGTTAAATTACCTTGCAGGCAAGTGGCGAGACAAGTGCCAATGCACAGAGGAACTTGTTAAAGTCTCCCTTTAAGAGCAAACTGCTGGCTAATATACGACTATTGGGCCGTGGTCAAAAGTTCAGCCCGTGCATATGTAAAAAGGTAGCTGGAAGCCTGAGGCACAATCCTGGGGAAAATAATTGCCCTAAAATGCTGAAAGCATGCAGTCAGACGTGGGGCATGCTCCCTGTAAAGGGTCCACATGGAGGGGAGAGGAGAGGAGGGGAAGCTGATTGGACCACTGTGTTTCCAAATCCCCCTTTCTCATCAGCCCTCTCTCCAAATCATCACACAGCCATTAGACGTGTGCCACCAAGGCCAGACATCGCAGAAATGTCATGCAAAACATGGTAAAACAGCTGTCTGACAACACAAACAAAAAGGTTATGGCTGTCAAATGGGAAATGCACACGGAGGATAATATTGTAGTAAACACTTTTACACTTTACCTAGATATTTGACCTTGCGCAAGTACACACTGTAGTAATAATAATATTAATAATAATAGTAATAATAATAATAATAATAATAATAATAATAATAATAATAGGTTTTATATTATTGCTATATTATAGTGTTAATTAATATTAATAGTAATAATAATAATAATAAATAATGATGATGATAATAATAATAATAATAATAATTATTATTATTATTATATTTTAAAATGTTTAATTCATAATACATTTTTCTGGAGTATTTAATGTTGTCAGTAAAAATAGAGTTGGCGCAATACCACTTTTTTCCGATTCCAATATTGAATTCAATTCAATTTTATTTTATTTGTATAGCACTTTTAACAATGGACATTGTCTCAAAGCAACTTTACAGAAACATATAAACACAGGATACTGATTTATAGTGTGTGAGTTTATCCCTATTGAGTGAGCCAGTGGCGAGGAAAAACTCTCTAAGATGATATGAGGAAGAAACCTTGAGAGGAACCAGACTCAGAAGGGAACTCGTCCTCATCTGGGTGACAACAGATAGTGTGAAAGTAAAGGAAAGTTCATGATGGTTTTTACATGAAGTCTGTTTTGTTGAACTAATACACTGTTCACTAAAACCTTGAGTATCTGCACCGGTACCCATCCTATCTTTAAGGTTATTAATTTTTAAAGAAAAAATATGTTGTTTTTTTTCTACTGAAGCAGCTTTAAACACTTTCACACAAAAATCACTTACATCACAAAAAATATAACAACACAAGCATAAATATAGGATTAATAACAGCAATCCTAACAAAAAAAAAGAATATTCTTGGTGAATATTTCCCGTTCCAACAAATACATTTCTTTTCCGAATCTAATTCCAATCTTTGTCATTTGTTACATAAGCCGATATCCGATATGTTTTCTCCGATATCCAATCCATCCAATTTTTTGCTGGGTTTTTTTGTGTGTTTTTAATGGTTCTGCCACATTTCCGTATTAAGAAGGAGACAGGCATTATTATAACCAGTACTTGCCATTCTTTCATAGCTGTTAAGAACCATTTTCCATATCGAAATGACACCATCTCCATTCACTGTACAGATCTAACATGGTGTTAACGTCTGACTCTGGAACAACCGGCTCTACTTTCAGATAAGATTAAAGAAAGCAATCGGAAGAAAGATAGTTATTAGCCTGATATAATAAATTGCACTTCTGCTGTGTAGATGACTTTCTCAACTCAGCAAAAGCACATCTAAAAATCATACATCATGATATCAAAGGATGTGCTGAATTTAGAAATGTAATCCAAAGTATGTTTCTCTTCACAGGTTCCAGAAATGAAGGCAGCATTTCAGAGTGAGTACTTACGTCTCCTCGGGATCACATACATCTACTCGAGAGGATTTTATTTTGCAGTAGCAGTACCTGGATTGATTTTTCAAACAGAACAAACCTGGCACTGCTTCCTAGCTTTGTTTCTTATGTCAAGGATTTGCTCAGAAAACAATGCCCATTGTGTGTGGACCATCTGAAATGTCCTCTACAATCCACAAATTCTTACTTCTGTAAGCACACGTCATAGACTACAGTACATCACAGGCTGCCCCGTTCACATATTTGAACCGCTAAACAGGAGACGTTATTCGGTCCGATATGAATCTCCCA
Organism: Ameiurus melas; assembly: GCA_012411365.1. NCBI lineage: Eukaryota > Metazoa > Chordata > Actinopteri > Siluriformes > Ictaluridae > Ameiurus > Ameiurus melas. The sequence goes on along the minus strand of CM022764.1, from coordinate 18,068,979 downwards.
CAGCCTATTATAAAAAGACATGCTGCATTCGGGTTTAATATTGTTTCGAGCCTCTTCCTGCCAGCATTATGCTTATGTTTGCAACCTTGAACAGGTCTCTCAGGACCTCCGATGTGTTTGCAAGCAATTAAAAATCATACCGTCTTCATATCGGCATTGCCAATAAATAAAACAATAGCAGGTTTTATATTAAAGTTTTTGATATCTACAGTCAGGGCAGGTCAGCAGAGTGGAGCAGGGCAAACGCATTTGAACTAGGAAGATACGAGATAATGTTTTGGTTTAGAAGCGGGGCATTAACTGTGTCAAAATGAACATCAGCAAAAGATGGGAATTATTATCGATTGTCTTTTTCGTATGTGTTCTGAGATTTTATAATTAGTCGTTTTTACGATGTTATTTTCTTATTAATAATCTGATATTCCATCAAAGATATTATTGTGATCCAGCTAACATGAGAAGAAGGAGAATTTGGTATCGGCTATGAATCAACTGCTGCCTGCCTGCCTGCGTTGCTGTGCTAGAGGAGTGGACACAACCTCGAAATAAAATATAATCTTGTTCACTAAATGTTCCTGCACAACATACAAAGAATTTTTTTTATTATTATTATTTTTAAAGGGAAAGAAGCATGCATCACAAAAGTGTTCATATTTAAAACACAGCATATGTCAAATGCAATGTGTGGCCTAAAGCATACGATGACAGGAAGAAAGGGCCAGAGGCGTATGAGCAGCAGATATGGGTTATGATTTATGATGATGTTCGGTTTTATAGTTTGGCTCTCTAAGTGTGTGTGACTTCCAGCTTCTGGCTAAAAGATGGTCCGCAGGAAGAGCTACTCATCTGATTTATGCCACAATAAGCTATATGAGCCTGTCAGCTGCACACACACACACACACACACACACACATTCACACATGCATATGCACAGAGTCGGTCCAGGACACATCTCTGAAATCACACTGCAACGTAAACATAAAATAAAAATAAAAAAGAAAGAAAGAAAAGAAAGATGCAAGCATAGCCTGCTTCAGCACAAATGGCAATAATATATGTGTGTATGTATATGTATGTATGTATAAAAATATATATATATTTTTATACATACATATATATATATATATACATATATATATATATATATATATATATATATATATATATATATATATATATATATATATATATATATATATATATATACACACTTAAAGCTGCAGTACATAACTTTTTTTGTAGCATTAATAAATATCTACAACTCTGTTTTGGGTCACCCTGAAAAAGCTACATCAGTATTCACCAAAAGATTCACCATCATGTGGTGCTTTGGTGAGATTTTATTTATTTAATATTTAAATCATCCAGCTGGTATTAATGACGGCGTTGTGAGGCCACTTGCACTTGCAGCCATTTTGAGGCCATTTTGTCACTAGCAGCCATCAGATTGATCTGTACAGCCAACTGTTCTTCCATGAGTTACTTACAATCATATACTTCTACCATCGAGGTCTCTAAATTCACTAATCCCCCAAAATATGAGGATTCATCATGTTTCAGTCACTACAGCAAACACAGAGGAGTAACGTTAAGGTGTGCAAATATGTAGAGAAGCAGCCAGTCCTTACCATGGACTTGGTGAAGGGGCGTGCCAGATTGAAAAGGAAGGTCATGAGCCACCAGCTGCGGTGGATGGAAGTATACATCATGTTCCCAGGGTGCACAGCGTTGGAAGTGACCCCATGAGGAGAGAGGCGACGGTGCAGCTCATTGGAGAAAAGGATGTTGCAGAGCTTGGCCCTGTTGTAGGCCAGCATGGACCAGTACTCCTTCTGGGGTGGCGAGAGCAGAGTCAGGTCCATCTTTCCACAAGAGTCCAGCAGATCTGTGAACCTACAGCGACAGGAGACAAGACGAGACTGAAAATATTTGCAGCATGATTTGAATAGCCACCAACATGACTTATCTGAAACCTTTCACTCGTCTGTCATTTTTATAGTAATACTGTTGATTTCACGCTACACCTGTAAAATATTTACTCCAGTGTTTCACTGATGATGGTTATTCGTTTATTCTTTTTCACTTTCACTGATAAACCCTTCTAACTTACACTGATTTGACAATCCTGAAAAATAAAACACACTGCATTCAGGCTACAGGATAAGACAAACAGGGGCAATTAAATCAAGGATATCATATAATCAAGGCTGCAAGCGATGTTCACATTACAAGCTTCTATGCACAATTCCTCTCAGATCGGATCGGCCCATCTTGACGGTTCACATTCATAACTGTGACCCTGATGTGAACGAGAACGCACCTGTTCCCCTGAAATGCCCCGTTTGTGGACATTCATTTCTCAACTGCTTGACTACAGGACTCAGTTTTGGTAGGTTCTTTCTAGTTTTATTGTCCTCCATTGTCATTTTGCCAAGTTGCCAAGACCAGACAATGACAACGATAGCAATACACACATAGCCATTAGGAAAAAGTCACACAAATTCTGATCTGACCATTCCCTTTCATGTCACACGGCCACATACTGGATATCGATTCGATCTAGGATCACATATGGTTTATTTTTTATTATTATTAGTAGTAGTAGTATTGTTGTTGTTGTTATTCTTATTAACACTTATTCAATATTTTTTTCATGTACTATTTATTTTGTGTACAGAGCTTTGAGAGGTTGCGTTTAAAGGCATTCTATAAAATAAAGTTTATCATTATTATTTGCACATACAAAAGTGACTCAGGTCAAAATCAGATCTGTGTCACATTAAGGCAGAAATGTGGATTAGTGTTACTTTAACCTGGCAATGTGAACACAGCCCAAACCTCAGTTTCCATCAAACGCCATGCTATCAGAATCCTGATTAACATTCAAGGTTAACGTTCTGAAAGATCCTCTTACAAAAAGTTAGAGAAAATCTAACAGGGGGAAAAAAAAAAAAAAAAGCAGCAGCCAGGACTAGTGTTTAAACAAAAACTGAAAAAAAAAAAATCTTTGGCTAAGGCCTGCGTTTCCAGCACTGTTACAACCTGGCTTAGCTTAATGCAAATCAAAGCTGTGACATGATGTTGTTTAATTGGCTCCGAATGAGCTGTTAAACACCAGATGTTTGACAAGGCTTCATGAACACAAAGCTGTGTGTATATGTACGCGTGTGTGCGTGTGTGTGTGTGTGTGTGTGTGTGTGTGTGTCTGGTTAAAGCTTGGAGAGATGGTTTACTGTAAGAAATTCTCTCTCCCAAGGAGTTTATGTCTAATTGTTCCAGGCTCATCTCTCTCTTTAAACAGAGTCAACATTTACATTTTCACTAAAGCCATTATGCAGCAGCCAATCAAACTGTATCATTTGCTGTTGACAAGCCCCATGTGCCTATGTTGGGTTGTGGTTTGGCATGTTATATCTCTGGTTAATTAACGAACAACAGCTGCATGCTGGTTCTTTCCCGTACAAAACCTTTCTCCGCTGCTTCAGGCCCATAGCACCAGGCTCGTGTATGTGTAGTGACAAAGATGCGCATTCAGGGACACTGATTATGTCCATTCAATTCAAACACTATCTTTTGACACTCACTGTACCATCTTACACACATGCTCAGTCTCAGTTCTCTGATATAATGCTTTATGCACAAGAAACAAGTCACTTCATAGCTAAAGAAGACTAGGGGCAGCACCAAAAAAGACAAAGCTAGTAGGTAAAGACCACAGTGCAACAGAATCCTGGCTTACATGAAGAGGACGGAGGAGTAAGTGTGTTTGTAGCAGCATTTTCTTTCATCATATTATCAGTTTAATATTCATATCATATTATCCTTGTGGAAAAGTCCAGGGCCTGTCGGACGCTCTGTTCCCTAAGCCTCAGTGTAACACGGCAGATAAAGTCTTAAGTTTATTTTCCCAACGCTCAATACCCTTTTCCTTCTCTGCTTGACCCACCTGTCTAACCAGGTCAAGGTTTTAATCAGTGCCTAAGTACCAAAATGTCGTTTTCCCCAGGTCAAACGTCAAACCACTGAAGTGAAAATGGCTCGTATTAAAGCTAATGAATCAGTGTGAGCAGCGTAGAAGAGATCACAAGAACATTAAGGAATGTCTCATTTGAACTGCACACTGTGAGGGAAATGACCGTACAGTAGTAGTAGGTGTACGTCTAAGCTCAGTCAGCCTTTATCGTTAAGAGGTTAGGGGATGAGTAATGGTGGGAGATAAGAGTGAGAAGGATATCTGTGAAGGAGAAACATTGTTATTTTCTCTTCCTAAACAGTAACACGTCTTTGGACAACCTCTGTCCTCAAAATGATGCTCCTGCCATTATTTTGACCTTTCTCCATCACCCTCAAACTATTTTTAAGATTGGTGTCCCCGTCCCTGCCCAACCAATTCAGTATACTTATAGGAACCACCTCTCCACTCATGCATTCCACCACTGTACTACAGACACACTAATCTAGTGCTTAAACGCTGAAGCATTTCAGTAGGTTAGATCCATATATCCATCCATCTGTTTTCTGTACCAAGGGTCGTGAGGGAGTGTGCAGCCTATCCCAGGAAACTCTGGGCATAAGGAAAGGGCCTCCCTGGACGGGGTACCAACTCCAACTCCAAATTTGGAAAAGCCAATCAGCCTACAAGGCATGTCTTTGGACTCGGGGAGGAAACCGGAGTACCCGGAGTAAATGCCGAATCACGGAGAGAGCATGCAAACTCCGCACGCACAGGGTAGAGGTGAGTGAGTAGGTTAGATCAATCACGGCAATACTATTCGATTTTATTCATACTTCACCAGGAAGGTACGTGAAACAAGACTTTGTTAAAATGCAAAATCAGAATATACAGTGGTGTGAAAAAGTGTTTGCCCCCTTCCTCATTTCCTGTTCCTTTGCATGTTTGTCACACTTAAGTGTTTTGGAACATCAAACCAATTTAAACAATAGTCAAGGACAACACAAGTAAACACAAAATGCAATTTGTAAATTAAGGTGTTTATTATTAAAGGTGAAAAAAACCAAACCATCATGACCCTGTGAAAAAAGTGATTGCCCCCTTGTTAAAAACATACTATAACTGTGGTTGTCCACACCTGAGTTCAATTTCTCTAGCCACACCCAGGCCTGATTATTGCCACACCTGTTCACAATCAAGGCATCACTTAAATAGGAGCTTTTGACACAGTAAGGTCCACCAGAAGATCCTTAAAAGCTACACATCATGCCGAGACCCAAAGAAATTCAGGAACAATTGAGAAAGAAAGTAATTGAGATCTATCAGTCTGGAAAGGGTTATAAAGCCATTTCCAAAGCTTTGGGAATCCAGCGAACCACAGTGAGAGCCATTATCCACAAATGGCGAAGACATGGAACAGTGGTGAACCTTCCCAGGAGTGGCCGGCCCCAAAATTACCCCAAGAGCGCAGCGACGACTCATCCAAGAGGTCACAAAAGACCCCACAACAACGTCCAAAGAACTGCAGGCCTCACTTGCCTCAGTTAAGGTCAGCGTTCATGCCTCCACCATCAGGAAAAGACTGGGCAAAATGGCCTGTATGGCAGAGTTCCAAGGAGAAAACCACTGCTGAGCAAAAAGAACATCAAAGCTCGCCTCAATTTCTCCACAACACATCTTGATGATCCCCAAGACTTTTGGGACAACATTCTGTGGACCGATGAGACAAAAGAGGAACTCTTTGGAAGGTGTGTGTCCAAGTATATCTGGCATAGAAGGAACACTGCATTTCATAAAAAGAACATTATACCAACAGTAAAATATGGTGGTGGTAGTGTGATGGTCTGGGGCTGTTTTGCTGCTTCAGGACCTGGAAGACTTGCCGTGATAAAAGGAACTATGAATTCTGCGGTCTACCAAGAGATCCTGAAGGAGAATGTCCGACCATCTGTTCGTGTACTCGCTGAAACGAACTTGGGTTCTGCAGCAGGACAATGATCCTAAACACACCAGCAAGTCCACCACCGAATGGCTGAAGAAAAACAAAATGAAGACTTTGGAGTGGCCTAGCCAAAGTCCTGACCTGAATCCTATTGAGATGTTGTGGTATGACCTTAAAAAGCGCCGTTCATGCTCGAAAACCCTCTAATGTAACTGAATTAGGACAATTCTGCAAAGATGAGGGCCAAAATTCCTCCAGGACGCTGTAAAAGCCTCATTGCATGTTATCGCAAACGCTTGGTTGCAGTTGTTGCTGCTAAGGGTGGCCCAACCAGTTATTAGGTTTAGGGGCAATCACTTTTTACACACAGGGCCATGATGGTTTGGATTTTTTTCACCTTTAATAATAAACACCTTCATTTACAAATTGCATTTTGTGTTTACTTGTGTTGTCCTTGACTATTGTTTAAATTGGTTTGATGTTCCGAAACACTTAAGTGTGACAAACATGCAAAGGAACAGGAAATGAGGAAGGGGGCAAACACTTTTTCACACCACTGTAAGTGTATGTCCAAGTTGAAGTCAGCTGTTACATGTATGTTTAGTTACTGAGCATCAGCAATATGTGTAAGTAAATCCACCAACCACTTTACATCTCCAAATCTCAATGTTTCTACTCCCTTCTGCTTCACTCACTTGTCTGACTGAGTACTCAGTACAAAAGCTTTGCAAATTATATCATATATTGGCAAAGGGCAATGGTAAAATGACTGATTGCGAAATGACACCTATTAAAGTCATATTATACACGTCATAATTTCTTTCCATGCTGGATTTAAGGATTTAGCTTGTTCAGGCCGTGAAAGTGGGAAGAGAGGGTACAGGAAGTTCTGACCTGTGAGATTCAGAGGACAGCACCACCACACGGGCAGGAGCCGAACGCCCCAGCACGTTCTGCAGCAGCTGCACCAGGTAGAAGTGGCCCAGATGGCAGATCTGGAAGGTAGACTCCAACCCGTCCTCCGTCAATCGCCATGGCTGCGTACACACCGCCGCATTACACACCAGGATGTGCAGGGGCCTACACACACACACACACACACACACACACACACAAGAGACACAGCACACACTTTACAATTAACACTCCCATACAGTATGACATTTGTTTAAATTGTTCCGGACAAAAAAGGAAGCACATCCCCTACATGAGAAATAATGAGTTAAACAACATAACAGCTGATCAGAATTATTTCCCCTATTTTTGCATCGTGATATTCGTGGAACCCAGAGTTAGCGGTCAAAAATAGCAAGTTTAAAAATAACCCAGTTCCCTGAAAACAGCACAGGATGTGCAGTGCTGTTATGGTGGAAACAGAGAGAGGGAAAACAGCACAAGAGGGGAGAAAGGTGAAAGAGGTAGGACAATGGCTGAGAAAGGCGAGAGAGGAAGGCAGCGGGTGCGAGAAAGCAGCTAATGGTGTCAGCTGACATCTGGGCTGGAATCCAGCTGGAGCTGCAACCACTCTGTAGGATCAGCTAAATCAGCTTGAAGAAAGGTGAGAGCTACTTCACAGAGGCATCTTAGGACATCTCTTTTCCCCTTATGTCCTCAGATGAGTACATTAATGTCTGAGATTTGGGGAATTAAAGCTGAAATACGTACGTCATCGGACAGCTGCACAATTCTCGATGAAACAGGAATCCCTTTTTTTTTTTTTTTTAACTTAGCTTAGAACGGATATGATTCTCAATCGTGACTCCTTGACCATTTCTGTTAGGAACAACAGGCATTTGTATAAAATGCTAACATTATGAAACCAGTGTTCAGGGTTTGTTTTGTAGAGTAAAGTTTAGCTTAGCTTCCTAACACACCTGGACTGTCAAGTTTATATCATAACATGGGACATGTTGGCTCAGATTTTCTACTTTAAATGAGGTACAAGTGAAAGCTTGGAATACATAAAACTAGATTATGTCAACAATTCATTCAGAACATGCTTCGATTAACTGTTTATCAGTAGATGATGCAATTCTATATTGCCATCCATGAATGAGGCTGAAAACAAAAGCGCCAAGATGCTGATCTCTTTCAAAATGTCGCAGGAGCAGAACTGTTTGATAGACGAGTAAGATTCTCACAGTTCTGAACAACTACAAATTCTCAAAGCTTTTCTGAAGGCTGTTCTGCGCTGTTCTCAGAATCACTCCAACACATAAACCAACAGATGACTAAAACAAGGTCATCCCACATACTAGTACGTCTGTCAATCTTGAAAAAGCGTTCTGAAAAGTTCTAATCGCTAGAAGATCCTTGCCTTTGACAGAGTCGCTCCACTGGTCTTGAACCCTTGGTGGCGCCGCAGAACAATCTGAATCCACCCCACCAATTTTTAATTTCTTCCATTAGAATTAATTATGAGAGCCAGAGGCAATTTGTGTACTCTGTGTTTAAAACTGCCTGCACTATTAATTAAAAACTGGTTGCTGGAAAATTAATGGAGGAATTGTTATTCACCAACTATAATGAGCTTTCCCTATGACATTAAAAAAAGGAATGCATGATGCGTTTCCCCCCAGGTTCAGAGAGGAAACACCAGCGTCTGCATCAGCGCACCAGCAAGGGGATGTAGGAAGTGTGCACAGTACAGTATCATAGCAAACCAAGCAATGCCTTGCAAATGATTGCTAAAATGGGCTGGAAGCATGATCGAGGATATAAATCCCTAAAATCAGCTCTGCTATTCATTTCTAAATGTGTGGCAGCCTGGGGAAACAATTTTATTTAAAAAAAGTTTTTTACCTTTTCTACTATATATAGTTCTTAAAACTACAGACTTTTAAAGATTACATTCTGTATAGCACATAGCTATTCAGCAACTAGATCAACGCCTGACAATCCCTGTGTGAGAAATCACACCCCACTAGAAAGGTTGAAGTCATGAATGCAGATTGATTTTTAATTTGTTAAACTTTCTCCTTACCCAGCGTGATCTTTGCAGGAAGACAGCCTAAGCAAGATTAAAAAGGAAATAAAACATTCCCACGTTGTGTTGGTGGAATATATTATTGTTTGTTAATGTTGAGCTGCCAAACTATAACCCATTTTTGTATTTTTTGTCCGTTTGCCAGAAATCACACACAGCAACCACAATATTCCTAGACCACATATAAGGGAGAGGCAGGTAACTGTTCAACAGCATTGGGAACTTCTTTTTAATCTCTTTAAGAGTGATTAACAGAAAGTAGAGGTCGACCGATGGATCGGTGTTACTGATTAATCGGCACTGATAACCGTTGCTGATTATTGGCAAAAATCCACACTGATCGATTTTCCCGGTTGCGTCCATTGCGTAGAGGCTGAGAAGGGTCCGCTGTCATTATACAGTACAAGAGCGGCCTCTAGAGGCGAAATAAAAACCATCACTGACAAATTTTGTTGTGACATTTGAAGTGTTTTTTTGAGTCATTTTGGAGGTCTCTATTGTTATTTGTTATTTGGAGCATTACTTTTTTGGTTCAGTTTGAATGCATCTCTTTTGTTTACATTAATATTTACTCATAGCTAATATATATTAAACTTTATATATTTAGTTCATTTTAAAAACTACAGTATATTTTCATGATACTGTCAGTACTGTTTATTTTTGTAATAAAGTTCAGCAATATTTGACTTTGAGTGTTCTGTTTTCATTCAGAACCAACTTCAAGAACTATCGCTTGATTAATCGGTTATCGGGAGGTGCCGCCCAACTTAGTGGTATCTGTAGAATCCACTATCGGTCGACCTCTAACAGAAACGGCACATATACAAATATAAAGAGTGACTCTAAGGAGTAGCGACCCCTTCTAAAATAAAACACAGCTACCTGAAGGTGGGCCCTCGCACCCACTGACTGACATGCATGCACAGATTCGACAGGAGATTTAATGAAGCATGATGCCAGAGGAGGGGATGATTGGACTTCTCAGTGAATACTATAAAACTTTATGACTTTCACGCTTTGGTCGAAAGGCACGTAATGGAAGAAGAACATGTTTGCAATTACCACTGAACTGCAGAACGTTTGATCCCATGGGCAGCACATACACAAGACAACAGCAGCGCCAGACACCATTTACAATAAGATGATTCATATTGATTTATTTCTAAATAAAACCTCGATCTTATCACAACATGCTTAACATGAAATATTTATCCACCATGTTCGAGAGTAGCGTTTCCTGTAAGCATCTGGGTCAAAAGAGAAGGGAAAAGACAATGAAAGCCCCGTAATGATGATGACAGGGAAAAGCTTCAGAGGGCAGGTATCAGGATCAGTTCCTACAGTAGAACATCCCCCACCCCAAGTTTCATATATGAGGTGGCTGATTGAATGAGCCTCGGTGGGAGAGAGGACCACGTATTGCTGTTTGCCCCATAAACTCAGGCTAATTCTCCTGGTGTGTGGCCTGTGATTTAACAACATGCCTTTACAGCAGCCTCACTCTCTTAATACAGCTCCCTGCCAGGTCTGTCCTCATAAGCAAAAAGCTAACAAACGGCTTTAATAGGCAAGCCCACATAATGTAAAAACTCCCTTTAAACTTATTAACGCGATCGAGGGGGTCTGCCGCAGATGTGCAATTTACATGCTGGGCTAGCGGGGGCGGTAACGAGGGAGCAGGGAGAAATAATCCTACATATTTACTTTAAAAGAACCCCCAGGGCATGACCTTTGACCTGAGAATAATCTCCCCACATAAAAGAGAGATTACCTTTTCTCCCTCTACTCTGGCCACCTACTATTAAGGGGCTCTGTTTATGATCTACACAAAGGGCTGGTGTAGCAGAGCACAGATTTAAAATACACACAGACGTGCGCACACACTTTTCTTTTTCTTTTTTACAGTAAGGGCTAAATTAGATTGCATCCCTGACTTGGCAGTTGATATTCAGAGCTCATCAAGGTAATAATGTTACTATGGAGGGGCATCTAATACACAAGCAAAGAGTGATATGGGGGAGGAGTCTGTGCCCAAAAATGGAGGACATTCCACTGTATGTTTGAGATAATAAAACATCATGTACAAAAAGGTTTACTGGAACAGGAACGACATTGTCCCAAAGTTAATTACACAGAAGAAGCGAAAAAAAAAAATGCATAAATGTGCATGTAACGTGATTTTTTTTCCCGACCCGTGCAAATCGCTATACGGTTCGTCCAGAACGATCGCCTAAAAAGACAGGAATGTGAGAATTTATACCATTTCAGCTTTATATAGGGAAGGTGTAATAGTCGGGAACTGCTTGCTGGCAGAGGCAATGATGAACATTATGGTGGATTTCTAGGTGATTCCTTAGTAACGTATATTGAACAGAAAAATATGATGTTTTAAAATGTTTTCAATATAATCCTTTTACAAATCGATTATCTATTTTCCACATGGCCGATATTTTTTACTGCTCTGCTGCTGCTCAAAGCGTTTACTAGCATACTTACTATCATGTTCCATTTAGGAGCTCCTACGCAAAATACATAAAGGTAGGCAGGTCCGCCAATGTATTATAATCAGAGTAAACGTCAATGGCTATCGTGGCAGTGTAATATTGTGTAGAGATGATTAAATCATTCCACCAGACAAGCCTAGTGTTTAATATACTGAGGAGAAGAAAGAGAACAAGAGAAAGAAATGTTTGAGAAAAGTATAGATTGCATTTCATTAACTAGTACTGTGTGTAATTGCTGGAAGCAGAAATGGGGGGTGGGAGGCACCTTCGCCAGCTGCCTGCTGCCATTCACACCTCAGCAGCTTCCTATTCTGATGCGAAATAATCTACTCTTGTGTGTGCACCATGGCTTAGTATTTATCTGCGTTGTGTGTGCAGAGATTGAATGTTCTCCCTGTGCGGCGGGGGTTTCATCCGGGTATTCCAGTTTCCTCCCCCAGTCCAAAGACATATAGGCTGACTGGCATGTCCAAATTGTCCGTAGTGTAGGAACGGGTGTGAGAATGTGTATGTGATTGTGCCCTGTGGACAGGCACCCCTTCCAAGGTGTACCCCGCCTTGTGCCGTATGTTCCCTGGGATTGATGCCCCATGCACCAGGTTCCCCGATACCATGTAGGATAAGCAGTATAGAAAATGGATGGATGGATTAATCTATACTTCTTCCTCTGGGGGACACACACAAGCCCACAACTAACAAAGAAAAACAATCTTAATAGAAAAGAAAAATGATGCTCCATCATTTGAAACCTGAGAACAGATCATGGGGGTTCAAGTGCAGTGGGTGTGGCTGACAAGTATAATATGTGAGCTATATGACATAGCACTACTCCCTCTCTGAGGATCAAAATCCTGAAACGGATACGGTCTGTACCTTTTTGATAAATGAGTGTAATAAAGATCAAAGCGAGAACGAACATTTATATTCTATTCACTCATACACTGCATTTAGTATTCACCAAAGTAATGAAGGCTATGTGTGCATATGTGCAGTTCAGGTGAGCAGCAGGAACGTGAGCCCATGCTGGAGCCTCAGCTGTACTTGGGCCTGCATATGTGTCAGGACATGTTTGAACCCCATCTCCACACTCTCTGTGGGTCACTGGGCCAAGTAAATGATTTGGGTCCCAAATGGCCTTGGACTAATGGGCTAATCTTTCTCTCTTATTAAATGCCATCAGCTTCCATTAAAGCAGCCAGAGAGCTGATCTTAGTGAAGGACTGTAGCAAAGAGAAGCAAGAAATGTGCAAGAGCCAAGGCTGTCACTACCTTCACTCAGCTCTGACAGAGGAGAGAAACCACACTAGAACAGACACATCCACCACAGAAAAGCAGTATGGCATGAGTCGAGTCAGTTTCTCATCAAATACTGTAAATTCAGCTCACTCATCATTTCATTCCAGTCCATTCTCCTTTTGGGTCACTTTCCACAAGAGCATTCTGAGAGTGCGCCAAATGACCAATACGGCCTCATTAAGGTTTGAACTGCACAGTGCGTGTTGGGTGTGTGGTAAGATGGCGAGGTGGGGGAGAGAGGAAGAGGCTGGGGGAGAGGGTGACGGTCACCTCCAGGCCTCTGGCTGCTGACCAAGCGGCTGCTACAGGCAACAGTGTCCTGCCTGAGGGGCTGCCTGGGGCCAGATGAGCCCTGCAATCCCCTGAGAGCCTGGAACGAAAGATACCGCAACCACAACTACCAGCAGTCACCTCTACCACATTCTCTCCCTATGTTAGAGCTCTTGAGGAAGAAGAGTAAGGAAAATGCAGGAGGTCCACATAAGAGAAACACCTCAGTAGAGCAGGGATGGGATGATCCCAGAAGCATCTGGAACAGCTGAGGTGGCAGTTCACTTGGCTGCAACAAGCTATAGCACCAACACTGTCAGAGAAATATCATGACCCAGGGAATCATGGAATAGAATTCAATTCTCGCAAAAATATCTAAATAAAATCTCATGTCCTGTATATCGACAAATAGAGAGCACCCTGTATTTGTAGTTGTTCATATTCATACTAAGTGTGTAACATGGTGCAGAATAATTAACTTAGGGCTTATGAACTGATAAATCCTGAACACTGCAGTTTGGTATCAAGTGATGCAATGACTAAAGCTAAAAACACACCAATATTACCATGTTTACAAAATAAAACAAACAAAACAAAAACTCTGTAGATTGTCACAAAATTGTCTTGTTCCATTACTTTAGCTGGGGGGCAAGCATTGTGCGCTTTTTCTTTTCTTTACACTGCCTGTCTTTGAGAGCCAATGTCACTATTCCTTTGCCTTCCGTCATGTAATGTAACTTCATGAAAGCCATGCCAGTAATTGATTTAACTGGGGGACTGTGAAGGACTTCAAAATCTGTGGAGATGAGATTGATGGAATTATGCAGTAAGGTTGAGATACTTATTTATTGACCAGGGAGTGGGGAGGGGAAGCTTATGATGAGAGAGGCTGGACCTTTTGGCCTTGTGCTGATTTGATAGCTCGGTAATGGAGTCAGGGAAAGGAAGCAAGTGAGTTTGGTGGGGTCAGGCTCTAGCCCAGGACTCAGACCACTGCTCAAATGGAGCTAATGGCTCTCTGGAAAAAGCCTGGCTAAACCCCCAAGACCGCAGTATTTTATGTGCAGGACTCTCTTTAGGATGAAGGGATGCATTAATGCTTTTAATAAAAAAAAAAAAATTGTATTTAAATCAGTGAGACAATGCGCTGCTGATGACAAACAGAATGAAATCAAAATTTTAAAAAGACTACGATAAGGTTGACAGAATATAAATCCAAACTGTGTTTCAAATTAAAACATATTATTGAACAAAAAAACTTGAACCGATTTACTTACAGTTTCTTTGCTTTGAATGCCTCTGCAAACTCTCGGACACTTCTCAATGAGGCCAAGTCCAGGGTCATGGCTTCAACACGAGCTTTGTGCTGGATGGAGAGAGAGAGCACAGAAACATACAGCATCTTAAGCATCCATCAAAAGATACAGAATCTTTATCATTCATCATTACATGCACTAAGCCAAAGGCCACCAGTTACAGTTCTTCAGACATTTCCCACCTGTGCATTACTCTACGTGCTATACAGCAGTGAGGCTTTAGCCACTGATATACTGACATGCCCACATTTAAATCAACTCTCTATCCGCTACAATAAATCAGGAATGCATTTCCACCAGGAAGAGTTGGACAGTCTGCGGCTGGATAGCATCTCCATAGGCTTTTTATGGCACTTTTATGATTCCCCACACTCACCGTATTGAATCCATTCAGTATTTACATTAAGTGAGCACTGAGGTCTTGCAGAAACCTGTGCTCTTATGAAGTCTGTAATGGCATATAGAATAGGCTCGCAGGGATAAATAATGGATGAAAAAGGCCAAATCTGCAATAATGGTGCCGCTCAGCACTAGCTTTTAAGTTTACCTTTGATCGCTCTGTAACACAATCAATAAGAAGAAAGGTATACAAATCACTCCAAAAGATATAATCATACACTGAGTGGTCACAGGTCAAACACAGGTCCCCTGAGGTTAAAAAAATGTTGTGGATTACCGGTTTCACGATAAACCACAATTAAATTCCCAAATGGTTAGTATTACCATGTCACATTTAATTATCATTAAAACCATGTGCAATTATTATGATTCGTAAAACTCGCGGTATATGCTGTCCACGAACACCCAGCATGAAGGCGCAGCGTGCAACATTGTTTTTTGAGCGTAAAAACGGACACTACAGTTAAATACTGAGTGTGTCTGCTCAATTCAGCATGAGTCCAATGACTCTGAGTCACAGCACAGATCAGCAGGGGTCAGATTTCATTCCTGAAAGGAAGTGTGAGGCGAGCTGACTGACAGGAAGTGTGAGGCGAAGTGACTGACGGGAAGAGTGAGGTGAGCTGACTGACAGGAAGAGTGAGGCAAGCTGAGTGACAGGAAGAGTGAGGTGAGCTGACTGAGAGGAAGAGTGAGGGGAAGTGACTGACGGGAAGAGTGAGGTGAGCTGACTGACGGGAAGAGTGAGGCGAGCTGACTGACGGGAAGAGTGAGGCGAGCTGACTGACAGGAAGAGTGAGGGGAAGTGACTGACGGGAAGAGTGAGGTGAGCTGACTGACAGGAAGAGTGAGGCAAGCTGACTGACAGGAAGAGTGAGGCGAGCTGACTGACGGGAAGAGTGAGGCGAGCTGACTGACGGGAAGAGTGAGGCGAGCTGACTGACGGGAAGAGTGAGGGGAAGTGACTGACGGGAAGAGTGAGGCGAGCCGACTGACGGGAAGAGTGAGGCGAGCCGACTGACGGGAAGAGTGAGGCGAGCCGACTGACGGGAAGAGTGAGGCGAGCTGACTGACAGGAAGAGTGAGGAGAGCTGACTGACAGGAAGAGTGAGGAGAAGTGACTGACAGGAAGAGTGAGGGGAGCTGACTGACAGGAAGAGTGAGGGGAAGTGACTGACAGGCAGAGTGAGGGGAAGTGACTGACAGGCAGAGTGAGGGGAAGTGACTGACAGGAAGAGTGAGGAGAGCTGACTGACAGGAAGAGTGAGGCGAGCTGACTGACGGGAAGAGTGAGGGGAAGTGACTGACAGGAAGAGTGAGGTGAGGTGACTGACAGGAAGAGTGAGGCGAGCTGACTGACGGGAAGAGTGAGGCGAGCCGACTGACGGGAAGAGTGAGGGGAAGTGACTGACAGGAAGAGTGAGGTGAGCTGACTGACAGGAAGAGTGAGGTGAGCTGACTGACAGGAAGAGTGAGGAGAGCTGACTGACAGGAAGAGTGAGGAGAGCTGACTGACAGGCAGAGTGAGGGGAAGTGACTGACAGGAAGAGTGAGGAGAGCTGACTGACAGGAAGAGTGAGGCGAGCTGACTGACGGAAGAGTGAGGGGAAGTGACTGACAGGAAGAGTGAGGGGAAGTGACTGACAGGAAGAGTAGGGCGGAAGTGACTGACAGGAAGAGTGAGGCGAGCTGACTGACAGGAAGAGTGAGGAGAGCTGACTGACAGGAAGAGTGAGGCGAAGTGACTGACAGGAAGAGTGAGGCGAAGTGACTGACAGGAAGAGTGAGAGCTGACTGACAGGAAGAGTGAGGAGAGCTGACTGACAGGAAGAGTGAGGAGAGCTGACTGACAGGAAGAGTGAGGAGAGCTGACTGACAGGAGGAGTGAGGAGAAGTGACTGACAGGAAGAGTGAGGCGAAGTGACTGACAGGAAGAGTGAGGAGAGGTGACTGACAAGACGATGGTGGAAGATTTGGTTTAATATAAGCGAGTTTGTCATTGTACTGTTTTGTTGTTTTCCATTAAGAATGATAATGAACCCACCACCAAGCAATTGCCCCCCGAATTGCCGCTAATTCGAAAGAGAAAGTGAAGTGCGCACGGCCTCATGGGCATTCAGAAGCGATTTAAAAGCGAGGGGGGAAAGAGGAAAAATTACCAACGAAGAGCCAAAGCCCCCTTTCACAGCAACATTCTTTTGGCAAGCTCTTCAGACAGGGTTACCATCTTCTATTAATTTTCCCTCAGCAATTATATAAAACCCAAAATATGACCACACTTCGGATTTGGTCCTCTTGGAAGGTTGGAAATTCTCCGGAGCGCTGTCACTGCCTTCCTAAATGAGTGCTGCAAACCTAGTGATGACCATCCATCACTTCATAGTCAAATATAAAACCTGTTTAAATTATTTCCAAGTGTGAATCAGTACCTCTTGTACGTTTTCAGCACATTTTAACAATTCCGAGATAATACCGATAACCATGATATGAAATTTTCATACCGTGACAGCTCTATTGTGTATACATGCCACATGCAGCACTCCTCAATATGCTGGGATTTTCCATGGGCATTCCATCATATGCTGAGAAGCAGCACTGTACAGTAAAATGATCCATTCACCCATCCATTTTTTTCATACTGCTTGTCTTACACAGGGTGGCGGGGAGCCTGGAGCCTATTCCAAGGAACTCGGTAGGGAACACCCTGGAAAGGGTGCCAACAAGGCACAATCGCACACAAAATCACACACTATGGGCAATTTCGAAATGCCAAGTCAGCCTACAATGCATGACTTTGGACTGGAGGAGGAAACCGGAGTACCCAGAGGAAACCCCCGAAGCACAGGCAGAGTACACAAACTCTGCGCACACAGGACAGAAGCGGGATTTGAGCCCCCATCCCAGGAGATCTGAGAAAAATGAGCTCTTCACTAAGCCACTGTGCCCTCCAGCCAGTAAAATACTGTTCCTTCATTTTTTATTTTTGGTTGAGATTTTTTTCTAAAATCAGCTTGATGCCAGTTTAGCAGGTTCAGTCTTGACTCCGGCAGCATCTGTGATAAGGGAGTTGGTTGATGAATGAGCATCTGAACTCTGCTCATATTAGAGTGGGCTTAAGAGACACAGGGCATTTTAATCATGCCACATACAGTACAGTAGCAGGTTAACAGACACAAAAAAACCCAAACTCAGCACTTCCTGCGCATCGATGAGCCGTCTGTCAGCCAGTAACTAGCACTAATCAAGTAGACTGCAATTAGTTCTTTATACCACCCTGTAAGTGTACAGCGCCATGAGGACGCCAACACCATCAGGTCTGTTCATACACACAGGCTCCAACCCTCATTAAAATATAAGCAGATACAAAAGAGCTGTCCAGCAAATTTTGGATATAATTGCTTTATACAGTGCAGATTATCAGATAACTCTTGACTGGAGCCAGGTACAGAGGTATCTGGCACTCTCAACAGAATGTCAGATCTCACAACTGAGAGATGATAGGGAGTTCTGCCTCACGTTCTTTCAATGTTTGAAGCATCTGCTAGGCGAGCAAGTCTCTTTTTTTAGCTGTAGTCAGTGGTGCACCGGACTAGAACTGTTAGAGAGGACGTTTATGAGCTTAAGATAGTTACGAGGTTTTGAAATCCATAGACAGCATGAGGCACACCGAGCAGAGGTAACCCAGCCACATGCTTTGTGTTGACTGGACATCCTCAGTGCCTGCCAGGCTCAGAACATAATATCGCACCACGGTCTCTACGGACACCCAGATCCGATACTAAGCTTTGGTATCAAGACAAATACTGGCTTGAAACCCTAGAGTAGTGTCAGAATACTTAGCAATGGGTTGGCACCCTGTCCAGGATGTTCCCCAGGATAGGCTCCAGGCTTCCCAACAACCCTGTACAGGATAAGCGGTATGGAACATGGACGGTTGGATGGATGGATGGAGATTGGTGCAGCTCTACTATTTACTAAAATATTGTGTAATTAAGGTGATATAAGCATGGGAGGCTGTGTGTATGTGTGTTAGGTAACAAACCAAAACAAATGAAATGTTAGACACTTTAGACACTTAGAGGAAGGCTTCTGTAAATATGCTGATGGACATAAAAATGTTTCAAAGTCGAGCATCAAGCCTGAGGCCTCTTCTTAAACAAGAGTGACGGATTAAAAAAAGATCACCATTTGATCAGACTAATGACTGGAAAAAGAAATGTAGATGCAATGCATGTATGACTTATTTTAAGTCAGGCTTCAGTAGCCATGCTTGTCAGGCCTTACTGTGTGAACACTGCAGCACAAGAAACAACAGCTGGTGAGAAACACACAGCACAGACATGAAGACTAATGACTAAATGACTAAGACAACTGTTTTCCATAAGCGGAGTGAGACGCTGTAAGATGCACGGTACGAAACTGGGGCACAAGTTTGGTACGAATGCTATCTCCGGTTTCATGACGCTTCCAATTTTCGGGATTTCAAGGTTGTCTTTAAATAGCTTACCGGAAAAGATAAAGGCACTTACCCAAAGCTCCCTCCCTACTCTTCCCTTCACTTTCCCCCTCACTCTATGACTCGCTCCATCTCTCCATTTCTCTCATTAACTCGCCACCGCTATCCATTAGCTGAACCGATTAAGAATACATGCACTCCATGGTTTCCTTTTCCTTACGGTCTTCACAGAGCACAAGCAATCAACAGAGCACAGAACAGAGTAGCAGACTGTCGTTGATAAATTACCCGTCCCCTCTGAAAACCATTTATCTATTTGGGGCCGTGTGTGATAGGGACCTTGTCAGTGCTGCGCACTCCGCTCTCCCTGCTTCTCCATTCAAAACCTAAATCATATGAAATAGAACATTTCCATATAACAAATATGCACAGGTGGAGCTGCCAGCCTGCTCTACTGTGTTTGAGGTAGCATGAAGCATTGGGGGCCACGGTCACATAGAGCAGACAAATGGCCCGGAGAAAGACCATTCTTCATCAGAGAGCACGAAAGAGAGAGAGAGAGAATAGAAGAGAAAGAAAGAAGAGAACAAACTAGACAGATGATAACTAAAAGAAACGGAAGGATGGAACAAAAAGACAACGCTGGATTTCCTCACCCTCTCTGGGATTGGGAATATGGAAGTTCTTCCAGCTGGGCTGTCCTGCTCAGTCCCACAGGAGCCCTGTCAACTCAGATAACCACAAAAACGTGTTCCGCCTGCCGCTATCCGCCTCTACGCTGTCCATTAGTTATGCCTGCTATCTATTCTGGAGCATCGGTCTCCCATGTCTGCAGATTGCGAGACTAACAGTACATGACACGCAGAAATAAAGCAGATGTCTGGGAACAAGTGCTGGCAAAAGACTAGTTACCCGCGAACACCACGTCCTGCATTCGCACGTCAGTAGTAGCACAATGTTCGAGTTTGATGTTGGAGCTAGGAGTGAATTGGATAAACTGTCCAGACACATTGTCCATCGATGGCACTAAAACCTTCTCGGCAGCAACGACCAAGAGAAATATTTGAGAATGGCATCGCGCGCTACAGTATGCCACATCACTCGCAGTCGTTTCACGACGATCATAAAACTAGAATGCATTATGGCCTCTGCTTGAAAATAAGAAGCATTTACCGAGTGCTGCGTATCTCGACACTTTCCACACCACCACGGGAGGAGGCGGTAAACGTCTCCATATACTCCAGCTTTAGCCACAGCTCAGCTCTGAGGGAGATGAATTGGTTTGGTGGGAGTTAGCAGCTGAAATAGCACTCGCAAATGATTTGATAAATGCGAGATGGAGAGGCGACAAACAGGTTTATTTTTACAGTAATGGCACCGAAGGCCTCAGGGCGCTTCCTGTGTCTCCGTCACCCCCACCGGAGGGCAGCGTGATTTATCGTACGCTTGATGAAGAGGAAAGCTGAGAAATGGGATGGGACTAGGACAGCGAACGAAGGAGGACTGAATTCGACAAGGCGCCGACGTCCCTAAAGTCGGCAGGCTCCAAAAACAAATATGCTTTTTCATTAAGACTCGAGAAGACAGGTTGAATTTGAGACAGTCCTAAACAAGCAATCAGGGCAGATAAAAGAAACGGAAGGGCAGACACATACTCAAGATTATACTGTATATGGATCTATCCAACCTTTTATACAGGGATCAAAACTGGGAATTCCACTGATATACCAGATATTACTAACACAAAATAAGACAATAACAAAAATTGAGCGGAACTATTTTCTTTCCATTTGTCCAATATTTCTGGGAAACAAGATATTAGTATCGCGTGTATTGAACGGCATTTCTGCAGAGTTATCAATTTATAAAAACACAACCATGCATGAATGTCAGCTGCGTAGTCTGTTACCACCCGTAAGAGTAGCGCAAATCTCCACTTCATCAGTAGTAATTGATATAATACTTAAACAGTATCAGAAAAAAAAAAGAAAAAACGATGGTAGATGGAACACAATGGATTTCCCCCCCAAAAAAGAGGAAGAGTGAGCAGTCTGAATGCCTGCTTTCCTCTGCAGATTGAAGTCTTGTGATGAAAATAAAGTTTATTGCCTGGAAAGAGGAGGGGAAAAAGCATGTAGAAGCATTAAAGCGACAGAGGTGAACAATTAGACAGATGGCCAGGTTTCAGAGGAAGGAGCAAAAATAAAATGAGAGAGGGAGAGAGTGAGGGGGGGGGGTGAGATAGAGGAACACATGAACGGAATCATTCAAGAATTTTACGAGGAGCCTGACAAGCCCGCATCTCTTCAAGGGCACGGCAGGAAAGAGCTCGCAGGTTTCCTCTGAGAAACTTTCTGCTAAATGCTGAGTGTGCAGATACACAGAGAGCAAAGATCAGCACCGGGCCAAAGACTCTGAGCATTACAGTTAGCCCGAGATGGTGACCCCACAGCACTTAAAGTAGGAATGGAGGAAGTGTATCTTCATACAATGCGCAAACTGTCAAACTGTGCTGTGGTAATATTATCTTTTACAAATTTGAATGTAACATTTTGAGTTGCAGGACACGGTGACTTAGTGGTTAGCTCGGATGCCTCGCAGCTCTGGGGTTGGGGATTTGGATCTCGCCTCTCCCTTGTGTGTTTGCACATTCTCCCCGTGCTTCGGGGGTTTCCTCTGGGTACTCTGCTTTCCTCCCCCGGTCCAAAGAGCTGCGCTGTAGGCTGATTGGCATTACCCAATTGTCTGTAGTGTGTGAACGTGTGTGTGTGTGTGATTGTGCCCTGCGATGGGTTTGCATGCTGTCCAGGGTGTCCTCGGAGTCCAGGGTGGCCTTGGGATAGGCTCCAGGCTCCCTGTGACCCTGTTTATAATAAGCAGTACAGAAAATGGATGGATGGATACATGGATGATGGATGGATGGATGGATACATGGATGATGGATGGATAGATGGATTGATGGATGGATGGATAGGGATGGATGGATGATGGATTGATAGATGGATGGATGGATGGATGGATGGATGGATAGGGATTGATGGATGGATGGATGGACGGACAGATGGATGGATGGACAGATAAATGGATGGATGGACGGACAGATGGATGGATGGACGGACAGATAAGTGGATGGATGGACGGACAGATGGATGGATGGACAGATGGATGGATGGATGGATGGACGGACAGATGGATGAATGGATGGATGGATTTTCAGTTGCACCAGTCAATGTTAGTGAGAATGCAAGCGGCTGTATCACTGCACAGTGTACCCGGTTGATCTTCTGCTAAAAGGGCAAATGTAGTACTAGAAAACAAATAAACATTTAAGTCAGCGGAAGCTTCCACCCTCAGCCCTGATGATAACCGAGGGTGCATTTTACTAATAAAACAATCCTCCCTGACTACACAGTCCAGACAGCCCGGGCCCGGGCCGCGTTTAACGAGGTTCGGCGTCAACTCTGTGGTATTGAGGGCACTCGCTATGGAATACTTCATCCAGCTCGGCTTCGCATTACATATAACGGTGTTCAGAAGGACTTTATTTCAGTGGAGGAAGCAGGAGACTACGTTAAACTCTTAATACCGGGGTGAACTGCATCACCTACATAGTGTAGCGTTATTTATTTATTTATTTATTTATTTATTTGTTTGTTTATCTATTTATTTATTTTATTTATTAATTTTTTTTGTTGTTGTTGTTGTAATATTTAAACTCTTGGGGTGAACTGCATCACATACATAGTTCTTTCTTTCTTTTATTCTTTATTCTTTTTTTGCACTCGGCCTTCCAGCTCTACAGAATTCGAATTCTTATTGAAGATATTGTCGGTGCATTACTTCGTCTACAATTTGTGGACTCACTCCTTTTAAATCTACTTCTGTATTAATGTGCTTTTCTTTTTTGACGCTCTGACTGGGTTAGAGTTTATTTTATTTCATTAGTTATTTTCTTTTTTCTTTTTTTTATTATTATATTATTATTTTAATATGCTACACTGTATAATATTATTAGGTATAAGTCTTTAAAAGGTAAGGACATTATATTTGTTAAAGTGCGCAGACTATTTATTCGATTTGAAGTCAGTAAGGAACTTTTCTCTTACTGGAATTTTTTTAGTTTAGGTAATTTTGTGTAACTTACTTTTTGTCCACTTTGTGGACAACCCTAGGGTTGAAACACTGCTGTCTCCCTTGTTTTATGGAGACTTTGGGTGTGTGTCCCTTTTCGGCTCCAATTGGCTATTTATATTCCTATGTTTACTTTAGTTAAATGGTTCTTGGGTTTTATAATTCTTATATAACCAGCGACAGCTACTGAGTAGCCATGATGAGCCGAGGGAGGGCGGGTGGGGGGTGGGGGTCAGTACTTAAAAAATATATAGATATTTTTGTTTCTCTTCTCAATGAAATATTTGGGAAAGGGAAGGGAGGGGAGAAAAGGTAAATGAATCACATGAAAATGAATCACATGCATGAATATGAATCACATGAAAATGAATCATATGTAAATGAATCACATGCCAATGAATCATATGAGAATGAATAAATAAACAAAGGCCAAAGAAAACGTCTGTAACAAAAGATACATTTATTAATGGAATGGGAGATTTCTCTCTTTAATGGTCCTAAAGAGGGAAAAATAATTCATTGATCTGTGTAAGATCTTGCAAGGAAATGATTTTCACCAGTTTTTTTTTATCCTCCCTGCTACATTATCACTTGTCTTTTTCTCTCTTTCTTCTTCCCCCAGCAAAAAATTTCAGTCACCTTGTGAAGACCTGACCACACAAAATTGGTCATCAACTTTTAAGACTATATTTTATCATGTTTTTTTTTAAAGCAGAAAAAAAGGTGAGAAAAATGGTCAGTGCTCGTGCTCCATATATCATCCTGTCACAATTATGACATTCGTTCATAAATACCCACCAATCTCCTCTCCACCTGGCTGCTTCCGCTATTCAAGCCCTGTGGAAACAGCTAATTACTGCACCTTCTCTCTCTCTCTCTCGCTCATTCGCTCTCTCATGCTCTCGCTCTCTCCCTCTCTCTCGGTCCCATGCTCTCTCGCTCACTTGTGCTATCTCTCTCGCTCTCTCTCTCCCTCTCGCTCCTTCACTCTCTCTCTCCCTCGCTCTCTCTTTCTCATGCTCTGTCTCTCTCACTCATGCTCCTCCTCTCTCTATCGCTCTCTCCTGCTCCCTCGCTCTCTCTCAGCCCTCTTTCTGCCTTACTCTCATTTTTGGTCCTTTCTATTATCTCTCATTTGTTCTTTCATCCTAAAGGAGTTGAGAATGGAGAACGAGTGGAAGCTGTTCAACATTCCAACACACATGTAACACACGCAAATGCACACAGAAGCTCAAACTCAAACACACACACACACACACACACACACACACTGCAATTAATAAAGAGGCTGGTCCCTCCTGAGCACTGGGAGAAAGTGCCTGTTCAGCACATAGAAGGAGAATATGCAATTTCCCCAAGTTAAGTCTATATTAAATTGATTTCTTCTTTCAGTGAGATGGGCTGGGCTCTCTTTCTCTCCATCCCTAATGAAAGGCAGATAATCTACAGGTTTTCTCTCTCCTGAAATCAAGTTACAAATCAAGTACTGCAAGATACGGAGAAGGAGGCAGAAAGACACGGAATGATTTTTTTTCAGCCGCGTATAAGTGGGAAGTGTGCACATACGTGCACGCAAACACACACACACACACACACACACACACACACACACACACACTCACACACTAGTGTAAAGCAACAGGCTCAATTCAATCCGAGTGATTCAAACATGTTAATGAAAGTTTACGAAACCTCTCATATCAGACGTACAGTCGATGCGAGGTCTATGTATGAGAAGCACATTACACGGCAAAAATATACGTGATCGCAAGTGAGCGTGCGCTTCGTATATTCTGAAAACGTCCATGTTTGCTGCAAACAGTGGCACAAAAGTTATTGCTGTTATGAAGTCATGAGATTACAAACAAACAAACAAAAACAAAACCGTGGCAAACCCAGAGTACTCACAAACACGCGTTTTTAAAAAAAGCATCAAAAGCGATACAAACCACTCTCATAAAGGTTAAAGGTAAATGAGTAGAAATGTGTCTTATACCCCGATTCATTCTGTATAACCAAAGTGGAACGGCAGCAGTGCAGCTCTCGGGGGGAAAAAACAACAACAAAAAAAACCCCCCCAAATAAATCCACACACACTCAGACCACCCACAGGCCTCTTTCCTCTCCACCCTTCTCATCTTCCCTCTGTCCCCATCTCTCTCTCGTTCCATCTAGCACTACAGGGGGAAATTAGATTTGCATCAGAAAGTGATGTAGATTGAAATAATGCATCTTTATCGCTGGAGATATTGAGATTTACTCCCAATTTTCCTCAGCCCTCGCCGAGATCTGCTCACCGTGCAAAAATTTACCAACACATCTGCCATGTTTTTCCGATATCCTAACAACTAGACATTAATGCAATACCTATTGCTCCCCAATATTTCAGAAGGAGAAATAAGCGCCACCAATTACATATTTACACTGGGTGTGTTTTGCAATTCTGCAAGTTTTTTTCCTCACTCTCTCTGTATGTAATTTAGTGGACAGAAGAAGATTTAAGGACATTTCCATTGCCTGTGTTAGATCTAAATGAAGTCTGTACAAGGTAAATCGCATTGTGCTTGAGCAAAACTTCATATTGTTAATGTCAGCAAAATGACTGCTCCTAGTGACACAAAATAACGAGTTTCCTTTTTTTTTTCTTGTTTTTTTTTTTTTTTTGCCACGCTTCTTTCTTTATGACTGCATTGTTCCAAATCAAGTTTTATGTAATTTCACTCCAACAACAATCTAAAGTTTTCTGGGGGGGAAAAAAGAAAGAAATTCCACACATCTCAACATCTACAGGGATGAAACATGAAAAAGCAGAAGGTTGTACACTTCAATTTGTCCTATTTCAATTAAACTTTAAGTAATAAATACATGGGAAGGAAGATAATATAATTGAATCAGAGAGAATATGAGCTGCTGGCGACTGAGCAGGTAAATGCCTTTTGTAGCTATTTTCATTATTTATATTCCACAATTTACCCAATCATCAGAAAAACATATTTCATTAAAAGCATAAGATTCGCATCAATTCATCGATGTATCAAAAAGCCCTGATTTAACTGATTCTAACAAATTCTTTTTAAACGATAACATGATGTAATTAAATCAGATCAGTTGATGTATAAAGATCAGCAGTTTATATGAGATTTTAAAAAATTATTGCAGTTTTTTTTTTTTTTAATTTAGGTATATTTTAGACATAGGATTAAAAAATATAAAACAGTACGTTTTAATGTAATACAGCACACAGCAAACATGCAGTATTGACTAAAAGTTGAGCTTCTATTTCAAATATGACCGAATCAAAATACAAGCAAACAAAATGGGACCTCGGGCTAAAACACGAAGCGAGCCTGACTTCCCCGCGTTCTTGCGTTCGACGCCTGGTGTAATCACAGAGTTCATGAAGCAATGTAATACATTTACTGTGCAAACCATGCCAAGGTCATAGGTCAAGGAATTGTAGCCTACGGTTGAAGGTTGCTTGATGCGAAATAAATGACGTGTTGTACACAAATTGTGTTATTGCTTTATTCATGAAGCCTAATTCAATTTGGAGGAGGACGAGTCTTTCGACAGGACCTAGCGAAAGAGTAAGACGGGAGACGTCGTCGAACACGGAGACACAGACATCTCATCTCGTTCATCTAAGCTGCAGTGGTAAGTACATTAAAATCGGCCTGCAGAGGCTTTGTGGATAATCAGACTCATGCCTCAAACATCATCAACACTATGCCTTCATCTCTGGACTAATGAAATAATCTCTAGTGCAAATCAAGTTAGACTGGGGGACTGGTCGGGCTCTCTGGACGAGCTGTGTTTAAACTGGGAATGAAGAATCGAGGAGAAGAGGAGGAGAGGAGAGGAGAGACGAGGTGTAAAAAAAGATAAAAGATGAGAGAAAAGATAAGAGAGGAGGGAGTAAAAGAAGAGAGTAAAGGAGAGGATAAGTGATGAGTGGGTAAAAGAGGAAAGGATCAAATAGGTACCATGTGTAAAGGAGGTGAGGATAGGAAGAGAGGAGAGGACAGGAGAGATTAAGAGAGAAAAGTAGAGGAGAGAAGAAGAAAGGAAGGAGAGCTTAAGAGACAAGAGGAGAGGAGATGTTAAGAGAGGAGAAGAGAGATTAAGATTAAGAGAACAGAAGAGAGGAGAGAAGACGAGAGGTGACGAGAGATTAAGAGAGGAGAGGAAAGATTAAGGTTACGTTTAAGAGAGGAGAGGAGAGATTAAGAGAGGAGAGGACAGATTAAGATTAAGAGAGGAGAGGAGAGATTGAGTTTAAGAGAGGAGAAAATAAAAGAGGAGAGGAGAGATTAAGTGAGGAAATGAGACGAGAGGAAAGGAGAGATTAAGAGAGGATAGGACAGTCTCAACTGAACTGAAGTCGTCTATGAAAACACTGTGATAATTTTACATCCCCGATAATATGGAAAATGTATAGCAACTGCATAAATAAACACCTTTTGGAGTAGAAACAGTCTAATTTCTCATTCTGTATTATAGGAAACAACACATTTTCCTCATTAAGTTATAGGTATAAATGCTCTAAAGCATGAAATTACCCTCGAGCCTCCCTCTCTAAATAACCTGGTTTGCAAACAAATGATCCATGTAAAAGTAGTAAGATGCAGATTATTAAAATAATAGGAGGGACTGAAATTTGCATCCACAGAACTATTCAGCGTGCACACTGCAATTACTTCACTCATGCCTTTCCTCCCTCCTCCTTCCCTCTCAGTCCCACCAAGTAGCAAGAACACGGTGCACTTTCGATCGCAAATGACACCGAACATTTCAAATAAACCCACAAACATGATTTCTCATACACAAGAGCAATAATTCCTGGCTTATCAACTGAAAAAAATAATAATAATAATGCACCCAGACAACAACCGTAACTTTTACTAGACTTTTGAAATCGTGTGGCTTAGCAGACACCAAAATGCATTCTCATACATTTACAGCTGAATGCCCTAATCTCTCTGTGTTTTGTTCGCAATCCTTCACTCTCTTTCCAGAATAAACATAAACCGCTAACTTTGGATAGACACAATAACAACCCCCTTACACTCAAATGCCCACCAGCCCCCATGTTGGGTGACTCTCCCATATGGTCCAAATGGAGAGGAATGACTGTCCATCCATGCTAAGATCTGCATTATGTTTGAGTTATAGTCACCATTTGCAATTCAGAGTGGCTCTTTGGAGAGTTGACCACCTTGGTAACACCCCATCAGTGTAGAGGTACACAGTGCAATCAGAGAGATTTACCGTGCTGAGCGGAAGCTTCCGGAGAGCACGGGGTGCCGGAGTACAAGCCATTCCCAGACTCCCATTCTCAAAAAAAGCCCTACTGGGCCACATTCTAGCGGAGAATAGCTGCCACATTTAATGAGAAAGATCCAGAGCAAGAAGAAAGGGGGGGTGAGAGAGATAGAGAGAGACAGACAGACAGATGATGAAGCAGAGAGACAGTCAGAAGACAAAGAGCGAGGAAGAAAAAAAGAGAGGGAGAGAGTGATATGGACAATTTGCATTAAGTCCAAATATTTTAAAAAAAAATAATAAATTCCTGAAATGTTGTCCCATATTTTTCATTTTCTATTATTTTCTCTAGGAAAAGCTGTTTTAACTGGAACTATTCCGATCACCTACTCAATAACATGTAGCTGATATTACGGTGTATATTTAAACAAACGCAGCGTTGGTGCTCTCAGGCATACGGACAGCTGCAGTAAGCAGAGACGGCCAAGAAGGCACTCATAAATACCATAAACATTCAGCATGTAACGTCGAATTAACCTTAATCGCCTGCAGTTACAAAATTAGATACAAAGTCAATTAGTCATTCGTGGGTCATATATTTTAAAATTTTAAGAAATATTAAGTAATATACCTGAAGGATTAAAACAGAATTTTTACAGAGGGGGAAGAAAGTGAGAGAAAAAAAAAAACACAGACTTCAATAGTTCAAATCAAATAGAAATATATTTAACATTTCCATCATGGAGGATATGGATGGCCAGGATATTTTATATATATATATATATATATATATATATATATATATATATATATATATATATATATAGAGAGAGAGAGAGAGAGAGAGAGAGATAGATTTTTTTATTATTTTTTTAAAACCTGATTTTCTGATAATAAACTCAAAACACATCTTCTTATAAATTAAAGATATCTTGAATGTAGTCAAATACATCTAGTATTTCCTATTATAAGATTGCAATAAACCAATTATTATTGGTGTTTATTAAATCATTATTAAATGTCTAGACTTCTACTAATTTCAAGCTTTACATTTAAAGTCTTGTTCTTTTGGCAGATAATTTTCCTTCTTTCTAGAAATAAACACCAAAAATTTGCTAAATATTCTGCCAATAGAACAAGACCAGCTTAAGCTTGAAAGGAATAAAGTATTGTAGAAATACACCTAATAATCTTTGGTGTATTATAATCTTATATCAGGAAATACAAGCCAAAATAGACCAGATATTTCCACTTGCTAAGATTTTAGCCAGTGTGTGTACTTTTGTAGACATGACTCAACATATAGTGACGGGTCCTAATACTGTAAGATAAAACATTTTAAATTCGATAATCTTTGTAAGTCAAATTTCGCAAAATTCTGTTAAACGTGTGGGACAGGTATGCTGATATTCAATTATTTTATTGTTATTACATTTTTTTTAAATGACATGCTATTTATTACAATGGCATGTGTGAGGCAGAAGCCAGAAGTAAGCTGAAGAGAGATAAACAGAAGAAGAAGAAAAAAAAAGAGGAGAACAAGCATGGCTTTCCGATGGCTGGGGATCAGCTATTAGCCGAAAGAGAGAAAAATTGGGGCCTCTGAAACATTAATCAAACTCTTCACCTAGTGGGCAACCATATGGCGGAACAGCATGTGCATCGTGCAAACTTGCTGATCGCCAGTAACAGGGTGCAATTAATTCCGCTGGCTGCATCCAGCACAGGCCTACCAGTTTAGAGCCCAGGGAGAGAGGGCTGGGGGAAAAAAAAAAAGTGCTGCTCTTCTTTTTCCTGCCCAAAAAAACAGGGATCAAATTCAGAGTGATGAACGAGGGGGAGAGTCGGGCCCTCGTTCATAGACTCGAGAGAGAATGACTGCACACGGATGAAGAGATCAGCAGAGGAAAGAAGAGAGTGGAGGAACAGAAAGAAAGACAAAAGAACGTCTCTAGACGCATCACTCATCCAATCACCATACTCGAAAATTAATATTCATGACCAAAACATTATTAACAAACGTACTAATCACAACCCTGCTCACACACTAGTTTGTTTGGGTAGGCGGGACTTGATTTTCCCTGCAGCATTCCTGATCCCTTCTTTTTCCTTACGTTCCTTTTCCTCTTTCCTAATTTAACACTGACCCTCTTGGCCGGCTACTGTTCCGTCTTCACTTAGGAATTCTTGTCAAAAACTTCTGTTTTTCTTGTTCGGCAAAATTAGCATCTCTTTTACGCTCTTAATGAAGTGGAGGCTCCTTAACACATAACATGGAATATTTCAGTAGAGGAAATGAGATCCTGTTAGCTATTCCCCAGGTCCTTCGCCTCTCTCCGGCCCATACCAATATCTGAAATGACTTTGGGGATGTTTGCTTCATTAGAATACACCCCGCCTCCAAAGACTTATTGTTCATTTTCGACCATGTATTATGACCCTGGTGGGACACTGTTAATGAGAGGAACTCTGTGTAGCTCAACTTCCTGGGTGGACAGCTCTGCATTTCCTTCCTTTTTTTTTTTGCTTATGTCCAGAAGGCTAGCGCTGAATAATGAAGTGCATTCATCACAGGAACAACAACACTATCATGTGTTATCAAACACACCACACACACACACACACACACATACACACACAGATTTGTACATACCTATAAATTACAAAAGTAATGTGCATGAAAGAAAAAAAAAAGCACATCTTTACATGCATGTACAGTCTTTTACAAATTAACCAAGAGCCAAAACATTGTTACAGTTTGAGGGTGGTGTCGCCCTGCACCCTACAAAGCAATCGTCTTTATGGCTGCCACTGGGCTCAGTCATCAGTGGATTTATGATTATTTGAGTCTGTGGGCCCTTGCGCTCAACTGGGACCTAATGAAGTGCTATTCAGACAGCCGTGCCTGTGAGCTGGGTTTTTGAGATTGGGTGCTGGTTAACTGTTTTCAGTTGCTGAAGGCTTGTGAAGGCACCAAAGCCTTGCTCTAGCTGAAGCCTTCCAAATCAGTGCTACTCTATTAGCCAAACATCATCCCACATTCCCCTCCTATTACAATGGCACTTCTGAACAGTCACATCATAATCAATGTCAAGGGTGGTCTACAGTGAGATAGGGGATATTCCTTGTGTGTGTCTCGTACAGTATATACACAATTTCTGTTAAGTGATACACAGACAACCAGAAGACATTTCATTTACAAATGGGCCTCGATCATAACCCATGCCCTCTTATAACCACCCCAGGTCACACACAAGCCCCTCAATGACTCTGACCCTGACCCTTATTCCAACCCGTGAAACCGCATACCGCCATCATCTCGCTCAAACATCTCCGATGTTTTTTTTTTCAAACAGTGAGAAAGTGAGAGCAAACGGCAACCATCATTAATCAATATGTTGGGCTTTATTTGTGATAATTCATCATGACACAATATTAATGGGTGGCTATGCCCTTCAGAGGTGAGCCTCATGCAAATGCTGAGGGGGGGAAGCAATTAACTTTCGAGCGACGCACAGATGATTATAAATGACAAGGATATGTCAATTACCGCAGCCAATAAAGAGAGACAGAGGCTGCGAGGGCAATCTATCCACTTTACAGCTCCTCCTCAGCCCATAGGCTCTATCTATACAGTGGAAGCACTGCTCTAAAAGAGCAACTTCTGATGAATTTTAATGCTTTGAATGATCAAACTGACCAAATAGCAGGCTGTAATGCAATCAGAAACATGATGCACTTTAAAAGAGATGAATTTTAATTTTTTGAAGATGTAACAAAATTCCACTGAGGACACTGCAGTCAAATACACTGTGTCAAGATGGACATGAATGTAAAGCTAGTTTTATACTGTGTGACTGCAGCTGTCTATTTAAGACTGTACGAGATCCCAATAAAATCTTCGTGAATTCTATAACAGACTGCACAAAAACATGTTCTTCATGTCAGATAAGTCGATGGAAATCCTCTTATCCTCTTAAAGCCCTACGATTAAAGAAAATTACTATGCTCTGATTACGTCATCAATCAGCATTATTTGAACTTTTGCAGAATACGGGGTCTCAGAAGAGAATCAGGCCCCTGCTATAATACAGTGTCCCAAATGTCTCCAAACATAAGGAAAATTAATTTTCTTAGCAAAAAATAAATAAATAAAAATTAATACTTTATATTATAGATTTTTTTTCAGATAGCCTTTAAAGTGCATCTATTATGGTTTATCAAATATTACCTTTCATGTAGTGTGTTTTACAGCTGATTGTGAATGTAAAAAGTCTGCAAAGTTTAAAAAAAAAATCAAAGCACATGACAAGCAGAGTTATTGACTACCAAAAGAAGGAATTGATTCTGAACACCTGAAACGAGTCGTTAGTAATTAAAGACTTACGTCCTGTACTAACCTACATAGGTTTGTAAAAAAAGTCCCACCTCTGGTATTCATTGGCTTGCTCATTGAAAGCGGTAGACCAATCACAACAGACTGGGACATCTGACCAATCAGAGCAGAAGGAGGAGTTTAGAAGGAATCCCTTAGAACCGATCATTTAAGGAGTCCTTTTTGAAACGGGGGGGGGGGTAATGCTGGAATTTAAATTATGAGTACATTAAAGTGTTTTTTTTATTTATTTATCTTGGATGCATGTAAATCTATAGTATGAAAGCTTTAAAACAAAATTAGGCACGTTTCAAAAGCATAACACGTGTGCTTTAAGAACACCTATGACCAAAGAAGAACATATTTAAAATATGCTCATGGCTGGATTGGGAAGCTGTCGCAAGATTGCGATGGACTTTAACAGGAAACATGGTGAGCACATCACACACACGACACTGCTGCTAAACTTACTAACAGATTCAAAAAGACTGGAAGTGTCACAGACCGACTGAGAAGCGGACGTCCACGAACATCCACTCACGAAGACACAAATGCTCTACATATGGAGACTTTTGGGACACCCTGTAGAAGCAATGTCATGCTTAGAGAAAATAGATTTTTAAAGGATTTGGAGCTGTTCATGTGTGTATAAAAGACGACAACATGAAATGCTCATTGTTCAGAGTGAAGAACGCATGGTAGCTCATTGTACAAGAGGTCAGGCATGTAGGCTGGCAACGTTAGATCTATTAATGTAAATGGTTTTATATGAATGGATTAACTAAACAATTTATGCACTGCCATTGCCTCTAACATATTTGGAGATGTCCCATGTGTTTCGTCCTACTAGCATGCAGACTCTCACCCACACGCAGGCCAAAGCTTCAGCTAGGAAGCCAAGGAGTGAGAGCAAATTAGCCTGTTTTATAAGAGGGTCGGGATGGAGAGCTCGGCCGTCCGTTAGCATGTCAGAGCCAGGAGAAGCGGAAGGGAAGAAATAACTTGATGAAAGGAAATAACTCTGAAGGAAGATACAGGAAACAGGTCGGAGGTTTTGTTTACTACAACACACCTGTATAAGATGTTCATATTTTTACAGAGAAAAGAGAAAATCGTTCACATTTTGTGCTTACGTAGCTTTAAGAAATCTATTTAATCTATTTATTTAAATTCTGTTTAATCTCGGCAGTGTGACTATTTAGCTTTTGTAGCGTAATTTCTGAGTGAAAATATTGAACACCATTGTCGCTATAAAGTTTAGCACCTGATTCTCAGTTCTTACCTCTGCAGTGCAGCTGAACACCAGTGGGCTTATTCCTAGCCTTAGCGCAGAAAGGACAGTCCTGGCTAGCAGCCCTCTAATTTCCCAGCACTAAACAATCAACAACCACCAGGGGACCTGTACAGCACATTACAAGTTAAGCCCTCATTTTGTCGCCAGGGCAGAGGGAGATAAAAAAAAAAAAATCTAACGAAAAGGTGGAAAAAGAAGGGGGGGAATCTGAAACTTTCACTCTGCTTTGACCTGTGGCTGTACCCAAGGAGCAGTGAGGGAGCCCAGAGGTGTCAAAAGTATTTGGGTGGGTTTTCCTAGGAGCAAGTGTGGTTATTGTGTCGGAGGTCTGCTGGGGACAGGAGAGCAATATTGCTTTAATGTGCGTGCTAGTGGAGAGGAGAGTGGATAGATTAAGACAGAATCCCAAACCAGCAGGAGCCCAGCTCCCTGAGCACAGCTCTGTTAAGCTGCACTACATTTAAGAATTAGTGCGTGTGTGTGTGTGTGTGTGTGTGTGTTTGCTGAAGCAGTCGCTAAAAATAGTTACCACAACCAACGCTGCTAGTGATCAGAACTTTCCCAGTTAAATAAAATTCAACATACAAATTTATGCTCAATTAATTTGTCTAAACAAACGATGAGCAAAAAAAAAAACAACAACAACAAAAAAACGATTACAACATAATTCATTTAAAAGGGACAAGCTAAGGCATCATGAAGTAAATGGAAATGCAAATGTATTCTATGTAATCTCATGTTTACGGTTTACATGGGCAGTGATGATGCGCATACAGGGTGGGCTAAAACACCTGTGATTAATGGCTCCATGTCATACAGCGGCACCAAAACCACTTGTTTAAATTGTTCACCATGAATAATTTTAACACACAAAAAAAAAAATAAAAAAATACACACACACACCACTTTCCCCATCAGAGGTACTCGATTATTCATTTGATAAGCTACAATAAATGGCAGCTGAGAAATCTAAGCCCGGCTTTTATCCACAGCTGCCTTTCTCAAATTGCACGGCAAAACATAGCTTTAGCGATCACAGACAAAAGAATTTCGTTCCGTTTTAGTAAATCTGACTGCAAAGCCGCAATCCCTCACGTTGGGCGCTAGATCGTAATTAGCATAATGCTTCTGAAAAGACGCTGATAAAGTATAACAACTTAGAGATGTGCTATGAGATTCATCATTGGACAGGTTTATCCTTTGTTTTGTTTTGTGCACCAAAGCACATACAAATGTTTTAATGTTTTCAAAATTACATCCCATCACTTCTCGAATTCATCCGCAACGATTTTTAAACTTGCGTACTAGTATTCGTCCCTTTTAGTTTTTGTATTTTTATTAAGAGAGTACATGTACTGCATTAGCCAAGCATAAATTACTTATTACTCCGTAGTTGTGATTTAATATGGTGCTGGATGAAGGCGGTTTGGTCCAGGTAGAAGTAAAGGTTTCCCAGAACTGGGCAGCAAGGACAGACTATACATCCATTCATCTCGCTTATCCTACACAGGGTCGCGGGGAGCCTTAAGGAACTCAGGGCACAAGGTGGAGGACACCCTGGACCGAGTACCAACCCATCACAGAACACAATTGCACACACATTCACACACCTATTCATATACTACAGATAATTTGGAAATGTCAATCAATATACATGTCTTTGGACTGGGGGAGGAAACCGGAGTACCCCGGAGGAATCCCCCAAAGCATGGGGAAAACATGCAAACTCTGCGAACCCCCAACCCTGGAAGGGTGAGGCAAACATGCTAACCACAAAGCAACAGTGTCACACAGTAGATCATGGGGTAAGAGTCTTGGGGACGGTGTACAGGCCCTGCTGGATCACAAGGAAGGAACTTGCACAGTGCATTCAGTCTCTAACTCATCTGCTGTCCTCTCCGGTGCACATCGGGCCATCATGTGGTATATCACGATCATGTGGAGAAAACTGGCCCTCTGCAACATACCCTTGAACACTTCTTTGAAGTTCTCAACAAAGTGAAGTTCTACTTTTAAGCATGGTAAACCTGAGGAACCTAGAACACAAAAGGGCTACCATGGAACAGTTGTCGTATTATTACCAGTACATATTTTCAACCCACTGAGAGTTTAGCAAAAGATGCAGATTTCAGCATTCAGCAAGGGCCAATTGAACATGTACTGGAAGTACAATGGTGCTTTTCAGTCCCATATGGCAACCAAGGGGTGTGCATGCTTCAGATGCATTGTCACATAAATCATTGTGCAACAAAATACAAAACAAAATACCACCAGCGGTGAGCAAAATACACACGAAGAAAAGGAATCGAGCGCTGGAATCAACCCACATCTTGCAGACACGGATCAAGTTTGGAGAACCAGCGCCGAAATAATCTACTGTTCAATCTTTCCACCACCATATTAGAGGTACACTCAAGGTTGCTTTACAATACTAAGTGCAAAATGGCCCTTTGAACAAAAAAAGTCTACTCATCATCACAATGTTGTGAACATCAACATGGCTGTCGCAAATCACCAAGAACTTGCTCAGTGATGTTTACTGTAAAGCGGCAAGTCAATTAAACACCTAACACTGTAGCTAGATATCTAAGCAGTTCAATTTAACATTACCTCAGATTATAAGTCCGTGTTGAATTTCAAAACGTGAAAAAAGACCCAGGTACTAAAATGAAAACTATGTATTCTAAGTAGTTTTAGATACAAATTCCACACAAAGGTAAATTAGTTAGATATAATTTCTGTAGTTGGCTAGTTAACTAGCATACAGCTAGATCAGGCTTGGTTGCTTGCCAGCTCCCTAGTTGTAGGCCAGGAGAAGCAAAAAAATAAGGCATACGATTACGGTGTTATATATTTTATAATTGTATAAATCATTTGGATGATCTTATGATCTTATGATCTCATCATTTGGATGATGTTATGCATTTTATTTATTCTATACATCCTATGAGATTTGCCAAGGATCTTGCTTTTAATAGTTTATGGTTACATACATGTATGTTGTGGAACATCCACAGGACAAGTTAGCTCCAGTTATCACTTACGTTCTGAGAGCTATAAACAGCCGTTCCTACTTATAGAAAGCTTCACCATATCAACAATTATACATTGTGTATGTTAAATAATAACTTGTATAGCTTATCCTGGTCAGGGCCGCAGTGGATCCGGAGTCTATCCAGGGAAAAATCCGTAATCTACAAAGATGAAGTGATTGAACCTGTAGTTGTCACTCTCCTACTGCTTCATGATGGTTGTATTGAGCTGCGTTAATTATAGTTGACCCAATTTAACTGTCCCTATTCCCAGACAGCTCATGGTTATACATAAGGGTGGTAGGGTTACACAGCATACCGGTACTACGGTAGAATCGTAATACTAAATACTGTAGATGCCACTGTATCGTCATGTATGTGCAGCAGTTAATACTATTTTCACTAAAACGACACGTCTCAATACACAAAGGTTAGCAGCACTTCGTTTAACCTAAATTCTTTACCTTAATCTTTAAAGATATCCTGCTTGCTAGTAAGCTAACATTACGCTAACCGCTGAGCGTAAATAATACAATTAAGCGAGCTAACATTATGCTAACTGCTGTGTGCAAATACTTATATTAGCCGTGTTTGCTACTAAGCGAGCTAATGTCACAAATTTTACAATTTCTTTGGAGTTTGTATAACTATAATATAAACGTATAAATATAAATACCTCTATATCATTACAGTATCAAGACCGGAACATTCATGAATGTAGAAACACTGTCTATTCATCTTTATCTTCCACATCACGACCCTCTGTCCTCCCACTCCTAGCTTTTTTACCAGGTGATCCAACATTATTACATTTTATATAGTTTTTTCCATTCTGCCAAAATGATTGTCGCTCTCCCCTTCAGACTCTCCGATCTCTTTCTTGCCTTTTTCTGACTATCAACAAAAGTAAGAGTGACTGCTTGTGTCAGTGCAATAAAATATGAAAGTGGTACAGTAAAAGCCCATGACAGCTAAAACACTTTACACATTACAAACACACATTACAAATCTCTCTATGTAAGTATTGACCAGTTTGTAATAAACATGCAGGCTAACGTAACTGTGGATAAAATACTCAGCAAGCTATGATAGTGAAAATAAATGAAGATGAATAAGAGCGTTCAAAATAGATTAAACCTGTATCATTTCAGGTACGTGAATGCAGTTTTATCCACGTCAAAGTTTCGACTAATCTGTTATAGTAGCGGTTAAAGACGCTAACCGTTAAATTCCCTGCATCTGTTATAGTAGCGGTTAAAGACGCTAACCGTTAAATTCCCTGAGGTGGTCTGATCGGCCCTGTGAGGACGCACACTAATAGAGAAGCGTTCCGTTTGGCTGCAGCCTGTAGGTATTATGGCCAATCAGGAAAGTCAACATTGCGCAACCATACACAGAAGACAATAAGTCAATAATATTTTGTCTCCTCTTTTTATTCGTCGAAAATTAAAGAGAGATTTTGGTAAAGTTCTAATTTTTTAAACTACATTTTAGTCTTGACTTTTTCGTCAACAATATTGCACGTTGATATGGTCACAGTTAGTGTTTAATTACATCGGTGTCGTCCCGTCATTGTCTCGTCTTCGCTGTGGAAAAAAGGTCATTGACGAACATTTTCTGTCATAGTTTTCATTAACAAAATTAACACTACTTTCATATTGTCTCATTACAGCAAGTGTGAAGGAGTTCTACAAACACTCCTGAGTGCACTCTTCTGGTACAGGAGCCTGAAACCTCAAACACTTTGTTTCTTTCTACATATTCTTCCTCAAACTCTCAAACGATCGCACCACAGAGTTTTCCACCACTTTCTCATCGACTCTGATACCGCTTTTCTGGAGCGAATGCGCACGTTTTCACATGTCTGCTCTGATGTCTGTTTGTGGCACACAGGAAAGCAATGTCCTGCCCTCAAAACAAGTCGGAAAGACACAAAAAAATGTTTCTTAACAGGCTACTGTATCCAGAGAGGCAAATAACTTCACCTGTTATTTATGAAAAGACAGCAAATGCTTGACTGAGCGGTTAGCACTGCCCTGAGTGTTGTTGAGGAAAATTAAATATGGTCACTTATCTAATTACAATGGCATGTCTGTCTGCCTCGATGTTAATGCACATTTTAAACATTACAAGGTTGATCTTTTCTCTACCCATTCGCTCGGTAAACCTCTGCGGATCAGCAGGGTTCACCCTAATTGGTTCCAAAGCACCTCCTAATAACACAACACCACTTTGGCTGCACCGGCCATGTTAATTTTCTTCTTGATTGGAAATAGAATTCTGCAAAAACAATGAATAAATGGTAACATGAGGCTAGGTGGGCAATTAGCATGATTACAAAGTGCCTCTTTAGCATTTTTGACACCAGTAGGAAGCAAACATGCTCAAAATCAGGGGGAAACAGTTATTCTGGTCAACAACCATGAGCCTTGATCAGAGATGTAGTTCCCCCCCGCCCCCCACCCACGAGAGACTATACTAAACATCTCTCAGGGGATTATGAATCAGAGTTAAGCAGAATTTTATAGGCAATCAAGAAAACTAAATCTCTCTCTCTCTCGCTCTCTCTCTCTCTTTCTTTCTCACACACACACATACACGCACACAACACAATTATTAACCAACAGTTTGACCCTAATTTATAGTGTCATTTCCCTTTAAAATAAGAGTGATGTAATGTATCTTCCTTACTCATCCCTCTTACAGAATTGGCTCAAATGTAAATGACAAGACTCAGTGAAACAAAACTTCCTGGCTGAGGCAGACGCCAGATTTCTAAACACTGTGCCAAATATACAAAATATCATTATTATAGTACACCAAATGCCATTATTTTTTCATTTACCGGGATGCAAACTCATCAGGGGTGAAAAAGCTGACAAACATGTAAACCCCGTATGGGGGTACAGGGGCATGACCCAGGGCCCTAATGTCAGTAACGTTATACAAGTGGAATTTGAAATAAAAAGTATGCTAGCTAACACTAGATCACATGGAAATAATGTTGACGCTGAACGTTACATCCAAAATGTGCTGGCTAGCATTCTCTAAAAAAATTTTTTTTTAACTCAACCTTATCAGGCTAATTAACAGTACAAAGCTTCAAGCTTGACATATCGTCATATAAGCCAACTAATGTTATCATAATGCTACTGTAAGAGATTCTTACCTTAAGGCAATGCTTACCAACCCTCTTCCTGAAGATCCACCTTCCTGTAGGTTTGGTCTCCAACCAAAATCTAACGCATCTGTTTTAGTTGATCAAGAACTTCTTAAGGAAATGATTACATGGTCATGTAGGCACGATTATGGTTGGAGCTAGTCTTCAAGAAGGTAGATCTCCAGAACAGGGTTGGTGACCCCTGCCTTAAGTCATGTGGGCAGTCAAAAGCAATGAATCCCATACATTTTTATAAGCATGTAATCTTACTGCCATTAATTTGAGTATGGAATCAAATTTACTGTTCACCAAGCCATTAACCCATTAACTGTTTATTTTTTTTATTAAAGATTTTTTGCTCTGGTTGGTCAAATGATTCAGATATGAAAAATAAGCAGTTATTATTGTCATATAGTATTGTCAACTGGAACAACCCTCTGCGTGCATTTCTACGTGTAGAATAAATTGTGTTGTGTGGTGTATATTCGATTACTATGGGCTGTAATCAAAGTTGAGTTAGTAGTGTAGTGGGGATTTATCACTGAAATCGGTATTCAGACCGCAGACATAATGACAGACATAAGTGCTATCCAGACAGTTGCGTGAGATTTGTGCCTGTGGGGTGGAGCCTAAAACAAAGGCGTGTCCCTATTACACATGATTCTGACCATGGACTTCTTCTTCCTTCTTTTCTTGTGTGATATTAGCTAGAGCAAGGAGAAGGAGAAGTATTAAATCCAGCACTGACAGTTGGATGTAACCACAATCTCATGCTGCAGTGTATGATTTCGGATGTAAATACAATAATAATTATTGGATACATATGACATGACACTATTAATGAATTAACAGTATACTCGCTGTAAAGTTCAAGAAAAGTGTTTTATTTGCCTGTAGGAGGCCGAATCGTAATCAGAAACACTGCTCCTTGTGATGTTCATTTTGGTGTAAATTATAAACTATATACTATACTTCCTTAAAGTAAGCTGTAAGCATAGCAAGTGAATGCTTGGTCAAACACATTATTATTTCATTGCCTCAATTTAGTGTCTTCTGGCTTAATTATGTTGCATGCACATGCATGAGAGTGTACTAAAGAGATAATAAGGATGTGCTGGCCTGGATCAAGTGCTATTCTGATAAACAATCAGGCTGGAAGCCATAATGTTAAATGAAACCAAATTTGCACTGATTACTGTGATCATTACAACCATATCTATACATGCAAAAATATATTGGAAATATGCTATACTCCCATTAGATGTTGATTTCAATACTTTCCCTTTCTCATATTAGCATTTTTTTTTTATTGTGTCTTGCTTTTATGAGGGCGAGTCAAATGAAAATTATGAAATGTAACATAAATTACAGAAAGACTACATACAATTTGTAGTTGCAAAAGTAAAAATGTACTACTGGTCCATTGTTCTCAATAGCCCTTAATAGCCTTAAACTGGATATATCTTTGTTGAACCTACCTTCAGTAAACAACGAAAAATAAATACATTTTACAAAAATTAAGGATTTCGTCTGACTCACGCTTGTATGTTACACTGTATTACAGTTGAAACTAAAGAGGGGCAAAAAGTGCTATTTCCTTTTTCTCTCCCCTAATTGCTTTATGGCAAGTGATGGTCTAGATGCTGATGAAAAACTCCATCTCAGACGGATCTACTCAAGAAAAAATTTGGCAAGCCCAGAGGTGAGAACTGCACACAGATAATCTGCATACTCCTAATGGCGTGCTTAGAAAATCTACTTAAGGAGTTACGTAACCTGTCTCTGAATATGCATAATTTTCCCAGTGTAAATATTAATGTAACTGAATGCCGCTCAATATGAAAGGAGCACAATGATATTATCAAAACAACAGTTCTGTTTCACCCCCTTAAAACTGCCAGGGGCTGGTGAGAATGAACAGGATGCCTTCTTGAGCCCTGGTGTCTATCCTCTGAGGCAGGATGGCCGCCGTTCATCATTCAGTATAGTATCGCAAGGCAAAATCCAGGTCAAAGCAAAAAAAAAATTTTTTAATGCTCTACAGGCCTAATTTTGTGGATAGTGTTTTGCTGATAAACTACTTACATTTACAGTTACATTTATTCATTTAGCAGAAGCGTATGTCCCATGCAACTTACAAATGAGGAAATACAAGCAAAGCGATATACAAAGCAGAGAACAATACAAGTAGTACTACAATGCAAGAGTTTTAATTGAGCTCCAGAGAAGCAGAATGCACAGAGTAGTGTTGTAAGTGCAGAATGTTTTTTTAACGGGGGGTAAATTAGGGGTTAGTTAAATGTTCAAGGAAGAGGTACTTCTGTAAGGCTGAAACGTCAGTCATCAGATCTAGCTTTAAGCATGAAAAACAATAGAATTAAATCTGGCAACCACAGCATATGAAATCAAAGCGTCTTTAGGAACAATTCAACCCATAGGTCTAGAATTGGACTAAAACCACCATCCTTCTTGTAAATAAGGAATTATGTTGAGTCT
>CM022764.1:17996107-18018607 GCA_012411365.1 Ameiurus melas | reverse complement strand
CACTATAAAAACAGACACTATACTGAATGTAACCACAGACAGGGATTATATCATGATCACAGCATTGAGATGCAAGAATGCAAAGGCATCAGAGCAGTGTTGTTAGTACAGGTAAACATACCTGCCTGACTAATAACACTGACATACGCCAAGAAAAGTTCATCATATCATTCAGCCAGGGCGGACTTAGCACCAGGCAAACCGCAGTGGGCCCCCCCCCCAAAAAAATGCTAATTATATATATTTGTAATTATTAATACTAAGTAACGTACAATGAAAATTTTTATATAAATTTTAAAACACTGAAATGAGGGCCCCAATCCTATATTCTGCCTAGAGCCCCCAAATCACTAAATCCACCCCTGCAATCAGCAGCCTACTAAGCACTAAAGAGATGACCCATAAGTAGAGATATGAGTATAATTTCAATTCCAAAATCACAAGTTTAAAGCCATTTGAAAAGGTTATAACACTCCACGAAAATACTGA
Organism: Ameiurus melas; assembly: GCA_012411365.1. Taxonomy (NCBI): domain Eukaryota; kingdom Metazoa; phylum Chordata; class Actinopteri; order Siluriformes; family Ictaluridae; genus Ameiurus; species Ameiurus melas. The sequence goes on along the minus strand of CM022764.1, from coordinate 18,018,118 downwards.
ACTAATTACATGGTCACAAGAGGAAGCTTATATTCAAATCTAGCATACCAAAAACAAAAAGGTTATTTAAGGAGAGCCTTAGGCTATTGTTTGGGTTGTTTTGCTGACCTGCCATTTTACATTGTCCCTTTGATCACACAAAGTGTGTTTAAAGTTTTTTTAAAGCTGGCATCAGCACTTTAGGAGGCACAATGGGCATCAGATTTTGAGGTCTGAAGAACTGGAAATAGACAGAGTTGGAGACGATGGCCAACAGTGGAAAGTCCTGACAATAATGAAGTTAAAGAGAAGGGCGTTTAGAATAAAGAAAGGCCCTCATGCAGCACAAACATGTGATAACTGCTTGCTCTGCTCTGTGAAATAACCCCTGCCCATGTCACTTGTAAAACATATCACGCTGGCATGGCCGAGAAAAGAGCTGACAGGCCAGCACGACTCAAACAGAGAACCATTGCTCAATTCTTCCTCCCTCTCTCCCTCTCTCCCTCTCGCTCACTCTCCTCTAGAAGGCATCTCTGGATATGACACCCGACAACAACTGTCTATTATGAATGACATCTCTTAAAATCTTTTCAGAGTTCACACATGAATTAAACACTTATACCTTAAGCGTCCATGCGTGGCCCATTCCAGTAACCTTTGACATTGACCGCTCAATCAGACACTTCACTGTCTCCGAGGTTATGAAAAATGGGAGCGTTATTTTGCGCATGACAAAACCACACACTACACACCACACACGCTCGGTTGATAAGCTGACCTTACACTTCTTTGTAAACTAAATGAGGCTGACAGCGAGTCACCAAGATTCCAAACGACAGACCGTCTGTGCGATAGGTGGATTAAAATTAACTTTAATTCGATTAAGTTTTAATCTGATTTTCATTAAAAGGCAAACTAGACGCCCTAATTGTGAGACGAGTGCTAAAGAGTAATATCCATTAAAACTCAAAATTGGAGACGGATAAGAGCTCCTTTCTGACAAGTGAAGCATGGAATTAAATTATATGACACCTTATTAGGAGTAATGGAGAGAACACTGTGCATCTCCATGGAGAGTTCTTATCCTACAAAATGAAAGCGCAAAAAAAAAAAAAAGAATGCTTTCCTTATTAATAAATAGCCATAAAAACCAAAAGCACGTGTTTAAGAAATCAAAAAGGAAAACGTATAAATATTACCAGAATGTGAAAATTGAAAAAGGATGTCATGAAAAATAATGTTGGCAGCTGTTGGGCTTGAAACGTGAGTTAATTAAACGCTGATATTTTCATAATGGGAAACAAATTAGAACATGTTTAACAACAGACGCAACCTGGTGGGTGTTGTTTAAAGAAAACAATGATCCTCGACATCAATTTAAATATATACAAGAAACACGGTGCGCCCCTCCCACCACCACCGCGCAGAGTAAGAGGCAGATCGGAGTAAAGCTCGAGCTAGGAAAAACAGTTTTAGGTTGTTTGCAGCCTCTCAGCCCTGCTCACACACTACACAAGGCCAGATGTGGATTATCACCCAGTGCAAGATATGCAAATGGAAGTCATGGACATCAGCCAATGGTGGATTAAAAGCAGTAAAACAAGAGACAATTCTAAGCTATTCAGTAGTAATTGCGTTTTCTAACATTAAGGGAGATTTGTACAAGAGGAATTGAGATGGACTTTGAGGTGCAGATGTGGAATCGATCAAGGGATGAGATGTTTCAGAGACTGGCCCAAGGGTCAGATTATTGGTTTACTGCTGTGTCTGTTCCAGGCCATATCCTAGTCTGTACTGGGAGTGCGGTTTATACAGAAACACAACTTGACCACTTACACAAATGATGCGTTTTGCTGTTGCATATAATCCAAAAGGTTTGCTTTCTATTTCTTCTTTTCTGCAACTTTGCTCACCAAATAGGACGTGACCCGTTCATTTAATACATGACTTTAAAACATGTTTGATTTACATTTATGGTATTTTGGCATTTGCCCTTATCAAGAGCGACTTACATTTATCTCATTAATACAACTGAGCAGTTGAGGGTTAAGGGCCTCACTCAAGGGCCCAACCGTGAAGCTTATAGATGCTGGGGACTCCTGACCTTCCTATCAGACGTCCAATATCTTTACCACTAAGCTACCTGATTTATCGTACGATATTGTCCGTCATCCAAATAAATGCATCCTTATTTTCGGCACAAAACATTTTATGTTCCTGATCCGTGCAAAATGGACAGTGACGGTACTTCTAGTGGAGATGAATATGCATCTTAGTTGTCCCGATTGTGCAGAAACTCTAAACTTGCCTCATTTATTTACATCTGAAAGTACAGTGATGTTTATTGTCTCATTCCAGAACTGAAATCGTGCCATGATTGACCTAAATTAGTGGCAGCAGTAAATTAAATTCCAACCATTTGAATTGCATTGTTGTTGTTTTCTTTAGTTCCTTAGATCACATTCCTCACGCATATAAATACTTTGAGCCAATCAGCAGCTATTTTTATCCAGAAATAATGCATGTATTATCTGTTTCTTTTAACCAATTAAGAAAACATTTAGATTTGGTGTGGATAATGATCTGCATGCTCATTCACTTTAATGTTTTTTCCATCCGTTAATTATGTGGCCTGTGTGCAAAAGGTTTTTCGATCTAGCTTTTGGGCACAATTTATATTATCACATTATATTATTTTATAGCATTTATCTACAGGGTGTCCCAAAAGTCCCCATATATTGGGGAAATGAATATTTTTCCAAAATTTTTCATACTTCGTTAACTGTTTTGTTAAGATAGCCTTTAAGAGCGGGCACATGGTGGCTTAGTGGTTTGCCTCACACCATTCCCCTGTGTGTATAGAGTCTGCATGTTCTCCTCGTGCCGCGGGGGTTTCCTCCGGGTACTCCGGTTTCCTCCTCCAGTCCAAAGACATGCATGGTAGGCTGATTGGCATGTCCGAAATGTCCGTAGTGTATGAATGCGTGAGTGAATGTTAATCTGATTGTGACCTGCAATGGATTGGTACCCCGTCCAGGGTGTACCCCACCTTGTGCCTCATGCCCCCTGGGATAGGCTCCTTGTTCCCCGCAACCCTGTAGGATCATCTCATGGCTGGATTGGGAAGCTGTCGCAAGATTGCGATGGACTTTAACAGGAAACATGGCGATCACATCACACACAACACTGCTGCTAAACTTATTAACAAATTGAAAAAAGACTGGAAGTGTTGCGGACCGACCGAGAAGAAGTGGACATCCACCAACATCCAATGACGAGGACACAACCGACATGGTGCTGGCAAACACAGTTCCCTATGTATGGAGATGTTTGGCACACACTGTATATCAGATATTTGATTTAGAGAAAACAACAATAGATAAATAAATAAACAATTTTTTTTAACTATTGCGGTGAATCAGAGAATAAGAGAATGTAAAAAGCACTTAATCTGTTTAGCTCTACTGACCCAATGCTTCACATTGCAACCAGTGTACTGAACACATTTTGCTCTGTATATCTGTTTCATTCATAGTCACCTACAGAAAAATGTAGAAATCAGCCTTGAATTCACTGAAATGAATTTTCCTCTTCATACAACATAAATATACTGGCTGATATCTGAAAGCTTAACATAACAGACATCTGTACATTTTTAGAAAAAGGATTCGTCAGATTTTTTCTTTTGTAGTGTTTTTGACTTTCTTAAGAAAAGTAATCGAACTTTTCCCCTTTGCTGACAGAGAAACACTTATCGAGTTCTTAAGGGTTCTCGATTTGACCTTTTGCGCACCATTCTATACCGAGTTATGCCCTCCCCTTTCTTGTACATGATGCTGCCTGGGACACGGATATAATGACGATATAAAATGCTGAAATATAAGACGATACAGTTTTTCAGCGCAGCAGGTGTTTGATATATATTTTGGGGTTAAAGTGGAAAGTCTAGTGCTACAGAGCGTCCATGACGAGCTCCAATTCCCTCCATTAATAACAGCCCACTTTCATTTTGGATCAGGAAGACGTTGTCACAACCCAAAGTAAAATGTATGGATTGTAATTACTGGAGTTGGGGTGGTGAGAAGTTCCACCTGAGCAGCCTCATGCTGTTCTATTACCCCCACCTCCCTGCTCATCCTGCCCCCGACTGCCTTGTACAACCTCTCCTGCACCACCTCCCACACTCCAGCCTTGACCCCAGCGGCTAGGGCCAACTCCCACCGCAATTTTTCATCATGCCCTCCACTCTCGCCGGTCACTGTATCCCCACAGCATCCTCTCGCACCAGACCACTCTGTCACAACACACCGGGTCTGAATCTGAGCACTGCTTTTTTTATTTACTGTCATCAACACTGACACACACACAAACAAATTGAAAAAGACAAAGAAATACCCCCACAAGTGTAATACTTCTGTTCTGGGTGAGATACGATTGGGGTCATCATTACCTCCTTTTAAAATCCTTTATGTCTTCAGCCCATATGTATTCTAGTCCCCGCTCTCGCGTCTATTCAGCTGCCTCGCAACTGTAATCATTATTGAACTTTTATTCACCAGTTGTAATTTTCCTGCACCATACGGCAGTTTTGCCCTGCTCCCAAAATTTTATCCAAGGTCAGTAAAGTTCAATAATTTGACTAACCAACCATATCTAGTATTCATTAAATAGCCAATAAACCGATTTATCAAAAAGGACATGAAATGCACATTAAAACCCCTCAAATTCCATTTCCTCAGTCAATTGTTATCAATAAAAAGCTCACACTCGACCAAACTAAAGTGAAAAGGGCAGGTTGGGTCCAAATGAAAATAGAAATAAAACTAAACAACACATAAAAGTAGAGATGGTAGACATGATACTTCTTTTCCCCCAATAATGATACTGACACTGTAACCTCGAGTATCGTCTCATATCAATACATGTCCCATAGTTACTTCCATTTAAAAAATCTCATCTTTAAAACAATCTTTTAAACTGAACGCTTAAAAAAAATCACAGGAAATAAAACACAGAGCTAAAAACATAACTTACACAAAAATGCAGGTTTTTTTATTCAATTAAACTCTTTCACACAAAATACACACACACTGCAAATATATGAACTATAAATCATATATTTAATTATATATCGTATTATATTTATATTATATTTTATTATATAACTATAATAACAAATATATATTTTTTTTAATCAAACCTATCAAAAATACATTTTGTCTCTTTTAAATCTAATAAAGATTTCCAGATTTTCCGAATCCATTTCCAATCGGGTTTAATTCATTTGGTTGTGTTTTTTTTGCTCTGAAATCTGAGCCACGGTTTTTATTTTTTCCTGGAATCGGCCTGATAGCGATTCTGGATATGAGATTGGTGCTGTCTCTACATAAAAGCAGCCCTAATCTCATATGATAGCTATAAATTCACATTTAACATTCCTGACATTTAGCAGACGGCCTCTTATCCATTTTTATACAGTTTATCTCATTTATACAACTGAGCAGTTGAGGGTTAAGGTCCCTTGCTCAAGGGCCCGGCAGTGGCAGCTTGACTCACAGCCTTCCGCTACGCAGTTCAAGGTCTTCTTGAGTTTCCACTATCTCTGCTCTTTAAATGCACTGTATATGAGAGCATCCACAGTCACAGACAGTTCAAAGCAGAAAATGTAGGAGGTTGATTAAACTCAATCGATTTTAATGGAAGTTATACTGAATATCAGCTTCATTCTGAATCACACCTCACAAAGCCAAAGCCTTTAGAACTTTTCTCCACCCGGATTCACTTTTCCAGCTAATCACTATACCAGGAGATAGAGACAGATGAATATTCCAAAAATTATAATAAACGGTACACAAATATAACTATCAAAATGAAAAAACTTAGAACGCATATTGAGTCTGGGGTTTTTATCCCTGCCACAACCATCCACTGGATTCTCCAGACACATATAGAGAATTCTCCAACATACAACACAAGAGGCAGACGATGAGAGACAATAACACTGAATGTTCTTACCCTTTTTATGATCTGATTTTTTTTTTTTTAAGTCTTATTCCTGTTTTATTTTAGCATGTACCTGTAATCAGCATCTATATGAGAGCTACCGCTAAGTCAGGAAAAGCAAACACCTGGTCAACTTTGTTAAAACTAATTTTGAACAACTGCCAAATGATTATTTCTATCTAGAAGAACGGAAAGAATTCATTTTTTTTTTTTAATCATCAGATCAATAAATATGAGAGAAAGACAACCTGATCAAGTAAAATAACTACTGGACAAATCTAGTGATCTATACTCACAGTAGATCCATATCTACAATGCTATAAGACAGCAGGACAAATACAGTGTAATTAGTGCAATGTGACTGCCATGTGACATCCGTCACCATCAGAGAATAGCAGCAGAGACACACCTGGAGTCTGTACAGATGTGGAGGGCAAACGACCATGCACCCAATATCCACAAATAACATACTGCTGTTAAACAGCAGCTTTCACTGTAATAAAGGCTGACATACTGTATAACTTTAGCTCCAGAGGAACGAGTATTCAAAAGAGCCCCTGTGTTATTAGGACAGGATTTCGCATGAGTCAGGGAATGCAGTAAGTGAGAAAGCTTTTAGGACATGGATATGTTCTTACCCTTTCACTTTATTTTGTTTAACTAAAGTAAATTACAGCAAAGACTAAAAATAGTTCTTTCACAGCGAACAAAAATAATTTGTATGTTTATATAATAGAAGTTTAGTCTGATGATATTTTTTTTTCTAATTATGCTGGGAAAATGTTCAAGTTTATTTTATGTCTGCATAAAGAGAGAAAAGACTCAGATCAGGATACCGTGACAGTCCTTTTCATCCTGACAGAGAAAGGGCCAGAGCGCTGAACAGTAAATAACTTTTACTTGGTTCAATAGAATAGAATTAAGGAAAGCACCCCAGCTGCTAATGGGAATGAATGGGAGGCATCAACTCAGGTCAAAAGTACTGCAAGATCAATGCAGAGATACGGGTGCAGAGCAATACAAAAGACAGTGTGTGTGAGTGTGTGAGAGAGAGAGCGAGAGAGTGAGTGAGTGAAACAGAGAGAGTGTGTGAGTGAAAGAGAGAGTGAGAATGTGAGTGAGAGAGAGTGAGAGAGAGTGTGTGAGTGAAAGAGAGAGTGAGAGTGAGTGAGAGAGAGAGAGAGTGTGAGTGAAAGAGAGAGTGAGAGTGAGTGAGAGAGAGAGTGTGTGAGTGAAAGAGAGGGGGGAGAGAGAGAGAGGGTGGTGGAGGAAGAGAGAGGGAGAGGGGGAGGGGAGAGGAAAGGAGGTGAGGGGGGGGAGGGGGAGAGAGGGTGTGAGTGGGAGAGAGTGTGTGGGTGAAGGAGGGGTGGAGTGGGGGGGGGGTGTGGTGGGGGGGGTGAGAGGGAGGGAGGTTGTTGGGAGGGGGGGGGGGGGGAGGGGGGGTGTGTGTGTGTGTGAGTGAGGGGGGGGGAGGGTGGGGGGGGGAGTGAGGTGGTGAGGGGAGAGGGAGGGAGGGTGGGGGGGAGGGTGTGGGGGGGTGGGGGGGGGGGGGGTGGGGGGGTGGTGGGGGGGGGGGGGGGGAGTTTGGTTGTGAGGTGGGGAGGGGGGTAGGGGTTTGGTTTGTTTTTGAGAGAGAGAGAGAGTGAGGGAGAGAGTGAGAGAGAGGTGAGAAAAAAAAAAAAGATTTAATAAAAAAAAGAGAGAGAGAGGGAGGAAAAAAAAGAGGGGAGTAAAAAAAAAAAAAAAAAAAAATTTTTTTAGAAAAAAAAAAAAGAAAAAGAGTTTTAAAAAAAAGGTTTTAGTTAAAAAAAAGTTTTTGGAAAAGAAAAAGTAAAGGAGTGAGAGAGAGATTTTATGAAAGAGAGAGTAAAAATAAGAAAGAATGAAAGAAAAAAAAAAAAAGAGAGTGTTGAGTTGTTTGAAAGAAAGTGAGTGTTAGAAAGAAGAGAGTGTTTGAGTGAGAAAGAAAAAGAGTAAAAGAGAGGAGAAAGAGAGGGGAATGTTAGAGTGTAAAGAGAGTGTGTGTGTGAGTGAGAGAGAGAGAGAATATAAATAATATAAAAGAAAATAAGTTTTTTTTTTTTTTTTTTTTTTTTTAAAAGAGAGAGATATAGAAAAGAGAAGAAAATAGTGAGAAAAAAAAAAAAAAAAAAAAAAAAAAAAAAAAAAAAAAAAAAAAAAAAAAAAAAAAAAAAAAAAAAAAAAAAAAAAAAAAAAAAAAAAAAAAAAGAAAAAAAAAAAAAAGATAGTGAGAGAGAGAGAGAATTCTTTTACCACGATTAACTGTGGAGAAAAGAGTGAGAGTCCCATAATGAGAAGAGTAATGGACTAATGGGACGCAGTGAATGAGACTAGTGGTCTAATCAGGTAGAGGATGTTAATGCACTATTCCTTCTAACCACAATTACCACATCACATGATTAGTTAGTTAGTTACAGTTAGATTTATATAGCGCTCTTCTAGACACTCAAAGCACTTTACACTTTATGGGGGGAATCTCCTCAACCACCACCACTGTATAGCATCCACCTGGATATGATGTGATGGCAGCCACAGTGCGCCAGAACGCCCACCACAAATCAGCTAATAGTGGAGAGGAGAAAGAGATGTAGCCAATTCAGGAACGGAGATTATTAGGGGGCCATGATATAGAAGGGCCAATGGGGGAATTTCACCAGTACAACGGGGTTATACCCCTACTCTTTTACAAGAAGTGTCCTGGGACCTCAGTTTAACATCTCAACCAAAAGACAGTGCTGTTTTTAAGAGTATAGTGTCCCCGTCACTATACTGGGGCATTAAGTTCCACACAGACCACAGGGTGAGCGCCCCCTGCTGGCCTCACTAATACCTCACTAATACCACTTCCAGTAATAACTTTAGTTTTCCCCAGGAGGTCTCCCATCCAGGTACTGGCCAGGCTAAACCCTGCTTAACTTCAGTGGGAAACCAGGTGAGAACTTCCCGGAGATATGGCTTGGGCAGATCTTACTTATGGCTTATTGTGGGAAAAATTTTATTGGATCTCAATGCATGAGGTAACTGAGGTCTGATATACATATTCAATGCACTAAAACTGCCACAAACGAAACCGCCAAAAGAAATAAGGGCATGGAATTAAAGTAATTATTCAAAAAACAAACATCCTAGTGTTAAGACATATTAAACGAGTAACTACAGTGTACATTTAGTATGATCTTCAAACATTTAACTTCTTCATATAAAGAGAACAGGTAGATTTTCCTCCTTAACAATAGTTAATATTAAGCAAAATTAGCGCTGACGAGTAATTTGAAAGAAATTATTTATTTTTAAACTCACAAAATTAAACATTTAACTAACAGAGTTTGTTGTCATGGCCACATTGAATAGCAAAGAAATTGTGTTTTTTATATATTTAATAATAATAATAATAATAATAATAATAATAATAATAATAACAGTGAACCTATTACAGCAAAAATCTTTTGATTTCCTGATTTAATTTACTGACTGTATAAAAAAATACAAAATTTGACCATAAATATCTATGCTGTATTCGTATTATTTTAATTGCATAAATGCTGATAGCCCAGTGATTGTTTTTGTATTTATTTATTTATTTATTTATTCTCAATGTTTAAATGATCACCAGTAATGTCCTTGAAACGGCATCTTTGTATCTAAGCTTCAGGTACAGCAGGAAGGGTTACACTACCCTCTAGCGTTCAGTGAAGAAAAAAACACTGAAAAAAGAACATTAGCTAATCCTGATTCATAATAAACCTTCATAAATAAATGTATTCTAAAAAAAAATTCATAAAAAAGAAATGTGTAGGAAATAAAATTAAATTAAAAAATCACAAAACACGCCATAAGCTCAGGGAAATAAAATCCCACATTCTGCAGCGTGCTCTGCGTTCCATTTAAACAGGGCATTAATTTTCATATTAATATTTAGATTATTGAATTGTTTTATCTACAATTCTAATGTTTGTTTTTTCAAGCAATCCTGTGAGATTGAAAGATTATGTAAAACACAGCCAAAGCCGGACTACAAATATCAAGAGTGTATCAATAGCAAATCAGCTTAAAATGCAACTTAAAATTTTTTTTTATTTGATTTCTGAACTCAATAAAGTCATTTCAGAACGGTCCGTGTGAGGAATAAGTACAGCAGCTCAAAGCTAAACAAGGGTAAGGGCTACCTTTCACGCAGACCTCACTCCCTAAAGTTGCAAATGTAGGAAAACGATGAACATGTTTATGTTGATCTCATCCTCACATTAATCTCTGGCTGACTGAAACCACTGCTGCTTCACAACAGAATGACTGAGGATTGTCTCGCACCCCGGGGTTGGGGGTTCGATTCCCGCCTCCGCCCTGTGTGTGCGTGGAGTCTGCATGTTCTCCCCGTGCTTCAGGGGTCTCCTCCGGGTACTCGGGTTTTCTCCCCCAGTCCAAAGACATGCATTGTAGGCTGATTGGCATCTCTCAATTGTCCATAGTGTGTGAATGTGTCTGTAAATGTGTCCTGCGACGGGTTGGCACCAGGCTACGCTGTGACCATGTATAGGATAAGCAGTATGGAAAATGGATGGATGGATGGATGGATGGATGGATACAGTTACAAGCAGCTCAAAGCCACCCTGTTCTTCAGAGTTACTCATAACAACCAATTCAGCCTCACTGATAAAACACTGATACTCATGTACATTATTAAGGGATGATTTGTGGGTTTTGTATGCACCATTCACAAGGTAATGTAGACTAATGTTTCAGTTAGTGTTGAACCTCTGTAATAAAACTGAAACTTAATGCTGAAACACCAGCTATAATTCACAAGGCTACAGTGCCACCCTCTGCACATTATGTGCAATTACATCACCTCATTCTACTGTTCCTGTGAAAGGTGCACACAGGTTTCTGCGAATGTTCAGTTAATTATGATAAAATTCATATAAATTCTCTTAACCCCCACCGGCTAAACATTTAACGGATGCTTCACTATCATCACCTTGTTTGGGGAGTTGGGGATACGGGGACGACGACGACACAACTGCAGCAACCATGAAATAACCAAAAAGTAAATAAAAAAACGTATGCATATTCTGGGATATGAACAGCAGAATAATATCTCACTGATTCTGCACTCACCGATACCAGAATTGCCCCCTGTGATGATTATGACCTTGTTCGAAAGATCATGACCCTGCAGGATCTCCAGAGCAGGAGTATTGCCATCATAGCGCTTAGGCTTCACCTGCACATCCTCAACGGTGAAGGCCTGCCGAGGGTCAAAGTACGTCTTCCTCTTATTGATGTGACTGAAAGATGAGAAAGGAATAGAAATGAAAAAAAAGCAGAAAAGCAGACCTCAGGCTGAACTACTCGCTGTTTCTTTAAAACTGCTCCCAGTGGATATTAAAAAGCACTACTAGTGTTGTGAAATGATCCAACAAACATACAATATCAGCGCGTACACAGTACGCATCACAGGAAACTGAACCATGAAGAAGAAATTGCAGAACTCACTCAACATAAAATATCTGACCCTTGGCATCCGTCTCTTGCTCCCAGCCGTAAGGCAGATCTGTAGAAAAAGTCACAAGCATGCAGTAGTTAAATAGAAAGCAAAGACACTGTTTATGTTTCATCTGCTGGATTTAGGGATAAAAATATTGACATTTCTACATGAGCTATGACTGCAGTGCGTTCTGTTTAAATTTAGACCTGTAACAGTCATACAATGTTCCTAATACAAAAGAAAAGCAGTGACTCACAAATGGTCATGTAATGGCTCTGGCTCTTGTCTCTTTGTTTTAAGGTTCTCCAGACTACAACTTAGCTATACCCCGAGCCAGAACAGAGATGCTCAGCTCCAGCTCCCTGTTCCTTAAATAGCAACTTATAATTTCAGGAGAGGGATGGGGAGAGTACTTGTCAACATTTGTTAAGAGTAACCGCAATTTTCCACAACTGTCAGAGAGCAGACGTGGATCCCAACAAAACACAGATTGCGATACAAAGAGAGATAACACGCAGCCAGTGCCACAAGATATACTTAACGCAACCAGTTTATGTTTATCCAAAGCGACTTATAAATGAGGAAATACAAGCAAAGCGATATATGAAGCGGAGAACAATACAAGTAGTGCTAAAATACAAGGTTTATAATTGAGTTCTAGATAAGCAAAGCACACAGAGTAGAGGTGTAAGAGCCAGAGTAACGTTCTCTGTTTTTTGGGGGTTTTGTTTAATAATGTGGGTTGACATTTTAAGGGTTAGTAAGGTGTTCATGGAAGAGGTGGGTCTTCAGCCGTTTTTTGAAGATAGTGACAGACTCTGCTGTCCGGATTGAGGTTGGAAGTTCATTCCACCACTGACAGACAGATTTTCTCACTGGTAAATCAAGCTTTTTTTCAACTCCCCCACCAGGAGCATATTTTCTGCCGTCATTTGAAGAGAGAATCGCACTCTTCTGGGAGAGAACCTTGGACTTGGAGGTGGAGGGACTGGAGTGACTTGTGCAGAAATTATATCCTGCACAAATTACTGAACCAAATACTGTGTACCTCCAGTATTTCCTACAACACAACGCATGTCGAGGCACACGATCATCAGCCTTCTCCAAAATCCATAAAACACATGTTGATTTATCAACATTTCACCACAGTGCTAAATATAATTCCAACAAAGTGCTTTAAAAATTACACCTTTTAATCATCACCGATTTACCGGCTCAAAAACGGAGATAAAGCGACTACATTATATTTTATAAAGCACAAAGTCCTTAACTCTTGTGTTCTGTTCAGATCCAAATGACTAGTTTAACATTTTTAAATAAAGTTGAGCCATACTAAAATGTCCGTCCGTCCATGTGTCGTCGTCCATCCCCCCCAACATTAAATTAAGTCTCTGGTTTATTTGCTCTGAACACTGAAAAGGACAAGTATATGCTACATTCTGGGGCATCTGCTGTAGCCTACCCATCTTCATAGTTATAATCTACAGGTTATGTTCGAGTCATTTTGACCAGAATTAAACAAAACGTGGTGAAATATCATAGGTGAACTCACTCTATAGTACATGACCTACATGCTGACAGGAGCATCTCGAAGTATGAGAAGTGTGTGTGTGTGTGTGTGTGTATATCTTTACTGGTCCCCAAAAATCTAAACATATTCAATGTTGCTCATTTCAAATATTATTCTCTTTCTCAGCTGCCCAAAGTCATAATGACCCATGAATAGCGTTAAGAGCAATACACTGTGGACAGTTAGGACAGTAAACAGTTAGGTCTGAAGTAAAATGTTAGAATCAGTTAGTGCGACCATCATTTTTAAAGGGTTATTAGATTGATTATAATGGGTTATAATAATGCTGGATATATATGTATGTATGTATGTATGTATATATATATATATATATATATATATATATATATATATATATATATATATATATATATATATATAAATACACACACACACACACACACAGTTGAGGTCATAAGTTTACAAGTGTCCTGCAGTAAACTTTGAACAGTTTGAACAGGATGATCAGTGTAAATCGCTATCATTTGATTTAGTATTATTTGTTTTCACCGCGACCCTGAAGGAGTAAGCGGTAGAAGATGGATGGATAGATAGATGGATGATTTGTTTTCATTTACTACTGCCCTTCAGAAGCTGCATAAGATATTTACAATGTTCCCAGAAAACAAAATAATTTACACCGATCATCCTGTTCAAAACTGTACACACTCGGCTCTTAATGCATCGTGTTGCCGTCTTGAGAATCGGTGAATGTTTGGGCCTTTTGTAATAGTTGTGTACGAGTATGAAAAGACAGATTTCAACATCATGTACAGCGCCCTCCACTAATATTGGCACCCGTGGTAAATGTGAGCAACAAAGGCTGTTAAAAATCTCTAGTGAAAATCTGTCTTTGTTTAACCTTTCGATCTTTTGTTCAAAACATGCACTCAAAACATGCACAATTCGAACAAAAACACAGGTTTATCAAAAAACATAGCTTTGTTAAATATAGGTGTGCAACAATTATTGGCACCCTTTTAGCCAATACGTTGTGCTACCAAAGCTTACTTTGTTCATATTTACCAAGGGTGCGAATATTAGTGGAGGGCACTGTAGCCACTGCTGGAAAGGAGTCAAATATGCAGAAGATGCTGGAAAAGTAAAGAATGTGATTTGTGTAAACTCAGTTATTCTAGTTTCTTGTGGACTAGACGTAAACATGTTATGTGAAATAGCTTATTCGGGGCAGGACTGATGCCTCTTATTTTTATGCGATCCCTTGTATGCTTTTTCTGAAGCCAGGTGTTTGATCAGTAACCTCCTGCACAGCGTTTCTTCTTTCCAGTTTTAGGATGTTCCCACTGTGTCTTCATCTCCTCGTGACTGTGAGAGACGAACACAAACACAGGTAAGGACAATTCCACAGACATGACACTGATTGTACTACCACCACCTTAACAGCATTCCCCACATGCAGAGCTGGAAGCAGAGGACACTGGACTGCATTACACTTGACTCGATTCCTACACTACTCACTTGGCATAGTAAAGCCAGCCGTCCTTTGTAGACCTCTCTTCCCAGCCAGGAGGAAGTTCATCCTCGCTGTCAGTATCATCCATTCCCGCGTACTTTAGAGCAGCCATGAAAGCTCGTGCGGTTTGTGCTGAGAACTCAAGAAAAACTGCCTTTAATCCTGTTGTACTTCCGCAATCATATGGGTGACGCTGGGCGCAAAGGATTCTGGGATATGAAGGCAACGCGGTACTATTTACGATACAATACAAAAGTCTCGGCCTCAACGCCTGTTTGTTGTTTTTTATTTATATATATATATATATATATATATATATATATATATATATATATATATATATATATATATATTACATTTACTCACTTAGCAGACGCTTTTATACAAAGCGACTTACAAATGAGAAGAAAAAAAAATTACAAGCAAAATATATAATATAAATTTTATATATATATAAAAATGCAAAAGAGTCATAGATGCAAGTTCCAGCACTAAATAAACATAAAATATGAATTAATTCATCATTATCCTGGTCAGCCTCGTGGTGAATCCAGGAGCTAATCCAGGAACACTAACACACATGAAAGTTGTTTACAGTAGATAAATAACTCCTTTGCTTTGTTTTTAAGTTGTTTTCCTCTCATTAGCAGAGCAGAAGCACCTGCCCAAATAATTACAAATAACTAATTCAGAACAAAACTTATTCTTTTCATTTATACTCCTAAAATAAAAGGCAGAAATAAAACCCCATGCACATTAACACTACTTTATTGCAGTAATTCATGAGGTCTTGAACATGAAGATTTTATTTGTAACATACATTATAGAACAGTGAAATTCTTTTTCTTCACATATCCCAGCTTGTTAGGAAGTCGGGGTCAGTCATGATGGAGCACCCCGGAGCAGAGAAGGTTAAGGGCCCAAAAGGGACAGCTTCACGGTGCTGGGGCTTGAACCCACAACCTTCTGAATCTAGATCAGTAACCCAGAGCCTTAACAGTTGAGCCACCACTGCCCTGTCTCCGTGTTATCCCAAGATCTTTTTTTTTTGATAAATATCATGATTTATATATAATGATAAACATACTTTACAATATATGTATAATATATTTAAATGAATATAACAATGTACAGTTATGCACCGAATTCATAACTCTAAATAAAATTTATTTTCTTTCTCTCTCTGAACCACTGCCATATAACGGACATTGTCTTTTATAAACACTTAAAAAAAAAAAATCAAGTACATCCTAAGGCCTCGATAATAAATAAAAACAAACACGTAAAATAACTGTTCATAATAAGGTCATAATTGTATGTTAGTAACATAGATTAACTCTAGGCCTAGTAATTCTGAACAAAATCATCTTTTCCAGTCACCCTTTCATCTTTGGCCTTTTGTTAAGTGAAGTTCATACTTGTTCAAAAGGGAAAAAAAAGAAAAAAAGCAGAATGTAGAAACACAACAAATGGGGGGTTAGTCACAGTGGTCTCAGTCTTCATGCATCCAGCATTTTATACTCTGTTCATACTTTATACTTTTCTTTTGCCTGGTCACTTAGTATACAGATGTGCTGAAAGGAAAGAAAGAATCTCATGAAATAAACATTCCTAAAGAAGGAGTCATGTGGTGGTACAACTCTAGGATACTTACATTCAAATCCCTGAAATATTCATTGTAGTCTAAGGCATATCCCACCAGAAATTTATCTGGAACCTCAAAACCGAAGTCTGAAAGAAAGACAAAGGTCATAAAAAGGTCAAATCAACACCACTAAAATGCAAGAGTGATTAGGGTGGAGCAACTCCCAAACCTTTCGGTGGTGAATGACCTTGAGTTGGGGGAGATATATATTTATTACATACACATATACACACACACACACACACACACACCTTATACTAAGGCATATTTATATAAATATGCCTTAGTATAAGATTACAGTAAACTAAATACAAGATCACTAAACTTATTTCTAGACATTAATATAATACATTACAATCTCATCAATTTATTATTCTTTGGCAGATAACGTTGCTTCTTTTTAGAAATAAATGCTTAAAATTAGTAAAGTTATCAGCAAATATAATAAAGACCAGTTCAAGCTTGAGTACAAATGGCTTGAAATATGTTTCATAATCTTACATTTGGTTTATTGTAATCTTTGTAATAGAAAAAACAAGATAAATTTGACTATATTTAAAAGGTAATTCCACTTGCTAAGATGTCATTTCTTTGCAGTGTAGAGAAGCAAACTATTTACAGTATCAGCAACCCACAACTAAATAAATTCATTCACGATAAGCAGCAATGATAGCAGCAGCTGTTCCTTATTGGCAACCGGAGTAAATACTATTGGGGTTAAACCCATGAAGACACATTACAGCATTAACAGGTCATTCTTGCATCAAACTCTTGTTTAAGTTGATGTTAAATGAAAAAGTGCTTCGAATCGTTTCAGGGTCAGATTACACACTTTTGTGCATCACATATAATATTCACATTGTTGAAGTGAAAATGCTTTCTGCCGACATGAGCAAATGTGCAGACAGACAGCTTTCCTGCGGTGTGATGGAAGGTGTTTGCTCTGAAATTAAACTGCATTGCTGCAAATTGTACTTTAATGTTGGCCTGTACACTGCAAGTTTCACTACACTCTAAAAATGCACACACTTGGTTAAAAAGTGCACGTAATCCATTTCCATCAAGTTTACTTTTTAAAGAAATACAACCCAAAGAGGATGTGCGTGTACATTGTGCATATGTATTGTTATTTATGATTTTCTCGACTGCGGTTTGAAATGGAGCTTTGAATTATGAATATTACTGTGCAGTTTTTATTTCTGTTTCTAGAGTACTGTGCTCGAGTGTAATGCTTTTTTTGTAGCATTTACCAATCTGTACCATTAATCTCGAGTTAGTGAGGCAGCGTGTGCTCCCTCACAAAGATACAGCCTAAATCAGTTCTAATCATTCAAAATGGACTTCCACCTCCAAAGTGCATCATAAGGAGAGGATTTTTCCAGCATTTATACAATAAAATATTGAAACTCACCACACTTGTAGTGAGTAGGAAGGTTTACAACAGATACAGTGGATATAAAAGGTCTACACACCCCTGCTACAATGACAGGCTTTTGTGAAGTAAAACAATGGACATGAAGATCAATCATGTCGGATCTTTTCTGGCCTTTAATGTGCAATCGAGTACTGAAGGGATGATGTACTTTTGTATGCCAACCGGGAAGTTAGTATCACCCCGGTTCCCTCGACAAAAAGCCAGAAGGAATTTTCCCATTGTCTTTTGGATTACTGCAGAAAATAAGCTGTGAGACCAACAAAGGTTTAAGATTCTTACACATTTTGCTCATCAAGATAATCTTCACAAAACTTCTATGAATTCTGAAATCTATTATTTTTTGTAATTAACACTTTTATTGATTCACAAGTTAACACAAAGAGACAAACATATATAATGAATCAAACTGTTTTAACACAAACCCTCACGATAACCCCTCCCCCTATCAACCTCCCACCCCACCCTGGCCCCCCCACGAACACCCCTGTGGTCGATAGAATATAAACTCACATATCAAAAATAAATAAATAAAAATGCACACAATTTTTTATATAATATATATATATATATATATATATATATATATATATATATATATATATATATATATATATATATATATATATATACACACACACACACACACATATACATACATACACACACACACACACACAATATAATCAAGTATAATCATAGCCTAAACTCTAAATTATATACTCTCCACTGCCCCTCCTCAAGAGTCCCCCAAAAAACGCCAAATAACTGCTACATTTCTTCCGGAAGGAATTCCCAGCTCCAAACCTTCTGCTTGACCCCTCCTCATCTCCACACACCACTCTGGAAACGAGGGTGCTCCATCTGATTTCCATCCCCTTAAAATAACCTGCCTACCAATCATCACACTGGTCAAAACCAAATCTTTTTTGTACCTAATGAATTCTGAAATCTAAATACAATCAGCAGAAGTAAAAAGCAAAAGTTAGGCTATAAACAAACTACACCACGGTCGCATGACTTCAACTTCACCACCACGTAGCTTTATAGCACTACAATTTGAAAAAAAGAAGGGGGGGGCGGGACACTATAGATTGATAAATCTACAAGTTGGAAAGTTTTAGCTGGAACCACTCAGTCTTTTTGGAGAAGAGTCTATCCATGAGGAACACTTTGAATTCTCACTCTTTCTTGCAAAAACATTCTAAATCCATCAAAAAAGTAAGATCTCCTGTGCACAGTCCACTTCAGGTCACCCCACAGGTTTTTAGTTGGATTCAGGTCTGAGCTTTGGCTAGGTCATTCAAAAACATTGATTTTCTTTGGTTAAGCCATTAATCAGTTGCTTTGGATGCATGCTTTGGGTCAAGGTCATACTGAAAGGTGAAATTCCTGTTCATCCTCAGCTTACTAGCAGACATCTGAATGTTTTTGGAGGAACGTCCTGTTCTTGGCGTCCTGTTCACTGTGGTGCTCAATTTTTGCTGATTATGTCCTTGGTACATTTAAGGTTTGGATTTTTTTTTGTAAATGTTTCCTCTTGGTTTAATCCCCCCCTCCCCATCACAAAAACTTGCCATTTTAACAGGGGTATGTAGACTTTTTATATCCACTGTATATCACCACCATGTCTCGTAAGAATGCTGAAATCTAGCAGACCATTAATGGCTAGTTACTGTAGGTGGAGTGAGAACCGACTCAAATTACTTCAATACCCAAATCTAACAGCAGAGTCAAGGGACGGTAACATCTGTGCTTTGAGGACAAGAGCTTATCAGCCTCCAGTCGACTAAAATCACTGTATAACCATTACAGGCACAGATGCAGCAGCTTAGGTCTACAGTAACTCTGCGATCATGAGCAGCAGGGTTTATCCATTCAGTGTCAAAAAGCTTAATAGAAATAATACAAAAGTACTCACAGTCAGGACGATATCCTGAGCTTCTTGGGGTCCGTTTCACAAGTAGACTAAAATGGATTGAACAGATTAATACATTTAATATAAACAAATTTTGAGTACAAATGTAGTGATATATAACCATGTGAACAACTTACATCGTACTATAATGATCATAGGGTTTGGGCTTTTTTTTTTCCTTCATCCAATTTAGTCTTGCCAATCCCTGCCTACTAACTAACTATCCAGGGAGGGTGACGCCAACATGTGCTTCCTCTGAGACACAAAAGCTAACTACTGCTTATGCAGCGTCACACATAGCACAACACACTCAGAGGAAAGTGCATTCTGCCCTATTCTGCATGCATCAGCTCACAGATGCCTGCAATCAGTTGTGATTGACAGGACAGAGCATGCCCCCCCTCCCTCCAAGAGAGCTGGGCAAATTCTGCACTTTTGACTCTCTGTGGAATTCCAACTTGCAATCTCTGGACAATCTTTTTCAGTCTTTAAGAAAGAAGCCTTTGACATCATTCTTGCAGCTGGATCGGGACGTTGTCACTAGGTTGCGATGGACATGCAATTAATTAGGTTATGTTTTGTAAATAAAGTTACATTTTGCTAAAAAAAAAAAAAAAGTCTATTTCAACACTTGGGAGATTTTTGGGACACTCGGTATAAAACAAAACACTGTCATAGTGCTAATTGTTCATGTGGGGTGTGAATTGTGCTCATCTCCACAACCTGGCCGATATACAAGTCTACACTCAACAAAAGGGTTTTGTTGAGGGTTTATTAAGTCAAAACTTGTCCAGCCAGTTCAGGTATTTCATGTGCTCCAGCTCAAGCAAACCTGGTGCAACTAATAAAGCCCTTGATTAGGTGCATCAGGTGTGCTTGAGAAAACAGGCATTTACAATGGGGCTGAGTAATTCTGATTGCAACTTTAGGAGTGACTGAACATTTCTACATGAGATAAATGAACCCTATTCTTGTTCAAATTTAGGGTGCTTAGTAGATTGTTTGTGTTAGTTAAATAAAATGTGATGTATGCCACAGGCTCCTGATCCTGGAGTACATCTTGTCCAGCACGTTTTGGTGCTCGATCACACCCAGTTCAACTCATAAAGGGATGTTAATTATCTGATTAGGTGAAGTGGGTGTGTTAAGGCAGAACAAACACAACCATGTGCAGAACAGGGTTACTCCAGCACCAGGCTTCGGAACCTGTGGTTTATGAACTACTAATAGCTCCACCTTGTGGAGAATCTGCCACTTGCGTAATGCGAGTTACAAGCCAGGTCTTAAGGGATACTTCACATCTAATAATATGGCTTGTCTTAGATCGTGTGAACATTTGCCATCAACAGCAGTGGGCAAGGACTGCTTTCATAGTGCTGTTCAATGGGAAGATTCTTTTCAAGGCAATCAGGCATGAAATATACAGTGCAAGATGTGTTCTAGGAAAAGGAGAGCCATGTAGTAACTTGTACACAGAATGGAGTCTGTCTCAACCAGTTCCAGCTTCTAACGAGTAAATGGCTCACATGGCTCAAGACATGTGACTTTAAATCTTTAAATGCATGCATTGTGCCTGGCTTCGAGCTGTACCAGGAAACATACAGAAATTCCTCTAGAACACATTTATCACAAACATGAATAGTAGCCAGTGTTACCTGGCCACTTTGACCATTTTGGGTTGACATTCATTTAATAACGTCAGCAGAGTTTCCATCGTCTTCCCAGTCTCTATAATATCCTGTAAAGCAGCCAAAGAAGTGAAATTAATAGTACACCTGATATATTATTAATGCTTTAGCATCACGATGCAATGCAAAACTTTTAACATCACACTTTTTATAGACATGTCTATAAACAATACTGCAGGTCACATTATCAGCTGCATTTTTCCTGCACATTAAAAGAGAAATGTCAAAGAATCAGTCAAAATATATTCATTTGAAACAAACGACTTGATATAAAAATAAATAAAAAAAAGACTCACCTCGACCACAAGCACATTCTGTTAATGTAGTGAAGAAAAAAAGCAGAAAGAATACTTTAAAACGCATTAATAAGTAAAACGGACAATCAACGTCTTCAGAAAACATTGCTGATATCAAATTTTTAAAAAAATTAAAAAACAAATGCTCACCTTTCCACTGAGATCAGTTAACTCATCCCCTCCAATAACCTTTACACAGTTTGTCGACTGGTCATTCTGAAAATAAAAATAAAAATATTTGGGGGTAACAGTAACGTCTTAACAAGCGTTGAAGGAACTTATTGTTCTGGTTAAAGCTGATGTGTTTTTCTGTAGGTATTTGTGACATCAGAGTAAAGGGAAATGATCTGTTCAAGAACAAACAATATAACAATTATGTGCATCACAAAAGCTCCGCTGCAATCCACACAATAGAGTACCATTTTATACATCAAACCCAAGCAGACGTCAAAGAGAGCTGAGGGTAAAAGAATGAAGGGATGGGATATCTAGGGCCA
>CM022764.1:17941107-17988607 GCA_012411365.1 Ameiurus melas | reverse complement strand
AATAATAATAATAATAATAATAATAATAATAATAATCATCTTCGGGGTTATCTCTGTTTACTCTGGTTTCCTCCCCCGGTCCAAAAACATGCATTTTATGCTGATTGGCATCTCTAAATTGTCCATGGTGTCTGAACGTGTGTGTGCTTGGGCCCTGCGATGGGTTGGCACCCTGTCCGAAGTGTGCGGCTGAGTTCCCTGGGATGGGCTCCAGGCTCCACTATGACCCTGTGTAAGATGAGCGATATGGAAAATGGTCACATGGTGATTGCTGGACTTTTTTTTACAGGCACATAACTTAAATTTTAGAGTATCTTTATGAATCATAGCTAGAGTGAAAAAGTTCGTGCAGCAATAAAAATGAATCTGATGATCATCTAACTCATGTTGGCACAACATTTATTCTAACATGACTGATTATGGCTTTTTAAAAATAAACAGCGACATAATGGTCTAAACAATATTAGTAATGAATTAAGGTTAGGGTTCGTATGCTTTTGTGTTGGCTAGAATATAAAGGGCACTGTGTCAATCTAAAGAAACGAACTCTTCAGTGACATTGCACGAGCTCCTACACACATACAGTGGTGTGAAAAAGTGTTTGCCCCCTTCCTCATTTCCTGTTCCTTTGCATGTTTGTCACACTTAAGTGTTTCGGAACATCAAACCAATTTAAACAATAGTCAAGGACAACACAAGTAAACACAAAATGCAATTTGTAAATGAAGGTGTTTATTATTAAAGGTGAAAAAAATCCAAACCATCATGGCCCTGTGTGAAAAAGTGATTGCCCCCCTTGTTAAAACATACTATAACTGTGGTTGTCCACACCTGAGTTCAATTTCTCTAGCCACACCCAGGCCTGATTATTGCCACACCTGTTCACAATCAAGGCATCACTTAAATAGGAGCTGCTTGACACAGTAAGGTCCACCAGAAGATCCTTAAAAGCTACACATCATGCCGAGACCCAAAGAAATTCAGGAACAATTGAGAAAGAAAGTAATTGAGATCTATCAGTCTGGAAAGGGTTATAAAGCCATTTCCAAAGCTTTGGGAATCCAGCGAACCACAGTGAGAGCCATTATCCACAAATGGCGAAGACATGGAACAGTGGTGAACCTTCCCAGGAGTGGCCGGCCCCCAAAATTACCCCAAGAGCGCAGCGACGACACTCATCCAAGAGGTCACAAAAGATCCCACAACAACGTCCAAAGAACTGCAGGCCTCACTTGCCTCAGTTAAGGTCAGCGTTCATGCCTCCACCATCAGGAAAAGACTGGGCAAAAATGGCCTGCATGGCAGAGTTCAAAAGAGAAACCACTGCTGAGCAAAAGAACATCAAAGCTCGTCTCAATTTCTCCACAACACATCTTGATGATCCCCAAGACTTTTGGGACAACATTCTGTGGACCGATGAGACAAAAGTGGAACTCTTTGGAAGGTGTGTGTCCAAGTATATCTGGCATAGAAGGAACACTGCATTTCATAAAAGAACATTATACCAACAGTAAAATATGGTGGTGGTAGTGTGATGGTCTGGGGCTGTTTTGCTGCTTCAGGACCTGGAAGACTTGCCGTGATAAAAGGAACTATGAATTCTGCTGTCTACCAAGAGATCCTGAAGGAGAATGTCCGACCATCTGTTCGGTGTACTCAAGCTGAAACGAACTTGGGTTCTGCAGCAGGACAATGATCCTAAACACACCAGCAAGTCCACCACCGAATGGCTGAAGAAAAACAAAATGAAGACTTTGGAGTGGCTCAGCCAAAGTCCTGACCTGAATCCTATTGAGATGTTGTGGTATGACCTTAAAAAGGCCGTTCATGCTCGAAAACCCTCTAATGTAACTGAATTAGGACAATTCTGCAAAGATGAGTGGGCCAAAATTCCTCCAGGACGCTGTAAAAGCCTCATTGCACGTTGTTATCGCAAACGCTTGGTTGCAGTTGTTGCTGCTAAGGGTGGCCCAACCAGTTATTAGGTTTAGGGGAAATCACTTTTTCACACAGGGCCATGATGGTTTGGATTTTTTTCACCTTTAATAATAAACACCTTCATTTACAAATTGCATTTTGTGTTTACTTGTGTTGTCCTTGACTATTGTTTAAATTGGTTTGATGTTCCGAAACACTTAAGTGTGACAAACATGCAAAGGAACAGGAAATGAGGAAGGGGGCAAACACTTTTTCACACCACTGTAACTCCATTAACTTTTGAGATGGACCATAACGTTGTGTGGAATGATCCGATTTTCCATCACTTTCCCTTATGCTTAAAATCTTGTCCATTCTCTCTATGCTGATCCTGTCCTGATATTTCTCACCATAAGTTAAGCCTCTGTGAACACGGTAGGACATAAATGACCTAAAAACCTGGTTTATATTGGGTAGCCTTTAACACATTCATTTAAGGCAGGAAGGGAGATAATTGTCTGACCAGGACAAAACTGTACTCCCATTACACTCCTGTATTTCTCCATCTAAAGAGCTTCTGCAAATAAAATTCATCTAGTGTGAAGATCCTGTCTCCAGATTTATCCTTGTACCCTTTGCATCTGGCAGAAGAGTTATTCTGGTGAAAACAACAGCTGTATAATTGAATCCTCTAGACAATACTGAAACATACACTATATTTAGTCTAAAAGTAATGATTGTATAAACAATATCGATTGTACGTGGCGTTCGATAATAATAAATTGATACCATTCCTTGTGATCGATCACTAATTTCAATATCAGTTCATCTCAAAGACACGCAAAGAACAATTTCAAGATCTATCTTTATTTCATACAGATAGCAGCACATTTTTACAGAAATAGAACTGCAAGAGTATACAAATTCAGGGGTGTACTGGTTTAAAGCAAAAGACAAATATAGTTATGATGTTAACTGTTGTTACTTCACATGAACTGAAAAGTAAACGGTTATCCCTGTGACTTCTAGGGTAAGTAATATTCACAGCAAACAAACCACAGTAAAAAAAAATGCATATGAAGAAAATGAACTCTTAAAAACAACTCGGGACAAAACACAAACAGCCGCTGAGGGAGTCAAAACCATTTCACACAAACTAACACAATCAAATGCATCAAAATCCATCAAATTTCACACAATCAAATGTATGTTGATTATTTTTTTCCTGCTCTGTACCTTGTTCTAGCAAAAAGAAAAATAATAATAATAATAATAATAATAATTATAATAAGATGCAACCAACAGTCCAAATAAAGCGGCGGAGCTGCATAGCAGTTTCATGACAGAAAGCTCAAATGCATCTCTGCATTCGGATTAGACATGTCGACAAGACCGTTAAACATGGAACTAGAATACATTTCTAACTTTTTTGGATTCTTTGAAAGTTTAACTAAAAACTCAAAGGTTTATTTCGTTAAAAAGATACTTTAGAAGTAAGGGAGGACGGGACGGGTTTTTAAAAAGGCACAACGTACTTCCAATAAAAATAGCGCAATCCAACAGAACATGAATTGTATGCATAACAAAATGTATGCATAAGGTAAGCATTTTATGTAGCTCTTACAATGATGGACTGAAGAAATGCTCTGTTGTTTTGGTTTTTTTTTTTTTATTCTATGTCTGCTTATTATCTCTTATATGACACGGCCTTTCGACCCAAGATTTTAAAAAGAACAAGAAAAATAAACATCACAAAACTCAAATAATTCATCCCAAAAAAAAAAAAAAAAAAAAAAAAAAAAAAGTGTTTTGCTGCCATATTCTAAAAACAAAAAGGTGTCGTTTAATTGGTCCTTAAATAGATGTAGTGTGAAACCTATGTCTCTACACCATGCGGTAAAAACACATTCACTCTGAAATCAGAGTTACCATTTAGTTTGGACTTTGCATGGAACACAAGCTCCAAATCATAAGCCTGTATAAAAACCTCTCGTATTTATTTACCAGGTCTAATTCGAATATTTGAGCTTTATATGACGCACAGAAGGTCTGCTTCATAGCACAGTGACAAGACACCAAAAAAAAAACAAAACACCAAAACATCTTTCGCGACACAATGCATGAAGTACTGCAGAAGGGACACAAAATTCAATATTTTTGAAATGTACACAGTACATTTAGTAATTTCAGACTTACAAAAATACTGTATGTATGGCTCACTTAATGTGTATTTATAAAAACAGACAGCAAAACACACACAAAACCAAGATCACACCGAGGAAAACACCACCACTACAACTACAGTGTTCTTTGTACAGAGTTTGCGGCAAGTGTTAAATACATTAGACCATCAATGACTATACAATGATGGACAAATAAGGGAAACAAAAGGTAAATAAAGCATACATAACACAAATGTATTTTTGGAGGAATTTACATGTCTATAAAGCAAAATTTATCTGCATGTGAACATTGTCAAAGCAAAAGGTGCTTCTGGAATTGAAAAACACTGATTTCCCAACCCCCCACGACTTCCTTCCTTTTCTTAAATAATGGGAAACTGTAAACCTTTATGATTTTGGGGAAGTTGTCATCTAACAAAATGAAAATAATCAAAAAGTCTGCCACTAACAGTAAACAAGTCAGTAACCACGGAGAAGGGACCAAAAATAAAAAACCATGACCACAAGCCTTAGGAACAAAGCGTTTTGTAATAATTTTAGTCCAAATGTTGATATAACAATGGTTATTTATGTCATTAATGTAAACAAAGTAGCACCACTATGCCAACGTGTTTAAAAATAAACCCTATAGAACTTCATTTCCCAGATCAAACATAATAAATGAATGAAACAATGTTCAAATCAACCTTTCACATTAATAAATCTTTCCAGTAGCTAGTGCCCAATTGAACGGTATCTCTAATGCGTTTAATATAAAAACATGGATTGAAACTCACGTAACAAAGTACAAATATCAATACACTATTTGCTTCTATTAAACACAAAACACACACACACACACACACACGTACAGAGAGACACACAGTATACACACTGTCATGGGCATGCATATCAATAGCTTGGTGGAATATCCTGAAACCGACACAAAATATTCCATCTAAAACAGATCACTGCGTAAGATTTTGGACAATGCCAACAAATTAGTAACATTTCCTTCTTTTATTTATTTATTTATTTATAACACCTTGCCATTTATTACATACAATACACTGGACACTAATTTGAGTTTTAGGGCAGTCCACCAGGCTAGCTTATGTATGTATCGAACACATCATCATTATGTAACAATGTACGCAAGTGATATAACATGTCCATGACAGGAATGACTAAAGATGGACCGCTTTATTTCTTTTATAAAATATATTAGATGACAATCAAAAATATCATTTATACAAATATATACAGTAAATGTCATAGAACGTATGGATCGAGACTAACGAGGACGCTTGAACACAATCATCTAAGAAAAAAGAAAAAAAAAGAAAGCAGTAACCATGGCTCGTTATATAGTTCATATGAAAACGGATCAGTAAATATGACTGAGCTGGTACAAAATAGAGGATCTTTAGGGAAAGACTATAAAAAAGAGGCAAGTATGGATACAAATGGTTTGAAAGCTAAAAAGCATGTAACTCACTTCAAAAACTCAATAAAGTGCTAAACACACCATCTAAAAACTCACAGACAATGTATTAGTCCAATGGGTTATATCAGATTCGCTAGATAAGTTGCGTCAGCTTCTGTCAGACAAATGGAGAACAAGAAACAAATTTGTCAACATGACATATACCGCCAAAACATGAAATGCCATGACAGACAACAACACTGACTTGACGAAACATTTTGTTGGCCCCAATTATTTGGTTCCATGATTATATCCGCCTGTAACAGCCTACACAATCCATTAAACATGTAATAAAGGCTTTAAAAAATTTGATCCTTCAAGTCGTCTAAGTCACTCTTGTGACTTTTTAAATATTTTTTTACTGTTCTAAGAAGTCCCTGGGAAGCATCTTCCCTTGTTCCTCAAACTGCTCTAGTAGTTCATCAATCTTCTCACTGAGGCTGCTGGACTGGTCTAGTAAACTGTGAATCTGTGCACTGGACTGAAGCTGATTCTGGTTGTGATCTGATCTAGGATGCCCCATGGTGACAAGTTGGTCTGTCAACGCAGGACCAGGAGGGGTTAATAACGGACCACATTCTGGCAAACAGAACAAACAACAGGCTCGGTGAGATTCTCAAAATACCCCGATTATAATCAAATTCATTTTAAGATACATTTTTAAAATCAATCGTTCTTTAAAATGTAAACGTCATCAAAAAGTGGACTTACCAGTAGGGATTTCAAAAATAAATAGGCCTGTTTGTCCTGGCTGTCCAGACTGGTTGAGGGTTCCCCCTAAAGCAGTCTGAAAAAGCGAATCAGGAGTCTGTTGAGTGGATGTGGCCGAGGAGCTCTGCAACCCTCCGAGAGTTACTCCACTCTGCCCACTAAAAATGGCAGTTCCTGTAGCTGTCTGAGATAACTCTTGATTTTGGAGTGCTGAAATGGCTGCCTGTGGCAAAAAAATATTAACGGTGCCCTGGTCTGTGGAAGGGACAGGGGCACAGTTGCTAGCAGTTGGGACAACCTGCATAAGCTGCTGGTCTTGAAAGAGTCCTGGCTGGGTTGAAGGCATACTGGCAGACGAATGACCCACAACAGAGGCCTCATCTTGAAAAGACATTGGCTCGGTTGAATCTTGCTGAGTCACGTTCACCACACTGGCTTGGGGAAAAAGAATCTGTGGACTTTGTGTTGATTGTGATGGAGAGACCGTAGACTGACTTGTGGAGTTGTCTGATGTAATATTCCCAGGGATTGGAACGACCTGCATGGGTTGCTGGTCCTGAAAGATGTTTTGTGGCAGTGGGTTGCCACCCATTGGACCCTGGTTCTGGGTACTGAACAGGAGAGTCTGAGGGAGGTCTTGAGGGTTAACAGAAGTAGCACAGAACAGTAAGCCAGGCTGTGGTTGCTGCTGGCCCTGACTTTGGGATATTGTAGAAATATTCTGGAATAGTGCAGCTTGCTGGGGTGTTGGTATTT
Organism: Ameiurus melas; assembly: GCA_012411365.1. Classification (NCBI taxonomy): domain Eukaryota; kingdom Metazoa; phylum Chordata; class Actinopteri; order Siluriformes; family Ictaluridae; genus Ameiurus; species Ameiurus melas. Next base: position 17,981,575 of record CM022764.1, on the reverse strand, counting down.
GCTGAGACTGGGAAGAGTGCTGTTCCATTGGAGTGGACAACTGGGGTTGTCCCTGAAAAAGTGACACTGATTGGGTTGCTGAGGTTGACGTTTCCATGGGAGTGAGAAAAGCGATTTGTTGCTGCTGTTGATTTTGTGCATTGTTGGATGTTATTTGGCTATGCAGGACACCCTGAGAAATGAACAGGGTAGTTGAGGGAGCCTGTTGCTCAGAAGATAAGTTAGTGCTTGTCAGCATCGTCACTGTATTGGGAAATAAAGTGGGTTGAACCTGGGTCGTTTTAGAAGTACCAAAGAGCCCCGTCTGTGGTTCTTGTGTGTCAGTAATAGGTGTATGACTCTGAAACAGCTGCTGGGGAGGTGAGGTTTGGGAGGAAGGTTGCTGAAGAAAGCTGGATGTCTGAATAGTCAGTAGCCCCCTGGCCTGTTGAAAAAGTGCTTGCTGCTGTGGCTGTGGGGATGAATTCTGGAGAAAACCATCGGATGGCTGTGACAAGGAGCCATCTATCTGTGCGGTGCTTTGATGCTCAGACATTTGATCCTGTGCTACAGGGAAACTCGGTGTGCACTGCATGGGAATCTGTGGTTGCAAGAGTTCTGATTGCAACTGTTCCAAGACCTCTTGATGTTGTTGCTCTTGTTGAAGTTTCTCTAGATTCTGCTGATGCTGCTGCTGCTGTTGCAGATTATCAAGTACTTTCTGATGCTGAATACTCACCAAAGAGTTTTGTTGCTGAATGTCCCCAAGAACCTTCTGGTGCTGCAGGTTTTCCAGAACTTTCTGATGTGACTGTTGTTGTTGCAGATTTCCAAGAGTTTGTTGCTGAAAGTTCACCAAGACCTTTTGTTGTTGTTGCAGATTGTTCAATACTGTTTGTTGATGCTGCAGATCAACAAGAGCTTTCTGATGCTGTTGCTGCAGATTATGTAGTATATTATGTTCTTGTTGCTGCTGCTGTTGATTGGTCAACGTATTCTCATTGCCACCCAGCCTTAAACTGTTCATGTTTTCCTGGACATGTTGCTGGAGGTTGTCAGCAGAAGGGTTTGAATCATAAAGCACAGAATTGAGTTGCTGTTGTTCTTGCAACTCCCGAACAGCTCTTTCTAGCTGTGCTACCTCATCTTGAGGTAAAATGGTCTGGACTTGGGGTTGCTGAGAAGGGGGAGGTCTAGACTCCATCCCCACTACCACCATTCCTGTGCCATCTGGACTGTTATCTTCTGGAGACAAAGTCTCAGGGGTTTCCCTCAAGAACTGCTGAGGGACCTGTGGGGGCACAGGCTGAAGAACTGTGGTGTCTTCTGACAAGGAGACTTGAAAGGATGGTGTAGGGGATATATCCTGTTTCTGAATTGTTGTAAGGGGCTCTGGAGGTGCAAACATTGTTGGCACTGATTGTTGAGATTCAACAGATGGCAGAGACACAGGGCTAGGAAAGGATTTGCTGCTAGTAGGAAGGATGGTGGTAATTTCCAAAATCTGTTGGTCTGAATTAAGGACCTCTGCAGGCTGGATCAAAAATGAAAGTTGAAATATTTTTAAGTTAAAATGCCCAAATTTTATTATTAAAATTGAATTGTAAAAGTAATTTACAGTTCACCTTAAAAATGTTAGACGTCGTAGAGTTGGTAGAGATTTCCATTGGGGTTACTTCTTCCCTTTTGACTATGGATATCATTGGGGCCATCAATGTACTGTTAAGACTATTAGTGCCAGTTTGCATTGCTACAAACACATAAGTGAAAACAAACATGAACATCATAAACAAAGCAGCAAACCTCTAACTAAGCCAAAGAATGCACACAATTATCGTATTTGTGAATCTCACACCATTCATCTGCTCTTCAAACGTGCAAGGCTTGGCTGTTACTGACAACTCTGACTTCACAGGAACATCAACTTTTTCTGAAGACAAAAGAAAGTGTTATCAGATATCAGAGATATCGGACAACCTGCTCAAAATGGTACATGCATTAAGTTATCAACCAAATGCAAGTTTCACATTCAGTTAATAAACTCTTGACAAACCTGGCTGAGGAGTATAGGTGAAAGGCTGGAGCTCATGTGTTCTTCCTGCATTTGTTAACACAGAGATTCTAACTGATACAGGTGAGGTCACCGTCAGGTCATGATAAGGAGGCACCTTTACCACTAGGTGATTCTGGTTGAAATAAGAAAAGTAAAATAATCTAAATAAACATGCACCATTGCATAATGTATTATTTGGGGCAGTTACACCTACTTGATGGAAAAGTTCCATGTCAATCTCTGCTTCAGCCTGCCACGGGCTATCATCTGAGGCAAAAGCAGAAGTTGTTTGGTTTTTAATATTACTTCATGGCAAAAAAAAAAACAAACAAACAAAAAACAAATGAATAACATAGGAGATGACTGGGTTGGGTGCAAAGACATTATATAAACTAGAAATCAACACCAGATACCTGTGACAAGTTCCTGAAAAATAACTTTAGTTCCCTTAAGGAAATTCTTGCCAATAATGAAGACCTCCTCTCCTCCAGTCACAGAGCAGGTATGAAGACTCTTTTTGAGAATTTCAGGCACTCCAGCAGGTTGGGCTGTACAGTAATAACACAAACTCTATCAGCTAGCGAACTGGACATGTGCATACTTCAGGAAGATTTATACAACACAGGGGTACATTATCTTAGGAGCTTTCACACAAATTCTTAATATACTCACTACAGAGAATTGGTGAAGAAAGGGTCTGCAGTGTGAGGACAGAGCCATCTGGTCTAGGGATGTTAACCCTGAATGCTAAACGAGCCCGGGTACTTTTCTTTTTAGAGCCAGCCACTCCTATTCTGGCTTCAACATCTGCATTCCTCAATTTCAATATCCCAACACAGTCCACTCTGCAGAGGTTTTAAATAAATAATAATAAACAAACAAACAAATAAATAAATAAACAAATAAATAAAAAGTACCCTTAGTCCCAGTACTGCAGGATTCTAAAAAAAACAATAAATCATTCTACAGGAAAATATTGCAGAACGTCCAGACAAAAAGAAATTAAAAAAATTCTCACGCTAAAGTCATGGAGCTGCTTGGCTCAAGGTTCACTTCAATAACCGTGGTCCCATCGATATCGACTTCTTTACAGGCCGTTGTGTTACGTCCAGTCACTCTACATGCTTGATAGAACCCATGAGGTTTTACACGCCCGGCATCATTAGCCACAAACACTTGGAGAACAACTGGTTCATTCACACCTTCTAGCTAGAATAAGAAAACAGTACATCCATGAACGCTTATCTTTATGTGCATTTTAATTTAAAGATACTGGTGTTCTTCCATGGAAAGCTGCTAAATTTAAAAAAATAATAAAAAAATAAAAAATAATAATGGATCGAAGTTACTTCTTACTTTGACGGTGGGGAAGCCTTGCTGTGTGCGGTCTTTGACAGATCCTCTGCTGCCCTCTGTAAGGTATCGTGCACGGTGTTGTGTTTCAGGCTGTACCAGAATCTTTAATTCTTTCCCCTCACTCTTTTGTGGATACTGTGTTGAAAGAATTCCACCTTTCTGACTGCCAGCCACCTCCAGAGTGCTACAGAAAAAGATCATAAACAGCATAATTTAACAAAACCAAATCTGGAAACTATAACATGGTGAACTGATAAGATATATGCCCCCTCTTTTTTTTTTAAACTTTATTTAATGATGATGATAAAAAAGACCCCAATATAACAGTAAGCTTTTACAGCTCAACTCCTTCATGGCAAGCATCAAGTACTTAGTAGAGCACCCTTTTGCTGTTATGACCTGCTGCAAACGAGATGCATAGCTTCTGGCAGTGTACCTGAAGAATCTTCTCATTACTCAAGAGCAATGACCTACAGTTCAGTAATATTCTTGGGTTTGCGTGCTGCAACTGCCTTCTTCAAATCCCACCAAAGATTTTCTATAGGGTTCAAGCCAGGTGACCGTGATGGCACTGTAGAATCTTCCAGGATTTCTTCTGCAACCAAGCCTTGGTGGAATTTGAGATATGCTTGGGATCATTGTCCTGTTGGAATTCCAATGATGCCCAAGCTTCAGCTTCCTCACAGATGGCATGACGTTTTTTCGTAGGATGTGCTGATACTTGAATGAATCCATCTTGCCTTCCACACGCTGAAGGTTTCCAGTGCCAGAGGATGCAAAGTGGCCCCAGAACATCACCGAGCCTCCACCATGCTCGACCGTGGACAGAGTGTTCTTTGTTCATTCTTCTTCCTCCAGAAATACTGCTGATCCATCGTGCCAAAAAGTTCTGGTTTTGTTTCATCGCTCCACAGAGCAGAATCCCAAAAATTCTGTGGCTTATTTATATGATTTGGAATGACTTTTCTTTTCCTATTGGGTCAGTAGTGGTGTACGTCTTGGAGTTCTGGCATGGAAACCTTCTGTGTTTAGTACACGCCATACTGTGCTCACGGAAACCTCAGTGCCTGTTTCCACCAAGTCTTGCTGTAGGTCTTTTGCAGTCACTCGAGGATTTTTCACATCCTACCTTCTCAGAAACCTGGTTGCAGCCATTGGTAGTTTCCGTTTTTTCTGCCCCGTCCAGGTATTTCATATATTTTCTAGCCTGTTCAGGTATTTCATGTGTTCCAGCTCAAGCACACCTGGTGCAACTAAGGAAGCCCTTGATTAGTTTCATCAGATGTGCTTGAGACAACACCTGTTTTGCATATTTGTGCTGTGAGGGATTCTATTCAGGGGGTTGAATTTTGAAACTGGAGTCATTATAAGTTACAATTTCAGTTGAATTCAGGGAAACCACTTGAAGCATTCGTTGTGTTGAACGATTTCAATTGCTTTTGTTTGATCTGTTCATTGCAAATAGCTGACAGTCTGTAAATTTTGACAATAAACCTGATTTGCAATGGGGGTTGAATAATTCTGATTGCATCTGCATTTAAAAGACTTCATCAGACCTGCCAAACTTGCATAGGTGCTCTGAATTTTAACATCAGAGTATGCTGGAAGGTACTCCAAAACACTCCAAAAGTTCTCAAACAACTGCGATGGGGGCCCAATACAGATAGATACACAACTAAAATACATGTGCGGTACCTCTTCCCCCCCAGCCAGTGACTATACCTTCCTCCAAAACAAAGGCAAAATTTTATCACAGCGTTTTCCTATACATGGAAACATGCTGCATAAATGTGTGTACATGGAAGTGAGTCAGAAGCTTGTGGCCAGAAAAGAACATCTGAGACTATGAAGCATCAGCAGTTTATTGCCATTTTCTAGGAATAAAAATAGATCAGGTCAATTCTCTAACAAGTCCTTCTTCATCATTGAGTTTAAATTTAGTTGTCTGTTGAGCCAAATCTGTCGTCTTGCTACCAGCTGACTCATAAAAGGTGGTAGTAATAGTAAATGACTACACACTAGTTTGAAACTAACTACTTTCAGAATATGGTTTAGAAATGGCTTTATACACTCAGTCATAATCAAACTTTAGTTGAGCTGGTGCAACTGGCCCCTGTCTAATCCTTAACCAGTGCCAAAGCTCAGCTTAACCGTCTTGTGAGTTTTAAAGAACTTAGCTGCAAAACATTTATACAGGCTACTGAATATCAAAAAGTCAGATAGAGAAACTGTAAAGTTAACTCACCTCCCTTTGAGACTGCCCTTTCCTTCAGAGCCGAGTTGCGAAAGTACAAAGTGTGGAGCTTTAGCGCTGTCAGCATCAAACACATCCATGGTTGATTCATCCCTGGCCACAGGCTTCGAGCCTGGCCTCTGGCGGGGTGTTCGCTTACGAGATTTGCGAGGAACCTCAGTGTTATCGTTATATGAACTACTGCTCAGCATGCTAAAGTTTGAAACAGAGTCGTCCATCCATATGCTGCCGCTCTGCTCAGAGTCTGGGTTGGGCGCTACCTCGTCCTGGCAGGACATGCGGCTGTCGTCCAGCAGGTCTTCGGGAGGTGGAGAGATGTTAAGTACAGTTCGTCGCTTTGAGGGTGTCATCTGGCTCTGATGGGCTGCTGCTCCGACACCATCGTTCCCAGCAGTCCCACTGATACCAGAAGCCGAACCAGGCTCCGCTCCCAGCACCTCGACAGGGAGACAGTGGAGCCTGGAAGACTGCTCTGGAGCTGAAGTAGCACAGTGCATGCTGGGACAGGAAGAAGCACTGCTGTGCCCTCCAGGGGAGGATGAAACAACACAGGCGGTGGCTGCATCTGTAGTGTGCACAATGCAGAGAGTTAATAATGCTCGTTACTACAAAACTGGCTAGCAGTCCCGATCAAGCAGTGCAATTTGTGCATGATTTTGCCCTAACCCGTTAGGCCAATTTTTCCAAATTGAAAACACAGAAATAATATCAGGCCAATCATTTATAAAATTCATGTTGTTTTTTCCCTTTTCCTTAGCCATCTAGCCATCAATGAATACATGTGTGTGCAAAGAAATTTCTTATTCTATCATTACTACATGTAATTCTATCATAAATTCCAGTCTATGGCCTAAATGTAAAAAAATAAAAAAAAAAAAGTAAAAAAAAAATAAAAATGAAATCCTGTGCAATGTAAACATGCGTAAGGCATACACAGCATGTATAATTGCTATCGCATAACTAACCGCTGAACTAATCTACACAACCTATCAAAACAAATGGGCTCCAATAATAATTTTCAGGTGTCAGCTAATGCATGCCAATTGGAGGATTTGGTTGGGACTGAGCATAGCCATGGAGACAGAATAAACAAGCTTCTGACCTACGAAGCAGAGAACTGCAGACCATTTTATAAGCAGACTCTCCCTGTTTCAGAGGGAACTCCCTGGAATAAAAACGACAAATGACAGCAAAAGAGCAGTAAGTGCTGGTCAAAAGGTCAGCCAATGTCAATATCAGTAAATTTTGGTCAATTAGTCATTTTGTGCACAAATCAATGCTGGTATTAACCAGAGCACATGGCATCAAAAACAAATTTTGGTCAAAGAAAAATAAAAAAATAATAAAAAATTCACAGAACCAGCATTAAATCTTCCAGTAGTGTCCCAGTAATACTCGCAATTTTTACTCTGATTCGTCATCTTGTATGTGGTAGACCTAAAATGTATTGCCCCAAAAGAGATCCTTATATGCACAGCCCCGTTTTATGCTCAGATTCCTGTCCAAGCAGAAAGCAGCTGAGCAGGAACTTTTTAAAATATAACCCTCCACCACTGCACTGTCTGATTCTTAGACTAGAGAACATACAGTTCTTAGTAGAAGGGAGAAGAGCAGTAGAAAAGCCCTTAAAGAATGCATCTTAAGGCAAAACTCTTACATGCTTTCTCTTAATGATTTGTTAAAGATAATAATAGTCAAAGGTGGCAAGTGTTAGTAAATCTTCTGGGGTCACCTTAATTATAACTTGCTTTTTGGTGGGCACATGCCAGACAAGTGGTCTGGGTAAAAAAAAACAACAAAAAACAGGAAACAACTCCTGCTCACTGAGAGCAATAACAGGAAATTCTTTAAACGTTTTCATGGTTTTATTGGAGGGAGTCAACTGAATGCGGTTACAGAACTGAAAAGTAAACTGATAGATTTCCAAATACCTGTGAAAAGAAACAGACCGTTTTTTTGGGGGGTGGAGGGCAAAGGTACGCAAATGGATATTTAAAAAAAAATAATGCTTGGAAATGTTAAAAACAGCAAGGTTATGAACTTGGAGGGATGGACTGGCGAAATAAATCAAGAGCAAAGCAGAATGCTAGAGGAGGAAATGAGGTCAGTTACATGCATGTTAAAAACTCTGACAAAAGTGAGCAGAAGGCAGCAGTGATCTAAATAAGAGATCAAGATTGATTAGGAGGGAGAAAACTGGATGAGTCACTTTTTCAGGGCAACAAAAAAGATAAGATGGTAGTAGGAAAAGTAGTAGGGAAAGTAGTCTACCTGAGGCCACGGCAGCAGAGGGAAGAGGACCTGCCTCTCCGCCACTCTTCTGACTCATGCTGTGGCTGTCCTGTGAGGCTAGAGGAAGCTGAAGTTCTTTAGGCAGGAGGTCATACACTGACTCTGAAATATGCAAAATATGGATGTGAGCAAGTAAGAGAGAGTGTGTCAGGAACTGTATGTGTGTGTTTGTTGCGTAGGGTTTCCAATTTTGCAGAACTGTACTTTTTCTCCACACATACAGATATTGGATACTATTATAAACAACTCAATAATATTCATTCATTCATTCATCTCTGAAGCCTAACCCGCGGAATTTCATATTATTAGTCTTCTTATTATTCACCTCAGCCCCCCTAAAAATTAAATCCATTAAATCCCTTTAATTGAACAGAGTTTCTTTTTAGAAAGCTGAAGTATAAAAAGAGAGGAGCAGCAGTGAACAATCCACAAACTGTTCTGTGGCTCCTCCCCCTCGTTTTGCGATTGCTTGATTTGAACCGAGCAAAGCGTTTCCAGAAATGTTCACACCGAGAGACCACTCAGTGTGCGCTGCCGCGTGATCTCGCTGCTGGTGACTAATAAAAGTCTTTGCCTTCATTTAGCCCTCGCCTAATTGGCTAAATGCACTTCATTTGAGCTTTGTTGAACTTCTGATGCCATGCAGTAAGCCAGAAATTCTCTTGGGCAGAAGTTGGAACTACACGCGAGGTGGAATTATGTGCACGTCTTACAAGTAATCTAAACAGGAAGTACATCTGGTAACGTTGTGGTCTTCCATGGCATGGCAATGCAGCAGATTAAAACACATCCCACTCACAGCCCATCCAACCCGGCTAACAGCATCATTCCTGGACTAGCCAACGTTCTGCTTTAACATCAAGCTAGCTTTACCTCGATTCCATCCTACTGCTTATCTTCCAGTCTCCTAGTTTAACTACAGACAAGCTTGTATTTTCAGAATATAAAAGATCAGTCAGTGGTTACATGCGGATTGTACACACATGTAGCGTTGCATAAGGACATAGAGAGGGGAGTATAATGACACCACTTAAGAAATCAGGAATGAAAAGTTTTAAAGGATACATTTAAAATGTAAGTTTCACCTTAGTATTTTAAAGAATAAAAAAAATATATGTTTTGTAATAGTATATGCACAGATCGGAGAAGGTAGGAGAGGTGATGGGGAGAGAGAGAGAAACAGACAGAGAAAGAGAGAGAGAGAGAGAGAGAGAGTGAATAAAATAAAAAATAAAAAGTCCAACTTTTCACCAAGTAAGAGTGAGCTAGTAAGTAGTGTGGTAAGTGTTAATTCAAACAATTCACATTTTAATCTACCCTGCCTCCTGATCAAACTGTTCATTTCTTGATAGAAAGAGAGGTCTCTCTCCCACACACACAGACACACACTTTCCTCATTGTTTGTACATCATACATTCTTAATAGAAGCTGAGCCCCCCCTAAAGGCTAAACTCTACTAGAAATAAAGAACACCTGCCTGGGTAATTCAGGATAATGAAAGCTGTAGAGAAAACAGCACAGTAAAACTATTTAAATTAAAAAAGTACAGAAAATAAAACACTAATCATGACATCAATAATAACCAAGAACAAACGTATAAGCATCCACACAATAAGAGACTGTTTTCTAACTGACGAATGTTCTGTTCTGACTGGAGGAGACATCCAGTGCAGCACAGCTCAAACATTTCTCTCTAGATCATATTATGTCTAGAAGTTGGACATGAACAGTATTTATAGATCACACTGGTTTTCACATCTAGTATCAGATTTGGGCCAAGACGGGTCATGTGACGTCATCGCAACACGCATTCGGCCAAAGCCCTCTTCGATTCAGGTGCATCGAACATGAACATAAAAAAGGTCTCGTTTACCAATAAACATCACTGCGAAAGACCAAGTAGAACAATTTAGTGCAATTGTGATTTCACCAATTCAAGTAGTTTTCCGCAAAAAGAAATATAAATAAAATTAAATAAAAATTAATAAATAAAAGCACAAAAAAACAAAAAGCTGCATCGCAAATTTAGAAAAAAAATTTTTTAAAGCCGCAGCAAAATCAAGGCTTTTTGGTCACGAAATCCTATATGGACTGATGATATTAAAATGTAAAATGCGATTTGGAGAAGGCTACATCTGAGCTTGGCTATGAAAACAATATATATTTTTTTAAATGTTAAAGGTTTAACAGTTAAAACCAAATCAATCATAAACTGATATGCTAAGGATAACCTGAAGAAACCACTAAGCTGATTACATTTGAACTGTTATAACACACTACAACAGGTTTGATTATTTACAATCATTATATACAGTATAGCGAGACAAATCAACATTACAGCAGTCGTATCCCACTTGTGATGACCTGTGACAACTATGAAGCTATACAGGTATTACATGAATACACGTGCTACATGCAAAACACAGTATGGTTGCAGAGAAGCTCAGGAAAATGTCATTCAACTCAAATAAATAACTAAACTCACCGTTCTAATAGGACAAGGCCCTGATTTTGGTGAACAGACGTGTCCACTTCAGACTGGGTCCGTGTGTGGTTCAAACATACAGGGCTGCTGGTCTTTGTGGAATAGCGCAGTAGACTGTAGGTACTGGGGTTGGGATGGCAGGAGGACATGAGGGAGTTTCCAAATGTGCAAATCATACATATTCATAACCATTTAAAAGAGCATAATAATCCATATATTATTCAATGACTTGAAGAGTTTAAATAACACCTTCATGGGTACTTATGAAACAAAATTCGGTGAGCTTTTGAAATATATAATTTAGAGAATTTCCATACATCCAGCTTCTATACCACTCAGGGTCACAGTGAACCTGGAGCCTATCCCAGGAAGCATCGGGCACAATCACATACACATTCACACACCCATTCATACACTACAGACACACCAATCAGCCAACCATGCATGTCTTTGGACAGGGGGAGGAAACCAGAGTAGCCTGAGAAAACCCTCACAGCACGGGGAGAACATGCAAACTCCGCACACACAGGGCCCCGGTGGGACTCGAACCCCAAACCCTGGAGGTGTGAGGCGAACGTGCTAACTACTAAGCCACTCCTGGGAAGGTTCACCACTGTTCCATGTCTTCGCCATTTGTGGATAATGGCTCTCACTGTGGTTCGCTGGATTCCCAAAGCTTTGGAAATGGCTTTATAACCCTTTCCAGACTGATAGATCTCACTTTCTTTTACTTTCTTTCTCAATTGTTCCTGAATATCTTTGGGTCTCGGCATGATGTGTAGCTTTTAAGGATCTTCTGGTGGACCTTACTGTGTCAAGCAGCTCCTATTTAAGTGATGCCTTGATTGTGAACAGGTGTGGCAATAATCAGGCCTGGGTGTGGCTAGAGAAATTGAACTCAGGTGTGGACAACCACAGTTATAGTATGTTTTAACAAGGGGGGCAATCACTTTTTCACACAGGGCCATGATGGTTTGGATTTTTTTTCACCTTTAATAATAAACACCTTCATTTACAAATTGCATTTTGTGTTTACTTGTGTTGTCCTTGACTATTGTTTAAATTGGTTTGATGTTCCGAAACACTTAAGTGTGACAAACATGCAAAGGAACAGGAAATGAGGAAGGGGCAAACACTTTTTCACACCACTGTAAATGAATGAGAGATGAGACGACGAAGTTTGAAAAGCAGCTGCTGTTACAGCATCACTATTACCCATGAGACTAGCGGCGGAGAGATCTACCGTTCAGAGGGATTTCCAGACGGTCATGACGCTGCCAAACAGTCGGTCTATTGGAGCTGTGTAGAATGCATCGAGACGTGTTCGCGTTCATATAGCAAATGCGATGTGGCCATACGCATCCCAGATCACCTCCGGACGTGGGTTGAATGATCAGATCAAAATGCGTGTCAGAGACACCTCTGATCCCGTTCACACCTGTACTTCGTGCTGTCCACTTGTGATCTGATCACCCAGGATGCATGTCAATGCCAGGTGTAAACGAAGCTGTAGAGTCGCCAGTCCGCCTACCTGCGTGTTTTTGGCAGGGGAGTGGAAACTGGAGAACCCAGAGGAAACTGATGCGAACACAGGGAGAACGTGTGAAACTTCACACAGACAGTAACCCAAGCTCAGGATCGAACAAAGGTCTGGAGCGGTGAAGCAGCAATAGTGAGGCCCACTGTGCCACTGTGCCTGCCTGTAGTATTAATGCTAAAATAAATGAGTCTTTTCATGGTACATTCATATCATGAGGCTTGAATTAAAGGTGTCAGAACATGATTTCCCATGTTTTCCTTCTGTTTGGGAGAGTAATGCATCTGTTTGTACATGTATAAGCTCTGCGAAGTCAGAAAAATCATATCCCCCAAAGGGATTTATTCCACTGCTCCAGACCTGAGCGAAACGCGTCTTTCGAAGTCCAGATTTACTTCCATAATTTCTCTACAGCGTGCACTGTCAGCAGAGCCCCATTACATGTCGTGGAGACGCTGCGTTTCGGTGAGAAAGCAAAACATCTTTGTTTAGCCTTACGAAAACGGACAAAATCAGTGGTTACTGTTTATTTATAACACTGTTCCTGGGCAGTACAACCAAAACGTTTGCTTGTGTGCAGCGGATTTTAGGGAGGATAGCTTCCTGAACCTGGGCGAGAACACCACAGGCCATACACAAAGGCTACTGCTGAGAAATAGGGCATTTCCCACTTTGCACGGACAATCTTGTGCTTCTGAATCAGAACCTGTGTGTGATTATTTTATGAAGTGTCTGCTACAAACTGCCCAAATGTGGAGTTTTGTGAGGTTGACCCTGAGGTTGCTTCTGGGTTCTCTGGTTTCCTCCGACCTCCCAAAAACATGTTAGGAAGTAGACAGGCTACTCAACATTACCTTTAGGTGTGAATGAGTGTCTGTGCATGGTGCCCTGCAACAGACCCAAACGTGACCCTGACCGGGTTAACGTTGTTACTGAAATTGAATGAATAAATGAATGAATGAATGCATGAATGCATGGATGGATGAGTGGGTGACATGCTCCATCATCTAGCTGTACCCATATTTCCTCAATGTGTTGTTAGGTTCAGCATACTTATCTCCATGAGCACTGAGCACAAACACTGTAGACAGCTCATTAATACAGCAAAACTGAAGTGAAGTGCTTCATTACTACAGATGGAAGCATCCAAAACACAGCTCATGAACCAGTTACATGATTTAAACAAACATGTCAATCAGAAGCTAATGTAATACACAACCCTTAACATAGTTATTCCCTTAAGGCCACTCAACAGCACTCGGACTTGACCCGACATCTACTCAGAACATCATCACGGTCCATGTGAAACGGCGCGAGAGCAGTGATGTCATTCTGCGTGTTGAAGGATTTCCTTGATGGAAGTCAGAGTGACAGTGTATTCAAGTGCTTGACTGATTTACATAACACGTAACGTCTGAGATATGCCCCACCCATGCTAAATCCAAACAATCTTAGGGAGCTAGCTGAATCCCAGCAGTGAAGAGTTTAGCGAGAGTTGCTTTTGGATTTATGCTATGCGTGCGTGTGTGAGAGCGGCAAGGTCATCACCGTGAGACATCTGACCTGTCTGAATGGTAGATAAAATTATAATCACTTACTCTTACTGATGGAAAAGAAGGAACATTCTCGATCACATCAGAGGTAGTGAAATATACAGTGCTGTGAAAAAGTATTTCTTCTGTTTTTGTGTAGCTCTCATACAGCAAACAAACAAAATCTAAGATAAACCCAAAGGCAACCTAACAACACACAAAAATACAGTCTTTAGTTACTAGTTTAATAGATGATCTATGAAACTGCATTCATAATGGGGTTCAGTTGGAATAGACACAACCAGGTCTGATTACTGCAAACCCTTTTCAACCAAATCAACACTTAAATAGAACTTTTTCAACCGCATGAATTTGGTTAAAAGGTCTTACACAGTAACACACTATGCCAAAGTTGAAAGAAATTGCAGAAATGAAGAAGAAGAAGAAGGAGGTGATTGAACTACATCAGTCTAGAAAGGGTTACAAAGTTATTTCAAAAGCTCTGGGACTTCAAAGAAAAACAGCGAGGGCAGATATCTCCAAATGGGAAAAAAAAACTTGGTTTGATTAGTTATTGTTACAATCAGATTTGAAATAAAAGGGGGCAATTCATTTTTCACATTGGTGAGAAGTGTTGGATTTATTTATTTTTTCCCCACTAAATTGTGCGTTTACACAGGTTGCCTTTGTTTTCTGTTGTATTATATTTAAAGATCTAAAACTGTTTAGTATGAGATATACACAAACACAGAAGAAATCAGGATGGGGCGAATACTTTTTCACAGCACAGTGCATGACCATGAGTGCCATTATACTGAATACATAACATGTAAATCACAGCCATGCTGATATTCACTACAACAGCATGACAGACTGTGTGATATTGCTTTTATACAACAGTTCTATTAAAACAGGAAATTTCACATGGCCAAATGTTTTGTTTATTTTTGCTTCCGTTAACAAAATTGGCTCCCAAAGAAGCCACAGCTGGACAGAGTACCACGTGACTGACTGAAAGACAGACACAAGGAAGTGTAGTAGCGGCTTTGATGTAATGAACTTTTCTAGAATTGTACACGCACAAGGGGAGTGCTAAACAGCCAGCGCTGTTATTCTATATCTGTATATTCTGTAGATCAGCACTCTTGGGACGCACTTGACCAATCAAATTAGTGAAGCTGAACTACCTGTTGTACAAGACAGAATTTAATCAATAAATTATTTTATACAACACTTGTCTGAGAAATGTAAAGAATAAAAAAGTATGGTTTGTAAAGGGAATAGAGTGCAGGAAGGCAGACACTACGGAAAACAAACTCCTCGTTGCACTGCAGCTTTTCTTCATTCCTTATATAATTTATACTACATAACAATAACAATTTCCATTCCCTTACTTTACTTTTCCACATTTCATATACACCTCTCTAAAATGTGTCAAAAAGCAAATCGTCACAAAGCTCCTCCTCCATTTTGCAAGAAGTTGTATTCAATATTATAAATAAATAAATGTGTCCACGGATCCGCACTGAGAAACTCTACTGGAAATAGTAGCCCATTCGGGTACCTCTGAAAACTCATTTCAACATACTACGATCTGGGCACACTATAACCACGTCTCCACCGAATTTACCCGGAACAAAAAGTCCCAAGAACATTTTTCAAGGGACCATTTGGTTCCTCCAGACCTTTGTTGTCTGCATTTCCATCGCGGTCTAAGGAGCCGTGAAGATTAGACAAATTATTCCCGACTTCGCGTGACAAGCCCTTGGTGAGGATATGATGTAACGATGTAAAATGTTTGCTCGGCTCATAAATACACGTAGCAGGCTCTGACTGGAACACAAACCTTTGAACAGTAACAAACGCTCATACTGCAATCAAACTAGTGGTCTAGTGGTTGGGACTATGGCCTTCTCACCGCTGCAGCCTGGGTTCGATTCCTGCTTGGGGGATAAACTATTACTTTTTATTTTTGGCTAAAGGTTCGTGTTTTAAAAATGGATGGTCCATTTTCTGAAATCTGATAGCGACACTGCATCAACAAGCATGGAGGACATTCGAGCTGTGCTGCTGTTGATTGTGATGTATTTGATAAAGAGGAAATTGAGAAAACACTGGAGAAGAAACGAGCAGTGGTGGTAAAGCCAATCCAGGATGCTCGTAAAGCTGGTCTCATAAAGTAAGCAAAGGGATTTTATCATCTATCGTGTAGATTACCGAGACGAACGTGCACACACACACAAGCTTCTCTCTGCGCTGTGCTTTTCCTGTGTGAACAACACCTAGCTCGCTTAACCCACTTGCTATGTTTAATATATACTTTTTCAGTGAGGGTCGCGGTTTCCAGTTCCTGCTCTATTTCGTCCTCGGCATGAATACTCAAAAAGGCCTGAACCTCGTCGTCGGTCCATCAGTCCGATTTTTTAATTTAATGAATTTAATTTACTAGAAGAAAATATAAGAAATAATGAATGAAGAAAAGCCGAAATGCGACGAGGAGTTTGTTTACAGCAATGGTGTTCCCTCTTCTGGGCAACAGCGTTCTCTTCAGTTACATGGGCTGCAGATGAAAACTTGGGCAGCGGACTTGGTGCTTCACTTCCCTAACAGGCACCACCTTCAACGGCAGAGTCTGCGCACAAAGGCACCTCTGGAAACACCTCCGGAAACAGTTTCGGACAGGCTTCTGCATCAGCGTAACGTCGTTGCTAGGTTACCAGCTGCTCATTACCACCACCTGGTGTATTGAGTGTAGGATTTCAGTGTTTGAGTACTTGCATACTCTTACTACACACTCAAAACTGTCTACTTTTTCTTCACAAAAAATAGAAATAAATTACTTTTTTTAAAATACGTCGTATAAGAATGGCAGTTTCAGGGAGACGGGATATCGAGACATATAGAGACATTTAATCTAGAGAGCACTTAATTGGACGAACACAAGACCAGTACAGGAGTGTCTGACCAGAACTGAGAAACGGTACAATTAGAAAGCTGTTTTGGGCTGTTTTTTTAAGATAAAGATATACTATTGTACTGTCTAAAGGACAAATCTCTGAAACACCTATTTAGGGTTCACTAAGTACAGAGTACTCACACAGTACACACACCCACACTAACCCCCGCTCACACACACACGTATCCACACTAACCCCCGCTCACACACACACGTACCCACACTAACCCCCGCTCACACACACACGTACCCACACTAACCCCCGCTCACACACACACGTACCACACACAACCGCTCACACACGATTCCACGCTAACACACACGGCACAACGTACCACACGCAAACACGTACCCCATCCCCCTTTTACCACACAACCGCGTACCCCGCCAGCTAACACACAAACACACAGCATTCCCACACTAACCCCGCTAACACACAAACA
This sequence comes from Ameiurus melas, assembly GCA_012411365.1. Classification (NCBI taxonomy): domain Eukaryota; kingdom Metazoa; phylum Chordata; class Actinopteri; order Siluriformes; family Ictaluridae; genus Ameiurus; species Ameiurus melas. Next base: position 17,964,688 of record CM022764.1, on the reverse strand, counting down.
AACACGTACCCACACTAACCCCCCGCAACACACACACAAATACCCATGCTAACCCCCGCTAACACACAAACACACACGTACCCACACTAACCCCCGCTAACACACAAACACACACGTACCCACCAACTCACCACACACACATACCCACACTAACCCCGGACACACACATACCCACACTCAACCTAACACACACGTACCCACGCTAACACACACGTACCCACACCCCACTCACACAAGTACCCACTAACCACACACACACACCCAGCTAACCCCGCTAACACACACGTACCCACCTAACCCCCTAACAACACAACACGTTCCCCACTAACCCCCGCTCACACACATACCCACACTCACACAAATACCCACAACCAACGCTAACACACACATACCCACACTAACACACACGTGCCCATGCTAACCCCCGCTAACACACACGTACCCCCGCTAACCCCCGCTAACACACAAACACACGTACCCACACTAACCCCCCCAAACACACACAGTAACCCACACACCAATCCCCACACTAAACAAACACAACCACACAACCCCCTCCCCCAAAGTAACCCACACTAAACAAACACTCCCACAAACACGCACCCCACACACACACAAACCCCACACACAACCCCCTTTCCCCCCTCCACCCCCAAACACACACACAAACACACACACCCTTCCCACCAAACACACAAAACCCCTACCCGCCTCCCCCACCCCCCACACACAATCCCCATCCCCCACACACACCCCCACCACACACAACCCTCCACTCACACAACCCACTCACACACACCCCCCCATACAATCCCCTCCCACACCAACCCCCCACACACAACAAACACCCCCCAAACCCCCACACACACACACAACCACCCTCCCACACACAACACCCCCCACACACACCCCTCCCCACCACACACAACCCCCTCCACTCACATAACCCACTCACACACCCCCACCCATACATTCCCCCTCACCAACACCCCCCACACACACACACAAACACAAAACCTCCCTCCCTCACACAACACCCCCTCCCCCACACACAACCCCCCTCCCCACACCTCCCCACCACTCACACAACCACTCACACAACACCCCACCCATACACCCCCCACACACCCCCCCACACACACAAACACACAACCTCCCTCCTCACAAACCCCCTCCCCCACACAACCCCCTCCCCACACACACCCTCCCCCACCACTCACACAAACTCACACACACCCCACCCATACATTCCCCCTCACCAACACCCCCCAAACACACAACCCCACCCCCCACCCATACATTCCCCCACCAACACCCCCCACACACACAACCCTCCTGACACACACACACAAACACCCCTCACCACAACCCCTCCTCCCCACACAAACACCCCCACAACCCCACTCACACACACCTCCCCCACTCACACACAACCCCCCTCACACTCCAAAAACCCCACCCCTACATTCCCCTCACCATCACCCCCCACACATACACACAACCTCCCTCCCTCACACAACCCCCTCCTCCCCACAAACACCCCCCACAACCCCACTCACACCCCCCTCCCCCACTCACAACACACCCCTCCACTCACACACACCCCCACCCTACATTCCCCTCACCATCACCCCCCCCACACATACACACAACCTCCCTCCCCTCACACAACCCTCCTCCCCCACACAATCACCCCCACAACCCCCTCACACACACCATCCCCCACCACACACAACCCCTCACACAACACCCCCACCACACACAACCCCTCCACTCACACAAACCACTCACACACACCCCCACATTCCCCCTCATCAAAACCCCCACACACACACAACCTCCCTCCCTCACAACACCCTCCTCCCCACACAAACACAACCCCCTCCCCACAAACAAAACCCCCACAACCCCACTCAAACACACCCTCCCCACCACACAACCCCCTCCACACACACCACCCCCACATCCCCTCACCAACACCCCCACACACACACAACTCCCTCACACACACACAAAACCTCCCTCCGCTCACACAACCCCTCCTCCCCCACAAAACACCCCCAAAACCCTCCACTCACACAAACCACTCACACACACCCCCACCCATACATTCCCCCTCACCAAACCCCCCACACACACCCCCACCCATACATTCCCCTCACCAACACCCCCACACAACACCTCCCTCACAACCACAAGCACCCAACCCCCTCCCACAAAACACCCTCCCCTCACACCCCAACACACCCCCCACCCACACAAACACCCCTCCCTCACAACCCCAACGCACCCCCCAACCCCCTCCCCACAACCCCAACGCACCCCCCAACCCCTCCCACACAAACACCCCTCCTTCACAACCCCAACGCACCCCCAACCCCCTCCCACACAAACACCCCCTCCCTCACAACCCCAACGCACCCCCAACCTCCCACACACAACCCCTCCCCCAAACCCCCCACCCCCCCCCCACACACAAACACCCCTCCCTCACAAACCTAACCCCAACCCCCTCCCACACAAACACCCCCTCCACTCACAACCCCAACGCACCCCCAACCCCCTCCCACACAAACACCCTCCTCCACCACAACCCCAACGCACCCCCCAACCCCCTCCCACACAACCCCAACGCACCCCCCTCCCCTCCCACACCCCCCCACACACAACGCACACCCCAACCCCCACACACACACAACCCCCTCCCACACAACCCCAACACACCCCCAACCCTCCCACACACACCCCTCCTCAAAACCCTAACACACCCCCTCCCCTCCCACACAAACCCCTCACAACCAACGCACACCCCAACCCCCACACACACACCCCCAACACACCCCCAACCCCCTCCCACACAACCCAACGCACCCCCCAACCCCCTCCACACAAACACCCCTCCTCCACAACCCCAAACCCCTCCCACACAACAAACCCCTCCCTCACAACCCCAACGCACCCCCCAACCCCCTCCCACACAAACACCCCTCCCCTCACAACCCTAACGCACCCCCAACCCCCTCCAAAAACACCCCCTCCCCTCACAACCCCAACGCACCCCCCAACCCTCCCACACAACCCCAACGCACCCTCCCCCTCCCCACACACCCCCCTCACAACCAACGCAGCCCAACCCCCACACACACACACAACCCCAACACACCCCCAACCCTCCACACTCCCCCACACCTCCTCCACAACCCCAACGCACCCCCAACCCCCTCCCACACAACCCCAAGGCACCCCCACCAACCCCCACACAAACACCCCTCCCTCACAACGCACAACCCCAACACCCACAAACCCCAACACACCGACACCCTCCCACACACCCCTCCTCACAACAACGCACACACCAACCCCACACACAACCCCACCTCCCACACAACCCCAACGCACCTCAACCCCCCCAAACTCCCCCACAACCCTCCACAACACAAAACCTCCCCTCACAACCAATGCACACCCCAACCCCCCACACACAACCCCAACACACCCCAACCCCCCCACACACAACCCCAACGCACCCTCAACCCCCCCCAAACTCCCCCACCCCTCCCACACACCACCCTCCCTCACAACCAACGCACACCCAACCCCCCACACACACAACAACCCCAACACACCCCCAACGCACCCTCAACCCCCCCCAACCCCCCACACACACTCAACCCCCCCACACACCCCACCCTCACACACACCCCCACACCTCCCCTCACACAACCCCTCCTCCCCCACAAAACCCCTCCTCCCCCACACAAACAACCCCCACAACCCCCTCCCACCTCCCACCACACCAACAACCCTCCCCCACACAACCCCAACGCCCCCCCCACACACAACCCCACAAACAACCCCAAGGCACCCCCAAAAAAAAATCCACCCCCACACACACCCCGACCCCGCCCCCCCCAAAAAAAAAAAAAACCTCCACACACACACTAACCCCCAGTTCAGTGTCTCTGCTCTGACATACTGCTGTAGAGCTTCATGGCAGTGACAACCAACCAAGTGCACAACTTTTATTCCCATTCAGGAAGAGATGCTTCTTTAATGAATGTGTCCTGTGTGTGATCTCTGTTCAAGGTGAAATAATAAACAGGTCCTTGGCCTTAATGAAGGACGGTAGAACTGTCACCCGAGCAAAGTGCACTGAAGTGTAAGAAAACAAACACACACCGCCGCCGTCAGGCAACACACACACACACACACACACTCTCTCACACGCTACATTGAGCTAGCTAGCTAACTAGCTGTTCATACAGGCTAGGTGTTCCCATACTCCTGCATTCCTAGCCGGATGTAGTCCATCAGGAATGAAACCAGCCCGAGGACAGCACGCTTACCTTTGGAGTACAGAGATCTGGGAGAACCGAGGTCGAGGTCCGTGTTCAGGAGCGCTATGAAATCAGAGGGCATACTAACTCCGCGCGGTTAGCAGTGTGGCTCGCTCCGTGCCCAGTGAGAGCAGGGCTAACGGCTTCTCCCACTCGTCCAGGCGGAGAACTCAATGGGAAAGTGGCTGCCGAGGCCAAGCTAGGCAAGCGAGGACACGGTCTCAGGCATAAAGATACTTGAGGAGTCCATTAAAACCCGGACTGCGTTGATTCCGTGCACTGAAACGAGCGCTCTGCAGTTTCTCTTCACACATCGGACTAGCTGCTTAGCCATAAAACAGCCATTCACCGTTTCCTTGACGACTCCGCCCCCTTCGCGCGCATGCGCACGAGCTCGGTGGTCTATCGGCGGGATGGGGCAGGGCATGACGCTAAAATGCAGCTGTTCTGCATTTTTTTTAATCTTTTTTATTATTATTCTTATTATCGTCGTCTTCTTATATAATACACGCGGTCTCTGGATGTATGGACTAATCAACCGTTCTGTTACTCAGATCTATATGAAGTGATACAACCAAAGCTTCTAGAGGACAAGACCAAAACGCATGCTTGAGTTCATCATGAGTTCACACCGTCTTCAGACTTGCGAATGCTATCGCGTTTTTTTCCCTCTCTGTCTCTCTCAGAATTGGATTTTCACGCGCCTCCATCCATCCTGTTTAATGAAGAAATACACTCACCGTCCACTTTATTAGGAAGTTCGTTTAGGCAATTATCCAATCAGCCAATCACGTGGCAGCAGAACATGACATAAAATCATGCAGATACAGGCGAAGAGCTTCAGTTAATGTTCACATCAAACATCAGAGGAGAGGGGAGTGTGACTTTGTCCGTGGCACGGTTTTTGGTGCCAGACGGGCTGGTTTGAGTATTTCAGAAACTCCTGTGATTTTACGTTTATGGCATTTTCTAGACACCTTTATCCAGAGTAACTTGTACTGTACAACTGAGCGGTTGAGCGTTAAGGGCTTTGCTGCCGTGGCAGCTTGGCAGTGCTGGGATTTGAACTGGAAACCTTCCAACCGATACTTGGTTGGGTTATGGAGGGTGAGCGGAGGGTCTGCATGCTGAAACATGTTGATGAGAGAGATCAGACCAGGAGAATGACCAGACTGCTCTGAGCTGACAGGAAGTCTAGATTAACTCTAATAAACACTCTTTACAGCTGTGGTGAGCAGAAAAGCATGTCAGCATGCATAATACATCAACACTTAAGGTGGATGAAGTACAACAGGAGACCACATCGGGTTCGACTCCTGTCAGCCAAGAACAGGAATCTGAGGCTATCATGGGCACAGACTCACCCAGTTAAATACTGGGAAAAGATTGGACGTTTTTTCTTCCTAATCTTCAACTGCATAGTCTGGGTGAGTCTCTGCCCATGATAGCCTCAGATTCCTGTTCTTGGCTGACAGGAGTGGAACCTGATGTGGTCTTCTGCCGTTGTAACCCATCCACCTCAAGGTTCGATGTTTTGTGCATGCTGAGTTGATTTGATTTTCTGCTCACCACAGGTGTAATGCGTGTGTGAGTTACTATATGCTTCCTGGCAGTTCAAACCAATCTGGCCATTTAAAAAAAAAAAAAAAAAAAAAAAAAAAAAAAAAAAAGGGCGTTTCCACCCACAGAATTGTCGCTCACTCAGGGTATGTATGTATGTATGTATGTATGTATGTATGTATGTATGTATGTATCTACCTACCTACCATTCTGTATAAACTCTAGAGGTGTGTGTGAGATTCCCAGGAGATCAGCAGTTTCTGAAATAACCAGCAATGACCCACACATCTTCATGTTTGATGTCAACATTGCCCGAAGCTCTTGACCTGTATCTGCATGATTTTTTGCATTGCGCTGCTACCACATGATTTGGCTGAATGTGCAGGTGTACTGGTGTTCCTAATAAAGTGGATGGTGGGTGTGTGTGACACAATAGGGTACCAAAGATTGGGTTTTTTTTTAGCCATCTTTGCACCCAGCAAAACAAAGCCATTCACGATAACTGCCCTCTTCAGGACTGTAGCAGGAAGAATCTTTGTGTCAGAAAACAAAACCCTTTGAAAAGAGAAAGGGGAGTATTTCATCTCACCTGGTTACTCATCAGATTGGCCTCTTGTTAAACTAGCTCCATTTGACATATAATCATATTTATTTGTAGGCCTATTTTCAAAGAGTCAGGCATGGCATTCCCTGTAATATTAATTCCTATTTCACATAACCTGACGGGACAGTATTATATTAACTACCAGAGTTAATCACTTATGCTTAGCCCCACCTTAAATAGCTAAACGGATCCATATTTAAATCCAAAAATCTTTTCTTTTAGTCTCTTACTGGGTTTTCTCTTAATTTATTTGTCCCCTTAGTACGACCTTTTGTAACAGATGGCAGCTGCATTTGTTTTTTTTTTGCCTTTGTCTTTCTTTGGCATTGTGCTGTGCATGCTGCAAAGACAAGGGGTATGTGGATCTGACTGCATGTATAAAGAGAAGAAATCAGGAGAGAGAGAGAGAGAGAGAGAGAGAGAGATGAGTGAGTGAGTGAGTGTATGACGGAGGAGGCTACGCCTCACACATCCCCTCCCATCCCTGTCTGCAGCGCCAGACAGCATTGCACCGGCTACTGTGTAGGCTGAATGGAGGCTCAGGCAGACTCCAGTGCTGCAGGTAAGAGACACCCTTTTTGTCCTAACACAGCTTGGCATGTGGCTGTGCAGACACAATAAACAGAAGAGTGGTTCTGTACTGGACAGGCTGTTATGCATACAGACTGTCTTTTTTATTTTTCTTCTTGCACATAAAACAGACATGTAGAAAAAGGAGCAGACTGTTTCGCTTGAGTACCATGAGCAGCTGCTGTTCATGCTTATGAACTGGTTTTGAAAAAAGGTGATTATGCATACAGGATGAAATGGTTATAGTGGATTTAATGACAATTATTAGCATTATTTAAAACAAATAAATAAACCAAAACACAGGGCTTCATAGAATTTGACATTGACATACATATTATTAGGCATCAAAATGACAATGTTAAACTCTCATATACTGTATATATGTGTGTGGTTTAGATACAGAATTTGCTGAAATCATTAATGGCCGACTGTGCTGTATCCGACTTTGTGTGCGGGTTGTGTGAGGGGGTAATGTATTATAATGAGAAATTTGGGGTAGGGAAAGGATGCTCTGCACACTGCAGAGAAATGGAGCAGTCATAGTAACACACTGTGCTAAAATACCTGCCCCACCGTTGAATTGTGTGTAGTTCCTCTGAGAGCCAGACTAGAATAAACAGAGTCCCTTGTAACAAATGGATCTATTTTCCTCCATAAGAGTAGTAAAGGTTCAAATGAATTAGAACACCTGTCTGTTGTGGTATCTGCCCCTGAAGCAATCAATAGACAGTGGTCAATTGCATCATCACCACATTGTGAAACAGAGGTATATCATGTTTCTTCATTCTGGCAACCGCCAGCAAGCTCTTTTTCAAACCAAGTGCAGACATTCACTAGAGGAATGTTGCTGGCAATGCTCTCAACCATCAACAAATAGTTATGTTCTCCTCAGTAAATCCAGATTAAGCATTAAAATTCTTTTCTTTTCTTTTCTGCAGAGCCCAACCGACAGAAAGACTTTCAGAAACTTCTTAAGTCGTCAAGCTCTGCTAGTCTCACTTCTGAGGCGTCTCACAATGCTGCAGGAGAGCAAGTCGGGACCCCCGGGCACCACTGCAGCCAGGTCCTGACCGCAGAGAGACGGCGTAAGTGGGAGTGTCCAACAGAGGCCACTGAGATTACTGCAACTACACAACTACTAAGATACAGAGACATCATTCTAATCTATCTTTAACATGGACGATCCACTGGACTACCTATGTTTATTTCAGGGAAAGAGGATCAATATAATTTATTATATATGATAAATAGTTATACACCTTTCTCGCAAAGCAATTCCACTCCATGATCCGAGATACCACTACTAGTCATGGTTTCTCACTGTTGTTTCTCATCATCCTTTAGAGCCTCTGAGCAGCGTGTCCTCTCTAGAGGTTCACTTTGATCTGCTGGACTTGACAGAGTTGACTGACATGTCCGATCAAGAGCTGGGAGAAGTGTTTGCTGATTCAGATGAAGAGAATCACAATGAATTGCCAGCAAGTGAGTAGCAATTTCAATTGACAAGCTCTACCATTTAAAAATTTGTATAATTCAGCTAATTTAATTCAGATTGGCATGTTTTGTGAATATTACAACTAATGACACAATTAAAAGACAATCAAGGTCTGGCAATGATTTCACATATTGCAAATGCAAACCCTTTCTCAATAAAGTATTGGTTTAATTTTCTTGTTTCTTCCCGCATTTCCCATCCGCAAGTTTGTGATTTCGATGTGTTGAACTGACGTGCAAATATTTCACAACACAAGACAGAATACAGGCTTTGTCTGTTGAGGTCACAGTCACCTTAGTGGTTGAGTTGAGGTTATACGTACATGTAATCATTTAATATTTATACAGTGAAAATGAACGTATTCCCCCAAAGAAAAGAGGGGTGGGGGCGAGGAGCAAAATCTCATTTGTGTGAGAATTGTATTTCAGTTGGACACTATATTACAAATCACTCAATTGTAAGTCACTCTGGATAAAAGCGTCTGACAAATGAATATAAGTAAAAGTAACGTTTAGAGTTCTTTTTAATTCGACTCATCAGACATTTACATTTATTCATTTAGCAGACGCTTTTATCCAAAGCGACTTACGTACGAGGAAATAATGCAAGGAAAGTGATATATCAAGTGAAGAACAAAATTAGTGCCACCATGCAAGATTTATAATTGAGTTCTCGAAAAGCAATGTGCGCAGAGTCGAGGTGTAAGAGCTAGAGTATGTTATTTCTTTTTTTTGTGGGGTTGGTATTTTAGGGGTTAGTTAAATGCTCATGGAAGAGGTGATAGTTTAGCTGTTTTTTGAAGATCGTGACAGATTCTGCTGTCTGGATTGAAGGTGGAAGTTCATTCCACCACTGAGGGACAGTCAGTTTGAAGGCATTCTTGGGCTGAATTTGTTGTGATAGAACAGGGATTCTCAAATCCATTCCTAGGGCTTTCTCATCAACTAATCAACAATTGGAATAGTTGGATCAGGTATGTTGGAATTAGGAAAAACTGAAACTGCTGATTTTTACACCTCTAGCATTTGGTGTTGAGGGAGGGGGATAAAAACAACCCTCAAATCTCTGTAGGTCTCTGGCTTAAATCTGACATGCCTGGGAAGATTCATCAGCCCTGAGATAAAGACCAACACATGGACAATGATAAAGGACTAATTTGAAATGTGTGTTCTCTTGGTTTGTTCATCCTTTAGATCATCAGCCACCATTGCCTCGTTTCCCTCATGGCGGTTATGTCCGCTCGCCCTCCTGGACCCGTGGGTGCAGAGGGGAGCAGCAACCCAGAGACAGGAAGCATCACAGCGACTCAGAGAACACCGAGCCTTTGCTAAAGATCGAGCGTTCCCAATCGCAGCAGCCCTGAGCCACGGCCTGCTACGTGGGCTCAGCAAGGACGTGCCGTCCTTGCCTGGGTGATGAAGATTCCTTCCCAAGGAAGTGATGAGGGATCTCTGAAAGGACACAGAGACCCCTACTCAAGATACAGTGATCTTTCTGCCTAAACGGGGCAAATTGAGCCAATAGATAACATCGAATGGTGATAGAAGAGTGGGCTCTTCAGGAAATGCAAAATTTCTCCTCTAACCAGCAATCAACGGGAAATGTATCAGTGATGCAGTTAAACAGTTTTCAGCCTAGCCTATGTGATGAACTGGCAGCATGACCTCATGAAGCTTTCTGGCACATTCAGTGTCTTTAAGGATCATTTTAATGGAGAAGAACTGACCTAACGAGCTGTCGGGAAGGGGAAGTAATGTTTTAACGAGTGAGGCAATTCATCAACAGCAAGTTTGTTCTACAAGTGGGACAAAAAAACCCTCACCTGCATTATCATGTACATAGACTAGCTCCCGAATTATTGGTGGGGGGAGACATATTAAATTAGGAAGAGCAACCAGGTGTAATGCCTAAACATCAAAGCAATTATATTTTACATCTAAATGTTCCCACTTATATTCCTTGAAGTGTTTTAACCCAGTCCTAATTGAAAAACATGCCATTCAATCGTGCCAAACTTTTTCACTTGAGCATTTATAAAGCAGTATGACAGTTACAGGTTATTACAGGGTTAAATGTTAAGCATGTTTAAAACAGGGTATGACATTATACATGAAGAAACGACGACAGGAAAAAATCCGACCAACCTAAATGAATAAAATTGAGAGAAAATCAAACATGGTGCATGTTGTTACTTTGTATGTGAATTTAAATGCCAGTGATCATAGAGTTGTTTTTAATGCGTATATACAAGCAGGTGACAAATTAATGGAAATAAATAATAAACAGTGGGTGAGGCAGGAATACACCCTGGGTGAGACTCCAGTCCAACACACACACACACGTACTATGATGCAAGCACTATGCAACGTCATGCATTTTCATTTTATTTGCTGGAAGCTGTAACAAAAGTTTTAGGAGTGCCCAGTACAGCACTGCAAATGATACCCAAAATGACTAGGGAAGCAGTATACCATTAAAAATGAGGTTATCACTAAATGAATAGACAGAATGCTTCTTTCTTTGAAAACAATGTGAATTGTAAATAATTGTAGCTTAAAAGTTAGAATACTAACAGTATTTTTGTAACTACCTGAAAAGGCATCTGGTTTATATTTATAAGTTATTATATTAGCTACATGCAGGAAAAACTATTGGGGAGCACATGGTCATTTAGACATATCCGAGCTTCAGTACCTTAATTTAATGGAAATAGAAATGACAGCATGACATATAATTGGTGAAAATATCACACTGCTCTACAGAAAGTACATTTCAAAATGGTAAGAACTTACATACATGCATAGTAGTAAATGTATATTTGATCTTTTAAGGAAGCATGTTCCTTAATTGCTATATTAAGGCTGTACTGTATCATATTATTGCCTGAAATGAATATATACATGTTGTGATATTGTTTTTATATACATCAAAGACATCGTTCAATCACATTTCCATGGCACTAACTGCATATAAATTAATAATACTGTTCCTTTGCACATTATTTGCACCCATGAAAGAATTAAAGCTCCCCCACCTCCTAAATTCCAGTTTAACCCTGTACAGTATACACCGTTTTAAGTGAATACATTTGTGAATGTTAATAAATTATGAGAAGCGATCTCAGGTTTTTTTTTAACAGGATTGTGCAGTCATAATGAACCTATTGTGCTGCTGTATTTACACTGGATTTCAGAAAGACACCAGTACTATAATCACAACAGTGATGCCGCCCGTATTAAGACTGAAATATAGACTTAAACCATTTTTAACTGAATTTCCAAGCCTGCAAGGTGGCACTTATTCTAGTGTCCAGCTTTGAAAGCAAGAATTTCCCTGATGACCAAAGTATCCGTGTGAAGGGAGGGAAGCTGAGGGTGCGATAAATCAATCTGGCTGTGACCTAGTTGTGCTCACAAAGAAATCGTGGCTTGGTTTTGTCCATTAACAGGATACTAGGGCAAACCAAAACAGTACGAGCATGATATCTGTGAGGAGCAGGCTTTATATCACAACTATAAAAGAGTGTGTCAGTAGAAATGATAGGATAAAGAAACTCTACTCCGACAGTAACCTGAGCTCAGGAATGAAACCAGGACCCTGCAGTTGTGAGGTGGCGATGCTGCTCACTGCACCAATAATACCAAGTGTCATGAAAGTAGCCAAAACTACTCGACCATCTTGCTTTTCACAGCGAGTTTGTGTTCAGAGGCTCTTTTTTTTTGTCAGATCAGACAAATGCCTTTTTGGTACCAGTCCAACATAGTGCATAATGACTGTGCTGGATTTAGGCTACATCTCCTTAAAAGGGATTGAGAATCTATGCAGGAGGTACTCATACCAGAAAAGATACAAGTAATCCACTTACACTTTTATAGTTGTTGAAAATCGTCAAGAACGTAGCATATAAATACATAGTGCTTACATTTCAGAATTTGACATCTACCTTTTTTTTTGGAAACCATCATTTTAAAGAGGTGTACATGAACCATTTTAATGAAACAGGAGACATCCAGAATAAAACATCATTGACCATGAAATATTAACTTGAATGGATGTGTTGCTGTTGTAGATGAATAAGTCTGTTCAATTAAATAAGTACAATATACAGGTTTGTTAAAACAAGTTTTTCAGACCGGTCTGCAAATTATATAAATATACAGCATTGTATCTTCTCTTCCCCTTTCATAAAAGAGGATTAAAAAAAAAAAAATCAGTCCACCTAGCTGAGGTCATGTAACTAATCATTTTTAAAAATGAAATGGTGTACAGACTTCAGTACAAGATTTTCATTTCCTAGGCCTCCACTGCTGATGATGATTAAGGCAGTTCAAATCTGATTATGAGCCTCTTATTAACATTGGACAGCTGTAAAATGCATCCATGTCACAACAAAACGTCATGACCTCTCGTTAGCACGGGAAAGCCACCTCAGACCGAGTATGTGATACGAGAGTAGACCGAGAGGGTTTTAAGCTGCCTGTTTCTTTTGGTAGGTTTCCACCTCATCCTGGTTCCTTTCCTTGTTCCAGTCCTTTAGCCCCTCTGGGAGGCTCGTGTCCTCCTCAAAGCTGCCTGTGCCATCTACAAACTCCTCATAGGTGGATTTCTCCTCAAATGGCCTGGGACCGAGCAGCTCCACCATGTCAGCTTTGGCCAACACCTCTTTTTCCAGGAGACGTTTTCCCACCTGCAAACACACACACTTAGTTTTGGTCGGTTTCCGTTAACCGGGAAATATCGGGTTTTTGACCGTTAAAAATTCAAAACACTTGACAATTCTTGGTTTTTGAGAATTAGATATGTACTAAACAACTCTTTAACGTAATTGTTCCCTCTCATTTCTTATTAATGTTTACTAATGCATGCTAACGAGAGGGTCCTAACCATTTCAACCAGGTCACGTTTCTCAGTGATGAGCCTCAGAGTTCTTTGGTAAGCGTTGTCCACCAGTTCTCTGACCTCCTGATCGATGAGCTCCGCCGTTGCCTCACTGTAGGGCTTCTCTAACACCATGTCGCCCTGCCTTGGCAGATCAAACGACACCTGGCCTACCTTTTCACTCATCCCAAACTGCACGATCTACAGGATGAGAACAACGAGAGAAGCGTCGAAAAGTTTGAAATCGAATCGGAAGCAAAAGAAGAGCTCAAAAGCCCAGCGACTGACTTCCCGGGGTTTGTCTCTACCTGAGCGTAGGCTGATTGCGTGACTTTCTTCAGGTCATCCTGAGCGCCAGTGGTAATCCTGCCAAAGAAAACCGTCTCAGCCACGCGACCACCCAGCATCATGCACATCCTGTCAAACAGCTGCTCCCGCGTGTACAGGTACTGCTCTTTAGGGAGGTACTGAGCATAACCCAGACCTTTCCCACGTGGAATAATAGAAACCTGACAAACATCAGAATGAGCAAAACATTTAGTTAACTTTCCTGAGTGAATGTACATTACCAGTCAAAAGTTTAGAAACTCATTCTTTATTATTATTCTAAAATGTGGAGAAAAAATAAAGTCATCTGGAGTAACACAAATGGAACTATGGGAATTATGTTATGAAATTAATTTGATTTATTTTGGATTTTTTTCATATTTTAGCAACTTCAAAATAGACCTTTTTGCTTTGAATTTCCAGAAACGTATTCTTGGCATTTTCTCAACCGATTTCTTGTGTAATCCCCCTGAGAAAACAATTTTAAAGGAGTTCCCACCTATGCTGGACTCTTATTGGCTGCTTTTCGGAATATTTAGCTCCGAGTCATTTTTTGGAAATAAAATGTTTTTGTCTGCAACACCGATTTCAAACATTTAATCATACACCTTCAGATCAAACGGTTTTTAAGAAGTGTCCACAAACTTGACAGTTGGAGTACGTTTGATGTAGACAGAGCTCCACAGTGCTCTTTAAATACTACAAATTCCAACGAGTGCACTTATAATTACATGTTCACCATCAATGAATTACTTTAAAATAATAATAATAATTAAAAATAAATAAATAAAGTGCCACTTCAGATCATGTTAATTATGAAGAATAACATCCAAGATGTCTGAGGTGGATTTTTCTTTCTTGGTGTAGATTTATGCACAATGCGACTCTGATTAAATTCTATTTCTATATCTACCTTGAGTAGCGGGTCAGCGTGCTCGAGGAACCAGCCGACGATAGCATGTCCGGCCTCATGATACGCCACCGTCTTCTTCTCATTGGGCTGCAAGACTTGTGTCTTTTTTTCGAGACCTGAACAAAGAATGCACAAAATGTATTGTTGATCGAAACTGGATAAAATAACAGAAGACAGTTCTAAAAATGTTTTAAGGCCATCCCAAGAATGATTTGTGCCAAACAGTGAAAGAAAACAAATCAGAGAAAAGGCTTATGGAAGGAGTGCTGATTTCATCACCCACCTCCGATCACTCTGTCAATGGCCTGTTCAAAGTGTTTGGTATTGACAGCTTCACTGAGATATCTGGCAGCAATTAGGGCGGCTTCGTTACACACGTTCGCAATGTCAGCTCCTGAGATAGAGACAACGGAAACGCACCGTGATCATCTACACAGAGTCCATTAATAAAACACAAACTGCTCCAGATTTAGTATAAAAGGTTCACAGGCTATAATTTCATTATATGTGCTACTTCAGGGTATCTGCAGCTATCAGCACTTCAAATGTAATACTTTTTAATACCATATTCATGACATTTCCAAAAAACGTTAAAGACCTGCATGTCACTTGAATCATGCTTCACGATACATCAGCTATAATGGATTGTGTTCATGCATACACATCCGTTTCTGGGCTTAAGTAAACTATAGCAGGGTAAAACCTCTATACAGGCATATCTAAGACCAGAGGAAATATCCTTTTTACAAATCAAAAAACAGTATTTCCTTTCGAGGAGAGGGGATGGATGGATGGATGGATGGATGGATGGAGGCAAACAGAAATGCCAGGGTAATGTACCAAGTAGTGTTATAAATATACATACACACACACTTTACACACAGCAATGAACAAAAATAAAATCTAAATCTGCTCTACGGTGTAGGTTCAGTTGCATTTTTAAAACATTTTCATGCTAATTAAGGCCTTATTAAGGAATTTAAGCCATTTTAAGGCTTTGCAGACACCTTGTACTTTTACTGTTGAATCATCTTCACAAATGTGACGAAACGTTCGGGTTAAAAGAGAAACTGCTTTAATCAACAGTTAGTGAAAACTGATGCGAGTATTACTATCACAACTGATTTAAAATGTTTCTATCAAACGTTCAAAAAATAATTTCCTTCACCTTTAACGAGAAAATGATTTCTACAAAAAAGAACATGTGCTGATCCACCTATTTATAAAAATAAACATTACATTTACTGCATGCCTGAGATTATTTACAGTTCAATATATTACACATTTTTCTTATTATATGCTTCACAAGTGTATTGAGCTTCTTAAAGTAAACACTGTCAGAGTAATACTAGACATCTCAGCAGTCAATTGGTAGATTTGCTATCTCAGATCAATCCTGAATTCTCCCCTCACCTGTGAAACCAGGGGTGGAAGCAGCCATTTTCCTAGCAAGGGCATTTGAGTCTAGATTTGGGTCCAGTTTGAGGGGCCTGAGGTGAACCTTAAAGATAGAGGCTCTACCCTTTATATCAGGAGGACCTGAAAGATTTACACAAATAGCACATCTTTAGTAAGTTACACAACTAAATAATTATAACAACTAAATGCCTGAACATGAATTCAATACAAGTATAACAAGCTATACGAATATTGTGTAACACTAAAACACATTAGAAGAGCAGAAGGAGCATGGCCAAACCTATGTAAATCTGCCTGTCAAATCTACCAGGCCTCATCAGAGCAGGATCCAGGATGTCAGGTCGGTTTGTGCCAGCCAAGACCACAACATTTGTACTGCTGTTGAAACCTGATAAGACAAGACACAAGGGACGAATTCTCAGGAGAACAAAGGAGATTAGGGTTCAGATTAGAACCCCAAAAAAAAAAACAAAAAAAGAACCAACTTAATGTATGGCCTATAAAATAGTAGGCTAGTGCAAATTAATGTATAGTATGTGGACCAAAATAGGAAATGAGCAGGTGAAAAAAAAAATCCTAAAAATAATTAGCAGGAAACAAAAAAAAAATAAAAAATGAAATCGGGAACAGGAAGTTAGCAGCAGATTACACGGACTGAAAATGGGTCATCTGAAGGAGAAAAATAGCCAGTATTCAATTCCTAATAATACATTATTGAGCATTCAGTCTGGTGTATGGGTGTACAACTTTGCTGTAGGGAGAATGCTTTTACTGCTTATGAACAAGTGTTACATATTTTCTAAGGCGCACATATATATATATATATATATATATATATATATATATATATATATATATAGAGAGAGAGAGAGAGACTGATTTCCTTATATCCAGTAGCTCTATACATACCATCCATTTCCACTAGCAGCTGGTTGAGGGTGTTCTCCTGCTCACTCTGACCACCAAAGTTTCCTCCACCTCTCTTCCTGCCGACCGCATCAATCTCATCTATGAAAAGGATGCATGGAGCGTTCTTCCTTGCCATAGCAAACATGTCTCTCACCTGAACGAGACCAGGTTAACGGGTGAAATTGTGCATCATTCTTTTCATTGATGTTCTTAGAGATAAAGACAGTAAAAAGTGGTGTGCTTTTAAATATTCTGTGATGCATTCTACTTGAATACCAGTTAAAAGTAATATCACTAACACACAACAGTTTCAGTCACCAACTCACTCTGGCTGGACCGACTCCCACAAACATCTCAAGGAATTCTGATCCATTGACAGAAATAAAGGGGACATTGGCCTCTCCAGCAGTGGCTTTGGCCAGCAGAGTCTTGCCTGTTCCTGGAGGTCCTGACAGCACAGCTCCCTTTGGAAAACATAGTTACTAAAAATCTTACTCTTTGAAATAAGGAGTACAGAAAACATATATGCATAATGTTAGTAGCCAGTACCAGCTGTACCAACTTTGCAAATGATTACACACCACTCTCATAAACGACTATACCTTAGGGATCTTAGCTCCCAGGTCCTGGTACTGTTGTGGGTTCTTCAGAAAGTTGACGAATTCCAGGATCTCCAGCTTTGCCTCCTCACACCCGGCTACATCTTTAAACTTCACGTCTATGCTGTCCTTCATCATCTTGGCAGGGGATTCACTCATGCCGAAAAGTCCACGCCCCTTTCCGCCACCTCCGGCCCCACCCATTGATGCTCGTCGTACGGTGAAGAGCAGAAAACCGATCAGCAGCAAAGTAGGAATGATGCTCTTAATGAAAGACCTGGAGGATGATAAACACCAGTGACACTGATGTTTTGATTTCTCAGTCTTGGTAATCAGTCAAAAGCAAAGTAGGAAAGATTAGGCCTGAATGATGAGCTGCCATACTCCGGTCATTCAGACCAGATCCATTCAAATGTGTAAGCCAAAGTCAGCAGTGCAGGCCTCATGAACAGACTCTCACCCATCACTCTTTGAGCGGTACACCACCGCCACTCTGTTCGACGGCTCCAATCCCAACTCAGAGTGAGCTGCCTCTAGATTTCTCTCAAATGTGTCTACACTGCCAATGTTGAACCATACGTAGCTCTGAAAGAAGGAAAAGAACAACATGACAGTACGTTTCTCAGTGCATCAGTTAATCTGTTAGTAGTAAAAACAATGTAGATTATCAAACCATATTTAACATTTAGTCTTAACTGCTTACAAACAAAAGTTGTTTGTTATTTTACTCATGACCATTCATCTTCATTCATGACCCCCCCACCCCCACGTAAAAAGTGCAGCTTACTCCATCTGAAGCATCTGCTCCTGGGACTAGGATGACCCTGACAAACTGCTTGTTAATGACCTCCAAACTATCAACCTTTGGACAAGTGGAAGAAAGAAAAACAAACCCAACAACAAAAACATGGAGTTAGGAATGAAAACACCGTTGATGTATGACCTGTCTGCACGATTTTGTTCTATTAAATAAAAGAAATTGTTCTCACCAGTCCTCTGGCCAAGTAGCGATGGACAAAGTCTTTCCAAGTAATCTCATTGCCTGGATCACGGAGGTACAAGTAGAGCAGGGCAGATGCAACGCCTGCCACTGTGACCCCCATGTAGCGGAAATCATTATCATCCCATGGAATATCACCCTGAGATATAGAATAAATGCATAAGAAATTAAGTGAGCTATACAGTCTAATAACAATGTCGTAGTATACATGCATTTATACAAGAGTGTGTGTTAACAGAGCGATCGTGGCTTGTATAATTGCACTTTTTGACCATGTAGTACACACTGAGTGAATCAAAAATACGAGACAAAACAAACACTTCCGATCGTTAATTGGATGGGTATCGATACTGCCGAATACTCAAGGACTACATTTACATGGACAGCAGTAATCTAATTGCTGACCATAATCTGAATGAAACAAAATTGTGAATAAGGTGTTTCCATGAGTTAGTAGAATATTCCTTTTATGTTTTACATGTTATAGAACATAGATCGATTAGCGGAACGTCATGCCGTCCGACGTTCCCTCCAGAATTTCAAATATCGACATACAGTTTGTCTTCGCTATGGACCTGTATAGTTTTGCGTTAAATTTTCCCATTTTTCAAGTGCAGTTAATTACTGGTCACGCTATACGTGCTAATAGAGGACTGCTCGAAGCCATGAGCTGCGTCCCAAACCGCGTACTCACCTACTGTATAGAAACTGAAGTACATGTATTTCACCTACTATATAGTAAGGAAGTACACGGTTTCGGACGCAGCCGTGCTCTCGGTTTGCTCGTTGTGGGTGTGTTCTGTGGCAAAATGTGGTGAAAATTCCCACACGACGTGAATAGTGCGATTAAGGTGTGTACATGTCTGTAACGCACGTCGATAATGCGACTAAAACAGGAATACTCCACACGTCTTAATTTGATCTGCGTTTACTACGAGTATGACTTTATTCGGCTTAAGGTCATCAATAACCTCCGTTTACATGCTAGTTTCTTAATCAGAATATCGCCATAACACCAGAATATTGCTGTCCACGTAAACGTTCCGACTATTCCAGAATCAGAAAAGGAAAACTGGCATTGTGTCATCACATTTTGTTAAACGATAATCAGACAAAAAACAAACAAAAAAAAACCCTAAGGGTTTATTTGATGGCGGGGTCTGCTGTGAAGGTGGCTTCAGGTTTTCTCCCTCTACTGAGTCAGTGATAGGAGCAGACCCAGACCTGTAGTAAACGGCTTTTCCAGTCCCTCTTCCCTCCTTTCTTTCCTCCTCCTTCTCCTCCTCCTCCTCCTCCACTCGACTGACGATCTGGTCCACCTGGTTGTCCATCTTAGAGAAGAACTGGACATTAATAAAACCCAATAAAACAGCACAGCTTCGGTCCTCTTGGTTTTACCGCAGCTCTGAGGTCTTACCTTTAGAAGCATTGCCTGAGTAAAGTACAGATGTAGACCAGGGATTATTTACACTCCACAGCGGCTTCAGGCCATTCAGTGTCAGGTTCTGAAAGAGATCCAGATTTTCAGTTACAGGAGGCTGAAGAAAAGACTGAAGGAGGTGTTCAGAGTAACGCCCACAGCTGTTACAGGGCCAAAAAAAACACACCGAGTCATCATGACCATGTCAAAGTGAGTCTACTACAGCCGACACAAACTGCTCATAAAGTAGTCCAACAGTGTGCTTACACCAGAGCAGTACTAGTAAATAAAGAACATCTGGGCTTACCCTGTTAGTCTGGCCGTTTAATAGGGTTGGTGAAAGTTTCCCAAGAGCAGCAGTGAATGAAGAGCGTTGTAAAGTGCTTCTCAGTCCAAAGCGGAGGGGAGCAGCAGCAGCTGAAAGCAAGCCCAGCATCAGAGCCATTCTCCCGCAGCCTCCCGCAGCCGCCCGCAGCCGCCCGCCTCCTCTCAACGCGCCTCCTCTTCTCCCCACTTCACTTAACCCACCTGCAGCTTAAACCCACTCACCTGCTCCTACAAACACAGCCACAAACACAGCTACCTACCATGCGACCCGCTTCACTCACACAAGCGAGCAATGTCAAATGGCTGCAGGACCTTAGGTGTCCGTGGAAACTGCCTGACGCTGTTTCGTAATTAATTACATTTCAAATAAAATTTTATATAAGTGCAATTTATTTATTTATTATTTACGTTAGTGACTAAAATAAGTGTACAGAAGATGTTTTCTCGGATAAACGTGGATTTTGTCCTTACACATCCCCAGGCAAAGAGGTGGTCGACTCGGGGTCCTTCAGTCTCAGTGCACTCCTCCTCAATTCCACTGGAAACCCCGCCTCTATTCAGTGAGCCAATTCAATCACCAATAAGAGCCGACTCTTTCGGCTCCCAAATAGCTCAGTTATTTCTTTGTTTATTTATTTATTTTTAACCAGACTTTTTTTTAAATTAAAAAATAAAAACTTTGCGATATTTTGACCAGTGAGTGCTCTTCTTTTCCTAACTACGACTGAAACTGTTTCATAAAATCTCAGTCTACCTTGTAAATGACAAAATAACACGTCATGTTATACATTGCAAAATCAGCAAGTCTACCAGTGTGTAAGAATCCCTGCATTAATGTTATTGTGTCTGCTGTATGTGATTCATATCATAACAGGTCCCCGATTTTCGTATAAATATCCCCTATTTTCTTATACATATCCCCGATTTTCCTATAAATATCCCCGATTTTCCTATAAATATCCCTATTTTCTTATAAATACCCCCCATTTTCCTATAGAAATGAAGACCAGCTCGATTTTCACCGGAGAGTCGACTCATTCTCGATAAACACAGCAACTGGTAAATCTTTAATTTCTGTTCTGAATGGAACCTGTCCTGTTAAACCTCTGTATGGTCTTGGCCACTGCTGCAGCTCAGTGTCAGGGTCTTGGCAATCTTCTTATAGCCTAGGCCATCTTTATGTAGAGCAACAATTCTTTTTTCAGATCCTCAGAGAGTTCTTTGCCATGAGGTGCCATGTTGAACTTCCAGTGACCAGTATGAGGGAGTGTGAGAGCGATGACACCAAATTTAACACACCTGCTCCCCATTCACACCTGAGACCTTATAACAATAACAAGTCACATGACACCGGGGAGGGAAATGGCTAATAGGGCGCAATTTGGACATTTTCACTTAGGGGTGTATTCACTTTGTTGCCAGCGTTTTAGACATTAATGGCGGTGTGTTGAGTTATTTTGAGGGGACAGTAAATTTACACTGTTACACGAGCTGTACACTCACTACTTTATATTGTAGCAAAGTGTCATTTCTTCAGTGTTGTCACATCAAAAGATATAATCAAATATTTACAAAAATGTGAGAGGTGTACTCACTTTTGTGAGATACTGCGTGTGTGTGTATATATATTTTATTTCATTAATAGGACATGTTTTTTTTAAGAAAACCAATACCAATTAATGAGTTAGGATAGGGCCTCAGGATGAGAGGTAGATATCAGCAGAACGGCAGATAGAAACAGACAGAAGTTCACTGAGACATAAGAAGGGAGTTTTGATCAAAGAAAAACAAAAAACAAGGATTCTGTCTGGATGAAACTTTTTTTTTAATAAAAAAAGAAATAAAATAAACCATGTCCTCATAAAACCTTTTTAAGAGAAACAACTAACTGCGCATGTTCCACAAATTTAAGATATCATACAAGACATAAATTGTGGCAAAGGTCTGTATTTAATGACAAAAGGTAAAACCCCGCCTAAGATGAGTTCGCTGTGCAGAAAAGTGTGTATGTTTTATATATATAAAGGGCTTGTGTGTGTTTGCATAATTTAGACTTTCTGCAGACTGTCTCACTTTATTGTTTCAATAAAGTTTGATTACTTTTTGGCATCTACAAACCCTCAGTCTCTGAAGTTTTTGGATGTGGGCTGGTTTCCCTGACACTGTAAGTCATGCTGTCGGAGTCTTTTGACCAAACTACAAAGAATAAATAATAAGTTGAGGAATTACTCACATGTTACACCACGACTTTCTATTAAAGAAACAGGAAACATTCAAAAAATATTTATAGGTTGAACAAAAGATTTATTAATTTCTTTAATAAAAAAAGTGAAACAATAATACATTTCTGTCACAATCTTTGAAACAAGAAAGAATAATATCAAAATTGGAGCAACAACATACACACTCTTTTCCTTGTGCTTTCATGTGCAGCAATCCCTGACATTAAACATTAAAGGTCATTTAATTCAACATTCTCAACATCTGGTTTGCATATAGAAATATAAGCAGTAATCCGACTTGTAATTTCCAACCATGCATCACCAAAGGTGCCAATGAAATGTCTGGCACGAACATTAGCAAAAAGGGTTTAACCTTTTTAACAACAAATGCAATCTTCAAAGGTGAACCCCAGGACTCAAACCAATTTGTTGTTAAAAAGGTTAAACCAACATGAGGACCAGAGAGCTGTCTATGGGAGAAAAGCAAGTCATTTTGAAGCTGAGAAAAGATGGAAAATCAAATCAGAGCCATTGCACAAGCATTGGGCATAGCAAATACAACAATTTGGAATGTCCTGAACAAGAAAGAAACCATTGGTGCACTACCAACCAGACATTGGACAGGTTACCTCATGATAGTACCAGCAGCATTAATTTAGAACTCTATAAAAACATTGTCTGCCAATTTACAGAGAAATGCATCCACTATAATTGGAAAAAATGGCAACGCAACTAAGGACTTCATCAGGGGAAAAAAGTGTAAGGTTTTAGACAGGCCAAGTCAATCACCAGACCTTAAACCAGTTGAATATGCATTTCATCTCCTGAAGAGGAGACTGAAGGAAGAAACCGCCCAAAACAAACAACTGAAATAAGCTGTGGTACAAGCCTGGAAAAACATCACAAAATAACAATGCAACAGTTTGGTGATGTCGGTGGGTCCCCTGCTTAATGTGTAGTGGTGCTCGGATGTTTGTGAACTCTTTCTGCATAAATATGAG